>JBBDGP010001489.1:0-600000 GCA_037952835.1 Lithobates septentrionalis
CACGCGCGCGCGCCCAAGCGCCGCGTACCCGCGCGTGCCCTAGCGCCGCGCTGACGCCCGGGAACAACAGGGTTTTGCTGAGATGTGTGTAACGGAGCGCGCCGGCGCATAGGCGCGTGCCAACGCCCAGGTCCGGCGCCAATGATACCCTGACAGTATGTTTAGTGTTTTGTAAGTGACAGTGATCGATCGATACTGCACTTGGGTGGGCTGGGCCGAGGGGCAAAATGCAGGTGCTAGCAGGTATCTTGGCTGATCCTGCTAACACTGCGTTTTTGGGAACCCTAAACTGCTGGGGACGTTCAGATACTATACCACTAAGGGAGGTGTATGGTGTGTGCGTGGGTGTTAGCGGTACTGGCGCTAACCTGACGCTGCCTGGGGGCGACGCAGACCTGACCCTAAAACTTAACTTACATCACCGCCGGGTGATTAGGGGGTTAAACCTTTGTAAGGTAATAAATGGCGGGTGCCCTGAAACTATAATAAACAAACTAACTAACCAGCATCACCCGTAACAGTTATATGGTGATCACTGGTGAAAGGGTTAACTAGGGGGCAATCAGGGGGTTAAAACCTTTATTAGGTAGTATATGGGGGTCCCTGTCGCTATAAAACACTGACGGCGTACCTATATACTTACCTCCCTAACTAGCGTCACCTGTGACACTAATACAGCAATCAGAAAAACTGTGACACTGGTGACGGGGATCATCAAGGGGTTAAAACTTTATTAGGGGGCGTTAGGGGGGTACCCTAGACCTAAAGGGGCTAACCCTAACTGCCCTACCACTTATAACTGTCACAAACTGACACCAATCCAAAAAAAAAACTGCTATTGGTGTCACTGTGACAGGGGGTACAGGGGGGGTGATGGGGGGTGATGGGGGGTGATGGGGGGGTGATGGGAGGTGAAAAGTGTGCCTAGTGTGTTCTACTGTAAGTGTAGTGTTGGTGCAACTCACATTGATGTCTTCTCTCCTCGGCGCCGGAACGAAAAGACCGACTCGAGGAGAGATGACATCACTTCCTCTGCCGCTGTTTACATTACAGCAGCAGAGGTACGCGATTTTGCCTGCGCGTGCCATTCTGCCGCAGTATATCTGCGTTAGGCGGTCGGCAAGTGGTTAAGAATGACTAAAATTGCTGCTCCCATCAAACAGAATTTTTTTTTTTTATTTGGTACATGTGCCCTTTTGCAGTACCTAGCCCTCCATGAAATGTATTTGACCATCTCTTGCTATTAGCCTAGAAAATGGTCAGACCTGTTTTTTTTTTACATTTGGCTCCTATCAACTTCAATGAGGTTTGGATTCATTCAGCACCTAAACTTTGGTTATGTTTGTTGAGCCCTGCTCAAACCAAATGCAGAAATGTACAGCTCATCACTCATTTTGAGATGTACTTTGGTTCATAGACTTGCTGGAACATTTAGCCTAGTTTTGAATCCAGTTTCCCTTCAGTTTCTTCACTGGCTGTGGCACATGCTTTGGTTGATATATAGAGGTGAGCTAACAGGTAACTGCTTTGCAACCAACTAATGTTGAGATAATAATTACCTAGGTTAGGTTATGAAAATCACAGCATATGGGATACAGTGCAGCTGTCAGGACTTAATAATGCAAAATATAGTGTTTAAATCAATGTTTCTCAACCTTTTTCCAGTCAGGGTACCCTTGAAACTATTTCAAGCTCTAGACACCCCACTCCAAAACTTTGTTAAAGGGGCTGTAAACCCTCTGCTTTTTCACCTTAATGCATCCTATGCATTAAGATGAAAAAACACCTGGCAGTCACCGCCCCCTAGCCCCCCGTTTTACTTATCTGATCCCCTTCATCTCCTCGGCGGGGACGCGCTGTCCCTCTCTCCATGGGGATCCTGGCTCTTGATTGGATAGATTGATAGCAGCACAGCCATTGTCTCCCTCTGCTGTTAACCAAATCCAATGACGCGGGTGCCGGGGGAGGGGCTGAGTCCGGCATTCATGTCTATGGATGCAAATGCTGGACTCGGGAGCTAACCTGAAAGTAACCCCCTCAGGAGAGCGCTTCTCCTAGGGGGTTATCTGATGCAGGGAAGAACTGCGAGAGCCACCGGGGAACCCAGAAGAGGATGTTCAGGCCACTCAATAGAGCTGCACAGTGGAGGTAAGTATGATATGTTTGTTATTTTAAAAAAATGATCCTTTACAATCACTTTAACATTTTTGTGTGACACGCAGACAAATGCATTGTTCTTTAGCAGATGTACAGGGGTGCCATACATTTTTTTTAAAAGTACCTCCACACATTGGCAAACGTGGTGTATTTTCAGTGTGAAGCGATTATAAGAAAGGGTCCGATGACTTCTTTCTCTGCATTTCTTTGGGTAGGTTACCAATTGAAATGAGTGGGCTGGCCTTTATGCAGCACGCAGCCTCACAGATGTGAAACAAGGGCTTGTTCACATGTGAAGTTGTGTGACGGTAAAGCCATATAGTTGAAGCGCATTTTTTATCACCCTCAACTCCTCCTCTTTTAGCTGCAGGGGTTTTGAACTTGCTGTGGCCGCAACAGCGCTAAGTACCCATGGCACATTTGATGTTTGGTGCTCCCGGTACAGATGCTGCAAAACACCTGCCATTTAATTAACTAACTACATCCAGCTAACTGGATGGGGCTCAGGCCTGGTAACCTCCTTTCAGCAGCCCTGTCTGTGGACCTTCTAGCACCCATTAAAGGAGATCCCATAGTTGATTTTCTAAAGTACACACGTACTGTATACTTTGTGATCCCCATTATTAGTGTTCATTAAACATCAAAATAATGCTGTTTTTGTGCCTTATATGCGGCTAAGTTGAACCAAGTAAGGTATGTATGCACTGTAATACCTCCTTTAAAACATACAGTACAGTTTTTTATTTCAGTATTTTATTTACAGTCCACATCAGTGATACTTCTTGCAGAACTGTATGTGCTTGATATGTGAAGGCAAAATGGCAAACAGAAGAAAATGACTCAAAAACTTGGAAAATACACCTATTTTTATTTCAGGTATTTCAGTAGTTAGCTGGTATATGTTTGCTGAACCACATTTGTCTGTCAATTACCTGTAGTTGACTGAATCTCTGCCAGCATCACATGGGGGTAGTACATTTTATGATATTGCTCCATGTTTTTGAGGGTACAGGATTTAACAGCATAAAGAAACTACCTTTAGAAAATCTGGACTGATTCTTTTCTGGATGAAGAGAAGATTTTTTCTTTAAAGTATTAAAATAATTTAAAGAATAAAAATGTGACATTTAACTTTTCTACTGCAACAACTGGCTAAAAATCCCCATTTCAGCACTATGGAGAGCTCAAGCCAGAATACCAGCTTTCTGGCTTAAAAGCGATTTTGAAAGCTCACTGTACAAGGAACATTGGATGGTTGCCCATATTTACCTGTCACACTTTTCTCCCTAATAGGGATGAGCCGAACACCCCCCGGTTCGGTTCGCACCAGAACCCGCGAACGGACCGAAAGTTCGCACGAACGTTAGAACCCCATTGACGTCTATGGGACTCGAACGTTCGAAATCAAAAGTGCTCATTTTAAAGGCTAATTTGCATGGTATTGTCCGAAAAAGGGTTTGGGGACCCGGGTCCTACCCCAGGGGACATGTATCAATGCAAAAAAAACTTTTAAAAACGGCCGTTTTTTCGGGAGCAGGGATTTTAATGATGCTTAAAGTAAAAAAAAAAAAAGTGAAATATTCCTTTAAATATCGTACCTGGGGGGTGTCTATAGTATGCCTGTAAAGTGACGCGTGTTTCCCATGTTTAGAACAGTCCCTGCACCAAATGTCATTTTTAAAGGAAAAAATCTCATTTAAAACTGCTTGCGGGTTTAATGTCATGTCGGGTCATGGCAATATGGATGAAAATCAGTGAGACAAACGGCATGGGTACCCCCCCAGTCCATTACCAGGCCCTTTGGGTCCTGTATGGATATTAAGGGGAACCCCGCACCCAAATTAAAATAAGGAAAGGCCCTATATACTCTGAACAGCAGTATACAGGCGGTGCAAACAAGACAGGGACTGTAGGTTTGTTGTTAAGTAGAATCTCTTTGTAATTTTGAACGGGTACATTTTTAACGTGTTTAGCTCCAGCCAAAAAATCTTTTTTAAGCTTTTTGGAAAACATAGGGAAGGGTTATCACCCCTGTGACATTTGTTTTGCTGTCTTTCCTCCTCTTCAGAAGATTTCACCTCACTTTTTTGTCCCAATGAAAAATGTTTTTTGAAAATTTGGGTTTTTTTGTGGAACAAGGATTGGAAAGCATCAGTGGAAAGGAGAAATTGTTTTCCCATATTAACTCTTACAGGAGAGAATTTCCCTTCCTAGGGGTAGATTTCATCTCACTTCCTGTTGTCTCCTTCCGTTTGCAAGTAGGAGTCGTTTGTAAGTTAGATGTTTGAAAGTAGGGTCCTGCCCTATATACTCAGCAGAAATTTGGGCCTTAGGTGTTGCTGTGGCCACAACACTGTAAGCCCTCACAGGGCCCTGCTGTGAAATATTAGATCAAGAATTGTAATTACATGCCCCTGTTGAACAGGAGCTGAAAAATTAGGCCTTAGGCACTGGTGCTGGTGCCACAACACTGCAACCCCTCACAGACACTCTAGTTGGAACGCAGGAACGAGCCCTGCTGCAAAGTATTGCATCAAAAATTGTAATTACACGCCCCTGTTAGACGGGCAGAAAAATTGGGCCTTAGGCACTGGTGCTGGTGCCACAACACTGCAACCCCTCACAGACACTCTAGTTGGAATGCAGGAACGAGCCCTGCTGCAAAGTATTGCATCAAAAATTGTAATTACACACCCCTGTTAGACAGGGGCAGAAAAATTGGGCCTTAGGCACTGGTGCTGGTGCCACAACACTGCAACCCCTCACAGACACTCTAGTTGGAATGCAGGAACGAGCCCTGCTGCAAAGTATTACATCAAAAATTGTAATTACACGCCCCTGTTAAACAGGGGCTGAAAAATTGTGCCTTAGGCACTGGTGGTGGCGCCCAGAACCAAAAATGTTCTTACAAGCTATCAGCGTGATGATTGAGGAGGAAGAGGATAATTACTCAGGGATAGTCACTCAGCATCAGCATAGGCAGTCTTTGAAGGGATCTGAAAAAAATTATTCAGTTACATCAGCATCAGGTGCTTGGTAGCTGGTGGTGATCCAAGACTGATTCATTTTTATGAAGGTCAGCCGATCGACAGAGTCAGTGGACAGACGCACCCTGTGATCGGTTACCACGCCTCCAGCAGCACTGAATGTGCGTTCCGAAAGAACGCTGGATGCAGGACAGGCCAGTAGCTCAATTGCATACTGTGCAAGCTCTGGCCAGTGATCCATCCTCAAGACCCAGTAACCCAGAGGATTTTCGGTGGGAAAGGTGTCCAAGTCTGATCTTGCCCCTAGGTATTCCTGCACCATGTAAAACAGACGCTGGCGATGGTTGCTGGAACCGATCATACCTTGGGGCTGCGGACCAAAAAATTGTCTGAACGCATCGGTCAGACGGCCACCTTCTCCACCGCTCCTTCTTTGACTGACCAAAGCCTCAGCAACACGTTGTCCAGAAACAGGAGTTTGTAACCTCCCAGTCTCTGGGAACGCGTTGCACAGACCTTTCTGCAAGGCCTCCCGAAGATGTTTCATCCTCTGCTCCCTCTGCGATGGCAAGATAAGGTCCGCAACCTTACCCTTGTAACGTGGATCAAGGAGGGTTGCCAGCCAGTATTGGTCCTTCTCCTTGATACCACGAATACGAGGATCCTTACGCAGGCTTTGCAGGATCAGGGAGGCCATGCAGCGTAGGTTTGCTGAGGCATTCGGTCCGGAGTCCTCTGGGTCACTAAGGACAACAACGTCCGCAGCCACCTCCTCCCAGCCACGTACAAGTCCATGTGTTCCTTGGGACTGATCCCTTAAAGACTGCTGATGCTGAGTGCCAGGCTCCACCTCCATACTGACACAATCTTCCTCCTCCTCCTCCTCCTCCTCGTCCTCTTCCTGTGTGATCGGCGGGCACGCAGGAACACTGTCTGGATAAAGGGGGCCTTGAGAGCTAAGGAAGTCCTCCTCTTCCTGCCTCTGTTCTGCCTCAAGTGCCCTGTCCATTATTCCACGCAGCGTGTGCTCCAACAGGTGGACAAGGGGGACAGTGTCACTGATGCATGCACTGTCAGTGCTCACCATCCTCGTGGCCTCCTCGAATGGTGACAGGACAGTGCATGCATCCCTGATCATGGCCCACTGGCGTGGGGAAAAAAAACCAAGGTCCCCTGACCCTGTCCTGGTGCCATAGTCGCACAGGTACTCATTGATGGCCCTCTGCTGCGTGTGCAGCCGCTGCAGCATGGCCAACGTTGAGTTCCACCTGGTGGGCATGTCACAGATTAGGCGGTTCTTGGGCAGGTTAAACTCCTTTTGGAGGTCCGTCAGCCGAGCACTGGCATTATATGACCGGCGGAAATGCACACAGACTTTCCTGGCCTGCCTCAGGACATCCTGTAAGCCCGGGTACCTGCCCAAGAACCGCTGCACCACCAAGTTAAGGACGTGAGCCAAACAGGGCACATGGGTCAGTTGTCCCTGTCGGAGGGCAGAGAGGAGGTTGGTGCCATTGTCGCAAACCACCATTCCTGCCTTAAGTTGGCGTGGCGTCAACCACCTCTGAACCTGCCCCTGCAGAGCTGACAGAACCTCTGCCCCAGTGTGGCTCCTGTCCCCCAAGCACACCAGCTCAAGCACCGCATGGCATCTTTTGGCCTGCGTACTTGCGTAGCCCCTTGAACGCCTACGGAGCACCGCTGGTTCCGAGGAAGAGGCCATGGAGGAAGAAGAAGAGGAGGGGGTGGAGGAGAGAGGTGTGTCACAATCAGCATTTTGGAGGCGTGGTGGCGGAACAACCTCCAACACTACTGCACCTTGTCCTGCATCCTTCCCAGCTGCCAGCAGCGTCACCCAATGCGCCGTGAAACTTAAGTAACGTTCCTGTCCATGCCTGCTGGACCATGAGTCAGTGGTAATATGCACCTTACCGCTGACCGCCCTGTCCAGCGAGGCATGGACATTGCCTTCCACATGCCGGTAGAGAGCCGGAATCGCCTTCCGTGAGAAAAAGTGGCGTTTTGGTACCTGCCACTGAGGAACCGCACATTCCACAAACTCACGGAAGGGGGCAGAGTCTACCAACTGAAAAGGCAGCAGTTGAAGTGCTAGCAATTTTGCCAAGCTAGCATTCAACCGCTGGGCATGTGGATGGCTGGGAGCAAACTTCTTTCGGCGGTGCAGCAGCTGGGGCAGGGAAATTTGCCTGGTACAATCTGACGTCGGTGTACCAAAAGCAGATTGCCCACAAGTACTTGGCTGTGACACACCTAATTCTACACCTTCATTCCTCTCACTGCAGGTCTCAGAGAGGACTGAAGGTCTAGTGGGGTTGGAAATCTCAGCTGATGAGGAGCAAGGAGAGATCCTCTTTGTTCTTTGGTGTGGGTCTTTTAGATATGCTTGCCAACGAACTGCATGGCAGGTCAACATATGTCTGGTCAAGCATGTGGTACCCAAGCGGGAGATGTTTTGGCCACGCGAGATACGCTTGAGACATATGTTGCAAATAGCAGCGGTGCGATCTGATGCACTCGTCTCAAAAAAGGCCCACACCAAAGAACTTTTTGAATAACGCGCAGAGACTGCAGCGCCCTGCACATGTGGAGCTTTGGGGTGTGATGCAGTCAATGTGCTGCCCTTAGGCTGGTCCCTGGAGGGCATCCTGCCTCGTTGGTGATGTGCCGCCTCCTCCTCCTCCTCCTCCTCCTCCTCTCTCCTATCAGGCACCCACGTTGAGTCAGTGACCTCATCATCCCCTCCCTCCTCATCACTGGAGCAAACCTGGCAGTATGCTGCAGCAGGGGGAGCATGACTGCCAGATTGCTGTCCTTCTTGGGCACCCCCTCTGTCCGTGCTCATGTTACTGCCTTCATCGAGCTCAGTATCATCATCAGAGCCTTCCAAACGCTGGGCATCCTCCTGGAGCATGTACCCAACACTGTGGTCAAACAGTTCGAGGGAATCCTCAGGAGGACATGGTGGAGCTAGGGAAGGAGTCACTGATGACATTGAGCTGAGGGAAGAGGCCGCTGCTTTGCCAGACAAAGCACCCTGGGCATGGGTGAGAGAGGATGAGGAGGATGAGGACGGCTTGGTCATCCACTCGACCAAGTCTTCCGCATGTTGCGGCTCAACACGGCCAGCTGCCGAAAAAAAGGCCAAGCGTGTCCCATGGCCACGTGCTGATGAGGATGCACCGTCTCCACGACCAGCACTAGACACAGAGCCTGCTTGCCCTCTCTTATTGGCTTGTGACTGTCTGCCTCTCCTTCTTGGCCTTCCAGACATACTAATGGCCTGTAGCTGCACTAAGCTGGGATAGAACACCTGTAATTTTCTTCAGGTAGCTTTATATACTGTAACCAGACAAGCCTGCCTGTCAGTAGGAAGATAACAGGAACGGATCTAGCTGAACACTGTGAGCAGGACGCACTGCACTAAATGTAAATAGCAGGAACGGATCTAGATAAACACTGTGAGCAGGACGCACTGACTGCACTAAATGTAAATAGCAGGAACAGATCTAGCTGAACACTGTGAGCAGGACGCACTGACTGCACTAAATGTAAATAGCAGGAACGGATCTAGCTGAACACTGTGAGCAGGACGCACTGACTGCACTAAATGTAAATAGCAGGAACGGATCTAGCTGAACACTGTGAGCAGGACGCACTGCACTAAATGTAAATAGCAGGAACAGATCTAGCTGAACACTGTGAGCAGGACGCACTTACTGCACTAAATGTAAATAGCAGGAACAGATCTAGCTGAACACTGTGAGCAGGACGCACTGCACTAAATGTAAATAGCAGGAACGGATCTAGCTGAACACTGTGAGCAGGACGCACTGCACTAAATGTAAATAGCAGGAACAGATCTAGCTGAACACTGTGAGCAGGACGCACTGCACTAAATGTAAATAGCAGGAACAGATCTAGCTGAACACTGTGAGCAGGGCGCACTGCACTAAATGTAAATAGCAGGAACGGATCTAGCTGAACACTGTGAGCAGGACGCACTGACTGCACTAAATGTAAATAGCAGGAACGGATCTAGCTGAACACTGTGAGCAGGACGCACTGCACTAAATGTAAATAGCAGGAACGGATCTAGCTGAACACTGTGAGCAGGACGCACTGCACTAAATGTAAATAGCAGGAACAGATCTAGCTGAACACTGTGAGCAGGACTCACTGCACTAAATGTAAATAGCAGGAACGGATCTAGCTGAACACTGTGAGCAGGACGCACTGCACTAAATGTAAATAGCAGGAACAGATCTAGCTGAACACTGTGAGCAGGACGCACTGACTGCACTAAATGTAAATAGCAGGAACAGATCTAGCTGAACACTGTGAGCAGGACGCACTGCACTAAATGCAAATAGCAGGAACGGATCTAGCTGAACACTGTGAGCAGGACGCACTTACTGCACTAAATGTAAATAGCAGGAACGGATCTAGCTGAACACTGTGAGCAGGACGCACTGCACTAAATGTAAATAGCAGGAACAGATCTAGCTGAACACTGTGAGCAGGACGCACTGCACTAAATGTAAATAGCAGGAACGGATCTAGCTGAACACTGTGAGCAGGACGCACTGCACTAAATGTAAATAGCAGGAACAGATCTAGCTGAACACTGTGAGCAGGACGCACTGCACTAAATGTAAATAGCAGGAACGGATCTAGCTGAACACTGTGAGCAGGACGCACTGCACTAAATGTAAATAGCAGGAACAGATCTAGCTGAACACTGTGAGCAGGACGCACTGCACTAAATGTAAATAGCAGGAACAGATCTAGCTGAACACTGTGAGCAGGACGCACTGCACTAAATGTAAATAGCAGGAACGGATCTAGCTGAACACTGTGAGCAGGACGCACTGCACTAAATGTAAATAGCAGGAACAGATCTAGCTGAACACTGTGAGCAGGACGCACTGCACTAAATGTAAATAGCAGGAACGGATCTAGCTGAACACTGTGAGCAGGACGCACTGACTGCACTAAATGTAAATAGCAGGAATGGATCTAGCTGAACACTGTGAGCAGGACGCACTGCACTAAATGTAAATAGCAGGAACAGATCTAGCCTAATCTATCTAACTCAAATCAAATGACACTGTCTGTCTCTCTCTCTATCAGCACACCGGAACACACTACACAGGGCCGCCGTGCAGGCGGCCTTATATAGTGTGGGGCGTGTACTAAATCCCCTGAGCCATAATTGGCCAAAGCCACCCTGGCTTTGGCCAATTACAGCTCTCTCTACTGACGGCGCTGTGATTGGCCAAGCATGCGGGTCATAGTGCATGCTTGGCCAATCATCAGCCAGCAATGCACTGCGATGCCGCAGTGAATTATGGGCCGTGACGCGCCACACGAATTTGGCGCGAACGGCCCATAACGTTCGCAATTCGACGGACGGTCGAACACCCGATGTTCGAGTCGAACATGGGTTCGACTCGAACACGAAGCTCATCCCTACTCCCTAATATAAACATGGTGAATATTGGCATAAAATGCCAGAAAATGTGTTCAAATATAAGATTGGTGGATTTTATGAAAGAATCACTTCACCAGCAAATCCATTGTAAATAGGCTCCTGAAGTAAATAATGATGGCAGTAAACTAATTATGTTAAATGTAAGGCACATTGATTAGGGGTAAGCATTGGTACAAAATCTTACCTGTTACATCTGTGATGTTCCCGTAGTCTTATATGATATTGAAAGTCTGAAAAATGTGGCTAATCATATAAATGTGTTCTGTGTTTTGTGTGTTTGGAGTAATGGAATACAAGTCACATGCTGTATATGGCAGATACTGTATATAAATGTATGGACAATGTAAGATAAATTATATTCCTACATCTTTATAAAAATCAAATTGAAATACCCCATATTATTTTTTTAGATACAAAATTCTATAAGCAACCCCCAAGCAATTGTATTTTGTGACTTTCAGTAGTGCAGAGCTTAGCTCCTAGCAGTTATATTTAAACAGGAATGTGATGTATTTTGGCAGTTTAAAGCAAAGTGCCCTCATTCTTTCAAATGTTCACATGCTCTGACTGGACATTAAAGTAAGCAGTCCTTGTTAAAAGAGATTTCATACAATATTTTTAATGCCTACACAGTGTACACTTATTAATGTTTCTCCCCATTGCCTTAAGATATGGATAGTAACTGCCAAAAGTGTTGTTTATGGGCTTTTAAATGTTTAGGGTTAGCTATGCATATTTAAAACATAGCATTTTTTTAGATATCCAAGATATTTGTATATACTGTACCAAATATATAGCATTTTTTATCAAAGTGTGCATTAGAACAACACAAGGTAAAGTGGAACTAAAGTTTTAACTAAAATAACTGTGAGCAGGCAGGAGTGTCCACTTAGTTATGCATGCACAACTCAATTTACGTTCTTGCACAGTGCCTTTGTGCTACGATGACTATACTCCTGCACATGTACAGGGGTGGCATTATCCTGCATTAGCCAATCAAGATGGCTGAAGACCAGCACCCAGAAGAAGCCAAGAAAAAGATGACACTGTTGGTGAGGGACTGTTGAAGTAAAGGTAAGTATTGAGACTTCAGTTCCGCTTTAATATCTAAACTTACCCAGGCTTCCGGGATCACTAGGATTAATACTGCAAGTCCTGGTGCTTCCTGAAATTTGGTAGCTTCCACCCATCAACAACAGTGATATGTATTGGATAACACCATATTTGTTTGATAACATTATCATGCTACTTTCCACAATAATGGCATGCTTGTTCAAGCCTACACTGATCTTAAGGTGTGTTTTAGATGAAGTTAGCAATAGTTGAACTGCAATCTCCTATGACTGTGGCAAGGACTCTAAATTAGTAGCTACTTTTGGGAAATAGTAACTGATATGGATGATCTGTGTAGTCTGTAAGTAATGATAGGTGTTTTGGTGCTGTATTAATTAAGAAAATAAACTAGCATACCTATTACATTCAAGTATGGTAATTTGGTATGTACTGGGTAGTGTCTGAACTTTACTTCCATGAGAAAAATTGATAGCGATCAAGATTAAAAATATGTAGCACAGATGTTCTGACTACCCTTGAAACCAAATACATTTTTTGCCTATTTATATGTGCAATAATATTTCAATTTCATTGCAGTCATGCATTCTTAGTTTATAGTAATAAATTAGAGATAGGGCAAGGACCACCTGCACATGTTTCATATGGGTTTGTCTTTATCGAGAAAGACTAGATCTAAAGTGCAATTGTGCCTAAAATATGGACAATAAAAGTTTTATATAGTGTTAACAAACAGTTAGAGCATAATATCACTGACCTCTTGGGGTATTTACCATGAAATAATTTTTCCTCAAAGCTTACAACAGAAACTCTGTAGTTATGTTGCAGTCATTTTCTAACAGCTTACAAAGGCTGGCAGGCTTTGAGTTTCTGCTCTCCACAGGAAGTAAAGAGAAAATAGCTTTGATTTTAGTGCTTTTATTATGAATTTTGAATATTAATTTCTCCACAATGCCTATAGCCACAGAAGTGAGAGTTTGTTGTAAAATTCCTTTGCTGGTTTAGAATATGTAAATTAGATTATGTTATACAATTATATTACTTACCTTACTCCTGTGTTTTGCCTGTGTCACCTAGGTGAGGGCGATGTCATGCTCCTTCTGGCAAGATCCTAGGGAATAAAAAGCATAAAAAGCAGGCCAAATCTTAAAAGCTGACGCCTTGCACTGGACTGGAGTGTCTTCTCTAATTCTCTAATTCTGTACCCTCACACTTATTTCCAGAAAACTAACAGAATGATGCAGAGGGGACATCTATTACAGACAACAGAAAAGATAGAAAGATAGACAATTTTTTATCTAATCTTTATATTGTGCTCAGCCTTTGAGGGCAGGTACACCCTAAAGCCCCGTACACACGATCGGACTTTCTAACGGGAAATGTTGGATGTTAGGCTGTTAGCGGAAAATCTGACCGTGTGTATGCTCCATCGGACAATTGTTGTCGGACTTTCCGCCAACAAATGTTGGCTAGCATGTTTTCAAATTTTCCGCAAATAAATGTGTGTTGGCGGATTTTCCGATCGGTTGTACACAAGTCCGTTGGACAAAAGTCCAAAATACAAACACGCATGCTCGGAAGCAGAAGAGGTCGTCTTGTAAAATGTGTTTGTAATGGAGAATTAACATTCGTGACGTGGCAAATTATTAAATCTCCAAATGCAGCGCACAGTTCTCTTCTTCTTTAATGGGATAATAATGAAGCTGCTTTGCTGGTGATACAGATGGAGTTATTGCAAACAAATTTTCAAAGGCTTTTTTTTTCTAGTGATATCAATAATAACATAATTATGTTTTTTTTTTTTTTATTTGTGCAAGTTACCACAACACCATTATCCCCTAGTTTATAAGATCAAAGATACAACTATGTTGGTGTCCCTTGTCAATTTTACATTGTATATTTTAAAATGTGACTGCCTACTGCCAAACTGTCATTTGAAGTAAAACACATAGCCAAGTATTATTCTACACAATTTTTTTATTGTGCATTAAAAAAAAAATGCTATGCTATCGGCCAATAGAACTTAACCAAAAAGTGCATTCTATGCATCCAAAAATACAGAAAATATACCAAATCAAATCATTATTCAACCAAAAAAATAGTGTCAAAGCAATAAATCCAAGGCCAATAATAAACAACACGTTATCTCCTCCGATTTCGCAACATGTCTGGTTGACGAACGGCTGTTCAGAAACGAACTGAAAAGCACAAAATGAAAAGTGTGAACTGAAAAGTACTAAATGAAAAAGCATCAGAGGGGGTGGGGCCACCTGGTCCACCCCTCTCTGATGCACGGGGACATCCCTATGGCTTTCCCGTAGTGTCAGAGGGGGCGGGGTCACTCGGTTATGTAACCGGGTGGCCCCGCCCCCTCTGACGCTATGGGGAAGCCATAGGGATGTCTCCGTGCGTCAGAGGGGGTGGGGTCACCCAGCAACTTCATCATGTGGCCCCGCCCTCAGTTATAAAAGAGCTGTCACCTGAGAGGCCGGTCATTACAGCGGGTGCCTCCCATTGAGGCAGATCATAGGCGGCATGCAGCTTTTTTTTTTTCTCAGTCCGTTGGAGTGAGAGAAGAAGACTTTGTGGGGCAGTTTTATTTTTTTAATAAAGGACTTGTCCCAAGGTGTGTATTGTCTTTTTTTACAATTTTCACACATTTTTTGTGAAATGGTAGGGGTACTCTTTTTAAGACAATAACTTGCATATAAGCCTTTAAAATTAGCACTTTTGATTTTTCATGTTCGTGTCCCATAAACTTTAACGGTGTTCGCATGTTCGAACAAATTTTTTGCCTGTTCACATGTTCTGCTGCGAACCGAACCTGGGGGGTGTTCGAATCATCCCTAACGAATATATATTGGCCTAAACTGATGAATAAATTTGTTTTTTTTATATATATTTTTTGGATATGTATTATAGTAGAAAGTAAAAGTGACGCAGTGCCGTATTGCAAAAAATGGCCTGATCATTAAGGGGCAAATCCTGCTGGGGCTGAAGTGGTTAAACACTTTTTTTGTAAATGTGAACATTACTAAATTAGGTTTTATACAAAAAACAGAAGCACCACTTCACAGTCATGGTCAGGGCATCTCCCAAGCATGACATTTAATAGAGTTTTGCATTTTTAAAGTTTCACTTTAAGAATTACTAAAATCGTTGCTCCAACCAAACAGAATTTCTTTTTTTTTTCTTTGGTACATGTACCCTTTTGCAGTGCCTTGCCCCCCATGAAATTTATTTGATCATCTCTTGCTATTAACCAAGAAAATGGTCAGAACTGTTTTTTTTTAACATTTGGCTCCTATCAACTTCAATGAGGTTTGGATTCAGCACCTTAACTTTGAATATGTTTGTTGAACCCCGCTCAAACCAAATCCAGGTACGCTCAGCTCATAACTAATTTTGAGATTTTGAAATAGAGCATTTAACCTAGTTTTGAATCCAGTTTCCCTTCAGTTTCTTCACTGGCTGTGGAACATGCTAAGTTTGATATACAGAGGTGCGCTAACAGGTAACTGCTTTGCAACTAACTAATGTTGAGATAAAAATGACCTATGTTAGGTTATGAAAATCACAGCATATGGGATACAGTGCAGCTGTCAGAACTTAATAATGCAAAATATAGTGTATAGAGCAGTGTTTCTCAACTCCAGTTCTCAAGGCGCCCCAACAGGTCAGGTTTTCAGGATTTCCCTCAGATTAAACAGCTGTGGTAATTACTAAGGCAGTGAAACTGATCAAATCACCTGTGCAAAGTAATGGAAAGCCTGAAAACATGACCTGTTGGGGCGCCTTGAGGACTGGAGTTGAGAAACACTGGTATAGAGCAATGTTTCTCTACCTTTTTCCAGTCAGGGCACCCTTAAAAAGTATTTTCAAGCTCAAGACACCCCACTCCCAAAACGCAGACAACGCATTGTTCTTTAGCAGATGTTCTGGAGTACCATTCTTTTTTTTCATAGTACCTCCACACATTGGCAAACATGGTGCATTTTCAGTGTGAAGTGATTTTAAAAAAGGGTCAATGACTTCTTTGCCTGCATTTCTGTGGGTGGGGCAGCTCTCTGAAATAACACTGTAGTAACCATGCAAGGTTAGTCCAGCAATCTCCCCCCGCTGAGATGTTGTGTTCTGAAAGGGGGACGGCCCCCCACCAGAACACGCTGATCAGCTTTCTCTGCCATTGGCTGAGAGCGCTGATTGGGAGTCGATTGGCTGCTGTTTTTCCAGCATGCACGTCTGACAGAAGCTGGCTGGCTTCTGTCGGACATACCAACATACACACAGGCAGAATGTCAGCCAATTTTTTTGAACCGGAAAATGTCTTTTGACATTCTGCCCATGTGTACGGGGCTTTAGTGTGACAGCTCAAAAGCTAACATTGAAAGTATTAAAATTATAGTTCTTGAGTTCTTTTGCTTGACACATTACAAGCAGGTTCTCTTCTAGTTGCACAAACTATTTATTTGATCACAAGTGACTAAATAATAAAGTAAAATGGTGTAAATAAGGAAAGTGCAAGTGGTGTTTTTCCATAACAAGCAGTTGTTTTTTCTTTATTTAAAGAATATGAATTTAATACACCAGAATGGTGCCTAACAACAACACAAAGAAGATGGAAGTTTAATAACAGGATGATGCAATAAACCTATTCATTAATTCAACAAATACAATTACTTTTAAAATACAATTCAACAAAAGTAATAAAAAAACAGATTATTTAGTAATCTCGATGGAGCAAATACAAGGTAAAGAAAAATAATATATCACAAGATGCATATATAATGCAAGCAATCATCTAGAAATCTTGAGGCAAACTTGCCTGAAATGGGCACAACGCAGATAATTTAACTGTAATTATTTGATAAATTGCTATAATTATTTGCACAAGTTTTGCAGGAGTGCAGCTGTCAAGAGTCAATGAAATGCTCTAGAAGGCAAAAACCTTATTTGTTAAAAGACCTAAGACTGAAAAAATGCTCCAATTACTAAGGGATAAAGATATTCATTCATTTTACATTGTGCGCAGCACGCGTGATCCACATAGTCTTTCATGACTCTGTGGGATATATTTATTAATAGGCAAGGCGGCTATTTCATACACTAATGTTTATGGTGAAACAGAAAGAAGATGACTGATTTGGCTAAATTTCACATAACCTTAGCCTTTATAAAAATGTATATGCTTGTCATGCTTGAACTTGAACTCTCAGACAGATATACAAAAAGACAATCAAATGTAGTTCTACATATATTAAAAACTGTCAAATGTGTTTCTTAGACCCCTTTCACACCGAGGGCGTTTTGCAGGTGCTATAGCGTTAAAAATAGCGCCTGCAATCTGCCATCAAACAGCTGCAGCATTGTCTCCAGTGTGAAAACCCGAGGGCTTTCACACCGGAGCGCTGCGCTGGCAGGGCGGGAAAAAAAGTCCTGCCAGCAGCTTCTTTGGAGCGGTGAAGGAGCGGTGTTTTTACCGCTCCTCCACCGCTGCTCCCCATTGAAATCAATGGGGCTGCGCTGGGATACCACCGGCAAAACGCCGCTAATGGGGCGCATTGCGGACAGTTTTAACTCTTTCTCGGCCGCTAGCGGGGGGTAAAAGTGCCCCGCTAGCGGCCGAAATGCGCCGCTAATCTGACGGTAAAACGCCGCTATAAATATCGGCGTGCTACCACTGACGCTAGGGGCGGCGATTAGAGCCTGTATCTCGATGGATGACTCAGAACAAGAAAGGGTAACCCGAACCAGGGGCTTATGTTTCTGAATAACTGGGAAAGTAACAACGCCACCTAAGGTCTGTCCCCTACAGGACCTCAGGTGCAAGCGTCCTGATGGACAGGTAGGACAAAATTTCAGGATGTGACCTGCCTGGCCACAATAAAGGCACAATCTTTCCCTCCTCCTAAAGGCCCTCTCCTTCGCAGAGAGATGTGTGAAGTCCAACTGCGTGGGTTCTACTTCACTGGCAGACTCAGTACCAGGAGGCATGGGAGGTGAGGGAGGCAAGGGTGGGACTGCAAAGCTCAAAGCCAGGAAGACTCCAAGAGGAAGGTCTCTCTCGGAGTCTGGAGTCAATGAGAATGGCAAACGTGATCAACTTCTCCAGCTCAGTGGGTATGTCTTGGGCTGCTATCTCATCTTTGATGGTATCCGAGAGACCATGAGAAAAAGCAGCCATGAGGTCCTCATTGTTCCAAGCAACCTCTGCTGCCAGAGTACAGTATTCAATGGCATAATCGGAAACAATTCTCATACTCTGTTTGATGGACATGAGGCTCTTGGCAGCAGAAGTGGAGCATGCAGGAACGTCAAATACCCTTTTAAAGGAAGTCACAAACTCTGGGTAACTCAGGATGACAGTGTTTTGCATTTCCCATAGAGGGTTTGCCCAGGCCAAGGCTCTTTCAGAAAGCAAAAAAATCACGAAGCCTACTTTGCTTCTCTCCATGGAAAACGCCCAGGGCAGCATCTCAAAGTATATCCCAACCTGGTTGAGAAACCCTCTGCATTGAACTGGATCACCCCCAAATCGCTGGGGAGGTGGAGTGGAAGCAGACATACCTCTTATAGAGGGATTATTTGAGGCGGGTGCCTGTGCAGAGAATGGAGCAGCAGCGGGGACGGCCTGCAACACAGTGGGGGGATCCAGGTGAGCGAATCAGGAGTGTCCATAACACTATAGCAAACTGATCCATGCGGTCGGTGATCCTGCTCATCCAATCTGGAAAAAATATTAACAATAAGTGGATTGCCTGCATCTTCTGAATTCATGACCTTCGCTTACTGTCAGGAACCATGAATCAGACTGAGACAGAAGTGCAGTAAAAATCACACTTTTTAATATAATGGTCAAAACACAGCCAGGGTTCGGTAACCAGAGCGGGTAGTCGAAAAAAGCCAGTGAAACAGGAATCCAGAGATCACCATAGTAGAGGCAGTAAACAGGATCATGAACCAGAAGGGAAGTCAGACAGGCAAAAGTCTTTAACAGGAAAACACAGCAGAGAGTATCCGGATATGTTGACCAGACAAAGGCACAGAAGATCTGATCCAGGCAGTTTAAATAGCCAGCAAGGCTAGCTGATGAGCAGGAAATGAAGACCAGGTGAGTCACTATGGAATGAAGAGTACTGGCGATTAACCGACAGCTGAGCACAGAGCTCTGAGAAGGAAGGACTGCGCCTAGACCTGACAGCCCTGTGTTAGTGGTGGCTATGTTTTATCAAACCATGGGACTATAGGTTGAGTTCCTTAAAAGAGGACCCCTCAGTCACCATGGAAGGCCCTGGTCTCAGTGAGCCTTCGCAGTAAATGTCTAGAGGACTGCCCTTTGGTTGTGATGGCATGTTAGCATCTAAGCTTGTGTCTTCTGTGGGGCTGATGTATGTACACATGCATAAGGTACTGTGGTTATGTGCCTGGGACACCGGTGGTACCTCCAAGAAACATCTAAGAAATGCCACAGATAACCTTCATTTACCAAAGCAGTAGTAACTCATAGGTAGTCAGAGCCTTAGTCCCACCTAAATAGTAAGACTCAAAGCCTGAGGTCCACTAACCTCTTTTTTCAGCCTTCTATCTGAAGGTGCGTCCCATTTTCTGCAAGCAGAGGGTTGTTTGTTCATCCTGCTTGGTCATTTGTTAGTTTACCTCCTTGACATATGGGTGCTTAGATCTCCCCTTATAGTCCCTTAAGTCAGGCACTTATCAGTTACCCGTCTTTACTTTTTTAGCATACGTTAGAATCCTGAATACTACATGACTTTGTTATTGACCCAACTTGTGTCTGACCTGTCTCTGGGTTACCCCACCTGTTTATGTCAGTTGCTTACCTGTGTTACAGACCATGGTCTGGACTCTTGACCAAGACTCTCCATCTTTATTCTGTACCTAATTCCCTGCACTTTTCCAGCCTCGTCCCTGACCACGATCCTGCCTGTGATTGTGTGCCTTCCTGTCCAACAGTTACCCTACCGAATTCAGCTTGTGACCCAGCTCTGCTCTCTACTGGTCTAGGTGAAGTCAGGGTGTTCTTAACAGTGTGGACCAGATGCACCACACAGTCATCCTACCCCATCACCATATTACAAAATGTTGGGCAAACACCTCCAATAAAACCAAGGCAAGCAGACCTAAAATCAGAGACAAAGGTGTTGCACATGGAGGTAGTAGAGGTGAACAGGACCTGCAGGGCAAAGCAGTAGAGGCAGGTCAGCACTAGGGATGAGCTTCGAGTTTGAGTCGAACTCATGTTCGACTCGAACATTGGCTGTTCGCAAGTTCGCCGAACAGCGAACAATTTGGGGTGTTCGCGGCAAATTCAAATGCCGCGAAACACCCTTTAAAAGTCTATGGGAGAAATCAAAAGTGCTAATTTTAAAGGCTTGTATGCAAGTTATTGTCATAAAAAGTGTTTGGGGACCTGGGTCCTGCCCCAGGGGACATGGATCAATGCAAAAAAAAGTTTTAAAAACGGCCGTTTTTTCAGAAGCAGTGATTTTAATAATGCTTAAAGTCAAACAATAAAAGTGTAATATCCCTTTAAATTTCGTAGCTGGGGGGTGTCTATAGTATGCCTGTAAAGGGGCGCATGTTTCCCGTGTTTAGAACAGTCTGACAGCAAAATGACATTTCGAAGGAAAAAACCCATTTAAAACTACTCGCGGCTATTGCATTGCCGACAATACACATAGAAGTTCATTGATAAAAACGGCATGGAAATTCCCCACAGGGGAACCCCGAACCAAAATTTAAAAAAAAAATGACGTGGGGGGTCCCCCTAAATTTCATACCAGGCCCTTCAGGTCCAGTATGGATATTAAGGGGAACCCCGGCCAAAATTTAAAAAAAACAAACGGCGTGGGGTCCCCCAAAAACCCATACCAGACCCTTATCCGAGCACGCAACCAGGCCGCAGGAAAAGAGGGGGGAGGAGAGTGCGGCCCCCCCTCCTGAACCATACCAGGCCACATGCCCTCAACATTGGGAGGGTGCTTTGGGGTAGCCCCTCAAAACACCTTGTCCCCATGTTGATGAGGACAAGGGCCTCATCCCCACAACCCTGGCCGATGGTTGTGGGGGTCTGCGGGCGGGGGGCTTATCGGAATCTAGAAGCCCCCTTTAACAAGGGGACCCCCAGATCCCGCCCCCCCCCTGTGTGAAATGGTAAGGGGGTACTTACCCCTACCATTTCACTAAAAAACTGTCAAAAATGTTAAAAATGACAAGAGACAGTTTTTGACAATTCCTTTATTTTAATGCTTCTTCTTTCTTCTATCTTCCTTCATATTCTTCTTCTTCTGGTTCTTCTGGTTCTTCCTCCGGCGTTCTCATCCAGCATCTCCTCCGCGGCATCTTCTATCTTCTTCTCCTCGGGCCGCTCCGCACCCATGGCATGGGGGGAGGCTCCCGCTCTTCTCTTCGTTTTCTTCTCTTCTTCCTTCTTCTCTTCTTCTCTTCTTCATTTTCTTCTCCGGGCCACTCCGCACCCATGCTGGCATAAAGGGAGGCTCACGCTGTGTGACGGCGCCTCCTCGTCTGACGGTTCTTAAATAACGGTGGGCGGGGCCACCCGGTGACCCCGCCCCCCTCCGACGCACAGGACATGACGGGACTTCCCTGTGGCATTCCCCGTGACGTCACAGGAAAGTCCCGTCAAGTCACCGTGCGTCAGAGGGAAGCGGGGTCACTGGGTGATATTTCTATAAGTACATGAAAGACAGATTTAGATCATCTACAGTGTAATAAAATATACAGTCATAGTTATTTGTACATAAATGTAAAGGAATGGTAGTCACTTCATATTTACCCTCTCCGTCAAATAGGCTCGCTGAACCAGAGACTTCTTGTTAAAAAACACACATAAAAATTGCAGCTGATTTCCCCATTAGTGATCCTGAAAGATGCTGAGAGGTCACACTCATCTCCACCCTGAAGGGGGCCACACCCGGCCGAAAGGCTTACAAGTGGTCATGAATAGTTAGGCACCCCAAAGGGGAGTGGCGGTGGGAAGCAGACAATACCTAGAGATTTATCATAATTAATGTAATTACTATGTAGTTTTTTAGATTTATGTAGATGTGACAGTTAGGCTTGAAGAAAAGAATAGTTGTTAAAAAGAAAAAATTGAAGCAGCACATAATGTGTATGTTAAGAAAAAGGGGGAGTAGAGTTCTCTTAGGAGGTATAGAGTGAGTCTATTTTTCTAGCGTCACTAGAATATTATGTATATTATGATGAGCAATATGTTTATAAGGTGCGATAAATAAAGGGATGGTGCTCATATAAATGTTTATGTTCAATATAGGGGGTTAATTAATTAGTGTTAAATATTTGTTCCTTATAGTAACACTCATGCAAATTAGCTTTGCAAAGGGCCATGAAAATAATAACAAGATTTGGCTCACATCGATAGCATGATTCATGTTCATGAACTGTCCTCCTGGTTTACTTAACACTGGTGTTAACTTTGACATAGCTTCATCATCATTTGCCCAGAAGCTCTGCCCTTGGTTTACACATATGTGTTTTTTAGTGCATTTTGCATTTTTTGCATAAACGTGATTTCCTATGGATCTAGTTCACATCTGCACATATTGAGCCAGTGCATTTTTGGAAAGGGACTTTTTCCTGAAGCAGATTGTGTTTTGCATGTTTCTGAAGCAGATTGTGCTTTGCATGTATTTTGAGGGTTTCTTTTGGCTAATAGGAAAGTATGACAGTTCTGTTCATGGAGTGCGACTTTGATGTAACTTTGATGCAACTTTACACTATCTCACATCAAAGTAGAGCAAGAACCTTTATGTGTCTAAAGTCAGTGAAAAAAATGTAGCGCATAGTAAACAAACAAAAATAACACAAATGAATAAGAGGTGTAATATCCATTCCAAGTGCTGGCAAGAAACTATGTTGATCCGTAGAAGGAAACCACATCAAACGAAAAACTGCATCAATAAGAGAGTGATGAGTATAAACTCTTACCAGATCCAATGGACTCCCCTGTCAACGACATGGAGTCTTGTAGGCAGTGTGCCACCCAGGGCATATAGGAAGGTATCCCGACAGTCAGAAACTCTGAGTTTTCGAGAGGGCGCCAAACACCATATCCCTTCGTTTGGCGCCCTCTTGGGCGCTACGTCACATCCCTTAATTTGACACGCGGACCCGCGGCCACGGTGACGGGATCTTCCGGCCGGTCCTTTGATTGGCCGCTGGGTCTGCCTTTTCAATGTTTAATACCATTGGCCCATTTGCACCTTGTTGCTCATTTCACGATCAGCTGATCATTTTGTCCAATGTTATCAAGTTATGCTCTTCCCTTGTGATTGGTCCTCATCAGTTATTTCATTTACAAATATCGGCAGCGTGGAGTTGGTGGTTTATGCCCCAGTAGAAGACCTTTAGGACGAAATGCGTCAGTGCACTACACCACTCTCCATGTTGCCCTTGTTTTTATTGTGATCACTCTTTTTTATTGTATTGGTTTTTTAGCAATAAAAATACCTTTTTTATCTGCACTATATGGAAGCATAATTTTTCTCTCCACATATTATCCTGATGGGAGTGAATGCCCAGTCTCTGCCATATGCGGTAAATCCCATCTGCCAGGTTTCTATCGTGCGTTCCTACCGTGACGACCTACCTGGTGGTCACCGTAGTCTCCGTGGAGTTCAACTCAGAGGTTCTGACTGTCGGGATACCTTCCTATACGCCCTGGGTGGCACACTGCCTTCAAGACTCCATGTCGCTGACAGGGGAGTCCATTGGATCTGGTAAGAGTTTATACTTATCACTCTCTTATTGATGCCGTTTTTCGTTTGATGTGGTTTCCTTCTATTGATCAACATAGTTTCTTGCCAGCACTTGGAATAACCACCATCCTCAGTGACTGTATCCATGTTCATACACAGTTGGATATTACACCTCTTATTTATTTGCCCTTTGGCTATTAGACTCTCGTTTATCACCTGTTTAGTCCACTACATTGTGTTGAAGGACTTGTGGTTTTTTTTTGGACTTTATTATATTTCATCACCACTATTGTGTCATTTTTGTTTGTTTACTATGCGCTACATTTTTTTCACTATCTTTATATTGTTTTTGTCACACTGTATGTAGCCGCTCCCCTCTCACTAGTTAGCGCAGTGTTTTTTTTACACCTTTTTCCATGTGTCTAAAGTCGCATGTTAGGGTTAACGGCTAGGGTTAAGGTAAAGGGCTAGAGCTATGCCCTGTACACACGATTGGACATTGATCAGACATTCCGACCATAAAATCCATCAAATTTTTTCCGACGAATTTTGGGCCAAACTTGTCTTGCATACACACAGTCGCACAAAGTTGTCGGAAAATCCGATCGTTCTGAACACGGTGACGTAAAACACGTACGTCGGGACTATAAACGGGGCAGTAGCCAATAGCTTTTGTCTCTTAAATTATTCTGAGCATGCGTGGCACTTTGTGCATTGGATTTGTCTACACACGATCGGAATTTAAACGATCGGATTTTGTTGTCGTAAAATTTTATATCCTGCTCTCAAACTTTGTGTGTTGGAAATTCCGATGGAAAAAGTCCGATGGAGCCCACACACGGTCGGAATTTCTGACAACAAGCTCCGATCGCATATTTTCCGTCGGAAAGTCCGACCCTGTGTACAGGGCATAAGTGTTAAATGTTAGGGTTAGGGTTAAGGGTAGGGTTAATGGCTAGTGTTAGCCTTAATTCTTAAGGTTAGGGTTAATGGTTAGACTGCAAACCCTAACAAGTTCCACTAATCCTAACCCTAATAATTTCCGCTAACCTTAACCCTAATGATTACCACTAACCCTCACCCTAACTCTAACTCTAAACCTAATTTAACCCTAACCCTTAACCCCAACCCTAGCTCTTAACCCACTACTTTGCACTACTTTGATGTGACTTTGATGCTACTTGAGTGCTAGAGAGTGTAAAAGTGCCTCAAAGTTGCTCTCTATGAACAGAACTGTCACACTCTCCTATTAGTCAAAAGCCCCCTGCAAAACGCATAAAAACTGTATCAAAAATGCGTGTTCAAAAATGCTAAATGCACCACAAAATGTGCCAGAAAAATGCATCAACCGCAACCTGCATAGATGTGGACCTAGTCTTAGTCAAATGGAACCCCATTGCTGAGTTACAAAGTACAAAGTCATTTTGTAATAATTATTTTTTCTTATATAATAAAAACAGTTCCATTTTTAACAAGATATATGAAAAAGACAAAGTTTTTTTAATACTTAAATGTTTTATTCCGGATAAATTGATTGATTTCTGCATTTTAATCTTGAAATATCTGATTCTTACAGATGAATTACCAAGCATCATACATTTAAAATATGCTTTCTAAAGAAGCAAAAATATAAATACCTTTTGAATAGATGAAGTCTTCTCTGCAGAGTGGTATAGAATAGTACAAGTTGAAATATGAATATTTACTCCATAGCCAAAAATGTGATGGCATAAACTAGACAGAACCCTTCAGTGGTACAGCAAAATTATAATTACAGTGCTGATTCAATCCCAAAAACAATAAACGTGAAAGTACATATTAATAAGTCTTCCATTAAAACTCTTAATTAAATGTAATGCATCAATCAGTGCAAAGAAAATTTCCTAACGTATTTTTAAACAAACTCAATCCAAACAAAAACAGTCTAATGACGTAATAACTAAAAACTTCCCACTACTATTTATATTGAGACTATGAAGTAATGGTGCTAAGTAGGGATGGGCTTTATGTTCGGGTCGAACATGAGTTCGATTCGAACATTGGCTGTTCCCTCGTTCACCGAATAGCGAACAATTTAGGGTGTTCGCGTCAAATTCGAAAGCCGCGGAACACCCTTTAAAAGTCTATGGGAGAAATCAAAAGTGCTAATTTTAAAGGTTAAAATGCAAGTTATTGTCATAAAAAGTGTTTGGGGACCTGGATCCTGCCCCAGGGGACATGTAACAATGCAAAAAAAGTTTTAAAAACGTTTTTTCGGGAGCAGTGATTTTAATAATGCTTAAAGTGAAACAATAAAAGTGTTATATTCCTTTAAATTTCATACCTGGGGGGTGTCTATAGTATGCCTGTAAAGTGGCGCATGTTTCTCGTGTTTAGAACAGTCTGACAGCAAAATGACATTTCTAAAGGAAAAAAAGTCATTTAAAACTACTCTCGGTTATAATGAATTGTAGGTCCCGCAATACACATAAAAGTTCATTGATAAAAACAGCATGGGATTCCCCCACAGGGAAACCCCGAACCAAAATTTAAAAAAAAATGCGTGGGGGTCCCCCTTAAAATCCATACCAGACCTTTATCCGAGCATGCAGCCTGGCAGGTCACAGGAAAAGAGGGGGGGGGACAAGAGAGCACCCCCCCTCCTGAACCGTACCAGGCCACATGCCCTCGACATTGGGAGGGTGCTTTGGGGTAGCCATGTTGATGGGAAGAAGGGCCTCATCCCCCCAACCCTTGCCCGGTGGTTGCAGGTGGGGGGCTTATCGGAATCTTGAAGCCCCCTTTAACAAGGGGACCCCCAGATCCCGCCCCCCCTGTGTGAATTGGTAATGGGGTACAAATGTACCCCTACCATTTCACAAAAAAAAGTGTCAAAAATGTTAACAAATAGACATGTGCAGGATGAAAAAATTTGTTTAGTCTCGTTTAGTTTCAATTAGTTATTTAACTAAATTTGTTTAGTTAAATTTGTTGCATTCATTACATTAATTTTCGGAATTCGTTTAGTTTCGTATTCGAATTCGAAAAAATTCACCTGCATTCAAAAAATTTGACCGCTTTCGAAAAAACTATCAAATTTGAAAAAATTCTACCACATTCAAAAAATTTTTACCACATTCGAAAAAATTCTACCGCAGTCGAAAAAAAATTAACCGAATTTGAAAAAGTAAACTATATATAACCATTTTGCGAAATTCGAAATTCGTATAGAATGAAATTGAATTGATTAGAACAGCATAGAAAATATAAAAGAATAGCATAGAAAAACAATAGAACAGAAGAGAAAAAAATATAATATATTCTATTCTAATCTTTTCTATTAGAATTCGAATTCATTCTGTACCAAATTCCAATTTCGGAAAATTTTATATATATAATATATTTTTTTCTATTCTGTTCCATTGTTTTTCTATGCTATTCTTTTCTATTCTATTCTAAACTTTTCTATTCGATTTTGAATTCATTCTATATGAAATTCGAATTTCGGAAGATGGCTTCTGAAATTCAAATTTTGTATAGAATGAATTTTATTTTGAATAGGAAATAATAGAAAAGAATAGACTAGAAAAACAATAGAACAGAATAGAATAAAATATAATATATATATATATATATATATATATATATATATATATATATATATATAATATTTTATTCTATTCTGTTCTATTGTTTTTCTATGCTATTCTTTTCTAATATTTTGTATTCTATTCAAATTTTTTCTATTCAAATTTGATTTCAGTCTATATGAAATTCGAATTTCGGAATATATATGTATATATTTTTCTATTCTGTTCCATTGTTTTTCTATGCTATTCTTTTCTATTTTAAACTTTTCTATTCGAATTTGAATTCATTCTATACGTAATTCGAATTTTTGGAAGATGGCTTCTGAAATTTGAATTTTGTATAGAATGAATTAGAAAATAATAGAAAAGAATAGACTAGAAAAACAATAGAACTGAACAAAATAAAATATAATATATATATATTATATTTTATTCTATTCTGTTCTATTGTTTTTTCTAGTCTATTCTTTCCTACTCTATTCTAATCTTTTCTATTCAAATTCAAACTAATTTTATACGAAATTCGAATTTTGGAAAATGGTTATATGGAAATGGAATGAAATAGAATGAAATCGAATTCTAATAGAAAAGGCTAGAATAGAAAAAAACAATAAAACAGAATAGAAAATTTATATTTATATTTTCTATTTTATTCTAATCTTTTCTATTTGAATGCAAATTCATTCTATACGAAATTTGAATTTTGGAAAATGGTTATACAGAAATAGAATGAAATAGAATGAATTCTAATAGAAATGACTAGAATAGAAAAAACAATAGAACAGAATAGAAAAAAATATATTATATATATAAAACCATCTTCCAAAATTAGAATTTGGTACAGAATGAATTTGAATAGAAAAGATTAGAATAGAATATATTATATTTTTTTCTATTCTGTTTTTCTATTGTTTTTTCTATGCTATTCTTTTATATTATTTTCTATTCTATTCTAATTTTTTCTATTTAAATTCAAATTCATTCTGTACCAAATTCCAGAAGATGATTTCGGAAGATGATTTTTTATATATATAATATTTTTTTTTTCTATTCTGTTCTATTGTTTTTTCTATTCTAGTCATTTCTATTAGAATTCATTCTATTTCATTCTATTTCTGTATAACCATTTTCCAAAATTCAAATTTCGTATAGAATGAATTTGCATTCAAAAAGAAAAGATTAGAATAAAATAGAAAATAATAGAAAAGAATAGCATAGAAAAACAATAGACCAGCATAGAAAAAATATTTTTTATATATATATATATATATATATATATATATATATATATATATATATATATATATATATACATCTTCCAAAATTCGAATTTCGTATAGAATGAGTTCCGAATTCAAATAGAAAAGATTAGAGTAGAATAGAAAATAATAAATAGAAAAACAATAGAACATAAAAAAATATTTTATATATATATATATATATATATATATATATATATATATATATATATATATAAAACCATCTTCTGAAATTCGAATTTTGTATAAAATGAATTCAAATTCGAATAGAAAAGGTTAGAAAAGAATACGAATACGAAGAATTCTATACGAAATTCGAACTTCAGAAGCCATGTTCCAAAATTCGAATTTCGTATAGAATGAATTTGAATAGAAAAGACTATTATATGGAAAAAGAAAAGCATAGAAAAACAATGGAACAGAATAATAAAAAAAATATTATATATATAAAAAAGACAATAGATGGTTTTTGACAATTCCTTTATTAATGCCTTCTTCTCTCCCTGCTTCTTCTTCCATCTTCTTCTGATCTTCCTCCATCTAGTTCTTCCCCCACTTCTGCGGATCGGAGAATGAAGCGGAGAAGAGGATGCCGGACAAGAAGACCGGAGGAAGAAGCAGAGGAAGATAGAGGAAGAAGCGGGGGAAGAACAAGATGGAGGAAGAAGAAGAACACCAAAGGAAGACCAGATGAAGATGGAAGAAGAAGCGGGGAAAGAAGAAGACATTAATAAAGGAATTGTCAAAAACCGTCTATTGTCTTTTTTTAAAATTTTTGACACTTTATTTGTGAAATGGTACCAATTCACACGGGGGGGGGGGGCGGGATCTGGGGGCCCCCTTGTTAAAGAGGGCTTTCAGTTTCCGATAAGCCCCCTGCCCACAGACCTCCACAACCACCGGGCAAGGGTTGTGGGGATGAGGCCCTTGTCCCCATCAACATGGGGACATCCTCCCCATGTTGAGGGCATGTGGCCTGGTACAGTTCAGGAGGGGGGGTGCTCTCTTGTCCCCCCTCTTTTCCTGCGGCCTGCCAGGTTGCATGCTCAGATAAGGTTCTGGTATGGATTTTTAGGGGGACCCAATGCCATTTTTTTTATTTTGGTGCAGGGTTCCCATTAATATCCATACCAGACCTGAAGGGCCTGGTATGGAATTTGGGGGGACCCCCACACATTTTTTTTTAAATGTTGGTTCGGGGTTCCCCTTAATATTCATACCAGACCCAAAGGGCCTGGTAATGCACTGTGGAGGAATCCCAGGTCATTTTTTTCAATGACTTTTATGAGTATTGCAGAGACCCGACAATTCATTATAGCAGCCGGCGCTACCGCTAGTACTTTTAAATGACTTTTTTTCCTTTAGAAATGTCATTTTGCTCTCGGACTGTTGTAAACACGGGAAACATGCGCCACTTTACAGGCATACTATAGACACCCCCCAGGTACGAAATTTAAATATTTTACATTTATTGTTTCACTTTTACAAGTGAAAATATTAAAATCACTGCTCCCAAAAATGGCCGTTTTTAATACTTTTTTTGCATTGATAATTGTCCCCTGGGCTATGACCCAGGTCCCCAAACACTTTTTAAGACAATAACTTGCATATAAGCCTTTAAAATTAGCACTTTTGATTTTTCATGTTCGTGTCCCATAAACTTTAATGGTGTTTGCGTGTTCGAACAAATTTTTTGCCTGTTCGCATGTTCTGCTGCAAACCAAACTGGGGGGTGTTCGGCCCATCCCTAGTGCTAAGGTTTAGCCATCATCCCAAAACTACCACAAAAAGAATATCCTCTAAACCAAAAAGGGGACTATTATAGGCTACCTAGAGTACCAAATGACAACTTTAGATAAAAAATATTATTTCATTTATACAAAAAATGTAAAAACAAACTCAGCTAAAATGTAATAGGTAGCACATATAGTTAAAATGGATGTAAACCCTCACACATACCCAGTGAAGTGAACAGCCTCAGATGATACAGAGAAATGAAACAAATCTCCCTACATAAGTTTTACATGTACATCTGCTGTCTTCATCTGTATATAATGTTTAGAGAGTGCACATCGTGTTGGATTTTCTCTTCCAGGTTAGCACTGCAGTGAAGCCTGGGCATACAGCCAATACAGCTGATTGGAGGATAGGCGCACACCCCTCTCCTCATAGGTAGAGACTTTCACCTCTGTTTGTTGAATAGTTCAGGGCTCAGCTTATGTATTTATAGCATGCTCCCCAACACAAAACTCCATCTGCTTTTATCATATGTGACGGCGAACTTGTCAGGAGTTATCAGGCTGAAAACAGAAAACACTACAGATATATGTGCCCAGCTCAAATTTCATGAATCATTTTAGCATCCACTTTAAAGGGGTTGTAAACCCTTAAGTTTTTTCACCTTAATGTATTTTATGCATTAAGGTGAAAAACCTTCTGTAGTGCAGCAACGCCCCAGATCCCACCTTTTACCTACCTGAACCCGATCGTTCCAGCGACAGAGACGAGCACAGCAGCTCCAACCACTGTCTCAGGTCCTCATTGGATATATTGATAGCAGCAGGAGCCATTGGCTCCTGCTGCTGTCAATCAAATCCAGTGATATGGGAGTCGGGGCGGGGCCGAGTCCTGCTGTCTGTGTCCATGGACGCAGCAGAAGGACTCGAGAACACGTCTGCACGAGTGCCCCCATGGAATGCGGCTCTCCGCAGGGACACTTGCGAATAGGAGGAGCCAGGACCGCCACTCAGGTACCCCAGAAGAGGAGGATCGGGGCCGCTCTGTGCAAAACCCTTGCACAGAGGAGGTAAGTATGACATGTTTGGTATTTTAAAAAAACAAACCTTTACAACCCCTTTTATGATGACATAACATGACGTTAATGGTCTGTGATCACATGTGGCGTGATGGCGTCAGCACAACGCACCGCCCTACATGTTTCGCAATACCTTGTGTCTTCCAGCTTCTACAGCTCCCTACTGAGGGTAATCTGTCTGCTCACATGACCCTGCGCTGGAGGGGGTCAAACTTTTCTGGTAAGGGTCTGCACACACAGATTGCCACTCTGTTATTGTGATCCATCTGTTCATCATCCATGCCCCAGGGAGTTTCCTAATATTTCACCCTATTATCTCCCACCTTGGAACTCACCACACATTGGTTGTGTGTACTTATCCATTTATGCTACCCATTGTGGACATTATCATATGTTCGATCCATTGCACCTTGTGATTGTTTTCACGTTATGTCTCACAGTCTGTTTAGTGCATTTAAATATTTATGCATATGTATTATTTATGACTTTTCACATGCATTTTTCTTTAGTGCAACTTTATTTATATGTTTGATCTCTCCAGGGCATGACATTTCATTTTTTGTTTTTACAGTCTTCCTGTGATTATTGCACTGTTTTTTTATCAATGGTTAAGACAATAAATGTCTTATTTTCTAGTGTTTAAGACTTAGCTCCCCCACTTTTACCCCTAGCACCTGCATAGCACCTGCAAAAAAAATTGGCTGGAGCCGCCTCTGAGAGTGCCTAGGAAGGTGATGGACTGTGCCGGGCCTTCCAATTTATGCTCTGCTTTGGGCACGTTGAGTTTGCCAAATGCCACTTTTAGTCTATCCAAGTCTCCTGGGGGCTCAACAAGTTTCTTGATGAGCAGGAAGTCATCGAGGTAGTGAATGACTTTCTGGCACTGTGCTTGGTGCGACAAGATTCAGGAAAGGGACTGGGCGAATGTATCAAACAGCCACGGGCTGCTTTTGGAGCTGAAGGTCAACTTGGTGGCGAAGTAATACAAACCTTTCTATCTGATGCCATGCCAAAGCCAGAGGGATGGCTCGATGGGCAGTAATTTGAATGCGTCTGATATATCTGCTTTGGAATGCCAGGAGCCTGTGCCTATGCTAATGATGGCTTGGATAGCTTGGTTGACTGATGCATATTTAAGGGAAAACTCCTTGGAGGGAATTAGAGCGGAGTTCCACCCAAAAATTGAACTTCCACCTTAAGTGAAGGTGACCCCCTGACATGCCACATTTGTGGCGGAGGGAGCAGATAACCTATTTTTAGGGGCATCCAGCTTCCACTTTCTCCTCTGGTTCCGCGGAGCCGGAAGGAAGTTCACCTCTCCCCTTCCCTCCGTGCAATCTTCTGGGAAACATCACAGGTCCCAGAAGATTGCCTGGCCAATCACAGTGCACAGTGCACGGCTCGCACAAGCGCAGTACGTGCCCGGCTGTGAAGCCACAGCTGGGTGCCCACAGTCACAATGCTGGCGCTGAGGAGAGGTGGGGGAGAGGAGCGGGGCTTCGTTCGCCCGCATCGCTGGACCATGGGACAGGTCAGTGTCCAATTATTAGTCAGTCAGCAGCTACACTTTTTGTAACTGCTGACTTTTATATGAGTGGAACTCCACTTTAAGGAGTTCAAACTTGGGACGTTAGAACAATGAGGAGTGGACAAGTCGTACACCAACCACAGTTTATCAGAAGTCTTGCCCTTGACAAGTCCAATAGGGCTGACTCTCCAGACAGTGAAAGGTGGTTTGGTGAAAGGGCCGATGATGTACCCTCGGTCCAGTTTGGACTGTGTTGGGTGTGAGGAAAGGTAAAAGCCGAGCCAACCGACATCCACTTGCCCTAGTCAGGATGTACCTCACTGCTTGATGTTGCACGTGAGTTTGGGGTCCGCTTTGTGACATGAGATGCAGACATGAAGCACCCGGCACTGACCATAGTTGCAAGTCCCAAAGCTGTAATTATTGCAGATTGACGTGCCCCCCCCCCACTGACAGGATAGGCCATCCCAACTTGTCCACCTGGGGTGGTTGTGTGAAGGCCAGCAACCTATATCCAGAACCAGAGGTGGAGGGGAAGTTTGGGAGGTGTCTAGCGCCTGGGTTGGAGCAAGTTGGATGTATGGGCGGAGGAATGACAGATGGCACAAAGTGCGAAGCGTAGACCCGAAAAGTGGCGGCAGAACAGTTCTGTATCGATGACACTCCAGTTGGTGCTGGCCCGAATGTCTGTGAAAGTCTGGCTGCCCCTTTGGCTGAAAATGACCAGTGGTAGTCATAAAATGAAAACCCTCCATACTTGTAACCTAGATCCACCTCTGCGTGCAGGTATAAGTCCAGCTCTTCCCTCCTCCTGGGGTTGGCTGCACAAAGGACATCCCTAACCATCCCGAAGACCAGCACAAACTCAGTGATGGCAATCTTACGGTTAAGCCTGGGGTCTTTAGCTTTAGGGACCACTGAGAAGTCCCCCCAGGTGTATGATTTATTTTCAGCCATGTCGTAGACCAATATGAGGAGGGAAGCAAGGTTAACATCCTTGCTGTCCAAGATGTCCTTCCTGATGCTGGCTGGGATGAGGTGTGCAGGGAAGATCGTAGTGCAGATCTCTGGCATACCTGTCGGTGGAGACGTTGTGTCGACAATGGTGGCCGAGTCTGGCAGGGCCGTAGCTGGGTGCACTTCCAGGACTCTGACTCTCGCCTGGACATCAGTGACTGCTGTGTACAGTGCGGTCACCATGGAGCTGGGCGATAGCCGAAGAGATCGACTGCAGGGACTCCTGAGTGCCAGGCTGAGCTGCCACTGGCTGTGGGAAAAGCAGCCTAAAAAGCTTGAATTTTCTGGCTGTGGCGGGGTAGGAAATACCCCTATGCCGCAGCTTCGCTGTGAGGTTGGGGATGGTCCAAGCCCTGGGGGACCACATGCTACTCTGAACCCACAGAGGATGACAGAAGGGCAGAAGCAAGGTCTTCGCTGCCGGCCTGTGACATTGCTGCAGCTAAAAGACAAGGAATGGGGAAATGCATGTTGTTAAGATAAATTGAAAAGATAGGAGGGTACAGAAGAGTTACGTCTAGAAAAGGGGGAAGACATAAACGAGAACGACAGAAAAAGGAACAACAGGCGTAGTGAAGAAGCTGGTTTGCGTATGAACATTGTTGAGTGGAAATTTAGAAAACCCAAAAGAGTGCGTGACAACAGAGCCAGGAGGTAGCTGGCCAGGTAACCCCTAGCTCGGGTGCCCGTCTGTGCTGAGCACAAACCTGTGAACCAGAACCCCATGGCATACTGGGGCAAGAAGCTGAAGTCTGGTACTGCCTAAGTAGGAATGTTGCAATCTGTAGTTCGTGACATGTGCTCAGTCTGCTAACGCTTGCACTGCCAGCAAACTCGATGTATAGCGACCTTGTTGCCTGTCAGAAAAGGTTTCACCTGCTGGTGGCGCTGTCAGCTCTTTGGGCCGCAGTACTGGTGTCCACCAGCGGGTGTCTGTCGGCAGTCTGGAGCCGACATCATCTTCTGCAATCAGGCGTCCCCTGAGACTGATTGCATGAGGTGTGTATATATACCCGGCAGATGTTCACACATTTGCTTTGGTATTTTCCTTGATCCCTGACCTGTATTCCTGAATCCTGTACCTTGTAACCTGTATTCCTGAATCCTGTACCTGTACCTGTACCTTGTGACATGTATTGCTGAATCCTGTACCTTATGTCCTGTGTTCCTGAACCCTGCAACCACCCCTGGACCCCTGTCTTGCAGACTTATCCCTTCCTCCTGTTGTCCTGTCCCTGTCCCGTCCTGCTCCCTGTTCTATCTGATTAATCTCTTGTGTACGACCCTGGCTTGATTACGTTTATGATTATATCTTACTCCTGTATTCACGTTTGGCTTAGAGAATTATTATTGTGTGTCACCGTGGTTGTTTGCTGGTTGCTTTATTGTTTATGACTTATTCTTTTAAAAAATCTTACTATTATAACTTTACATGCGTTTTGGTCTTCCCTATTGCAGTCCACACATTTTTGGTCACACCGCTTTATGACATCGCCTTTTCGAAAACAGTGTCATGTCAAGAAATGTGTGACAGTAACTAACGCCTGATGAGCCACCCAAATCATGTATGTAAAGTAAACATTTAGTGAAAATGTGCTGAAAGATAAATGTAAAGAAAGGGACCCGTGTACTACACACCTGACACCCTAGTTTTCGAAGTCCTGGTTGGGGTCGAAAACTCGGTCGACCTGGAACCTGTACTAAGGTGTCATAGAAGTCTGGTGTTAAACCTGCAATTGGCTTGACCCCCTCTTGGAGGTTGACTGGCCCCCAGGTGAAGATGTGTACCCTATATCAGTGTTTTGTTTTTTTTTACTTGAGGAAATAACGTCCAACCTGGTTCAGGATGGACCAACCTGAACTCAACTGACCTAAGGGAGAAATGACAGACAGAAAACGGTGAGTGGCCGATGTGCCACTGGAGATAGTGAGTGACCGGATTGAGTGCCACTGGAGACGTGCTTGCAATGATTACAAGAATGTAGCCTTATCAGGAAGGCGAAAACAAGGATAGCAGAGAACTGAGTATGAAGGAATGACCGACCGCATCAAACGTACAAATAGATGAAGTGAGGTGTGGAGGCTGTACACCTGGTTTTGTGAAATGTAGAGCCGAGGATTCAAATCATTGTGCCGCCAACGCGACTAGATTCGGATCGGGCTTAGGAGTAAGTGAATGGCGTGGATTGGAATCTTTGTGCCGCCAACGCGACTAGTTTTAAACCGGCCTGTGGAGTGTACAAATGGACCTGATATGAATTGTTACGCCGCCGATGCGACTGGACTCGGATTGGGGTGTACAAATGCGTGGTAGTGATTTGAGTAACCGACTAAGTACGAATACATGCAAATGATTTGGTAATTATACAAAGCAGTGGGGAACAAGGCAGAGGAACCTATGACATGCGGTGATGATAATTTACGAATGGGAAACATGATGGACAACAGCCCGTTGATACGAGAAAGGTTTTAACGAATCCTACCTGTGACAGAGAGCATGGAACGATCAACAAAAACCACAAACGGGGAACTGCAACACCCTGGACATCGAATACACAGACTCACGAACACGCAGTGAGCTGGCAGAGTCAATCTGGTGACGCAATACCGTGCACTGGAACCGACAAAGACCGTAGGACTGCTTAAGTGCCCCCTGGGCTCCTCCCATAAATTCAGGCCACCATACTGGCCTTCATAAATATATATATATACACACACACACACACATATATATATATATACTTACATACAGTATATGGTGTATATATATGTTGTTAATATTAATTCTTAACCCACTGGTGCTGATATTAGGAACAAATAAGCCTTTTTCCTCTAATCGCACCAGCTTCTCTCCCAGATTCTCCACCTCTGACCTGGTGAATCTGGAAGGGAGTTGTTTCAGTGTAATGGCCGTGAGATCTTCAGATCTCACTTTCATAAACTGACCGTTTGTGACAGAACGGTCATGTACTGTTGAAGGGGGGCCAAGAACATGTTCTCTGCTCCTCATCTCAGCTACATAAACCGGAACACACCAGAGATCAGCCGTGATCCTGAGGATCACGGCTGATCTCTGTTTCATAAACGGACTCCCCAGACCATTAAACCCTATCATAGCTGGGGAGAATTGCTGCAGGGAAGATGACATATCTCCTTAAGCTGTTTTACCTGTCTTAAAGCATTTGTTCCCCAAATATTGCATATTCCTGATATGGGCCTGCTGTACCCTGTGCTTGTATGAGAAAGTATCATGTTCTCTTTGGAATTGCTTCCTTAATGCAAATTCCCTGGTGTTCCTGCTAGTTCCCTTGCTATCCTGTTAAAAACTGACCACACTAAGCAGGAGCGCACACCATGGTCAGTTCTCTAGCTATGTTGGGAACTAAATGTACTCTTCTCCAATGATCAGACTTGTCCTGACACGTCCCCGCTGCACAGCATTTACTGGGAAGCTCAGTGTGCTGCTGCTTCTCCTCCCCCAGCTGAGAACAGAGGGAATTTGATCACTTCTACAAAAAGGAAAAAAGGTATTTATATATCTATACAAAATGTTTTGTCATTCAATTGTATTTTAAACTGTTGTTTTACAAGGTGATCATGTACAATCACAAGTCCTACATGTTCCTATACCATCCCATGTCATGTGCACAATTCAAAGCCCGGAAATGTGCTTTGTCTGTCTCTTTAAACATATTGGGGTAGATTTACTGAAACTGGTGCACTCAGAATCTGGTGAAGCAGTGCATGGTGGCGAATCAGCTTCTAACCTCAGCTTGTTCAATTAAGCTTTGGCAATAAGGCCTGGAATATGAAATAATGTATATAATATTAGAAAAAATAAACCCCAATAGTTCAAACTAGACCAAATAGAGGCCTAGGTGTCCCAAACCATTTACAACCATTTTTCCCCTCTGAACCTGCCGATCCATCTATGGCTGTTACTCCATAGCGTTGATCAATGTATTCTGACAGGCAAAGGAGTCCACGCTGTCAGAATACAATAGCACAGTGAGGAGGATTCCTCCATCCACCTTGTTCGTGTGGATGAAGGAATCTGTTTTTTTTTTTGATCAGTCCGCTGGCTGATCAAGAAAAAGACGACCCATCTATGGCCAGCCTTAAAGTAGTATTAAACACAAAAACAAAAATGTATTAAATTGCAGCTTACTAATTCTTATGTGTGATGGCTGCATTAGTTTTCTTTTTTTTGTTACTTTTTTCCTTTATTTTCACTTGGTAATCCAGCCAGTAAGTCTGTTATTTTTCAACTAATTTGTGCTGCTGTCCAAGGTGCCTGCTTTACTACTTCAGCTAGAATGCAGACCCACCAATACAGGAAGTGTGTTACTGGCTGGATTACCAGGTGAAATAAAGGAAAAAAAAGCCTAAAAAATAAAACTAATGCACATCTAAGGTTTGATAAACTGCAATATATATATTTTTTTGCTTTTGGGTTTAATACTTCTTTAATGAGAAACTAATGACAAAGCTGCAATGCAACTTCCCAAGTTCTGCAGGGTCTTAAAACCATGGGTTGCACATTTTCTCCTTGAACTATAATGTAAGCAATGGGCTTGCTGTACTACGCACAACCACTGAGAATCTTCCCTAGCCAAACACCACACCGCCTCCAAAACCCAGCTTCTTCTTCCTAATTTCTTTTTTCTCCCTCACTGTTCACTTACACCAGGCCCTCCTTCCTTCTTGCTTTTTTTCTATAACCACTATAACGAGTGGTTATTTGAGTTACTGTTGCCTCTCTATCATCTGGAACTGATTTTGACAACATCACCTGTTGATGACAAAACACCTCAAGCTAATACTCCCGTGCTTCACTTCTGGCCCAGAGAGTGGAATGCATGCCAGGTAACCGGTAGCGTCCATTACTTTTTATGCACAGAGGGCCATTTTATGGGAATAGAGGCGCTATTTTATAGTTTTATACCATCAGTTTTTGTACTGTTTGTATTATGTAAACGCCTTATGCCCGTACATACGGTCGGACATTGATCGGACCTTCCGACAACAAAATCCTAGGATTTTTTCGGACAGATGTTGGCTCAAACTTGTCTTGCATACACATGGTCACACAAAGTTGTCGGAAATTCCGATCATTCTGAACGCGGTGACGTAAAACACGTACGTCGGGACTATAAACGGGGCAGTAGCCAATAGCTTTCACCTCTTTATTTATTCTGAGCATGCGTGGCACTTTGTGCGTCGGATTTGTGTACACACGATCGGAAATTCCGACAACGGATTTTGTTGTCAGAAAATTTTATAGCCTGCTCTCAAACTTTGTGTGTCGGAAAATCCGATGGAAAATGTGTGATGGAGCCTACACACGGTCGGAATTTCCGACAACAAGGTCCTATCACACATTTTCCGTCGGAAAATCCGACCGTGTGTACGGGGCATAAGAATGAATGCTAAAGGATTTTACAATATGAGGGGCTTCCTCTCCATTTATTATCTACCTGCATAAAACATTCCTGGACCCTGGGGATCGCAATAGGAGGGAGTCTGCACTTGCAGAATACACCAGAGCACATCACAGTGGGATAGGTCCCCCAATAAGACCTACAAGCCTAGCTGACTTTCCCTACTATAAGGTAGGGGAGTCACCAACATCTGGTGAGTGCGGAGTGAACACAATTTTCACATGTGGACACACAGGAACCATCCTGAGAATAGAGCACAAATCACTTTAATGCACACAAGGACTTTTTTTGCACAATAATATAAACTCTTTTGCACATTTTTTGCACATAATAATTTTCATATTTCATATTTTTATGGTTTTATATTTGTCACTTTAAAGCAATATCATATTGATTGGTTTTATTATTATAGTGGTAATGTACAGTATTCACCACAATAGTTGCGGTATTACTCATCAGTGTAAGGTTGAGCAAGCGCTGTCTGAATATTCATTTATATTGGCTTATCTATAAGGACAGCATAGATAGCGGCGGCCCACCCATACCATTAACTTTAGCATAGATCCTGGCTAGGGATGAGCTTTATGTTCGGGTCGAACATGAGTTTGACTCGAACATTGGCTGTTCGCCCGTTCGCTGGATAGCGAACAATTTAGGGTGTTCGCGGCAAGTTCAAAAGCCGCGGAACACCCTTTGAAAGTCTATGGGAAAAATTAAAAGTGATAATTTTAAAGGCTTATGTGCATTGTATTGTCATAAAAAGTGTTTGGGGACCTGGGTACTGCCCCAGGGGACATGTATCAATGCAAAAAAAAAGTTTTTAAAGCGGCCGTTTTTTCGGGAGCAGTGATTTTAATCATGCTTAAAGTGAAACAATAAAAGTGAAATATTCCTTTAAATTTCATACTTGGGGGGTGTCTATAGTATGCCTGTAAAGTGGCGCATGTTTCCCATGTTTAGAACAGCCCGAGAGCAAAAAAAGCCCTTCGGGTCTGGTATGGATATTAAGGGGAACCCCGTGCCAACATTTTTTTTTAAAATGGCGTGGGGGTCCCCCTCAAAATCCATACCAGGCCCTTCAAGTCTGGTATGGATATGAAGGGGAACCCCATGCCAAAATTTAAAAAAAAGAATGGCATGCAGGTCCCCCTCAAAATCCATAGCAGACCCTTCAGGTCTGCAATGGATTTTAAGGGGAACACCGTGCCAAAATTTAAAAAAAAATGGCGTGGGATTCCCCACAAAAATCCATACCACAACCTTATCTGAGCATGCAACCTGGCAGGCTGCAGGAAAAGAGGGGGGACGAGAGAGTGCCCCCTTCTGAACCGTACCAGGCCACATGTCGTCAACATGGGGAGGATCTCCCCATGTTGATGGGGACAAGGGCCTCATCCCCACAACCCTTGCCCGGTGGTTGTGGTTGTGGTTGTGGGGGTCTGCGTGGGGGTCTGCAGGGAGGGGGGCTTATCGGAATTTGGAAGCCCCCTTTAACAAGCCCACCCCCCCTGTGTGAATTGGTAATGGGGTACAAGTACCCCTACCATTTCAACAAAAAGTGTCAAAGATGTGAAAAAAGACAACAGCCGGTTTTTGACAATTTCTTTACCCACTTCTTCTGGTCTTCCGTCAGATGCCGGAGGTGAAGACCGGAGGAAGAAGCAGAGGACTGGAGTGAGAAGCAGAGGAAGATAGAGGAAGAAGCGGGGGAAGAACAAGATGGAGGAAGAAGAAGAAAACTGAAGGAAGACCAGAAGAAGCGGGGAAAGAAGAAGACATTAAAAAAAGGAATTGTCAAAAACCAGCTATTGTCTTTTTTAACATTTTTGACACTTTTTTGGTGAAATGGTGCCCCATTACCAATTCACACAGGGGGGCGGGATCTGGGGTTCCCCTTGTTAAAGGGTTGTGGGGATGAGGCCCTTGTCCCCATCAACATGGGGACATCCTCCCCAAGTTGAGGGCATGTGGCCTGGTACAGTTCAGGAGGGGGGGCACTCTCGACCCCCCTCTTTTCCTGTGGCCTGCCAAGTTGCGTGCTCAGATAAGGTTGTGGTATGGATTTTTGGGGGGTCCCCACGCCATTTTTTTTCAAATTTCGGCACTTGGTTCCCCTTAATATCCATACCAGACCTGAAGGGCCTGGTATGGATTTTGAGGGGACCCCACACCATTTTTTTTTAAATTTTGGCACGGGGTTCCCCTTAATATCCATACCAGACCCAAAGGGCCTGGTAATGGACTGTGGGGGAATCCCATGCCATTTTTATAAATGAACTTTTATGTGTATTGCCAAGACCTGACAATTCATTATAGCCGCTAGTACTTTTAAATGACTTTTTTCCTTTAGAAATATAATTTTGGTCTCGGACTGTTGTAAACACGGGAAACATGTGAACATGTGCCACTTTACAGGCATACTATAGACACCCCCAGGTACGAAATTTAAAGGAATATTTCACTTTTATTGTTTTACTTTAAGCATTATTAAAATCACTGCTCCCGAAAAAAGGCTGTTTTTAAAACTTTTTTTTGCATTGATACATGTCCCCTGGGGGAGGACCCAGGTCCCCAAACACTTTTTATGACAATCACTTGCATATAAGCCCTTAAAATTAGCACTTTTGATTATTCATGTTCATGTCCCATAGACAAATTTTTTGCCTGTTTGCATGTTTTGCTGCGAACTGAACTGGGGGTGTTCGGCTCTTCCCCAATCCTGGCGCATGTGTTTCAATTTATTTTTTAGAAAAATCACACAAAAATAAATAAAAACTGGCATCCCTTGATTTTCTAAATGCATGTACACTACCGTTCAAAAGTTTGGGGTCACCCAAACAATTTTGTGTTTTCCATGAAAAGTCACACTTATTCACCACCATACGTTGTGAAATGAATAGAAAATAGAGTCAAGACATTGACAAGGTTAGAAATAATGATTTGTATTTGAAATAACATTGTTTTTACATCAAACTTTGCTTTCATCAAAGAATCCTCCTTTTGCAGCAATTACAGCATTGCACACCTTTGGCATTCTAGCTGTTAATTTATTGAGGTAAGCTGGAGAAATTGCACCCCACGCTTCTAGAAGCAGCTCCCACAAGTTGGAATGGTTGGATGGGCACTTCTGGCGTACCATACGGTCAAGCTGCTCCCACAACAGCTCAATGGGGTTCAGATCTGGTGACTGTGCTGGCCACTCCATTACCGATAGAATACCAGCTGCCTGCTTCTGCTGTAAATAGTTCTTGCACAATTTGGAGGTGTGTTTAGGGTCATTGTCCGGTTGTAGGATGAAATTGGCTCCAATCAAGCGCTGTCCACTGGGTATGGCATGGCGTTGCAAAATGGAGTGATAGCCTTCCTTAGCTTTTACCCTGTACAAAGCTCCCACCTTACCAGCACCAAAGCAACCCCAGACCATCACATTACCTCCACCATGCTTAACAGATGGCGTCAGGCATTCTTCCAGCATCTTTTCATTTGTTCTGCGTCTCACAAACGTTCTTCTTTGTGATCCAAACACCTCAAACTTGGATTCATCCGTCCACAACACTTTTTTCCAGTCTTCCTCTGTCCAATGTCTGTGTTCTTTTGCCCATCTTAATCTTTTTCTTTTATTGGCCAGTCTCAGATATGGCTTTTTCTTTGCCACTCTGCCCTGAAGCCCAAAATCCCGCAGCCGCCTCTTCACTGTAGATGTTGACACTGGTGTTTTGCGGGTACTATTTAATGAAGATGCCAGTTGGGGACCTGTGAGGCGTCTGTTTCTCAAACTAGAGACTCTAATGTGCTTATCTTCTTGCTTAGTTGTGCAACGCGGCCTCCCACTTCTTTTTCTACTCTGGTTAGAGCCTGTTTGTGCTGTCCTCTGAAGGGAGTAGTACACACCGTTGTAGGAAATCTTCAATTTCTTTGCAATTTCTCGCATGGAATAGCCTTCATTTCTAAGAACAAGAATAGACTGTCGAGTTTCAGATGAAAGTTCTCTTTTTCTGGCCATTTTGAGCGTTTAATTGACCCCACAAATGTGATGCTCCAGAAACTCAATCTGCTCACAGGAAGGTCAGTTTTGTAGCTTCTGGAAGGAGCTAGACTGTTTTTAGATGTGTGAACATGATTGCACAAGGGTTTGCTAATCATCAATTAGCCTTCTGAGCCAATGAGCAAACACATTGTACCATTAGAACACTGGAGTGATAGTTGCTGGAAATGGGCCTCTATACACCTATGTAGATATTGCACCAAAAACTAGACATTTGCAGTTAGAATAGTCATTTACCACATTAGCAATGTATAGAGTATATTTGTTTAAAGTTAGGACTAGTTTAAAGTTAGCTTCATTTAAAAGTACAGTGCTTTTCCTTCAAAAATAAGGACATTTCAATGTGACCCCAAACTTTTGAACGGTAGTGTATATGCTCTCCAGCCACTGGATGGTGCTGCAGATATACATGTATAGATTCCTAATCACCAAAAGAAAATACTTTTCCACAGTGGTGGAACTCCTGGGCCCAGTCCACCAATTATTTGCAAAGTATTACGTATATTTACATCGTCGTGATGACGCTGAGCCTGGACCGACTCTGTGACGTCAGCAGAGAGCGGACTTCAGAGCTAGCTAACTAATCAACTGCCCTCCTGTGATCCATAGGAGAAGTACAGCCAAACAGACTTTGGCTGTACTTCTCCTTTAATTCTCCATTTAATTCTGAAAATTATATTTGTCTCTGGTACCAAATGAATGTTATTAATATTATTATTATATAAATTAATGCTATAACAGTATAATGCTATCAATGCTAATATAAAATTTGATATTCACTGATTCAACCAGCTCCACTGTAAGTTACTACTGCACTTTTTAACAGTGATCTCATTAATTTGTATACCCATAAAAAAATTCTTTGGCTATAGGATGCAAAGACAATTTTCCACTGAAGCTGGTCTTATGGATCTGTGCCATCCAAGCAAGTATTCTCTATACCAAATCTGCTACCAAACAGTATCTCATCTCTGACATGAATGTTTGCATATACTGTATATGTAATGGGCTTATAGATTTGTTTCATCCTACCCACCTGTCAGCATTTTCTGGAAGCCAAGTTGGGATACTGAGACCAGAAGTAGGGAACACTCCACTGAATGTATATCGGGTTTTTCATCCACCCAGTTCACCTGGGTAGGGGTGTGGCCATGTCCTGTGACATTAGTGCATTGGGTTCCATGGAAAGGACTTCTTCAGTCCTGAATGTGTGTAAGTTTACATAAGGTTTTGCAAATAAAATATATTATTTTTCATATTTAGAATACTGTGTAGCTACTTTAAATTTTTCCCTTGTAGTAGAAACAGTGTAAGTTTACCTGAAATTATCTGAAACTGAACTAACTTTGAATTGTTTGTGCAATTATTTGCCAAGAAGCTCTGCTAAGTATTGATCAAATAGGACCTCACAGTGTTTTTATAGAGTCATTCATACTGTAAATGTTTAATAGTAAATTTCAGCCCAGTTCTCTGGAGTGATGACTACCACTTTTGTTATAATTACTTTTCTCTGATATGAAATGAAAGCAGTTTCATTTTTTACATATGAAAAAAGACAAAAGCGTTTTTACTAACAAAATGCTTTATTCCAGATAAATTGGATAATGTTTGTATTTTAATTGCAAATTGTTAGATTTTTACAGATGACATACCAAGCATCATACATTTAAAACGTGCTTTCTGAAGAAGTGGAAATTCAAACACTGTTTGAATGGATGCAGTTTTCTCTGCAAAGCAGTTCAGAAAAGTACAGGTTGAAATATGAATATCTACTTTATAGTCACAAGTTTAATGGCATAAACTAGACAGAATCCCTAAAATTAAATTATTTAGGCTTACTTCATATAAAACGTGTATTTAATACTACATACGGTAGATGCTAAAGGTATTTTATGTTGAATCTGATTTTTTAATTTTTGAAAACTCTTAAATAATATCGAGTGAAAACATTAGAGTAATAATACAGTTCCAATGAATGTACAAGCATACATTGAGATAATAATAATAAAAGAACAGGTATCTCGTAAGTTCAATAAAATATAGGTCACTAAGGCATGGTAAAATGAACATAATAACGATATTCTAATAACCCGGTAGTCCACTAGAAACAACGATGTAAAAAAAAAAAAAGCTTGACAAACATGGCCTGAAAATGTAGTGGCACTACAGTTAAGATCAAAATAACCTTATATATGGAAGAAAGAAGGCGAGGGAAAGAGAGAAAAAAAAAAAAGAGTGGGAGAAAGAAAGTAAAGGTAAGGGAAGGGCATAGCAATCTAAGCATGAGAGGGTCCAGAGAAAGCATCATTAGCAGTACCTGTTACAAAAATATCAAAATCGGAAGAAAATCTGGAAGTGCAGCCAAACAGTCCATATAATTCATTCTTATCAGCATCCCATGCTACCATATGTTCTATATATTCGATCCTGTCCACTCACTTCACTAGCTAAAATTAAAAAAATGACCAATATATTGCCAGCTTTATTCAAAACTACAGGAAAATTGTGCCCGGTCCCAGACTGGATCAGCAGTCTGTAAAGCTAAGATAATAAAAAATGATGAGAATTGCTTAACCACTTGCTTACTAGGCACTTAAACCCCCCTCCTATCCAGACCAATTTTCAGCTTTCAGTGCTCTCACACTTTGAATCACAATTACTCAGTCATGCAACACTGTACCCAAATGATTTTTTTGTCCTTTTTTTCATACAAATAGAGCTTTATTTTGGTGGTATTTGATCACCTCTGGGTTTTTTATTTTTTGCGCTATAAATGAAAAATGACTGAAAATTTTGAAAAAAAAACAAATTTTTCCTAATTTCTGTGATAAAATTTGGCAAATTCGTAATTTTTCTTCATAAATTTTGGCCACAATTTATACTGCTACATATCTTTGGTAAAAATAACCAAAAATTTGTTGAAATTATTTGGTCTGTGTGAAAGTTTTAGAGTCTACAAGCTATGGTGCAAATCATAAAAAAATTATCACATCTGATGTACTGAGGCCTATCTCATTTCCTGAGACCCTAACAAGCCAGGAAAGTACAAATGCCCCCCAAATAACCCCTTTTTGGAAAGTAGACATTTCAATGTATTTAGTTAGAGGCATGGTGAGTTATTTGAAGTTGTATTTTTTTCCCACAATTCTTTGCAAAATTGAGATTTTTTTTTTTCCCCACAAAATTGTCATTGTAATAGCTTATTTCTCTCACATGGCATGTGTATACCACAAATGACACCCCAAAATACATTCTTTTTACACAAAGTTGTCCGTTTATAAGATATTTCCAACACATAGCATTTAGATACCAAAAATGACACCCCAAAATACATTCTGCTACTCCTCCTGAGTATTACGATACCACATGTGTGGGACTTTTTCACTGCCTGGCCACATACAGAGGCCCAACATGCATGAAGCACCATCAGGTGTTCTAGGAGCATAAATTACACATCACATTTCTCAACCACCTATTACACTTTTGAAGGCCCTGGAGCACCAGGACAATGGAAACACCCACAAAATTACCCCATTTTGGAAAGCTAACACCCCAACGTATAATCTATGAGGCATAATGAGTCTTTTGAATGGTTTATTTTTTTCCAGAAGTTTTTGGAAAATGTGGAAAAAAATGAAAACGCATTTTTTTTTACACAAAGTTGTCCGTTTATAAGATATTTCCAACACATAGCATTTAGATAGCAAAAATGGCACCCCAAAATACATTCTGCTACTCCTCCTGAGTATTACGATACCACATGTGTGGGACTTTTTCACTGCCTGGCCACATACAGAGGCCCAACATGCATGGAGCACCATCAGGTGTTCTAGGAGCATAAATTACACATCACATTTCTCAACCACCTATTACACTTTTGAAGGCCCTGGAGCACCGGGACAATGGAAACACCCACAAAATGACCCCATTTTGGAAAGCTAACACCCCAACGTATAATCTATGAGGCATAATGAGTCTTTTGAACTCTTAATTTTTTTCCAGAAGTTTTTGAAAAATGTGGAAAAAAATGAAAACGCATTTTTTTTTACACAAAGTTGTCCGTTTATAAGATATTTCCAACACATAGCATTTAGATAGCAAAAATGACACCCCAAAATACATTCTGCTACTCCTCCTGAGTATGGCGATACCACATGTGTGAGACTTCTACACAGCCTGGCCACACAGAGATCCAACATGCAACGAACACCGTCAGGTGTTCCAGGGACACATAGCATGCACATACCAAGAATTACACCCCAAAATACATCATGCTGAGCAAAGCGTAAACAAAAAAGATTACCTGTGATTGTAGTAGCGCAGTTGTTCACAGGAGGATAGCACTGGTCCAGGCAGCAGGCAGGGACTTGGTCAGCAGCGGCGAACACAATTGTCCAGGCAGCAGGCAGGGTTACTGTCCATATAAAGTCCAGGGTTAGTGCAGGCAGAGATATTGTCCGCAGTGCCAAAAATATTGGTCCTGGAAGTAGGCAAGTCCATGTGGTGTGGTCAGTGCAACAGGCAGAGGCATGACGGCAGTAAGTCCTACAGGCAGAAGTAGGGCCTCGTTCAGGACAGAATGGGGACAGGGGTAGAGGCTTCTCCCACCCAAATCTCTTTGAAGCCTCTGAGTCTCCAGACCCTAATCTAGGATTGAGAAAACAAAAAAAATTGTTTTCTTCATCCAGAAAAAACAATTCTGGAGCCCCTCACATATGTGAGACCCCTGTGTTGAATCCCACTAGTCCAGTATCAGGGTACAAGATCAGTCCAAGAGGCAGGCAAATATCATGGTCAAACAGTCCAAGGTCAGTTCCAGATCAGGCAGATGTATGTACAGAATCGTTAGGCAGAAGCATGGTCGAATAACAGTCCAGGGTCAGTTCCATGTCAGGCAGAGGTATGTGCAGAATCGTTAGGCAGAAGCATGGTCGAATAACAGTCCAGGGTCAGTTCCAGATCAGGCAGAGGTATGTACAGAATCGTTAGGCAGAAGCGTGGTCAAATAACAAGCCAGGGTCAGTTACAGAGGAGGCAGTGGCATAAGGGGTGTGAGGGTAAATTGCAGGAACGGAGGCTTACGTTTACCATACTTCACTAATAATTTAGTGAAGTATGGTAACGACGAAATCATTCACCTACGCAGAGGCCTGGTTCAGAAGGACATTGTGCACAATAATAAGATGTGTCTCTTCTGAATCCAGCTCTGGTACATGTAGTGATCGGGTATAAATATGTATTGGGTGTATAGATAATTAATATTTAGGTATTATAATGATGATGTAAGTACTCTTCCGCAGCAACCCAATTCTTCCAGAGAGATGCACTTTATTGACTTCCAACACAGAACAAAGTCCAAAGTCCACAGATGACAAAAAGATCCGACAGAGTAGATATAATTCAGAACCCCATGTCTTAGGTCCGAGTGTGCATACACAGACAAGCCTCACTTACACCCTATAGACTGAATGCCGTGTTATATTCACTAAATATTGAATGGCTGAGCAATTTGATTGGCCGTTTCAATTTAGGACTTTGATTAGCTTTAGTCTTTCAAACAGACAACAACCCCCAGCCGTGAACAGCCGTGAACCACCCCAATTTGCACTCCTGCATATCAACATCAACAAGTCCCCTTTAGATATGTGTAATTAGATTAACAGATACCCTTTGAGATGTTCAAATAGACTTGCATAAGATTAACACATCAAAGAGTCTTCAGCTGTTAAAATTCAGTTGGACAAATCAACCATTCTGTCATTGTCATTCTGGCCTGGTCAACATTGACTGCATGTGTACATACACACAACAATGTCCCACATAAATCGGTGAACATATTACAACATATACAACAGTACGCACCTTACATTTTTTTGCCGTCGTTGGCCTGTTGGTTTGGGAGGGATCTTATCTGGAAAGTGGCGTTCGGAGAGTCAACTTAGAACATCAGATCGGATATTTTCTGGGGGGCCGTTCGGGAATGTAAGGGCAGTGAAAACTTCCTCCTGGTAGCCAAGGAAGCGTTTGGGGTTTTGGGTGGAGTTACGATAAATGACATAAGAATTGTAGATGGCCAAATGAAAAAAATAAATTGCGACTTTCTTATACCAATGGTATGTCCGTCTTGAAGCAAGGTAGGGTTCCAGCATCTGGTCATTCAAGTAAACTCCCCCCATAAACAAATTGTAATCAAAGATGCATTTAGGTTTCTGTATGGGGTCATTTCTTCTGGGGATTTCCATGAAGGTATCATCGTGGATTGAATACAACATGTACACATCTCTTTTGTCTCTCCACTTCACTGCCAAAATCTCGTTGTTTTGTAGACTCGCCGTTTCTCCTTTTCTCAATTTTTTATTGACCAGACTTTGAGGAAAGCCCTTCCGGTTCTTTTTGATGGTACCACATGCAGGCGTCTTCTTCCGATGCAGGTTGTGGAACAGGGGCAGAGATGTGTAGAAGTTATCTACGTACAGGTGGTAGCCTTTCTCCAGTAGGGGGTATGTGAGGTCCCAAACAATTTTCCCGCTTGATCCCAAGTAGTCTGGGCATTTAGGGGGTTGCAGCTGGGTGTCCTTCCCTTCATACACTTTGAAGGCATACAAGTAACCTGTGACTCGGTCACATAATTTGTATACCTTCACCCCATAGCGGGCCCTTTTACTGGGAATATATTGCTTTATTTTAAGCCTGCCAATAAACTTAACAAGGGACTCATCCACACATATGTTTTTGTCCGGAGTAAACAGCAGGGGGAATAGTGCAGAAAAATAATTTAAAAGTGGCCGAATTTTGAAAAGTCTATCATAGTTTGGGTCATTTCGGGGAGGGCACTGGGTATTGTCGTTGAAATGAAGAAACCTCAATATCATGAGGTATCTGTTTCTGGACATTACCTTGGAGTATACTGGCATGTGTTGGAGGGGGTGGGTTGACCAATAGGACAGCAAAGTGTTTTTTTTTTGTAAGTCCCATGTTAAATGTGAGCCCTAAAAAAACCTCCAACTCCTCCACCGTTAGGTCTCTCCATTCATAGGGACGGGCATAGTAGGACGTTGGATTATTCGCAATGAATTGCTGTGCATAAAGGTTGCACTGGGCCACAATACTTGACAGCATGTCCTCGGTAAAAAATAAATTAAAAAAACTATTGGGGAAAAATTCTCTGTGTTCACCTGGACTCCTGGCTGGGCAGTGAATGGGGGAATGTTGGCTTCTCCTGAATTAGGAGGAAGCCACAAGGGGTTCTGCAGGGCATAGGGAAGGCTGGCTTGGGTCCTTGGCATTTCTTGCCAAGGCACTGCGGTGCTGGTGGATGGCACTGCCGTGCTGGTGGATGGGACTGCCGTGCTGGTGGATGGGACTGCCGTGCTGGTGGATGGGACTGTCGTGCTGGTGGATGGGACTGCCGTGCTGGTAGATGCCACTGCCTCCCCACCAGAATGCCTTCGTTTGGCGGGCCGAATCTCTTCCTCCTCTGAGTCACTCAGTGTTTCACTACTGAGGACTAGCTCATAATTTATGTCCGACTCAGAATCGGAGTCGGAAAGTAAATCCGAAAAAGAGAGCTCCCCGTTGCTCTCGTCGGCCTGGGACAGTATTTGGTACTCCTCCTCGGTGGAAAAGCTTCTTTTGGCCATGGTTGCTAAGCCTGCACTGATGGGCACTGATGAGGCGGCACTGATGAGCACAGATGGGCACTGAGGTGGCACAGAGGGGCACTGATGAGGTGGAACAGATGTGCACTGATGAGGGGGAACAGATGTGCACTAATGAGGTGGAACAGATGTGCAGATGTGCACTGATGAGGTGGCACAGGTGGGCACTGATGAGGTGGCACAGGTGGGCACTGATGAGGCGGCACAGGAGGGCACTGATGAGGCGGCACAGGTGGGCACTGATGAGGTGGAACAGATGTGCACTGATGAGGTGGCACAGCTGGGCACTGATGGGACGGCATAGATGGGGCGGCATAGATGGAGCGGCACAGATGGGGCGGCACAGATGGGGCGGCACAGATGGAGCAGCACAGATGGCACAGATGAGGCAGCACAGATGTGCACTGATTGCACAGATGTGCACTGAGGCAGCACAGATGTGCACTGAGGCAGCACAGATGGGCACTGATTGGCACAGGTGGGCACTGATTAGGTGGCACAGGTGGGCACTGATGAGGTGGCACATGTGGGCACTAATGAGGTGGCACAGGTGGGCACTGATGAGGTGGCACAGGTGGTCACTGATTGTGCAGATGTGCAGCTGGACACTGATCACTGATTGGCACAGGTGGGCACCGATTGGCACAGGTGGGCACCGATTGGCACAGGTGGGCAACGATTGGCACAGGTGGGCACCGATTGGCACTGTACTGATGGTGCACTGTACTGATGGGGCACTGTAATGATGGGGCACTGTAATGATGGGCACTGTGGGCACTGTAGGCACAGTAAATCACACAGTAATCACTCACAGATCGCTGACAGATCTCTCTCTCCTCACACGCTGTCTCTGTGTGAGGAGAGAGAGCCGGCAATGAGAGATGATCTCAATTGTTTACATTTCAGATCATCTCTCATTGGAGGCAGCGATCGCGCTGTAAACGGCCGCTGTGATTGGCCGTTTACAGCGATCTGTGATTGACTGTGTCCAAGGGACACGGCCAACACAGACTTTCCCCGTTGCGCGCTCGTGAGCGCGCACGGGGAGTGAGGAAAGGGGAGGCCGTCGTTACTACTAAACCTCTTATGGTTCTGTACAATTCCCATTTTCTAGCAATAAACATATTACCGGTACATTATATATTACATACTGAGTGAGGAAATCCAAATGCCTTGGCTTTCCTTTTGGTAAGTGAGGCTTGCAGGACCACAATCTTGGTGCCAGCTGACTGACAGCAATCAACACTGGGTTTAGTTAACTACACAATTAACCTGTTACACAAAATGCAGCTGCCACCAGATGTTTCATTAGAAACACCAACCGTTCTCAATATCTGTGTTAACAATTTATGACTTTTAATAAATGCCTAAAATACACAGTGTCAGACATAAATATTTCAAATATTTACAATATATTGGGGCTCTTAAAAGTGGCAGGGATTCTTTAACTCCTAGCTTAGTTCATTAAAGATTACTTTAACGATTAGGGAGGGCCCTACCTTACTCGCTTCCAGACAGGCGTACAGTCTGTTCATTTTACAAGGGAAGTTACATTTTGCAAGGGAATTTGCCCAGAGCTTAGTAAATGTGATGAAGTTTCACTTTGCAAAGAATACCCAATCATGTGTAGCCCCCATCTGAGGCATGGTGGTACCCCAAAGGACAGGATGTGCTGACATTTCACCTCAAGGGTAGATCTCTGGGAAATGTGAACAGATGGTGCCAGACTTTGGGAGAAATGGTTAGGGTTACAGATGATCTAGATAAAGCAGAACTCCAATCTCCACACAGGAATAGGCCTTTCTTTCTCCAGGAGAGTCAGCCAACTCTTCTGGTTTCAATCCTGATTCAGCATAGGAGATTTAACCATTCACTATGACATTCTATACTGTTTCCAGCTCCTTTCAGGAAAGTCTACCAGCTTCATTGAGCCTCCATCCTGCATATAGACAGCAACAGTGGCAAACAATCTTTGTCCCAGGCCTAAACACATCCAGACTTCTCTAGGTAGGTAGGCCTAAAGAAGCAACTTCGTCACATGTAGCCTCTCCAGGCCAGAGCCTGAGGGTAAGAGAGCTTGCATCAGCTCACTTTAAATTAACCTCCTCACACCCGTGCTATAGCCGAAAGACAGCTACAGCGTGGGTCTAAACTGCCGGGAGGGCGTCCATATACGTTCTCCCGTGCATGCACTGCCTGCCTGCCCCCTGCGGGGTGCACACAGCGCGCTCTGTGATCAGCGAGTCAATGAGACTCGGCTGATCACAGATCAGAGTAAGGGGCCGATCCTGGCCCCTTATCACGTGATCAGCTGTCAGCCAATGACACCTGATCACGTGATGTAAACAGAAGATCGTAATCTGCTTTTTTTCCCCTCATGCTGACAGCGTGAGGAGACAAAAAAAATCATCAGTCCCACACACAGACACCCACTGCTGCTAAGCAGTGGCCACCAGTGCCACCTACCAGTGCCACCTACCAGTGCATATCAGTGCTGCCTATCAGTGCCCACCAGTGCCACATATCAGTGCTGCCAATCAGTGCCCATCAGTGCCCAGTCATCAGTGCCACCTATCAGTGCTGCCTATCACTATCGGTACCTATCAGTGCCACCCATCAGTGCCCATCAGTGCCACCTATCAGTGCTGCCTTACAGTGCCCTTCAGTGACACCCATCAGTGCCCGTCAGTGCCACCCATCAGTGCCTTCCATTAGTGCCACCTACCAGTCCTCATCAGTACCACCTATCAGTGCCCACCAGTGCCACCTCATCAGTGCCCATCAGTGCCGCATATCAGTGCCCATCAGTGCCACCTTATCAGTGCATATCAGTGCAGCCTATCAGGGCCTATCAGTGCAGCCTATCAGTGCCCTTCAGTGCCACCCATCAGTGCCCATAAGTGCCACCCATCAGTGCCGCCCATCAGTGCCACCCATCAGTGCCACCCATTAGTGCCACCTATCTGTGCTCATCAGTACCACCTATCAGTGCCCACCAGTGCCGCCTCATCAGTGCCCATCAGTGCCACATATCAGTGCCCATCAGTGTCACCTTATCAGTGCCTATCAGTGTAGCCTATCAGTGCCCATCAGTGCAGCCTATCAGTGCCCATCAGTGCCACCTATCAGTGCCTCATCAGCGCACATCATTGAAGGAGAACAATTACCTGTTTGCAAAATGTTATAACAAACTATGAAACTGTTTTTTTTTTTCAAACTTTTCAGTCTTATCTTGATTTTTTTAGCAAAAAATAAAAAAACCCAGCAGTGATTAACCACTTCCCGCCCGGCCTATAGCGGATTGACGGCCGGGCGGTGGTTGTGTTATCCTGACTGGGCGTCATATGACGTCCTTCAGGATAACATGCCGCCGCGCGCCCGCAGGGGCGCGCATCGCGGCGATCGGTGGATCGGTGTGTCAGTCTGACACACCGCTACACCGATCTTGGTAAAGAGCCTCCGGCGGAGGCTCTTTACCACGTGATCAGCCGTGTCCAATCACGGCTGATCACGCTGCCAATAGGAAGAGCCGTTGATCGGCTCTTCCTCACTCGCGTCTGACAGACGCAAGTAGAGGAGAGCCGATCGGCGGCTCTCCTGGCAGGGGGGGTCTGCGCTGATTGTTTATCAGCGCAGCCCCCCCGCAGATCACCACACTGGACCACCAGGGATCGCCACTAGGACCACCAGGGAAGGGAAACATGTGGATGGCCAGGTATGTACCCCATGGCCATCCACATGTGCCCAGTCAGTGCCAAATCTGTGCCAATCAGTGCCCACAAATGGGCACTGATTGGCACAATTATGTTGCAGTGATGCCCAGCAATGCCACACTTAGGGGCATCACTGCCATCAATCAGAATCATCAGTGCCACCCATCAGTGTCCATCGGTGCCACCTGTCAGTGCCCATCTGTGCCCATCTGTGCCCACCTATCAGTGCCCATCCGTGCCCATCTGTGCCAACCATAACTACCCATCAACGCCACCTACGAGTGCCCATTAATGCCACCTACAAGTGCCCATCAGTGCCGCCTATCAGTGCCCATCGGTGCCACCTATCAGTGCCCATCAGTGCCACCTACCAGTGCCACCTATCAGTGCCCATTAGTGCCACCTATCAGTGCGCATCAGTGCCACCTATCAGTGCCCATCATCAGTGCCCGTCAGTGCCACCTCATCAGTGCCACCTCATTGGTGCCACCTCATCGGTGCCCATCAGTGCCGCCGTATCAGTGCCCGTCAGTGCAGCCATATCAGTGCCCGTCATTGAAGAAGAAAACATACTCATTTACAAAAAATTTTAACAGAAACAAAGAAAAACGTGCTTTTTTTCAAAATTTTCTGTCTTTTTTTATTTGTTGCGCAAAAAATAAAAACCGCAGAGGGGATCAAATACCACCAAAAGAAAGCTCTATTTGTGGGAACAAAATGATAAAAAATTTGTTTGGGTACAGTGTGGCATGACCGCGCAATTGTCATTCAAATTGTGACAGCGCTGAAAGCTGAAAATTGGGCTGGGCGGGAAGGTGTCTAAGTGCCTGGTATTGAAGTGGTTAAATACCAGAATCCCAAAACTATACCTCTCACACGTGTACAGATAGAGATAGCGGCGCTAATATAAATTGTGTAAAATAATGGGTCAGAGCAGCATAATGCCTATGACGCTCTACTCATACATAAAAATATTAATAATAATAGTGTCATGAAAAATATTAATTTTATCATGAAAATAAATTTCTTTAACACCCAGTGAAAAGTGTCACTATAAAGAGGTATAGTTTTGGGATTCTGATCAGTTTACATATTTATTTAAGTGGCAGCTTTTTTCACTGTACACTGTGTATGTACACACAATTTGTATTCATTTACACATCTTTTTTATAGCTTTGCACTTTTCTTTGGCGCAGTGGAGTAAGAGAGATTCAGGGGCGGTTTATTTCTATATCTCTTGCTACAAACCAGTGATTAAATACCGCCAAAAGAAAGCTGTGCCTAATCACAAACCTCTGGGGCTAATTCCCTTGAAAAGTGAAACTTCCCTTAGCAAAATGAACAGCCTATTTGCCTTCAGTCAATCAACCCCATAGGGATGACAGAAAGAAACTCAGTATATGGAAGGGACCAGGCATCTGACTAATCATCTGACACATCTAGAAATGTGATGGCTACTGAAGATTCTTCATCCCATCAAAATTTTATTTGTAAGCAGCTAGAGTGCAGAGACTGATATTAATGTACAAATCTTCACTGCTAAATAAAATTTCTGTAATAAATAAATAAAATAAAAGAGCTTTAGTTTTTAAGATGCAGCTACACCATGACAATGCAAGCTAGGGTTCAGAATGGGAGTTGCTACTTTCCTATATATTTGTTAAATCCAAGCTAAATATATTTCAGCAAGTGTATTCACTCACTAATAATAAAACTAGAATCATAAATCTTCAGATTTAGTTACTACATATTCTATAGTTTTTCAGGGTATTTTTTTACAGAATAGGCCACTGATCTACTGCCATAAATATTTACTCAAATTAAAACTGCATTGCTGTTATTTTATTTACAGATCAGTTATTAGACATTTATGACATTATCCTAGAAAGAGTACAGGGAAATTACAAATTAATTATGGGGAAATGGGAAAAGGTTATTAAGCCCTTACTGAAATTAAAACTAATGTCTATATTAATTACACAGCTCATTTGAAAAAGGCGTGAAGATGATAACACTAGGACACTTCTAAGGTGCATTTATTTAAAAAGGTGAAATTGGTAGGAATCCAAATCAATATTAACACACACATTCAATAGCTACAAAACATGTATATATTTTCAAAGAATTTAGTGCACAGAAATATATCAAGTAAAAAAATTAATAATATTAAGACCCCTTTCACAATGATGGCACTTTTCATGTGTTTTAGTGCTAAAAATAGCGACTGTAAAGCGCCTATAAAGCGCCTCTCATGCCTCCCCTCATGCATCTTTGGGGCGGTTTGGGAGCGGTGTATACACTGCTTCCAAAACTCCCTGCCCATTGAAATGAATGGACAGCGCTGCTGAAATGCCTGCAAAGCGCTTTGGTAGCGCCGCAACGCGGCACTTTTAACCCTTTGTTTGGCTGCTAGTTGGGGTTAAAAACACCCCGCTAGCGGCCGAAAAGCGGCGCGGCCCCAGTGTGAAAGGAGTCTAAGAGAAAAGATATTTTTACCACACCAGTACCTAGTATAGTTAACCATTTAAATTTGGATACATTTTCTACTCTAGGGTTGGAAACAGGTCGATTGTAATGTACTCATCAACTGTGGCCCTCTAAAGGGTAGATCGTGATTGCACCATGCCTTCCCTCCACCAGAAATGGTCGCTGCCTCTCAAACTTATGCCCTGTACACACGGTCGGACATTGATCGGACATTCTGACAACAAAATCCATGGATTTTTTCCGACGGATTTTGGCTCAAACTTGTCTTGCATACACACGGTTGCACAAAGTTGTCGGAAAATCCGATCGTTCTGAACACGGTGACGTAAAATGCGGTGACGTTAAACACATACGTCGGGACTATAAACGGGGCAGTAGCCAATAGCTTTCATCTCTTAATTTATTCTGAGCATGCGTGGCACTTTGTCCGTCGGATTTGTGTACACACGATCGGAATTTCCGACAACGGATTTTGTTGTCAGAAAATTTTATAGCAAGCTCTCAAACTTTGTGTGTCGGAAATTCCTATGGAAAATGTGTGATGGAGCCTACACACGGTCTGAATTTCTGACAACAAGGTACTATCACACATTTTCCACCGGAAAATCCTATCGTGTGTACAGGGCATTAGATTAGAGCAGCAATAAGCATTAAATAGCCAATGAAAGTCCTAGGATTTGGGTGTGATGTGATGGGTATAACTGGATGAATTTATTTTTGGAGCATATTTAGGCACTTTTTGCAGTTTATATTATATGCTGCACTGAATACACCATTGAAGCGAAGTACATTTAGTTTCCTTGAGGTGCATTATTGTGGTTCTGTTATAGCACTCTTAACTGTGAGTGTGATTCTTATTGTTTGATCAGTGAAAGCACAATGATGCACAGGTCAAAATTAGCAGCAGCTACATGCCTTTGTTAACTTGAAAATAATTCTGCGACTAATTTACATAGCTAAATCATTTTTAAACTTTTTGTTTAAGGCATATACTTTGTGTTTTACACCTGTTTTAATAAAAACCCTACTGTATTGTATGTTTAAATATTGTAGGCTAATTACAGCATTAAATATATAGCAACAAAAATGAACACTGCAGCCTGGAGGTTACATACTGTAGTTAGTCTGGTTGAAAAAAAGACACAAATCCATCTACTTCAACCAATAAAGCGACAGGTATAGGCGGGTGCAGGGGGTGTGCCAGGTGTGCCTGGGCACACCCTAATCACTACATGTGGTGCCTATTCCCCTACTGCTAGGGCTCCCCCGCCATGTTGCCCCCTGCCCCGCAGTGCTGCTGGCTTCCCTCCTCTCCTCTCCTCTCCTCTCCCTCGGCTGCTGTGGGGGATATTTTAGGACGGAGAGCGGGGAAAGGGGCTAGTAAATATGTTATTTACCAGCCCCTTCCTTTTATAAATGAACACAGTAAATGCAGTCATTTACTGTGTTCATTCATAACTGAAGCATAGTAAAATGTGTTTACTATGCTTCAGTTTGTGAATGAACAGGAAGCTGCTCAGAACAGAGGACTTCCCATTGATTCACTGTCCAGTGCAGCTGAGGCTACAGAGAAAGGCATGTGTGTTTGAGCTTTGGGGTGCACACCCTAATGCAATAGACTGTGCACACCTATGGTGGCAGCGTTCATCTGCAAGCTAAAGTGTTTAATTTCTCTTAGTGAAGCCTCTAGCTTGCATGTGATCACTAAGTCATAGATAACATAGTGATCACATTTTGGGACCAAGCTGATTGATTCCCTAATGTTAGTGTAGTCTCAAGTTGTCAGTGAGAGCCAGGATTAAAAACCACCAGCTACAGCAAATGTTGCTTGAATATTATTAAAATCTATCCCCAGCAAAAGGCATCATGTTGTGGAATGTTTACATACAGATGGTGTGTGGGTGGGAAGTAGGGATGAGCCGAACACCCCCCGGTTCGGTTCGCACCAGAACCTGCGAACGGACCGAAAATTTGCACGAGCGTTAGAACCCCATTGACGTCTATGGGACTCGAACGTTCAAAATCAATAGTGCTCATTTTAAAGGCTAATTTGCATGGTATTGTCCTAAAAGGGGTTTGGGGACCCGGGTCCTACCCCAGGGGACATGTATCAATGCAAAAAAAACTTTTAAAAACGTCCGTTTTTTCGGGAGCAGTGATTTTAATGATGCTTAAAGTAAAAAAAAAAAAAAAGTGAAATATTCCTTTAAATATCGTACCTGGGGGGTGTCCATAGTATGCCTGTAAAGTGGCGCGTGTTTCCCGTGTTTAGAACAGTCCCTGCATCAAATGTAATTTTTAAAGGAAAAAATCTCATTTAAAACTGCTTGCGGGTTAATGTAATGTCGGGTCCCGGCAATATGGATGAAAATCAGTGAGACAAACGGCATGGGTACCCCCCAGTCCATTACCAGGCCCTTTGGGTCTTGTATGGATATTAAGGGGAACCCCGCACCCAAATTAAAATAAGGAAAGGTGTGGGGTCACCAGGCCCTATATACTCTGAACAGCAGTATACAGGCGGTGCAAACAAGACAGGGACTGTAGGTTTGTTGTTAAGTAGAATCTGTTTGTAATTTTGTACGGGTACATTTTTAAAGTGTTTAGCTCCAGCCAAAAAATCTTTTTTAAGCTTTTTGGAAAACATAGGGAAGGGTTATCACCCCTGTGACATTTGTTTTGCTGTCTTTCCTCTTCTTCAGAAGATTTCACCTCACTTTTTGTCCCAATGACAAATGTTTTTTGAAAATTTGGGTTTTTTTGTGGAACAAGGATTGGAAAGCATCAGTGGAAAGGAGAAATGTTTTTCCCATATTAACTCTTACAGGAGAGAATTTCCCTTCCTAGGGGTAGATTTCATCTCACTTCCTGTTGTCTCCTTCCGTTTGCAAGTAGGAGTTGTTTGTAAGTTAGATGTTTGAAAGTAGGGGCCTGCCCTATATACTCAGTAGAAATTTGGGCCTTAGGTGTTGTTGTGGCCACAACACTGTAAGCCCTCACAGGGCCCTGCTGTGAAATATTAGATCAAGAATTGTAATTACATGCCCCTGTTGAACAGGAGCTGAAAAATTAGGCCTTAGGCACTGGTGCTGGTGCCACAACACTGCAACCCCTCACAGACACTCTAGTTGGAACGCAGGAACGAGCCCTGCTGCAAAGTATTGCATCAAAAATTGTAATTACACGCCCCTGTTAAACAAGGGCTGAAAAATTGGGCCTTAAGCACTGGTGCTGGTGCCACAACACTGCAACCCCCCACAGACACTCTAGTTGGAACGCAGGAACGAGCCCTGCTGCAAAGTATTGCATCAAAAATTGTAATTACACGCCCCTGTTAAACAGGGGCAGAAAAATTGGGCCTTAGGCACTGGTGCTGGTGCCACAACACTGCAACCCCTCACAGACACTCTAGTTGGAACGCAGGAACGAGCCCTGCTGCAAAGTATTGCATCAAAAATTGTAATTACACGCCCCTGTTAAACAGGGGCGGAAAAATTGGGCCTTAGGCACTGGTGCTGGTGCCACAACACTGCAACACCTCACAGACACTCTAGTTGGAACGCAGGAACGAACCCTGCTGCAAAGTATTGCATCAAAAATTGTAATTACACGCCCCTGTTAAACAGGGGCTGAAAAATTGTGCCTTAGGCACTGGTGGTGGTGCCCAGAACCAAAAATGTTCTTACAAGCTATCAGCGTGATCATTGAGGAGGAAGAGGATAATTACTCAGGGATAGTCACTCAGCATCAGCATAGGCAGTCTTTGAAGGGATCTGAGATTTCAAAAAAAATTATTCGGTTACATCAGCATCAGGTGCTTGGTAGCTGGTGGTGATCCAAGACTGATTAATTTTTATGAAGGTCAGTCGATCGACCGAGTCGGTGGACAGACGCACCCTGTGATCGGTTACCACGCCTCCAGCAGCACTGAATGTGCGTTCCGAAAGAACGCTGGATGCAGGACAGGCCAGTAGCTCAATTGCATACTGTGCAAGCTCTGGCCAGTGATCCATCCTCAAGACCCAGTAACCCAGAGAATTTTCAGTGGGAAAGGTGTCCAAATCTGATCTTGCCCCTAGGTATTCCTGCACCATGTAAAACAGACGCTGGCGATGGTTGCTGGAACCGATCATACCTTGGGGCTGCGGACCAAAAAATTGTCTGAACGCATCGGTCAGACGGCCACCTTCTCCACCGCTCCTTCTTTGATTGACCGAAGCCTCAGCAACACGTTGTCCAGAAACAGGAGTTTGTAACCTCCCAGTCTCTGGGAACGCGTTGCACAGACCTTTCTGCAAGGCCTCCCGAAGATGTTTCATCCTCTGCTCCCTCTGCGATGGCAAGATAAGGTCCGCAACCTTACCCTTGTAATGTGGATCAAGGAGGGTTGCCAGCCAGTATTGGTCCTTCTCCTTGATACCAGGAATACGAGGATCCTTACGCAGGCTTTGCAGGATCAGGGAGGCCATGCAGCGTAGGTTTGCTAAGGCATTCGGTCCGGAGTCCTCTGGGTCACTAAGGACGACATGGTCCGCAGCCACCTCCTCCAAGCCACGTACAAGTCCATGTGTTTCTTGGGACTGATCCCTTAAAGACTGCTGCTGATGCTGAGTGCCAGGCTCCACCTCCATACTGACACAATCTTCCTCCTCCTCCTCCTCCTCGTCCTCTTCCTGTGTGATCGGCGGGCACGCAGGAACACTGTCTAGATAAAGGGGGCCTTGAGAGCTAAGGAAGTCCTCCTCTTCCTGCCTCTTTTCTGCCTCAAGTGCCCTGTCCATTATTCCACGCAGCGTGTGCTCCAACAGGTGGACAAGGGGGACAGTGTCACTGATGCATGCACTGTCACTGCTCACCATCCTCGTGGCCTCCTCAAATGGTGACAGGACAGTGCATGCATCCCTGATCATGGCCCACTGGCGTGGGGAAAAAAAACAAGCTCCCCTGACCCTGTCCTGGTGCCATAGTCACACAGGTACTCATTGATGGCCCTCTGCTGCGTGTGCAGCCGCTGCAGCATGGCCAACGTTGAGTTCCACCTGGTGGGCATGTCACAGATTAGGCGGTTCTTGGGCAGGTTAAACTCCTTTTGGAGGTCCGTCAGCCGAGCACTGGCATTATATGACCAGCGGAAATGCACACAGACTTTTCTGGCCTGCCTCAGGACATCCTGTAAGCCCAGGTACCTGCCCAAGAACCGCTTCACCACCAAGTTAAGGATGTAAGCCAAACAGGGCACATGGGTCATTTGTCCCTGTCGGAGGACAGAGAGGAGGTTGGTGCCATTGTCGCAAACCACCATTCCTGCCTTAAGTTGGCGTGGCGTTAACCACCTCTGAACCTGCCCCTGCAGAGCTGACAGAACCTCTGCCCCAGTGTGGCTCCTGTCCCCCAAGCACACCAGCTCAAGCACCGCATGGTATCTTTTGGCCTGCGTACTTGCGTAGCCCCTTGAATGGCTACGGAGCACCGCTGATTCCGAGGACAAAGCACAGAAAGAGGCCATGGAGGAAGAAGAAGAGGAGGGGGTGGAGGAGAGAGGTGTGTCACAATCATTAGCATTTTGGAGGCGTGATCGCGGAACAACCTACAACACTACTGCACCTTGTCCTGCATCCTTCCCAGCTGCCAGCAGTCACCCAATGCGCCGTGAAACTTAGGTAATGTCCCTGTCCATGCCTGCTGGACCATGAATCAGCGGTAATATGCACCTTACCGCTGACCGCCCTGTCCAGCGAGGCATGGACATTGCCTTCCACATGCCGGTAGAGAGCCGGAATCGCCTTCCGTGAGAAAAAGTGGCATTTGGGTACCTGCCACTGAGGAACCGCACATTCCACAAACTCACGGAAGGGGGCAGAGTCTACCAACTGAAAAGGCAGCAGTTGAAGTGCTAGCAAATTTGACAAGATAGCATTCAACCGCTGGGCATGTGGATTACTGGGAGCAAACTTCTTTCGGCAGTGCAGCAGCTGGGGCAGGGAAATTTGCCTGGTACAATCTGACGTCGGTGTACCAAAATCAGATTGCCCACAAGTACTTGGCTGTGACACACCTAATTCTACACCTTCATTCCTCTCAGTGCAGGTCTCAGAGAGGACTGAAGGTATAGTGGGGTTGGAAATCTCAGCTGATGAGGAGCAAGGAGAGGTCCTCTTTGTTCTTTGGTGTGGGTCTTTTAGATACGCTTGCCAACAAACTGCATGGCAGGTCAACATATGTCTGGTCAAGCATGTGGTACCCAAGCGGGAGATGTTTTGGCCACGCGAGATACGCTTGAGACATATTTTGCAAATAGCAGCGGTGCGATCTGATGCACTCGTCTCAAAAAAGGCCCACACCAAAGAACTTTTTGAATAACGCGCAGAGACTGCAGCGCCCTGCACATGTGGAGCTTTGGGGTGTGATGCAGTCAATGTGCTGCCCTTAGGCTGGCCCCTGGAGGGCATCCTGCCTCGTTGGTGATGTGCCGCCTCCTCCTCCTCCTCCTCTCTCCTATCAGGCACCCACGTTGAGTCAGGGACCTCATCATCCCCTCCCTCCTCATCACTGGAGCAAACCTGGCAGTATGCTGCAGCAGGGGGAGCATGACTGCCAGATTGCTGTCCTTCTTGGGCACCCCCTCTGTCCGTGCTCATGTTACTGCCTTCATCAACCTCAGTATCATCATCAGAGCCTTCCAAACGCTGGGCATCCTCCTGGAGCATGTACCCAATACTGTGGTCAAACACTTCGAGGGACTCCTCAGGAGGACATGGTGTGGCTAGGGAAGGAGTCACTGATGACATTGAGCCGAGGGAAGAGGCCGCTGCTTTGCCAGACAAAGTACCCTGGGCATGGGTGAGAGATAATGAGGAGGATGAGGACGGCTTGGTCATCCACTCGACCAAGTCTTCCGCATGTTGGGGCTCAACACAGCCAGCTGCCGAAAAAAAGGCCAAGCATGTCCCACAGCCACGTGCTGATGAGGATGCACCGTCTCCACGACCAGCACTAGACACAGATCCTGCTTGCCCTCTCTTATTGGCTTGTGACTGTCTGCCTCTCCTTCTTGGCCTTCCAGACATACTAATGGCCTGTAGCTGCACTAAGCTGGGATATATATATATATATATATATATATATATATATATATATATATATATATATATGTACTGATACTGCAGCTAGCAAAATCAACTGCCTGTAGTATGAGAACACCACCAACCTTCTACAGGTAGCTTTAGCTGAACACTGTGAGGTGGACGCACCCCACTAACTTGTAGGTTTAGCTGAACACTGTGAGCAGGACACACTGCACTAACTGTAAATAGTCTAGCTGCCTGACTGTGGTACTAATAGGATCAAAAGAACACCAGTAATTTTCTTCAGGTAGCTGTATATACTGTAACAAGACAAGCCTGCCTGTCAGTAAGAAGATAACAGGAACGGATCTAGCTGAACACTGTGAGCCGGACGCACTGCACTAACTGTAAATAGTCTAGCTGCCTGACTGTGGTACTAATAGGATCAAAAGAACACCAGCAATTTTCTTCAGGTAGCTGTATATACTGTAACAAGACAAGCCTGCCTGTCAGTAAGAGAATAACAGGAACGGATCTAGCTGAACACTGTGAGCAGGACGCACTGCACTAACTGTAAATAGTCTAGCTGCCTGACTGTGGTACTAATAGGATCAAAAGAACACCAGTAATTTTCTTCAGGTAGCTGTAAATACTGTAAAAAGACAAGCCTGCCTGTCAGTAAGAAGATAACAGGAACTGATCTAGCTGAACACTGTGAGCAGGATGCACCCCACTAACTTGTAGGTTTAGCTGAACACTGTGAACAGGACGCACCCCACTAACTTGTAGGTTTAGCTGAACACTGTGAGCAGGACGCACTGCACTAACTGTAAATAGTCTAGCTGCCTGACTGTGGTACTAATAGGATCAAAAGAACACCAGCAATTTTCTTCAGGTAGCTGTATATACTGTAACAAGACAAGCCTGCCTGTCAGTAAGAGAATAACAGGAACGGATCTAGCTGAACACTGTGAGCCGGACGCACTGCACTAACTGTAAATAGTCTAGCTGCCTGACTGTGGTACTAATAGGATCAAAAGAACACCAGCAATTTTCTTCAGGTAGCTGTATATACTGTAACAAGACAAGCCTGCCTGTCAGTAAGAGAATAACAGGAACGGATCTAGCTGAACACTGTGAGCAGGACGCACTGCACTAACTGTAAATAGTCTAGCTGCCTGACTGTGGTACTAATAGGATCAAAAGAACACCAGCAATTTTCTTCAGGTAGCTGTATATACTGTAACAAGACAAGCCTGCCTGTCAGTAAGAAGATAACAGGAACGGATCTAGCTGAACACTGTGAGCAGGACGCACTGCACTAACTGTAAATAGTCTAGCTGCCTGACTGTGGTACTAATAGGATCAAAAGAACACCAGTAATTTTCTTCAGGTAGCTGTAAATACTGTAACAAGACAAGCCTGCCTGTCAGTAAGAAGATAACAGGAACTGATCTAGCTGAACACTGTGAGCAGGATGCACCCCACTAACTTGTAGGTTTAGCTGAACACTGTGAACAGGACGCACCCCACTAACTTGTAGGTTTAGCTGAACACTGTGAGCAGGACGCACTGCACTAACTGTAAATAGTCTAGCTGCCTGACTGTGGTACTAATAGGATCAAAAGAACACCAGTAATTTTCTTCAGGTAGCTGTATATACTGTAACAAGACAAGCCTGCCTGTCAGTAAGAAGATAACAGGAACGGATCTAGCTGAACACTGTGAGCCGGACGCACTGCACTAAATGTAAATAGTCTATCTGCCTGACTGTGGTACTAATAGGATCAAAAGAACACCAGCAATTTTCTTCAGGTAGCTGTATATACTGTAACAAGACAAGCCTGCCTCTCAGTAAGAAGATAACAGGAACGGATCTAGCTGAACACTGTGAGCCGGACGCACTGCACTAACTGTAAATAGTCTAGCTGCCTGACTGTGGTACTAATAGGATCAAAAGAACACCAGCAATTTTCTTCAGGTAGCTGTATATACTGTAACAAGACAAGCCTGCCTGTCACTAAGAAGATAACAGGAACGGATCTAGCTGAACACTGTGAGCAGGACGCACTGCACTAACTGTAAATAGTCTAGCTGCCTGACTGTGGTACTAATAGGATCAAAAGAACACCAGTAATTTTCTTCAGGTAGCTGTAAATACTGTAACAAGACAAGCCTGCCTGTCAGTAGGAAGATAACAGGAACGGATCTAGCTAAACTGAATACAGTGTATATATATATATATATATATATATATATATATATGCAACACCTGGGATGCATATATATACACAATACACTGTAAGTGCAGCTAACTGACTTACTGTTATGCCTAATCTATCTAACTCAAATCAAATGTCACTGTCTGTCTCTCTCTCTCTCAATGAACGCCGGAACACACACTACACAGGGCCGCCATGCAGGCGGCCTTATATAGTGTGGGGCGTGTACTAAATCCCCTGAGCCATAATTGGCCAAAGCCTCCTTGGCTTTGGCCAATTACGGCTCTCTGTTCAGTCGGCGCTGTGATTGGCCAAGCATGCGGGTCATAGTGCATACTTGGCCAATCATCAGCCAGCAATGCACTGCGATGCCGCAGTGAATTATGGGCCGTGACGCGCCACACGAATTTGGCGCGAACGGCCCATATCGTTCGCAATTACAGCCTATGTTTGAGTCGAACATGGGTTCGACTCGAACACGAAGCTCATCCCTAGTGGGAAGGGGTTGAAGGAAATGATAAAAATTCGTTTATGTCCCTAGGTGACTTTGGGTGGATTTTCACTTTGCAAAAGAATTTTACCTTAGTGCAAAATTGTATGTTAGGATGTTATTCATTGATTTTAGCTCAGCATTTACCACAGTAGTCCTTGACAAATTAGTGAAAAAATTAAAAGCTTTGGGCCTATGTCCATTACTGCACTCATGGATTATAGATTTCCTAACAAACAGGCCACAAATTTTAAGAATAGGAGATCAGGTATCGAACACTATTATTTTGAAGGGAGGAGGATGTCGTCTATGCCCATCATACCACTTCATTGGTGTTGTGGGCGAGGTATATAGACGACATCCTCCTCCTATGGAGCGGGACCTTCAAAACTTTGAAAGAATTCTTTGAAGGCCTTAATTCCAACGACAGAGGTATCTCTCTCACATACGAAGCCAGTGAAACCGAGATGCATTTTCTGGATTTGGAAATCAAGATTGCCAATAGACAATTCAAATTTAACACTTATTTCAAATCAACAGATTGAAATAGTTTTATCCCTAGGGACAGTTGCCATCATAGTTCTTGGCTCAATGCAGTCCCCCGCAGTCAATTCTTAAGACTCCGTAGGAATTGCACGGATATGGACACATTTATCACTCAAGCAGGTGTCTTAAGACAAAGATTCCTGGATAAGGGATATGACAATGCTGGCCTAGATGCTGAACTTCAGAGAGTTATCAACACGGATAGAAATTCCCTCCTTGTAACCAAACCTGAGAGACAACCGGATGCCACATACAAATGGGCCATGCTGACTACCTATTCGATACAGCATAAACAAATTAAGAACATCATGAGGAAACATTGGGGTGTTCTTAGACAAGACAACATTTTGGGGAAGATGCTACCGGAACAGGCCAAAATCATCTTTAGAGGAGCACCATCCCTACACGGACATGTAGCACCCAATGTTGTCAACCCCCTAGTGCGTCCGTCCTTTTTCCATGATTGGACAGGGTTCTTTCCCGGCAAGGAGTGTGTTGTTTGTCAACACAATGCACCAATAGGACGCAAATTGACAGAATTTGCATCCACTGTTACAGGGAAGTGGTACACCATCAAACCCTTCTGTACATATAATTCCAGATATGTAGTATATCTAATTGTTTGCCCTTGTGGCAAACAATATGTCAGCCGAACAACTAGAACTTTTACTATAATGCCCCGTACACACGGTCGGATTTTCCGATGGAAAATGTCCGATCGGAGCGTGTTGTCGGAAATTCCGACCGTGTGTGTGCTCCATCGGACATTTTCCATCGGATTTTCCGACACACAAAGTTGGACAGCAGGAGATAAAATTTTCCGACAACAAAATCCGATCGCGTCAATTCCGACCGTGTGTGGCCTGTTCCGACGCACAAAGTGCCACGCATGCTCAGAAGAAATTCCGAGACGGAACAGCTCGTTCTGGTAAACTTAGCGTTCGCAATGGATACAGCACTTTCGTCACGCTGCAATGTTAAAAATGGTTTAATACAGCGCACTCTCTTCTTCTTTATAATGTGACAAAAATATAGTAGTTTTGCTGCTCATATTCACACACACTTCTCACAAACTTATTTTGTTACTATTTATCTGCATTCCCTCAATATATTTTGATTTCTCACATCTGACAACATATTTTTGTATATTTTATTTTTTGTTTTTGGCTTTAATGTAGAATCTTTTTTTGTGTTTCTATTTTTTTTTTTTTTGGTGATTTTGATTTGTACTCCCGAAAATGTTTGTGTGTGTTTTTTGTGACAAGTTCCCACAACACCATTAATATGTTGTTCTATTTAATCTGTAGGAGATTGTTTGGTGTTGTTGTCCCTTGTTAATTTCACATTGTACTTTAGAAATGTACCTGAATCGTCACCAACAAACTGTCTTTTTTGGATGAAAACACACACAGGAGAGTATAATTTCCAAAAAAATTTTTTATTAAGGGGTCACAACTATAAACAAAGAGGGAGGCAACGCTGGAGAAACTGCAGAAATTGGCGAAGCCTTGGACCCCCAGGGCAGACATCAATTATTTAAAAGCAAAATTGGTGGCCTGAGGATTCCTTATCTAAGGGAGGGCAGTCTGGTCCAGAAGTCCCAGAGATCCGGAAAGCAGCAGATGACATCTGTGTCCCCAGGCTGTGGTCATACGAGAGACTGCATCTTCTGTCAGACCAGACTGAACCCAGGGCAATCACTCTTTGGTCTTCCTTCCACGCTTCCTTCCACGCGGTGGCTGTGGTGGTGGAGTTGTGGCAGCAGGAGGAGGAGGAGGAGGAGGAGGAGGATGGTCCATCTCAATGACATCCGTCTTGGGTGTTAGTTCCCCACTCTCCCCCTTACGTAGGACTTTATAAATGAGGTCCTCAGAGAGCCTGTGTTGGCCCTCCTGCATGCCCTGCAATTTTGTGGCAGCCATGCAGGCAAAGGCCTCTTCAGGACTGGGGAAGGCTCTGAGGGACACAGAAGCCTCCTGGATCAGCCTGTACGCTGAATCCTGCACAGGACTGGGAGTCATCTTCCTGGCTCGTTTATGTGGCAGGCCGAGGGGAGGAACCTGGGACTCAGTCAGGCTGCGACTTGTCCCAGGCTTCTCCTGGCTGACACTTAGCCCCACCCCCTCCTGGCTGCCACTAATCCCCGCCTCCTCCTGACTGCCACATTCCACAACCTCCTCCTGGCTGAGGTCTTCCTGTGTATGAAAAAGGGACATAGTTTTAGTATTTTTTCAATCACACACAACTTTCACCTCCTGACTGCTGCAAATTCAATGTTAACAAATATAACAGACTATCATTCTGAGCCCAGCAGTTTTCATTCTTGTCCCAATTTTGGGTGCCCACTACTGGCTATTGATATGTAAAACACTTTTTTTAATCAGCAATTAGTGATCAATAATAACATCTAGTAAACATCATTTATTTATTGACCAGAAATGAGTAGAACAATGCTATACCTGACTCCAGCTGGGCTCCTCCACTTCTTCCTGGCTGGAAGGCCCAGGTTGGACATCGGAAGACTCAGCTGGGGTGGAAGGAAGCGTGGAAGGAAGAGTAGAGAGGGATTCCCTGACTTCAGTCTGGTCTGACAGAAATCGCAGTCTCTCATAGTACCAGAGCCTGGGGACATAAACGTCATCTGCTGCAGCTCCGGATCTCTGGGAATCTGTGACCTTCTTGCGCTCCCTCAGATATGTGCTCCTCAGGCCACCAATTTTAGCTTTTAAATAGGGGATGGTTGCTGTGGGGACCACCGGCTTCACCAACTCCAGCAGTTTCTCCAGCGCTGCCTGCCTCTTCTGTTTGTGATTATAATAACCCTAATGTCAGGCAAAACTCCCCTAATCTTGTTACAATATAGGCTTCCATTTCGAAGCAGTATAGGCCCAAGTTTAGATCCTACCTTTGTTAGCATGATCGGCGTCTCCGATGCTCCTTCCTCCGCTCACAGATCGTACGTAAGACGCACATGTGTTACGCTTTATACACACTGCGAATGCGTATAACTCCGCCCGCCCCTGACGTTCTTTCTAGTCTATTCCCCGCCCCTTTTTGTTCGGCGCAGTGGGGGAAGAGCACATGGCGGATAGACAGCAGGTGCGTGCTAATTGTAGCAACGAGGAGGAGGAGGAGGAAAGGCTGGAGCCTGAAACGTCCCGATCCAGAAGGAGATTTAAGGACTCAAATATGTCCTTTGGGGAGATGTTGGAGATGGTGGACATCCTGAAGAAGGCCGACTATGACGGAAAGTATGGGCCTTACCCCAACCCCAATGTCCGAAAGGCCAAGATCATGGCGAAAGTGGTCAGGAGTCTGCACCGGAATTTCGGGGTACGACGATCGAAAGATCAGCTCAGGAAGCAGTGGTCGGACCTCAAATTACGAGAACATGAGCAGTACAGAAAGATCTGTGCTGCAAAAATGTAAGTAGTTGTGCTGTGTTCCTATTCTTTATGTTTATTACGTTTGTGCCGCTCCATGTGCTTTTAGGAACTGTTGTACAGTTTAAAATGGCAACTTTCATGTTCATGGGCACATTATTCGTTCGGATCACACATTTTTCTTTCGGACTATAAAATACCATTGTTTAGGCCATATGCATTTGGCCACCATTTTGAGGCCCTATACTTGTCTTCAAAGAATTGGGTTGTGTAGATGGCTTTGTTACTAGAATGAAATGCAAACTAGATTGTGTGTAAGGAGAGGACACTGAGCAGCTGTTTTCACATCTGGACACTGGAGCACTAGTGTGGGACACAAGAACACCATTTTTATCAGGGGGGCCACACAGGTGCTCCAGTGTATACTATAGGGGGGTCTCCATCTGTGAAGCTTGTACCAAACAGGTAAAGTATTGCTATATATAATGACAATCAGCGCAAACACCTAAGCCCTCGCCCAAAATGCAAGCTGAACACTACAGGTAATCACAATAAAGCCTGAAACATGACATGAAAAAAATAAGTGCAGCGCAATGATGTTAAAACAATGAATGAAAAAAGTCCCCAAAGATTCAATCCAGGCAGATGAAATCTGTCAGATCAGATCTTTACATCAATGGTCAAAGGAGATGCGATCCCAGTGTAATCTATTCGCTTACCAGATGCTGTGGACCCCTGCACAGCAGAGGTCAAACTCACGTGTATCCACTCAGGGATGTAGGTATACTGGAAGCTGTCACTGGAGCCGAATCCCGAATCCTGATGTCCACGCATAGGCACGAGTCTCCACAGGAAGGACCCCCAAGCACTATAGGAATCTGGAGCGGGATATCCTCCCAAGTATCTCCCCGGTGTCAGCCAATAAAAAACAGAGAGAGAAACTCCTCTAAGAGTAGTCCGTTTATTCAGCTCTTTTTTTAAAAAAGTGGTAACAACCACCAATACGAAGGCGCTCACAGGCGCTGAACTTCAGTAACCAAGTATACAGTCGGGCTGCGGTGCACGAGCAGACCCGACATACAGGCGGAGGCAGCGGGTGACGTCCGTGATTAAGCTCCTCCCCCCGTACGCGGCGTTGCGTCCTATTGGACTTCGTCAGCGAGGGGTGGAGCCTGACGTACACCCTATGCATTTATATGGGACACTTACGGTGTCCTCACAGGGTCACAGGTACCAGGAAGCAGAAAAAGCTTCCTTAGCAACTGTGCCCTAGAGACAACGCATCTATTGGAGGACAACACCGTTGCATAGATGAATCTATGCTATAAAAAAATAAATAAATCGTTGTATGGAGATACCCGAATGCTTTTAATTCTAAATTTAGCAAGCAGCCCTAAAAAGTAATGTATGATATAAGGGCATAATTAAGCCTCTTATATATCATCATACAAAAAAGGGGGCGGACACCATCCAATATTAAAAAAACTATAAAGAAGTCTCCCGCTGTCTCCTCTGTTTACATAAAAATTCCTTAGTAAAATTTCTCATAAAATCAATGAAAAAAGAGGGCACATAACTCCTAAAATTACAGCGTATAAAATAATAATGCAGTAAAATATCACACTATATATAAAAATTACAAAATACAGACATTATATTTATTTAACAAAGTAATACGACTATTTGTTGGAAATAAAGCAATTAAGATCAAAATCCACATTCAAACCTGGGTCTCATGAATCCACATGGATTCCCGCTGACTTAGCTGTCTAATGTAATTACCCCCCCGCCAGTGTGGATTAACTCTTTCTATACCCCAAAATTTTAAGTGTCTAGGATTACGGTCATGACATCTTCTAAAATGTTTGGAGACACTATGAGTAATGAGTCCTTTTTTAATGTTGCTCACATGCTCCGCGATGCGGACTCCCATAGGTCTTGAGGTCCTCCCTACGTATTGGAGCCCGCATTCGCATTCCAACATGTAAACAACCCCCACCGTGTTACACGTGATAAATTGTTTGATATTATATTGTTTATTGGTGGTAGACACTGTAAACTCTTTCTTTCTTTTCATATTCCCCTTGCATTGTTTACAGGCCGGACACCTACCACATGCGTAAAAGCCTGTAAGGAGGTTGCAAATCCTGTTTTCTTCCTTGAATGTAGGGGGATCCACAACACTGGGTGCCAAAATATTTCTTAGTGTAGTAGGTTTCCGATATACAAATTTTGGCCGGGGAGGCAGTGCTGGACCCAACACGTTATCTCTTTTAAGAATTTCCCAGTGCTTAGAAATTATTCTCTCAAACTTTTTATATTGGATGTTGTAATCGAGGATAATTTTATACTCAAAATTATCCTGGGGTGAGTTGGAGTTGATAGGTTTTTGAGCAATGAGAGAAGTGCGTTGTAAACCACCCACACTAGTCAGATCACTTCTAATCTGCTCCTCCTTATAACCCTTCTGCAAGAAACGGTTGGCTAGAATCTCAGCTTGAGTAAAATAGTCGGAGTCAAGGGTGCAGTTTCTCCTCAACCGGATAAACTGTCCTCTGGGGATATTGTACAGCCAGGAATGGTGGTGACAACTGTCCAGCGGTATAAATCCATTCCTGTCCGTGGGTTTAAAAAAGTTTTTTGTGGCATACTTGTCCCCCTGCTTAAATATTTTGAGATCTAGAAAAGAAATACACGTGGGATCCGCATTCCAGGACAGGTGGATCCCCTTATTGTTACCGTTGAGTTTGGACATGAACATTTGCAAGCTTATGAGGTCTCCCTCCCATATCATAATCAGATCGTCGATGTATCTTTGGTAGCAGACCAGCTGAGCCGGTCTACTACCAAAGACCACCTCCTCCTCCCATAGAGCCATGAAGATATTGGCAACGCTGGGCGCAAACCTGGCCCCCATTGCGACTCCAAGCGTTTGGAGAAAAAATCTTCCACCGTACCAGAAATAGTTTCTGGATAGGCAGAAATCCAGCGCCCTCACTTTAAAATCTTTTACAGGGAGGGGGAGACTAGATCCATTAAGAGCCCATTGTACAGACGCAAGAGCATCTCTATGGCCTATAATGGTGTAGAGAGAGCTTACGTCAGCAGTAACTAAAAGACTATTTTCTTTACATGTAACATTATCCAGAATTTGAATAATGTGTTTAGTGTCTTTCAGATATGCTTTAGTATTAGACACTAGGGGTTTTAAAAAATAATCTATATATTGACCCAGGCGAGCAGTAACCGAGTCAATACCGTTAACGATAGGACGGCCTGGGGGGGAACTGGCATCCTTATGGATTTTGGGCAAAAAATAAATTATGGGTCTTCTACAAGCACTGGGGTTAAGATAAGAGGCCTCTTTCTTATTCGATACTCCCTGTGCTTTGCCTAATGTGACAAGCTGGTTTAGTTCTTCCTTGAATTTAAACACTGGATCATTATTTAATAATTTATAAGTTTTGTTGTCAGATAAAAGTCGCTCCATTTCCAATTTGTAATATGATTTACTCATGACCACAACCCCTCCCCCTTTATCCGCGGGGCGGATGACAACGTCTTTGTTTTTTTCCAATGTGCTGATACCTTTTTTAAGATACGCAGGGTCACCTATCCTTTTGACCTTCATCTCCTGCAGATCACTGCTAACCATATTCTTAAATACTTCAATGTGACGATGGTCATTTTTAGGTGGATTGAAGATAGATTTGTTGGCCAGGCCTGAATGGCCACCTGTAGGGGCAGTGTTACCTATCTGACTAGACTTCTCCCCTGGTTTAGATAAAAAATATCTTTTAATATTAAGGGTCCTAATGAACTTATAAATTATTAAATAATGATCCAGTGTTTAAATTCAAGGAAGAACTAAACCAGCTTGTCACATTAGGCAAAGCACAGGGAGTATTGAATAAGAAAGAGGCCTCTTATCTTAACCCCAGTGCTTGTAGAAGACCCATAATTTATTTTTTGCCCAAAATCCATAAGGATGCCAGTTCCCCTCCAGGCCGTCCTATCGTTAACGGTATTGACTCGGTTACTGCTCGCCTGGGTCAATATATAGATTATTTTTTAAAACCCCTAGTGTCTAATACTAAAGCATATCTGAAAGACACTAAACACATTATTCAAATTCTGGATAATGTTACATGTAAAGAAAATAGTCTTTTAGTTACTGCTGACGTAAGCTCTCTCTACACCATTATAGGCCATAGAGATGCTCTTGCGTCTGTACAATGGGCTCTTAATGGATCTAGTCTCCCCCTCCCTGTAAAAGATTTTATAGTGAGGGCGCTGGATTTCTGCCTATCCAGAAACTATTTCTGGTACGGTGGAAGATTTTTTCTCCAAACGCTTGGAGTCGCAATGGGGGCCAGGTTTGCGCCCAGCGTTGCCAATATCTTCATGGCTCTATGGGAGGAGGAGGGGGTCTTTGGTAGTAGACCGGCTCAGCTGGTCTGCTACCAAAGATACATTGACGATCTGATTATGATATGGGAGGGAGACCTCATAAGCTTGCAAATGTTCATGTCCAAACTCAACGGTAACAATAAGGGGATCCACCTGTCCTGGAATGCGGATCCCACGTGTATTTCTTTTCTAGATCTCGAAATATTTAAGCAGAGGGACAAGTATGCCACAAAAAACTTTTTTAAACCCACGGACAGGAATGGATTTATACCGCTGGACAGTTGTCACCACCATTCCTGGCTGTACAATATCCCCAGAGGACAGTTTATCCGGTTGAGGAGAAACTGCACCCTTGACTCCGACTATTTTACTCAAGCTGAGATTCTAGCCAACCGCTTCTTGCAGAAGGGTTATAAGGAGGAGCAGATTAGAAGTGATCTGACTAGTGTGGGTGGTTTACAACGCACTTCTCTCATTGCTCAAAAACCTATCAACTCCAACTCACCCCAGGATAATTTTGAGTATAAAATTATCCTCGATTACAACATCCAATATAAAAAGTTTGAGAGAATAATTTCTAAGCACTGGGAAATTCTTAAAAGAGATAACGTGTTGGGTCCAGCACTGCCTCCCCGGCCAAAATTTGTATATCGGAAACCTACTACACTAAGAAATATTTTGGCACCCAGTGTTGTGGATCCCCCTACATTCAAGGAAGAAAACAGGATTTGCAACCTCCTTACAGGCTTTTACGCATGTGGTAGGTGTCCGGCCTGTAAACAATGCAAGGGGAATATGAAAAGAAAGAAAGAGTTTACAGTGTCTACCACCAATAAACAATATAATATCAAACAATTTATCACGTGTAACACGGTGGGGGTTGTTTACATGTTGGAATGCGAATGCGGGCTCCAATACGTAGGGAGGACCTCAAGACCTATGGGAGTCCGCATCGCGGAGCATGTGAACAACATTAAAAAAGGACTCATTACTCATAGTGTCTCCAAACATTTTAGAAGATGTCATGACCGTAATCCTAGACACTTAAAATTTTGGGGTATAGAAAGAGTTAATCCACACTGGCAGGGGGGTAATTACATTAGACAGCTAAGTCAGCGGGAATCCATGTGGATTCATGAGACCCAGGTTTTATTCCCTAACGGGTTGAATGTGGATTTTGATCTTAATTGCTTTATTTCCAACAAATAGTCGTATTACTTTGTTAAATAAATATAATGTCTGTATTTTGTAATTTTTATATATAGTGTGATATTTTACTGCATTATTATTTTATATGCTGTAATTTTAGGAGTTATGTGCCCTCTTTTTTCATTGATTTTATGAGAAATTTTACTAAGGAATTTTTATGTAAACAGAGGAGACAGCGGGAGACTTCTTTATAGTTTTTTTAATATTGGATGGTGTCCGCCCCCTTTTTTGTATGATGATATATAAGAGGCTTAATTATGCCCTTATATCATACATTACTTTTTAGGGCTGCTTGCTAAATTTAGAATTAAAAGCATTCGGGTATCTCCACACAACGATTTATTTATTTTTTATAGCATAGATTCATCTATGCAACGGTGTTGTCCTCCAATAGATGCGTTGTCTCTAGGGCACAGTTGCTAAGGAAGCTTTTTCTGCTTCCTGGTACCTGTGACCCTGTGAGGACACCGTAAGTGTCCCATATAAATGCATAGGGTGTACGTCAGGCTCCACCCCTCGCTGACGAAGTCCAATAGGACGCAACGCCGCGTACGGGGGAGGAGCTTAATCACGGATGTCACCCGCTGCCTCCGCCTGTATGTCGGGTCTGCTCGTGCACCGCAGCCCGACTGTATACTTGGTTACTGAAGTTCAGCGCCTGTGAGCGCCTTCGTATTGGTGGTTGTTACCACTTTTTTAAAAAAAGAGCTGAATAAACGGACTACTCTTAGAGGAGTTTCTCTCTCTGTTTTTTATTGGCTGACACCGGGGAGATACTTGGGAGGATATCCCGCTCCAGATTCCTATAGTGCTTGGGGGTCCTTCCTGTGGAGACTCGTGCCTATGCGTGGACATCAGGATTCGGGATTCGGCTCCAGTGACAGCTTCCAGTATACCTACATCCCTGAGTGGATACACGTGAGTTTGACCTCTGCTGTGCAGGGGTCCACAGCATCTGGTAAGCGAATAGATTACACTGGGATCGCATCTCCTTTGACCATTGATGTAAAGATCTGATCTGACAGATTTCATCTGCCTGGATTGAATCTCTGGGGACTTTTTTCATTCATTGTTTTAACATCATTGCGCTGCACTTATTTTGTTTCAGGTAAAGTATTGCAGCTTGACAAAGGGCATTAAAAAAATTACATCTTTGAACTCTGCTAAAATAGATAATTGTACCACACTTCTAAGCAATGTTTCCTATTTGTAGTTCTGCCATCAAATATCTGTGTGCTAATTATACCATTTTTGTTTTACATAGGGGAGAAAAGACTCGGAGGACACCCCTCATCTGAGGAGACCAGAGCCCCCCCCCCCCCTCTGGAAGAAGGTGAAATCCCCCAACACAATCTGAGCAGGAGGAAGAAGACGTGGTGGAACTAGTCACCACAACAGGTGAGTGTCTGCGACCACAGGCTCAGATAAGAGATGGATTGCGGCATTTTTTGGAAACAAAATTTATTTTGGGGTTCCTCTCTTTTTAGGTGATCGTGAGGTTGTGGATCCAGATCCCTTCACATCCGAAAGTGCCCAGATCCTGATCGGGGAGATCATGGGGTGTAATTTACAATTGGAAATCATCACGCAAAACATCAATGATGTTATTGCAAAATATAAAAACATCATTGATGTTTTGGGGCGAGTTTAAAGCCCCTCCAAATCACTTTCTTCTTTTGTGTGCTACAATGTGCGAAATGTTTTTGTGATTTTTCCCAAAGCCAAATTTGGAGGATGCACACAGTGTGTCAACATGTGCTATCTGCCATCACGGGAGATCAATGAACGCGTTTTGGGGGTGCAACCCCTTCCTCAATAATAAAGTAGCGGTGAGGAAGGGTTTTCTCCCCCAAAACACATCCCTTGATCCCCCGTGATGGCAGATAGCACATGTTGACATTGTGAAATTTGTGTGCATCTTCCAAATTTGGCTTTTCCAGGGGTGATTTCCCCCCATCTGAACGCAATATCAAACCCAGTTCCTAAATACTGATGTCTGATATTGCCTTCCAGTTCTACCAAATGTGAACTTTGTAAGATCAAGATTTGTGTCTTTCTTGTTGTTTTTACACAGGCCTGTTTTCTATAAAATGCACATTTTGATTTTGGATAATGCCACCACAAAAATTGGTATACAACAAACATGTTGTTTTGTCAGAAAAACCTTTGGTAAATGCACATGTGATTGTGCTGGTATTAAAAAGATTGTTAATCAAGAATGTGTGGATTATTGTCTCAACGCTACAACATTTTTGGGGTGATGTAATTGTTGTTTTATGAGAAAATGGGGGTTATTTCCTAAGGGCAAATCCACTTTGCACTACAAGTGCAGTTTAAGTGCAGTTGCAAGTGCACTTGTAGTGAAAAGTGTCTTTGCATTTAGTAAATAACAGCCAACAGTGCTTTGTATAAGGTTACACAATCACGCCATTTTCTGGACTCCACACATTTCTGTCAGGGTCAGCTCAAACAAACACAAGCAGTAAATGTCCACAAAGAATTTCTTTTGTTTTTTTTTTAATATAAAAAGGCTTCACATATTGTCTGGCATATTGATAGCCCCCCTACCCGCAAAGAACTCCAGGTATCGTAACCGTAGTTGGCCGAATGTTTTCTTAAAAAATTATGGAGAACACAGAACGCAAGTATTATATGGTTCAGTTTATACTCCGCCATATGGATGGGTGTCAGAAATAGTCGGAACCGGCTGGCCAGGATTCCAAATGTGTTCTCCACCACTCTTCGGGCTCTGGCCAGCCGGTAATTAAAAACCCTCTGTTCCGGGGTGAGGGTCCTCATCGGGAATGGCCGCATCAGGTGGTCCCTCAGCGCAAACGCTTCATCAGCAACGAACACAAATGGGAGACCTTCCACATTGTCCTCTGGAGCTGGCAAGTCCAAGCTGCCATTCTGGAGACGCCTGTAGAACTCCGTCTGGGCGATGACTCCACCATCGGACATCCGGCCATTCTTCCCCACGTCCACATACAAGAAGTCGTAATTAGCCGACACCACCGCCAACATCACTATACTATTAAACCCCTTGTAATTATAATAGTACCACCCCGAGTTGGGTGGTGGGACAGTGTGGACGTGTTTCCCATCAATTGCCCCTCCGCAGTTAGGAAAGTCCCACCGCTGGGCAAAGTGGGAGGCCACAGTCTGCCATTCCTGTGGCGTGGAAGGAAACTGTTGAGGAAAAATTAATAAACATTACTATTTTTTCACAGAAACATGGCAAGCAGATTATACACAAACATTATGGGGCAACTTCCAGATAGCATTTATTAAGGGGAATTTAACAACGCCAAAGTATAAGGTACACCTATCATATTCCCCCTCCCCCCCTCTCATGGGCCATTTCTAACATTATAGGGGGGGGTAACTCTTGGACAGGTAACCCTCTTCACTTCATTGAGAGATGAATGCCTAAATACAGGGCATTACTTGGAACAGCCCCTCCTTAGTTACACTATTGGCAGCCCACTGGACAGGTAAGAAGTGTCATAATACAAAGATATAAATACACACTGTACACATTTGAGGACATTTGGACATTCTGCTATTACATATCAAGATAATAATAGGATACAAAAACTTTAAACAGTACCATTGTAAAGTATACAGGCAGGCCCTTGCACTACATGCTTTGGGGAATTCATCCATAAATCTGACCAGTAAAGAGATGGGTATAGTGTGTATGGGTTTGGCAAAGTCAGCAGATAGATGATTGAGGATAGAGAATTGGGATCAGCTGACTTAGCAGTTGGGGGGAGGGAGGGTTACTAAAAATTATTTGGGGACACCACAAAAAAAAAGCCTCTGGCACTCTGCATGAATTTAAATCAAAAATAACATTTCCAAACATTTTAGGGGGTGTTTGGGGTAAAGCACTACTATGGAGCTGATAAAATACATTGTTAAGTGACTACATGAGGTGAATATAGGGCAGGAGACACCATGCTGGGGAGGTTATTGAAGGGCAAATATGTATGAAGGACCTAAAATAATAATTACATAAAAATCCAGCATGCATGAGGACAAAGGGGACATTCACAGCATATTACAATCATGGTAATTAGGTAATGAGGAAAGAAATACAATATATTAGCAAACATTAAATACACTAAAATGGGATATAAAAGGATAAAAATCTTACCTTCATATACTCCTTCTGCAGGACCTGTATGATGGCAGAACAGGTCTCTGGGATGATGATTCCCAGAGCCTGGGGGGAGATGCCTGTCGAGAACTTCAAGTCCTGCAGACTTCTCCCTGTGGCCAAATACCGCAAGGTAGCGACCAACCTCTGCTCCGGAGTGATGACTTGCCTCATGCAGGTATCCTGCCTGCTAATATAGGGGGTCAGCGAAGCCAACAAACGGTGAAACACGGGGTCCGTCATCCTGAGAAAGTTCCTGAAATCATCAGGATTATTCTCACGGATCTCACGGAGCAAAGGCATATGAGAGAACTGGTCACGCTGAAGCAACCAATTCTTGGTCCATGAACTCCTCCCCACCCTGTTCATGGACTGGACTTGTGTCAAGGTCAGGACTCCAACACCAAGCCCCCGCACAGCACGAACTCTACGAGGAGTACGCATACGAAACATGGCTAGAAAACGGTCGGCTGCTCAGAACGAAGTAACAGAACGCACTGAAGAACAGCAAGGCCTGTGAAGAGCGACCTGAAAAACAGCAACGAGCAGGCAAGATCACACAGAAAACTCCGATACGAACTGACTGCACGCACTGAAGAGCAGATACAAACCCACAAGCACAAACTGAACGGCAGAAAACGATCTGAAAGCCACGAGTCTGAAAAAGCGCGAATCGTCTCTCACCAAACTTTTACTAACACGAGATTAGCAAAAGGAGCCCAAAGGGTGCCGCGCTTGGTTCAGAAGTGGCTTATTCTAGTCTCGTCGTACGTGGTGTACATGACCGCGTGGTTGGCGATCGGAAATTCCGACAACTTTGTGCGACCGTGTGTAGGCAAAAAAAGTTTGAGCCAACATCCGTCGGAAAAAATCCTAGGATTTTGTTGTCGGAATGTCCGAACAAAGTCCGACCGTGTGTACGCCCTATAATAGGGCGTACACACGGTCGGACTTTGTTCGGACATTCCGACAACAAAATCCTAGGATTTTTTCCGACGGATGTTGACTCAAACTTGTCTTGCATACACACAGTCACACAAAGTTGTCGGAAAATCAGATCGTTCTGAACGTGGTGACGTAAAACACGTACGTCGGGACTATAAACGGAGCAGTGGCCAATAGCTTTCATCTCTTTATTTATTCTGAGCATGCGTGGCACTTTGTCCGTCGGATTTGTATACACACGATCGGAATTTCCGACAACGGATTTTGTTGTCGGAAAATTTTATCTCCTGCTCCGATCTGACATTTTCCATCGGAAAATCCGACCGTGTGTACGGGGCATTAGAGTGAGTGAACATATCAGTCTCATCAAAAATAGGGACTCAAAACATAGTGTTCCTAGACACTACAAAGAATTTCATAACAGCAGTCCCATAGGCTCACTATTTTTGGTGATTGACAAATACACTCCTCCTTGGAGGTGTGGGGCCATGACCAGAGGCGTTTCTCGTCTTGAAACGTTCTGGATACACGAACTACGGTCCCTTCACCCACAGGGTATGAACATGGAATTGGACATTAATGCTTTCATTAACCACTTGCCGACCGCCTCACGCCTATATACGTGAGCAGAGCGGCACGGGCAGGCAAAATCACGTACCTGAAACGTGATTGCCTTCCCGCGGGTGGGGGGTCCGATCGGACCCCCCCCCGGTGCCAGCTGCGGTCGGCATTTGGTTGGAAGCGATGGGAGACGAGGGGGAGGCCATCCGATCGTGGCCCCCCCCTCGCGATCGCTCCCAGCCAATGACAAACATCCCCTGCCTCTGTATAGTACACAGAGGCAGAGGATGTGATGTCATCTCCCCTCGGCTCGGGAGTTTCCGTTCCAGCGCCGAGGGGAGATGACATGTAAGTGCACCAACACTCACACACACACAGTAGAACATGCCAGGCATACATTACACCCCCGATCGCCCCCCGATCCCCCCCCAATCACCCCCCCCCCCTGTCACAAACTGACACCAAGCAGGTTTTTTTTTTTTTTGTTTTTTTTTTCCTGATTACTGCATAGTGTCAGTTTGTGACAGTTAGCAGTGTTATGGTAATGACTGTTACCCCCCTGTAGGTCTAGGGTACCCCCCTTACCCCCCCTAATAAAGTTTTAACCCCTTGATCACCCCCCGTCACCAGTGTCGCTAAGCGATCATTTTTCTGATCGCTGTATTAGTGTCGCTGGTGACGCTAGTTAGGGACGTAAATATTTAGGTTCGCCGTCAGTGTTTTATAGCGACAGGGACCCCCATATACTATCTAATAAATGTTTTAACCCCTTGATTGCCCCCTAGTTAACCCTTTCACCACTGATCACCGTATAACCGTTACGGGTGACGCTGGTTAGTTTGTTTATTTTTTATAGTGTCAGGGCACCCGCCGTTTATTACCAAATAAAAGTTTAGCCCCCTGTAGGTCTAGGGTACCCCCCTTACCCCCCCTAATAAAGTTTTAACCCCTTGATCACCCCCTGTCGCCAGTGTCGCTAAGCGATCATTTTTCTGATCGCTGTATTAGTGTCGCTGGTGACGCTAGTTAGGGACGTAAATATTTAGGTTCGCCGTCAGTGTTTTATAGCGACAGGGACCCCCATATACTATCTAATAAATGTTTTAACCCCTTGATGGCCCCCTAGTTAACCCTTTTACCACTGATCACCGTATAACCGTTACGGGTGACGCTGGTTAGTTTGTTTATTTTTTATAGTGTCAGGGCACCCGCCGTTTATTACCGAAAAAAGGTTTAGCCCCCTGATCGCCCGGCGGTGATATGCGTCGCCCTAGGCAGCGTCAGATTAGCACCAGTACCGCGAACACCCATGCACGCACCGTACACGCACCGTACACCTCCCTTAGTGGTATAGTATCTGAACGCATCAATATCTGATCCGATCAGATCTATACTGGCGTCCCCAGCAGTTTAGGGTTCCCAAAAACGCAGTGTTAGCGGGATCAGCCCAGATACCTGCTAGCACCTGCGTTTTGCCCCTCCGCCCAGCCCAGCCCACCCAAGTGCAGTATCGATCGATCACTGTCACTTTTTTTTGTAGCGTTTTGGTGAACTGGCAAGCACCAGCGGCCTAGTACACCCCGGTCGTAGTCAAACCAGCACTGCAGTAACACTTGGTGACGTGGCGAGTCCCATAAGTGCAGTTCAAGCTGGTGAGGTGGCAAGCACAAGTAGTGTCCCGCTGCCACCAAAAAGACAAACACAGGCCCGTCGTGCCCATAGTGCCCTTCCTGCTGCATTCGCCAATCCTAATTGGGAACCCACCGCTTCTGCAGCGCCCGTACTTCCCCCATTCACATCCCCAACCAAATGCAGTCGGCTGCATGAGAGGCATTTTCTTTATGTCCTCCCGAGTACCCCTACCCAACGAACCCCCCCAAAAAAGATGTTGTGTCTGCAGCAAGCGCGGATATAGGCGTGACACTCACTATTATTGTCCCTCCTGTCCTGACAATCCTGGTCTTTGCATTGGTGAATGTTTTGAACGCTACCATTCACTAGTTGAGTATTAGCGTAGGGTACAGCATTGCACAGACTAGGCACACTTTCACAGGGTCTCCCAAGATGCCATCGCATTTTGAGAGACCCGAACCTGGAAGCGGTTACAGTTATAAAAGTTACAGTTACAAAAAAAAAGTGTAAAAAAAAAAAAAAAACACAAACAAAAATAAAAAAAAATAGTTGTCGTTTTATTGTTCTCTCTCTCTATTCTCTCTCTCTATTGTTCTGCTCTTTTTTACTGTATTCTATTCTGCAATGTTTTATTGTTATTATGTTTTATCATGTTTGCTTTTCAGGTATGCAATTTTTTATACTTTACCGTTTACTGTGCTTTATTGTTAACCATTTTTTTGTCTTCAGGTACGCCATTCACGACTTTGAGTGGTTATACCAGAATGATGCCTGCAGGTTTAGGTATCATCTTGGTATCATTCTTTTTAGCCAGCGGTCGGCTTTCATGTAAAAGCAATCCTAGCGGCTAATTAGCCTCTAGACTGCTTTTACAAGCAGTGGGAGGGAATGCCCCCCCCCCCACCGTCTTCCGTGTTTTTCTCTGGCTCTCCTGTCTCAACAGGGAACCTGAGAATGCAGCCGGTGATTCAGCCAGCTGACCATAGAGCTGATCAGAGACCAGAGTGGCTCCAAACATCTCTATGGCCTAAGAAACCGGAAGCTACGAGCATTTTATGACTTAGATTTCGCCGGATGTAAATAGCGCCATTGGGAAATTGGGGGAGCATTTTATCACACCGATCTTGGTGTGGTCAGATGCTTTGAGGGCAGAGGAGAGATCTAGGGTCTAATAGACCCCAATTTTTTCAAAAAAAGAGTACCTGTCACTACCTATTGCTATCATAGGGGATATTTACATTCCCTGAGATAACAATAAAAATGATTTAAAAAAAAAAAAATGAAAGGAACAGTTTAAAAATAAGATAAAAAAGCAAAAAAATAATAAAGAAAAAAAATAAATAAATAAAAAGCACCCCTGTCCCCCCTGCTCTCGCGCTAAGGCGAACGCAAGCGGCGGTCTGGCGTCAAATGTAAACAGCAATTGCACCATGCATGTGAGGTATCACCGCGAAGGTCAGATCGAGGGCAGTAATTTTAGCAGTAGAGCTCCTCTGTAAATCTAAAGTGGTAACCTGTAAAGGCTTTTAAAGGCTTTTAAAAATGTATTAATTTTGTTGCCACTGCACGTTTGTGCGCAATTTTAAAGCATGTCATGTTTGGTATCCATGTACTCGGCCTAAGATCATCTTTTTTATTTCATCAAACATTTGGGCAATATAGTGTGTTTTAGTGCATTAAAATTTAAAAAAGTGTGTTTTTTCCCCAAAAAATGCGTTTGAAAATCGCTGCGCAAATACTGTGTGAAAAAAAAAAAATGAAACACCCACCATTTTAATCTGTAGGGCATTTGCTTTAAAATAATATATAATGTTTGGGGGTTCAAAGTAATTTTCTTGCAAAAAAAAATAATTTTTTCATGTAATCAAAAAGTGTCAGAAAGGGCTTTGTCTTCAAGTGGTTAGAAGAGTGGGTGATGTGTGACATAAGCTTCTAAATGTTGTGCATAAAATGCCAGGACAGTTCAAACCCCCCCCAAATGACCCCATTTTGGAAAGTAGACACCCCAAGCTATTTGCTGAGAGGCATGTCGAGTCCATGGAATATTTTATATTGTGACACAAGTAGCGGGAAAGAGACAAATTTTTTTTTTTTTTTTTTTGCACAAAGTTGTCACTAAATGTTATATTGCTCAAACGTGCCATGGGAATATGTGAAATTACACCCCAAAATAAATTCTGTTGCTTCTCCTGAGTACGGGGATACCACATGTGTGGGACTTTTTGGGAGCCTAGCCGCGCACGGGACCCCGAAAACCAAGCACCGCCTTCAGGCTTTCTAAGGCCGTAAATTTTTGATTTCACTCTTCACTGCCTATCACAGTTTCGGAGGCCATGGAATGCCCAGGTGGCACAAACCCCCCCCCAAATTACCCCATTTTGGAAAGTAGACACCCCAAGCTATTTGCTGAGAGGTATAGTGAGTATTTTGCAGACCTCACTTTTTGTCACAAAGTTTTGAAATTTGAAAAAAGAAAAAAAAAAAATTTTTTTCTGGTCTTTCTTCATTTTCAAAAACAAATGAGAGCTGCAAAATACTCACCATGCCTCTCAGCAAATAGCTTGGGGTGTCTACTTTCCAAAATGGGGTAATTTGGGGGGGGTTTGTGCCATCTTGGCATTTTATGGCCTTCAAAACTGTGATAGGTAGTGAGGAGTAAAATCAAAAATGTATGCCCTTAGAAATCCTGAAGGTGGTGCTGGGTTTTCGGGGCCCCGTACGCGGCTAGGCTCCCAAAAAGTGCCACACATGTGGTATCCCCGTACTCAGGAGAAGCAGCTGAATGTATTTTGGGGTGCAATTCCACATATGCCCATGGCCTGTGTGAGCAATATATCATTTAGTGACAACTTTTTGTAAATTTTTTTTTTTTTTTTTTTTTGTCATTATTCAATCACTTGGGACAAAAAAAAAAATATTCAATGGGTTCAACATGCCTCTCAGCAATTTCCTTGGGGTGTCTACTTTCCAAAATGGGGTCATTTGGGGGGGTTTTGTACTGCCCTGCCATTTTAGCACCTCAAGAAATGACATAGGCAGTCATAAACTAAAAGCTGTGTAAATTCCAGAAAATGTACCCTAGTTTGTAGACGCTATAACTTTTGCGCAAACCAATAAATATACGCTTATTGACATTTTTTTTACCAAAGACATGTGGCCGAATACATTTTGGCCTAAATGTATGACTAAAATTTAGTTTATTGGATTTTTTTTATAACAAAAAGTAGAAAATATCATTTTTTTTCAAAATTTTCAGTCTTTTTCCGTTTATAGCGCAAAAAATAAAAACGGCAGAGGTGATCAAATACCATCAAAAGAAAGCTCTATTTGTGGGAAGAAAAGGACGCAAATTTCGTTTGGGTAGAGCATTGCATGACCGCGCAATTAGCAGTTAAAGCGACGCAGTGCCGAATTGTAAAAAGTGCTCTGGTCAGGAAGGGGGTAAATCCTTCCGGGGCTGAAGTGGTTAATGATTCATAGGATCTAACTAGTTGGTGGGACTTTTTTCTGTTTTGTTTGTATTTTTCTGTATGTTGTGCATATATACCTTACCACTAATCTGGATCACCCATTGAGAATCATTCTCGGACCCACACATTTTTATTATTATTTTATCATTTTTCTTTTAGTATTATTGAGGATTACAGTTTCATAACTATATTTTTTATTTAAACATAAATTTTTTTCTTATATCGATATTTTGTCTAGACCACGTTTATAGAGGGGTACAATCCCCTAATTACACTTTGCATAGTGTGGATCACGTTTCATATTTAGTGGAACTTATACGCACATATATAGTACACTTTATAATTTTACATCTAGTGGAACTTATATACACATATATAGTTCACTTTATAATTTGCATTTTATAATATATACACAATTTTTTTGTCCATCGTTTTGTAATACTATGGAAAGTCTATGGATCATGGACTTCCTTTTTCATTTTAATTTGTTTGATTTCTGTTTCCTTAATGTTTTGACACTGAGGTAATACTAAAACATGACTTCACATATATAGAGTCTTTTTTGGGGGGCGGTCCATGTCCACTTTTGTCATAACTGCATATATACCGATATAGCGCTGTGTGTTGATATGACAACACGTCACCTCACTTTCAGGGACGTGCTGCTACTCTGAGCCATTTGTGACGACATCGCGACTGGTCTATCACTATATAGAGGCATGACACGCGTGCGATTGACGGCGGCCCTGCTTGCGCTCCACGTAGACGTTCTAAACATCACTCGGAATAGGTCGCCCACATCCGCAAAGCCGGTTACACTTCCCATGCTTGATCCGGTACAGATCACTCTTCGTGACGGACCCCCCCACCTCTCTCTGTTCACAATTCTCTGGGTATTTCGTTTTAGATTCATTCTTCACAAGGAGTCTTTTAATAAGTTTACGCATTATGTGGGAAAATAACATATACATTATAATTTAGTATTAACGTGAGAATGCTGGAACGCACATTACACAACAAGAAAGAGGCCTGAAATGCACGCGGGTCCGCCATTTTGGCGATACCCGGAAGTGCATCTAATTAATGGGCACGAGCTGGATTCTCATCAAGGGGGGTCACAGTACCTTTATAAGAGAGTATGGCAGCGGTGGTAGGGTACCCCAGATGAAGTCTGATTAGACGAAACGTGTCGGGAGACTCCACTGCCTGCCATAATTTTATACTAAGTGCTTTTTTATTACGGAAAATGTAAGTGTTTTACCTTTAATAAATTTATTGTATCAAACGGTATTATGCTATGTGGCCCCTTTTTCTATTCTTTATGGGCTATTCCACCGAGACCAAGCTACCTTTAGAAGAGTCCCCCTAAAGTCCCAGATGTAATTTGGATCTCATCGCCGTCTGGCTCAAAGACCCTCCTTTATTGCCTGTTGGTAATACAAGCCTTATTGACTCATTGAACATACGTTGGTATGAGTCCAAGCCTTCTGGTAAGCCTGCACTGCTTCTATGTGGGGGACCCATCACATTTATATGTCTTTATACCAGCTATCCACGTGGTGAACAGAATCACTTTACTTATAATATGGGACTATGAACCTTTTTTAAACTTCTTTCACATTCAACAGATATTGACTGTTATGCCCCGTACACACGGTCGGACTTTGTTCGGACATTCCGACAACAAAATCCTAGGATTTTTTCCGACGAATGTTGGCTCAAACTTGTTTTGTCTACACACGGTCGCACAGAGTTGTCGGAAAATCCGATCATTCTGAACGCGGTGACGTAAAACACGTACGTCGGGACTATAAACGGGGCAGTGGCCAATAGCTTTCATCTCTTTATTTATTCTGAGCATGCGTGGCACTTTGTCCATCGGATTTGTGTACACACGATCGGAATTTCCGACAACGGATTTTGTTGTCGGAAAATTTTATCTCCTGCTCTCCAACTTTGTGTGGCGGAAAATCCGATGGAAAATGTCCGATGGAGCCCACACACGGTCGGAATTTCCGACAACACGCTCCGATCGGACATTTTCCATCGGAAAATCTGACCGTGTGTACGGGGCATTAGGGTTTTCTACACTAAGTGTTGTGTAAAGTTTGAGATATATGTATTTTTTCTTTTTTATGTTTTTGGTGCATGCAATATTACAACCGTATGTTCATTGGACACAATTAGCGCTACACTTTATATGCACTTATTATTTTGAATACAGGGGCACCACAGGGATGTGTGTTAAGTCTGGCCCTGTTTACATTGTTTACGCACGACTTGTACTCCCGTACATGCGTCTAACACTATAGTGAAGTTTGCTGATAACACCACTTTAGTGGGACTCATACGAGATAACGATGAGACAGCTTATAGGCAGGAAATTCAACATTTGGTTGAGTGGTGTAGAGAAAATGATTTAATACTCAATACTACAAAAACTAAAGAAATAATAGTGGATTATAGGAGATCAAGAAAGATCAATCATTGCCCGGTACACATAGGAGGTGGAAAGGGTGGACACTATTACATTTTTTTTTGGAGTGCATATTACAAGGGAGTTTTCATGGTCTCAAAATACTTTTTTTCTAGTGAAAAAAGTGTAGCAAAGACTGTTTTTCCTTCGGAGACTGAAGCAGGCTGGATTGCCCTTAAGGCTTCTGGTCAATTTCTATCATTGTACCATTGAGAGTATTCTTCTCCACTATGCTGTAGTGTGGTATGCCAGCTGCAGGGCGGAGGATAAGAAGTGCCTGTCTCGTGTGCTAAAAACAGCACAGTGGATCATAGGAACAGAGCTACCGAATTTGGACACGGTATATGCCAGACACTTAAAAAAGCGGGCAAAAGCTATTAGTATTGATCCAACCCACCCAAGTTACAATGTGTTTGTCCCATTGCCACCAGGAAAAAGATATAGGACACTTAAAACGCACACTAATCTTTTCGACCGGACTGGTTTGACGGACTGAGTCCGGCAGACAATCCGATCGTGTGTGGGCTTCATCGGACCTGCAGCGGACTTTTCCAGTCGAAAATCTGACGGACTTTAGATTTGAAACATGCTTCAAATCTTTCCGACGGACTTGAGTCCGGTCGAAAAATACGCTCGACTGTATGCTAGTCCGATGGACTAAAACCCACGCTAGGGCAGCTATTGGCTACTGGCTATCAAATTCCATATTTTAGTCCGGTCGTACGTCATAACGTACGAATCTGTCGGACTTTGGTGTGATCGTGAGTAGACAAGTCCGTTCGTTCAAAAGTCAGTCGGAAGTCCGTCAAAAGTCCATCGGAAAGTCCATCAGACCAGTCTGATCGAAAAGTCTGCCCGTGTGTACGCGGCATAAGAGTCTTAGCTATTACAGAGATTGAATGTGTAGGTTGAGGGCCCAGTATAGGTAACTTCTCAGATCATTTAGGTGACTTTGCAAGTATACTGCACACAAAGGGGTTGATTTACTAAAGGCAAATTTACTGTGCACTTTGCAAAGTGCAGTTTCACTCTACAAGAGCAGTTGCTCCAGAGCTTAGTAAATGAGCAGAAGCTCTGCTGACTTCCATCATCCAATCATGTGCAAGAAAACATGCTGTTTTTTTATTTTCCTTTGCATGTGATTGGGTGTTCTTTGCAAAGTTAAGCTTTACCTCCTTTACTAAGCTCTGGAGCAATTGCACCTGCAGAGTGCCACTGCACTTTGCAAAGTGCACAGTCTAGTTGTTTTTAGTAAATCAACCCCAAAGTGTCTATGTGAGACACAAAATATTCCTTTTAGAGGATATTTAGAAAAAGTGCCAGCCATAATATCATCAATATATAAAAGGGGGGTACCTTCGTCCCTACAAGTAGAAGGAAGGATTTTAGGGAGGCTGAAAAGGACTTTTATGGTACTGTACAAAAGCTTGGGATACAAAAGATAAGTATAAAAAATATCATTTTTATTACAATCACAATTTAAAATACATGAATTTAAAAAAGAGAGACATGGAATAATGCAATGGCTCTAAATGGCTGTGGTGACACTGGAAAATGTACATCTGTAAAATGATTGCTCAACATGTTTTGCGGAAGGGAACTTTGCTTCTTCGGGAATTTTTTTATACAAATATTTGCACAATTTTATAGAGCTATTACCAATGTCAAACTATGAATAGAGAGAGAAAACATATTAGTCATAACATCATATAATCATCAAGTAACAACACAATATAGCACAACAATGTATAACCTGTGTAGAGATGTCTGCCACAGGTCACCTTACCTATAACTTGACCATGTTTGACCAATAGAAGAGGTCTGTCCCGGCGGGCATGGGAGCCCCATAATCAAAAAGCACAGCTTTTAGATCTAGTCAAAAAGTAAATCAAAGGTCATAATGGTGCTGTAAAACTAAGTTAGCAAGAGTATTTAATAAAGCTAAAAGTTTTGTATCTGACATACCGTAGCAGTCAGTGTATGGACCTACTCAGGGGACCACAGTAGTTTTTTTAAGCATGACCACAGAACACTGAGAAAACAGATAAGTAGTTTGCTGTTATTTTTAACACATATATGCACACGAGGGTTTTAAAAATAAATGCTATCGTGTCATGCAAAAAGCATTACCTATTAAAATAGATGAATCGCAAAGCTGCATATAGAATATATGATGGGATGTGCAAGATTGCTTCAAAATAGTTATATCATAAAAGATATTTAAAAATAAGAACAAGTATGATAACAATAGAGCGCCTTATTAATATTGTCAAGAAGCAGCACTGTCATTGAAAGTAAAACCAAATCAAACACATAATTCTAGTGCTCACCTTGAAGGTAATATGCACATGAATACACCTATAATGGGATCCTAGGTCAATGGAAACAGGCATCCACTACAATCCACCCCAAAAGTAGAAGCAGAGGGAATACAGTAAGTTTAAATGTAAAGATATACATGCATCCCAGGGTTGAAACAAACCCCCCATTTACACATACCATCCAGTTGATCCTCAAAAGAATGCAGCATTAATAGAAGGCAGAGCGACTGCGTCACTCAGCCCCTCTATTTCTATCTGCATACACACATGAGGCTCCTGCCCAGTGCCACTCACACCGCTGCAATGGCATGTGACCTCACTTGGCCCAGTCCTGATGTGCGCACAAGCGAAGCTCGCACATAACGCAGACGTTTCTGTCTGAAGATGCACCACCCAAAAAACACCAAGCAGAGGGATGCGGATCACCACGGCTTCCCCCTCCCTTCAGAGGCGCATACCCGCCGGGAAAAAAAAAATGGGCAGCCACACAAAAAGCCACGCCATGAGTGGGCAAAGCCCAAAATGGCCAAGATGGAACAAGGCAGGAAGTGCGCCCTCAATGAGTCACAAGGGAAGGCACACCAGACCATGTCATACATGGGCAAAGCCCAAAAACGGCAATGATGGAACAGGGCAGATAGTGCGCCCCTCAGCAGACCACAAAGAGAAGCATGCCAGCCCTGTGCGGCAAAAAACTATAATGCCCCATACACACGATCGGACTTTCCGACGGAAAATGTTTGATGTGAGCTCCTTGTCAGAAAGTCCGTCCGTGTGTATGCTCCATTGAACATTTGCTGTCGGAATTTCCGCTCACAAATGTTTGAGAGCAGGTTCTCAAATTTTCCGACAACAAAGGAAAGTCCGATCGTGTGTAATGTTTTTTTTAAAAAATTCTCCAGATCTCCAGAATATTTTTTTTTTCTAGTGATCTCCATAATATTTTTTTGTCGTTTTGTGTGTCAAGTTACCAAATCATCATTATTATCTTGCATTTTTTTTTACCTAAAATAGGTTGGTTGGTGTTGGTGTCCCTTGTTAATTTGACATTGTATTTTTGAGATGTACCTGCCTACTCACAAACAAACTGTCCTGTTAGAAGTAAAACACATAGCCAAGTATTTGTCAAAACAAAATTTTTTAATTTATTAGGGGTCCTAACAAAATAAAGAAGAAGGCAACGCTAGAGAAACAGTTAGAATTGTTGAAGCCTTTGTACCCCAGGTCAGAAATCAATTATTTGACAGGTCAAATTGGTAACCTGAGGAACCCATTTAATAGGGAGCACAATCTGGTCCAGGAGATCGGGAGCAGCAGCAGATGACATATATGTCCCAAGGCTGTGGTCTTTCAACAGCCTGCTTCTTTTGCCAGACCACACCAAACCCAGGCCATCACTCTCAACACTTCCTTCCAGGCTGATGTCATGGGTTGGGTGGCTGTGTTGCTGGAGGTGGTGGAGGAGTAATATGGTCCAACTCACACATGTGGCTTTTAGTAGTGAGTTGGCCCCTCATCCCCTTGTTTAGGGCCTGAAGTATTACCTCCTCACAGATGAGGAGGTAATACGTTGGCCCTCCTCCATTTGTTCCAGTATACTGGCTGTCAGACAGCCATATGACTCAGGGCCACCAGGGGTTTTTTGCGAGGACTGCAGTATCCTGCCGAATCAAAACAGTCGCTGACTCCTCCAGGTTCTTCGCCTTCCTGGTCCTTCTTGTTGGAAGGCGGAGGGGAGGAACCTGGGATTCGGTCAGGCTGCTGGGCACGGCCACCTCCTGGCTGCCACTTTCCACGGCCTCCTCCTGGCTGCCACTTTCCACTGCCTCCTCCTGGCTGAGACTTTCCTGTGTATGAAAATGGAACATAGTTTTAGTGTTTTGGTCATCAATCACACACAATTCTGAGCTCCTGACTGTTGCAAATTGAAAGTTAACAAATAGAAAAGACTATCATTCTCACCCCAGCATTTTTCATTCTTGTCCCAATCATTTTTGGCTACTATTATCTATTGATATTTAAACCACTTTGTTAAATCAGAAATTAGTGATCAATAATAACATCTAGTTAACATCATTCAATTTTTGACAATAAATATGTTTAACAATGCTAGACCTGGCTCAAGCTGGGCTCCTCCACATCTTCTTCCTGGGTGGAAGGCCCAGATTGGACTTCTAAAGCCTCATATGAGGTGGAAGGAAGTGTGGAAGGAAGTGTGGAAGGAAGTGTAGATAGTGATGGCCTGGGTTCACTCTGGTCTGACAAAAACCACAGTCTGTCGTAGTAACAGAGCCTGGGGACATTAACTTCATCTGCTGCTGCTCCTGATCTCATGGAATCCTGGACCTTTTTGCGCTCCCTATTATATGTGCTCCTCAGGCCACCAATTTTGTCTTTGAAATAGGTGTTGTTTGCCGTCGGAGTCACCGGCTTCAACAACTACAACAGTTTATCCAGTGCTGCCTTCCTCTTTAGCTTGTTGTAGTATTCTCGGTGTTTGATTTGCCAGAGACATGGCAGCTCCCTGTACATGAAGTTTGGCAGGAAGTCTGGGTCAGTAAATGTATCCATTTTCTCTGCAAGATAAACACAAGACAAACCCTAATGTCAGGCTAAACTCTCCTAATCATGTCCCAATATAGGCCTCAACCTATAAGCAGTATAGGCCACTAACCACTGATGCCTCAAGTTAAAATTGTACCTTCGTTTGCACGATCGGTGCGTATGCTACTCCGCTCTCCGCTCACAGATCATATGTACGAAGCATGCATGTTATGCTTTATATACACTGCACATGCATGAAACTCTGCCCCTGAACTTCTTTCTAGTCTATTCCCCACCCCATCTCTTTTGGCGCAGTGGGAGAGCACATGGCAGAGAGAAAGCAGGTGCGTGATAATAGCAGCAACGAGGAGGACGACAAAAGCCCGGAGAAAGGCAGTTCCCGATCCAGGAGGAGATATAAGGCCTCAAATATGTCCTTTGTAGAGATGGTGGAGATGGTGGACATCTTTAAGAGACAAGGAATAGGGGCGCCTCTGAGAAATTATAATAAACACTTTATTTAAAACAAAATTTCCACTCACATGAAAGTAGCAGAAGGCATATACAGGAGCGTGGTGAAGGCTGGAGAGCTGAAAAACACAGGGCTGTGAGTAGAAGCTGTATCAATGTAGCTGGAGCACAATCCAATCCAGGCAAGCAGGGGTGCAGATGACTGAGCACTGAGCACATACACACACCGGTGTAATGCAATGTCCCTGGTGTCAATAGTCCAGTGGAGGAGGAAGGGATCAGTCAAATAATGGCATGAATATCTGTGAAAAGGAGGAGAAAAGACGTCTGGCTGGATGGCTGGGCTGCGCTGTATCTCCACAGCGATCGTACTGTCCCTGTATGGTAAGGGGAGAGGCACGGCCGTGTGTATGAGATGGAAGCGAGGCTTGGAGAGCAGACACAGGCCGGCGCCGAGCCGTAACGTCATCAACATGCGACGCGTTTCTGAAATTGCTGGCTATAGGTGGATGGAATAGCCGCATGGATACAGATACATGGAGGGGTTTAATATAGGCAGAACGAGGGGCGGAACCAAAAACATGAGTGGAGACACAGACTAATGAGGAGGGGAAGGGGAGGAACTAAGAAAAACAGGAATTGGGGCAGAGAATGAAACAGGAAATGGGGCAAAAAATGGGACAGAGAACTATGTGTATACGAAATACAATTTAAAATTGGTAAGAAATAATAGAGAATGGGGAAATTATAAGAATGAATAAATAAAAAGGATGATGAAGGGATGATAAACTGAAAATAAATATAAGCATATGAAAATTGTAAATAATATGAACACATATGGTCGGGGAATAAAAATAAAAAATTAATTAATTAATTATATAAAAGACACTGTGACAGAAGAGGTATATGATAAATATGGGGGAAAATAAATATTCATGTATAAATATAATAAATGAAAATAGATGGATGTATAAATATAATAGATAGATATAAATGAATGTATGATTAAGTAATATGGAAAAAACAAAAAATTAGTCTGTGGTTTATATTACCAGTGTACACATCTGTACATCCACATTCCTGGACTATTAGGTACTATATTGTAAGATATCTGCATATTGCGCCTTGTTACTTGTTTAGTTTTTTGACATCTTTAAGAGGGCTGACTATGGGAAGTATGGACCGTACAGCAAACCAAAAGTGAGAAAGGCCAAAATCATGACTAAAGTTTGCACAGAAATTTTGGGGTACGAGGATCCAAGGAGAAATTGAGAAAACACTGGTCAGACCTGAAATTAAGGGAGCATGATCAGTACAGAAGGATCAAGAAAGTGCTGCAAAAAAGTAAGTATTTGTCGTGTGTTCCTATTATTATTATTACTTTAGTGCTGCTCCATGTGCTTTTCTTTACTGTTGTACAGTTTAAAATGGTAAGTTTCAGGTTTGTGGGCACAGTAATCGTTCGTAGTAAACGTTGTTCATTCGCCCACTAATACAATGTTTTTGTCAGATGCAGGTTAACTACATTTGTTCATGCCTATTTGTATTAAAATAGGTTTAGTACATTGTTGTCTAGATGGGTTTGTAACTAGAATGAAATGCAAACTACATTCAGTGTAAGGAGAGGACACTCAGCAGCTGTTTACACATCTGGACGCAGGAGCACTAGTGTGGGACACCAGAACACCCTTTTTAGGGCGTCCCACACAGGTGTTCCAGTGGATACTAGAGGTCTCTCCATGTGTGAAACTTTAATAACAAAAAAGGTAAGTATTCCAGCTTTAGAAAGGGAAAAAAAAATATTTTCAGCTTGGAACTCTGCCAAAACAGACAATTGTACGACACTTCCAAGCAATGTTTCATATTCTTACTTCTTGCCTCAAATATCTGTGTGCTAAATCTACCTTTTTTTATTCACATAGAGGAGAAAAGAATCAGGACATCTGGGGACACCACATACCCCACTACTCATGAAGAAGGGGAAATCCCCACACACCATGAAGAAGATGTGGAGGGAGAGGTTCATGAAGTGGGTGAAACATTGACCACAACAGGTCAGTGTCTGAGACCACAGCTTCAGGTAATAGATGTATGCCTGCATATTTATAATACATGGTGTGTTTTTTTTATTTTTAGGTGATGTGGATGTTGTGGAAAAAGAAACTCATTTCAACAGTGCAAGTGCACAGATCCTCATCGCTGAGATCATGGTGTGCAATCGTGATTTAGAGAAGGTCAAGGAAAACATCAATGATGTCCAAAAAAAATGACCAACATCATTAATGTTTTAGGCAAAATCTAAAGACAACAAAAATTGTAAAGTTGGTTGTTGTATTTTATATTTTTGATACATTTTTAAAGTAATTTGAAAGCCAAATTTTGAAGATGCACACAGTGTGCCAACATGTGCTATCTGCCATCATGGGATATCAATGTACGCATTTTGTGGATGCAACCTCTTCCTTGCAACTAAAGTAGATGAGAGGAAGGGGTTGCACCCCCTAAACACGTCCATTGATCCCCCATGATGGGAGCTAGCACATATTGACATTAGGCATGGGATCAGGCGGGAAATCCACATTTTGTCTCCCAATTTATGTGCATATTCAAAATTTGCATTTACAGGGGTGACTTCACCCCATCTGATGAAGGCAAAATCGACACAGTTTTGACATACTAATGTCTCATATTGCCTTCACTTTTTCAAAGTTGAACTTTGTAAGTTCCTGAGTTGTGTATGTTATGGTTTTAAACATGCCCGTTTAGCCAAAAAAGGGCTATATCTACTGTCAAACATAAATGTTACAAAACCAATGTTGGTTTGTTAAAAAACCCTTTGTATAACGCACATGTGAATGTGCTTGGAGTAAAATGTTTTATACTCAATGCTCAATACCAGTTTTTGGAGTAAGTTGGTGTAGTTACAGTGACAATGGGGTTATTTACTAAAGGCAAATCCACTTTGCGCTGCAAGTGCACTTTCAGTGCAGTTTCAGTGCACTTGTAGTGCAAAGTGGATATGCCTTTAATAAATAACCCCCACAGTGCTCTAAAATGTGCCCCAATCAGGCCATTTTAGAGACTACAAGCAATTAGTTCATGGAGTTGAAAAGGATGATTATTTTTATCATTAATGCATTACATACATTAACAACAAAAACAAGGTGTGTGCGGAGCAGACCCACAACATAATAGTTAGCTGAAGGAGAGATTGTCACCCCATGTATCAAATAAGTTACGTTTGCACTATTGAAGAAAATGGGCAAAAATAAAAGGCCATTGGAGAACCTATGAGACAGATAAGAAACACAAGCAGTAAATCAAATGAAATATGAGTTCAGTTTCTAATTTTTTTTTTATTTTAAACATGTTTATATATTCGCTGGCATATCAATGGTCCCCCTACCCGCAAAGTACCCGCAAAGGATGGCCAGGTTCGAGAGCCATCAGAGTTCTTTGATCCGTTAATAAGCCGGCCTCAGTCCCAACTGAGGCCACATAGTTTGATGCATTTTTTCGCAAAAAGTTATGTAATATGCAGCATGCAAGAATGATGTGATTGATTTTATATTCCGCCATGTTGATAGCTGTGAGAAATAGGCGGAACCAGCTGGCCATTATTCCAAAGGTATTTTCCACCACTCTTTTGGCTCTGGCCAGCCGGTAATTAAAAACCCTCTGGTCTGGGGTGAGGGTCCTCATCGGGAATGGCCGCAGAAGATGGTCCCCCAGTGCAAAAGCTTAATTCGCGACGTAGATGAACGGGAGTCCCGCCACATTATCTGCAGGAGGTGGCAACTTCAAGCTGCTATTCTGGAGCCGTCTGAAGAACTCTGTCTGGGAGATGACTCCACCATCCGACATCCGGCCATTTTTCCCCACGTCCACATACAGGAACTCGTAAGTCGCTGACACCACCGCCAACAACACAATAATATTATACCCCTCCTCCTTTGAAGGAAACTGTGGAGTCAAACAAGAAAAAAAAAATTGTACTTTTGCACATAACATTGCAAGCAGATTAGACACGAACATTCTGGCCAACATAAGTATAACATTTCTTGAAATTAGCATTTAAATTCAAAAGTATAAGGAATAAGATTCCTCACCCCCTCTGATGGCCCATTGTAAAAATATTAGGGGGGGGGTGTTTTGGACAGGTAACTGTTTCCACTTCATTGAGAGCTGAATGCATAAATAATGTGTGTTACTTTGGCCAGCCCCTCCTTACTTACACTATTGGCAGCCCACTGGACAGGTAAGAAGTGTTTAATAAATGATAAATATATTAAACAGCACCATTTGAATGTATTCAGGCAGGCCCTTGCACTACATGCTTTGGTGAATTCATCCATAAATATGAACACAAAAGAGGTAGGTATAGTGTGTATGGGTTTGACAAAGTCAGCAGATAGAGGATTGGTATTGGCTGACTTAGCGGTTCGGGGGGAGGGAGGGTTCCAAATGAGTTTGGGCCCCCAAAAAAAGCCTCTTGCACTCTGCCTGAATTTATCAATAAAACATTTGGACACATTTTAGGGGGTGTTTAGGGTAAGCACTACAATGACAAAATATATTGTTAAGTGACTAGGCTAGGTGTGTATGGGCCCAGGTATCATGCTGGGGAGGTTAGTGAAGGCAAATATGCATGAAGGAAAAAAAGGAGCATTAAAATCTTCCAGCATGCATGAGGACAAAGAGGACATTCACAGCATATTACAATCATGGTAATTAGGGAATGAAGAAATAAATACAATACATTGGCAAACATTAAATACATAGAATGTGATGTTAAAGGATAAAACTTACCTTAATATAGTCCTTCTGCAGGACCTGTATGATGGCAGAACAGGTCTCTGGAATAATGATTCCCAGAGCCTGGGGGGAGATTCCAGTCGTAAACTTGATATCCTAGAGACTTCTCCCCGTCGCCAAGTACCGCAAGGTGGCGACGAGCCTCTGCTCGGGAATGATGGCTTGCCGTATGCAGGTGTCCTGCTTCATAATATAAGGGGACAGCAAAGCCAACAGACAGTGAAAAACGGGGTCCGTTATCCGGATATAATTCCTGAAATCATCAGGATTATTTTCCTGGATCTCCCGCAACAAAGGCATGTGCGAGAATTGGTCACACTGGAGCAATCAATTCTTTGTCCATGAACTCATTCTCACCCTGTTCATGGACTGGACTTGGGTCAAAGCAAGAACTCCAACACCAAGCCCAAGCACAGCACAAACTCTACGACGAGTAAGTACCCGCAACATGGCTTGAAAACGGTCGGCTGTTCAGAACGAACTAACAGAACGCACTGAAAATCAGAAAGAACCTGAGAAGAACGAGCTGAAAATCAGAAACGAGTGGACAAGAACGCACTGAAAAACAGAAGCGAACTATTAAATAGAACACACTGAAAGACAGTAACGAACTGACAACACGTACTGAAGAACAGATACAAACCCACAAGCACAAACTGAAAAGCAGAAACAAACTGAAAAGCATGAGGCTGAAAAGCGCGAATCGTCTCTCACCAAATTTCTACTAACACGAGATAAACACGAGATTAACAGAAGGAGCCCAAAGGGTGGCGGATACTTCTAACCACCAAACGTAGATGTAAACTGCTGGCATGAAGTAGAGTATTGCCCACACTGGGCTTCTGGTATAGATCTGACCTGACCTGGCTGTTTTTGGGATTTGCTCATTTATGGCGTGGTCTGGTGTGCTTTCCCTTGCGACTCTCTGGGGGCGCACTTCCTACCCTGTTCCATCTTGGCCTTTTTGGGCTTTGCCCACTCATGGCATGGCTTTTTGTGTGGTGGCCCGGTTTTGTTTTTTTCCCAGCGGGTATGTGGCTCTGAAGGGAGGGGGGAGTCATGGTGATCCATGTCCCTTCGCTCTGTGTCTTTTGGGCAGCGCATCTTCGGACGGAAACGTTCCCCTTATGTAAAAAATGTTTGAGACAAATACTGCAGAGCGTGGCACTACATCCAATTGTATAAACACAAAAAAAAGAAGTAAGGATGAAGGAATAGACTTTATAATCTCAATAGGAAAGAAAATGGTCTCACATTATGATAAAATATCAAAATGTATTCAATTTCATTAAAACATACGATAAAAAAGAGAGTACATAGACATATTTTAGGATACACTATTAATACATATTATCAGAAATGGATGGATGGATGGATGAGTATTTCTGAGCATGGATGGATGGATGTGTATTGCTGAGTATGGATGGATGAGTATTGCTGAGCATGGATGGATGGATGAGTATTGCTGAGCATGGATGGATGGATGAGTATTGCTGAGTATGGATGGATGAGTATTGCTGAGCATGGATGGATGGATCAGTATTGCTGAGCATGGATGAGTATGGATGGGATGGATGGATGGATGAATATTTCTGAGCATGGATGAGTATGGATGGGATGGATGGATGAGTATTTCTGCGCATGGATGAGTATGGATGGGATGGATGAGTATGGATGGGATGGATGGATGGATGAGTATTTCTGAGCATGGATGAGTATGGATGAGATGGATGAGTATTTCTGAGCATGGATGAGTATGGATGGATGGATAGGAGAGTATTTCTGAGCATAGATGGGATGGATGGCTGGAATGGGCACAGATAAACGCTGTGGAGCTGCACTCCTCTCTCCCCTCGCACTGTACCAATAGGTACGCGGAGGGGAGAGAGGAACCAGACGTGACGCCGGTTTGTTTACAAGTGATTTGACGGAGCGATCACATGGTAAATGGCGCTGTCAGCGGCCATTTACCGTTACCTGTGATGGTCACGGATATTCCCGGTTGCACGCCCTAGTGGGTGCTCAGGAGCAAGATTCTGGGAGGACGTCCATGGATGCCCTATCAGAATAAGCCGATCACGCTGTAGCCGTCTTTCGGGTATTGCCCGGTTGGCATGTGGTTAAATACTCTTGCTAGCTTAGTTTTACAGCACCATTATGACCTTTGATTTACTTTTTGACTAGATCTAAAAGCTGTTCTTTTTGTGTATGGGGCTCTCATGCCCGCCGGGACAAACCTCTTCTATGGGTCGCGCACATGGTCACGTTATGGGTTAAGGCGACCTGTGGGAGATATCACTGCACAGGTTATACATTGATGTTCTATATTGTGTTATTATTTGATGATTATATGATGCTATGACTAATATCTTTTCTCTCTCAATTCATAGTTTGACATTGGTAATTGCTCTAGAAAATTGTGCATATATTTGTATAAAACAGCTCCTGAAGAAGCGGTGTTCCCTTCCGTGAAACATGTTAAGCAATTAATATACAGATGGTACATTTTACAGTGTCACCACAACCATTTAGAACCATTGCATTATTCTATGGCTTTTTTTTTAAATGCATGTATTTTAAATTGTGATTGTAATAAAAATTATATTTTTTATACTTATCTTTTGTATCCCAAGCTTTTGTACCATAAAAGTCCATTTCAGACTCCCTAAAATCCTTCCTTCATTTAGAGGATAAGTATTTGAGAACACTGCTAGAGAAGGTAATACAGGCCACATTAGCACTGCACAGCTGTGTGTCAAAATTTTTCCAACCAGGCCCACCCTTACTGTATGCTCTGTACTCTTACTCAACTCTTAGCTCTAGAGTATGTCTTCATACTCCAAACTTACTTTCCATTGAATGAGAGTGCAAAGCACATGCCAGGAGATATTTTGACTGTGCAACACTGATGAGGCCACACAGCCAATATCTTACTTGAGCAGTGAATGAATGACTGAATGGGGTGGGGGTGGACTAAAAAATAATGATCTTCATGGACAAGGTGATAGCGTCTCTTTAAGTTATTATTCCAAGGAGTTGCAGTATATTTAATCAAATAGATTTGCACTTTAAACAGTAACTCCACTTTTGTTTGTTAAAAAACAATCCCCTTTGAGTGATCAATGTACTTTATATTGCAGGGATTTTAATAAACTTTGTTAAATATTCCTACCTGTTTCTGCTCTGAAGAAAAAGTTCTTTGTTCTTCTAATGCCCCGTACACACGGTCGGATTTTCCGATGGAAAATGTCCGATCGGAGCGTGTTGTCGGAAATTCCGACCGTGTGTGGGCTCCATCGGACATTTTCCATCAGATTTTCCGACACACAAAGTTGGAGATGAGGAGATAAAATTTTCCGACAACAAAATCCGATCGCGTCAATTTTCGACCGTGTGTGGCCTGTTCCGACGCACAAAGTGCCACGCATGCTCAGAAGAAATTCCAAGACGGAACAGCTCGTTCTGGTAAACTTAGCGTTCGCAATGGATACAGCACTTTCTTCACGCTGCAATGTTAAAAATGGTTTAATACAGCACACTCTCTTCTTCTTTATAATGTGACAAGAATTAAGTAGTTTTGCTGCTCATATTCACACACACTTCTCACAAAGTTTTATTTGTGTTTTTTTATTGGTATTCCCTGAATATATTGTTATTAGTTGTCACATCTGACCTATTTTTTTTTATTATTGAAAGTTTTTTGGGATTTGAAGCCTTTTTTTTTAAAAAAATGTTTGTATTTTTTCAAAGGCTGATCTTTGTTCAATGTTATTTTCATTTTTAATACAGAATATTTTTGGGTGTGTTTTGTGTGTCAAGTTACCACAACACCATTGATATCTTTTATTATTTAATCTCAAGGAGATTGTTTGTTGTTGGTGTCCCTTGTTCATTTCACATTGTATATTTGAAATGTACCTGAATCCTCACAAACAAACTGTAAATTTTGAAGTAAAACACATAGCAGAGTATAATTCAAAACAAAAATCCTTTATTAAGGGATCAGAACCAAACAAAGAGGAAGGCAACACTGGATCAACAGGAGAAATTAGTAAAGCCTGGGACCCCCACGGCAGACATCAATTCTTGAACATCAAAATTGGTGGCCTGAGGAGTCCATATGTAAGGGAGGGCAGTCTGGTCCAGAATTCGCAGAGATCCGGATAGCAGCAGATGACATGTGTGTCCCAAGGCTGTGGTACCACAAGAGGCTGCATTTTTTGGCCGACCAGACTGGATCCAGGGTCCTCACTTTCTGGTCTTCCTTTCACGCTTCCTTCCCGGCTGTGGCTGTGCAGTTGGAGATGTGGCAGGAGGAGGAGTAGGACCTGGAGGAGGAGGAGGACTGGGAGGACCTGGAGGAGAAGGAGGAGGAGGACCTGCAGGAGGAGGAGGAGGAGGACCATCGCAAAGGTGTGTCTGAGCTGTAATTTGGCCCCTCATACCTTTCTTAAGAGCCTCCGATATGAGCGCCTCACACATGACTTGTTGGCCCTCCTCCATCCTCTGCATTTTATATGCAATGACGGCAGCAATGTCCTACTCCACGGTCTGTCGTGCTCCCAGGACCTCTGTAGCCCTCCAAAAGAATCCTATAGCAGCCTCCTCTAGGGCACTCCTCCTACTGCCACTTTCTCTTTTCAGGGGGGGTGGAGGGACCTGCAGATCAGCCAGCCGGCTCGGCCCGGCCACCTCCTGGCTGAGACTTCCCTGTGTATGAAAAAGGGACATGGTTTTATGTTTTGCATCATCAATCACAATCCTAAATTAGTACTCCCAACTAACATCTAGTTAACATCATTGATTGGACAAGCAGAAATATTTAGAGGAATGCTATACCTGGCTCAATCTGGTCTCCTCCACATGTGGCCTGGAAGGCCCAGGTTGGGCGTCAGAAGCCTCAGCCGGGGGGAAAGAAGCGTGGAAGGAAGACTGGAGAGGGATGACCTGGGTTCAGTCTGGCCTGCCAGAAAATGCAGCCTGTCGTAATACAACATCCTGGGGACATAGATGGGGATCACCTGCTTCACAATTTCCAACAATTGCACCAGTGCCGCATTCCTCTTTGTTTGGTTCTTGAAATGGGGGTGTTTAATCTCCCACAGACAGGGCAGCTCCCTTAACATATCTACGAATACTGACATGAAGTCATTATCTTTCAGTAGCATATCCATGTTCACTGCAAGACACAACACAAGACAAAGCCTAATGTCAGACAAAACTCTCCTAATCTTGTTACAATATAGGCCACAATGTAGAAGCAGTATAGGCACAAGTTTGTCTCTTACCTTCGTTCTTACGATCGGCGCGTCCAATGTTCCTTCCTCCGCTCACTGATCGTACGTACTACGCACGCGTGTTACGCTTTATATACACTGCGCATGCGTGTAACTCCGCCCGCCCCTGACGTTCTTTCTATTCTATTCCCCGCCCCTTTTCGTTCGGCGCAGTGGGGGAAGAGCACATGATGGAGTCACAGCAGGTGCTTGCTAATTACAGGAACGAGGAGGAGGAAAGCCCGGATCCGGACACGTCCCGATCCAGAAGGAGACGTTTTAAGGTCACAAATATGTCCTTTGGGGAGATGTTGGAGATGGTCGACATCATGAAGAAGGCCGACTATGACGGAAAGTATGGGCCTTACCCCAACCCCAATATCAGAAAGGCCAATATCATGGCGAAAGTGGTCAGGAGTCTTCACAGGAATTTCGGGGTACGACGATCGAAAGATCAGCTCAGGAAGCGGTGGTCGGACCTGAAATTGAGAGAGCCAGAGCAGTACCGAAAGATCCGGAGAGTGCTGCAAAAAAGTAAGTAGTTGTGCTGTGTTCCTATTCTTTCTGTCTTTATTCCGTTCGTGATGCTCCATATGCTTTTATTAATTGTACAGTTTAAAAGGGCAACTTTAATGTTCATGGGCCCATTATTCATTCGTATCAAACATTTTTCTTTCGGCCTCTAAAACACCATTGTTTAGGCCATATGCATTTTCCCACATTTTTTGGGCCTACTTGGATGCCAAATATTTGTTTGTGTAGATGGGTTTGTTACTAGAATGAAATGCAAACTAGATTGTGTGTAAGGAGAGGACACTGAGCAGCTGTTTTAACATCTGGACACTGGAGCACTAGTGTGGGACCCCAGAACACCATTTTTATTAGGGGGGCCACACAGGTGCTCCAGTGTATACTATAGGGGGGGCTACATCTGTGAAGCTTGTACCAAACAGGTAAAGTATTGCAGCTTGACAAAGGGCAATAATAAAATTACATCTTGAAACTCGGCTAAAATAGACAATTGTACCCCACTTCCAAGCAATGTTTCCTATTTCTAGTTCTGCCATCAAATATCTGTGTGCTAATTATACCATTTTTGTTTTACATAGGGGAGAAAAGACTCGGAGGACACCCCTCATCCGAGGAGACCACAGACCCCCCACCTCTGGAAGAAGGGGAACTAACACCAACACAAGAAGAGCAGGAGGAAGAAGAAGATGTGGTGGAGATTGGCACCACAACAGGTGAGTGTCTGTGACCACAGGCTCAGGTAAGAGATGGATGCTGGCAGATTTTTGATACCTGTTTTTGTTTTGTTTGTCTCTTTTTAGGTGATCGTGATCCAGATCCTTTCACATCAGAAAGTGCCCAGATCCTGATCGGGGAGATCATGGGGTGTAATCTCGAATTGCACAACATACAGCAAAAAATCAATGATGTGATTAAAAAAAAATAATAACATCATTGATGTTTTGGGGCGAATTTAAACCCCACAAAATCACTTTTTGGATTGTGGTCCAATCTTTTAAATATTTTTGCAATGTTTTGAAAAGCCAAATTTGGAGGATGCACACAGTGTGCCAACATGTGCTATCTGCCATCACGGGAGATCAATGGATGCGTTTTGGGGGTGCAACCCCCTTCCTCAATTATAAAGTAGCGTTGAGGAAGGGCTTGCTCCCCCAAAACATGTCCCTTGATCCCCCGTGATGGCAGATAGCACATGTTGACATTCGTAAATTGGTGTGCATCTTCCAAATTTGGCTTTTCCAGAACGCTATATCAAACCCAGTTCCTAAATACTGATGTCTGATATAGCCTTCAGGTTTTACCTAATGTGAACTTTGTAAGTTCAAGTTTTTTGGCTTTCTTGTTGGTTTTACACAGGCCTGTTTTATCTTAAATGGACATTTCTATTTTTGATAAGGCTACTCCTAAAATTGTTATACAACAAACATGTTGGTTTGTTTGAAAAACCTTTGGTAAATGCACATGTGATTGTGCAGGTATAAAAAAGTTGGTTAATCAAGAATGTGTGGATTATTGTCTCAACACTACAACACTTTTGGGGTGATGTAATTGCTGTTTTCTGCGAAAATGGGGGTTATTTCCTAAGGGCAAATCCACTTTGCACTACAAGTGCAGGTTCAGTGCAGTTGCAAGTGCACTTGTAGTGAAATGTGTTTTTGCATTTAGTAAATAACAGCCAACAGTGCTTTGTATAATAATAAGGTTACACAATCAGGACATTTTAGGGACTCAACACATTTCTGTCAGGGTCAGCTAAAACAAACACAAGCAGTAAATGTCCACAAGGATTTTCTTTTTTTGTTTTATTATAAAAAGGCTTCACAGATTTTCTGGCATATTGATGGCCCCCCTACCCGCAAAGAACTCTAGGTAGCGTAACCGTACATCACGGGCACTCAGGGAGGGAAAGCCAGGACAGCCACTTTCAAGCGCCGTCAGTGTGGTTTGATGTAAGATTCCGGCCTCAGGCCCAACTGAGCCAGCATAGTTGGCAGAATGTTTTCTTAAAAAGTTATGGAGAACACAGCACGCAAGTATTATATGGTTCAGTTTATACTCCCCATATGGATGGGTGTCATAAATAGGCGGAACCGGCTGGCCAGGATTCCAAATGTGTTCTCCACCACTCTTCTGGCCAGCCAGTAATTAAAAACCCTCTGTTCCGGGGTGAGGGTCCTCATCGGGAATGGCTGCATCAGGTGGCCCCCCAGTGCAAACGCTTCATCAGCAACGAACACAAATGGGAGTCCTTCAACATTGTCCTCTGGAGCTGGCAAGTCCAAGCTGCCATTCTGGAGACGCCTGTAGAACTCCGTCTGGGCGATGACTCCACCATCGGACATCCGGCCATTCTTCCCCACGTCCACATACAGGAAGTCGTAATTAGCCGACACCACCGCCAACATCACTATACTATTGAACCCCTTGTAATTATAATAGTACGACCCCGAGTTGGGTGGTGGGACGATGTGGATGTGTTTCCCATCAATTGCCCCTCCGCAGTTAGGAAAGTCCCACCGCTGGGCAAAGTGGGAGGCCACAGTCTGCCATTCCTGTGGCCTGGAAGGAAACTGTTGAGGAAAAAACAATAAACATTACTATTTTTTCACAGAAACATGGCAAGCAGATTAGGCGCAAATATTATGTGGCAACCTCCAGATAGCATTTAGTAAGGGGAATTTAACAAGGCCAAAGTATAAGGTACACCTATCATATTCCCCCTCCCCCTCTCATGGGCCATTTCTAACATTATAGGGGGGGGGGGAATCTTGGACAGGTAACCCTCTTCACTTCATTGAGAGCTGAATGCCTAAATAATGGGTATTACTTGGAACAGCCCCTCCTTAGTTAAGCTATTGGCAGACCACTGGACAGGTAAGAAGTGTCATAATATAAAGATATAAATACACATTGTACACATTTGAGGACATTTGGACATTCTGCTATTACCTATCAAGATAATAATAGAATACAAAAACTTGAAACAGTACCATTGGAAAGTATACAGGCAGGCCCTTGCACTACATGCTTTGGGGAATTCATCCATAAATCTGACCAGTAAAGAGATGGGTATAGTGTGTATGGGTTTGGCAAAGTCAGCAGATAGATGATTGAGGATAGATAGAGAATTGGGATCAGCTGACTTAGCAGTTGGGGGAGGGAGGGTTACAAAAAATTATTTGGGGACACCAACAAAAAAAAGCCTCTGGCACTCTGCCAGAATTTAAATCAAAAATAACATTTCCAAACATTTAAGGGGGTGTTTGGGGTAAAGCACTACTATAGAGCTGCTAAAATACATTGTTAAGTGACTACATGAGGTGAATATAGGGGCAGGAGACACCATGCTGGGGAGGTTAGTGAAGGGCAAATATGTATGAAGAACCTAAAATAAAAATTACATAAAAATCCAGCATGCATGAGAACAAAGGGGACATTCACAGCATATTACAATCATGGTAATTAGGGAATGAGGAAAGAAATACAATATATTAGCAAACATTCAATACAATAAAATGTGATATAAAAGGATAAAAATCTTACCTTCATATACTCCTTCTGTAGGACCTGGATGATGGCAGGTCTCTGGGATAATGATCCCCAGAGCCTGGGGGGAGATGCCTGTCGAGAACTTGAGGTCCTGCAGGCTTCTCCCTGTCGCCAAATACCGCAGGGTAGCGACCAACCTCTGCTCCGGAGTGATGGCTTGCCTCATGCAGGTATCCTGCTTGCTGATATAGGGGGTCAGCGAAGCCAACAAACGGTGAAACACGGGGTCCGTCATCCTGAGAAAGTTCCTGAAATCATCAGGATTATTCTCACGGATCTCACGGAGCAAAGGCATATGAGAGAACTGGTCACGCTGAAGCAACCAATTCTTGGTCCATGAACTCCTCCCCACCCTGTTCATGGACTGGACTTGTGTCAAGGTCAGGACCCCAACACCAAGCCCCCGCACAGCACGAACTCTACGAGGAGTACGCATACGAAACTTGGCTAGAAAACGGTCGGCTGCTCAGAACGAAGTAACAGAACGCACTGGAGAACAGCAAGGCCTGTGAAGAGCGACCTGAAAACCAGTAACGAACGAACAAGAATACAATGACTACCTAAAGTCACGCGGAACTTGCTGCACGCACTGAAGAGCAGATACAAACCCACAAGCACAAACTGAACGGCAGAAAACGATCTGAAAGCCACGAGTCTGAAAAAGCGCGAATCGTCTCTCACCAAACTTTTACTAACACGAGATTAGCAAAAGGAGCCCAAAGGGTGCCGCGCTTGGTTCTGAACCGGCCTTTTCTAGTCTCGTCGTACGTGGTGTACGTGACCGCGTGGTTGGCGATCGAAAATTCCGACAACTTTGTGCGACCGTGTGTAAACAAAACAAGTTTGAGCCAACATCCGTCGGAAAAAATCCTAGGATTTTGTTGTCGGAATGTCCGAACAAAGTCCGACCGTGTGTACGCCCTATAAGACTTTTGAATACTGTTTGAAATGACTTTTTCATTACTGATCAGCGGATGCACTTGCAGTGCTCTAATGAGGAAAGCTGCAAGGTGTGCACCCCTTTAGAAGCTCTTAACCCTGCTGCATCTCACCAATCCGAATAAACCCTGGCTGCATCTCACCAATCCGAATTTTTTGTTGCAGAGGATACCTAAAATTATTATTATTATATAGGATTTATATAGCACCAACAGTTTGAGCAGCACTTTACAACATGAAATCTGACTTGTATTTTAGTACAGACTTCTGGCAAAATCAGTCAGCTAATCACATTTGCAGGAGATTTCTGGAGGTGTTCTGGACATCAACTGTGTACTGAATGCCTCATTGTTGCCATATTGCATAGAATTTTACAGAAAATTACAGCGCTGCAGATAAAAAAGGAAAATCAATTTTTAATAACATTAAATTACAAAATGGCTTTTGTTGCAATTATATATGCTATTTTTTTTTATTTGCTTTATTTTTTCCCACAAAAGTTAAGTTACTTTTTAACTAATAAGCCAGGTGGGAATCGATTTACATCTAGTAAATGAAAGCTGGATGCTTATTTTGATAATGTTATGCCTTCTCTCTCTAAATACATTTTTATACTAATTTAGGACAAAGTGAAGGAAAATGTATTAAATACTTTCTTCAGCTCTGTGTATACAAAGGAGCATGGGGGAGCTCATATCCATAATGAGGGTGGTAGTGACACAGCCCAAATGATCCGCAATGGCTTAAAAGTGATATGGTCCAGAAATATTTAGACAGAATAAAGGTGGGTAAAGCACCTGGACCAGATGGCATCCACCCACGGATCCTAAAAAAATTGAGCTCTGTCATTTCAAAGCCATGATTTCAAATTTTTAGGGACTCGTTAATGACTGGAATGGTACCACTGGATTGGTGTAGGGCCAATGTGGTGCCCATATTTAACCACTTCCATACCGGGCCTATTCTGTCACTCCTCTCCTACATGTAAACATCATCTTTTTTTTTGCTAGAAAATTACTCAGGACCCCCAAATATTATAAATTTTTTTTTTAGAAGACATCCTAGGGAATAAAATGGCAGTCGTTGCAACTTTTTATCTCGCACAGTATTTGCTCAACAATTTTTCAAACGCGTTTTAAAAAAAAAAAACAGTTTCATGAATTAAAAAATAACAAAACAGTAAAGTTAGCGCAATTTTTTTGTATAATGTGAAAGATGATATTACGCTGAGTAAATAGATACCCAACGTGTTATGCTTTAAAATTGCGCACACTCATGGAATGGCTCCAAACTTTGGTACCTAAACATCTCCATAGGGGATGCTTAAATTTTTTTTACAGGTTACCAGTTTAGAGTTACAGAGGGGTTCTAGTGCTAGAATTGTTGCTTGCACTCTAACGCACACAGCGATACCTCACATGTGTGGTTTGAATGGCATTTACGTGTGTGTGTGGGGGACTTACGTATGCGTTCACTTCTGAGCGCAAGCTACCGGGGACAGGGGCGTTTTCATTTTTTTTACTTTTTTTTTTTACACTTTCTTTTACATTTTTTTGATCACTTTTATTCCTATTACAAGGAATGTAAACATCCCTTGTAATAGGAATGGTTTGTGACAGGTCCTATTAATGGAGAGATAAGAGGGGAATAAGACCCCCACATCTCTCCTCCAGGCTGGAAAGCATGAGATCAAAAAAAAAATCCACGCTTACCAGCTGAGATCACAGCTTTGTTTAAAACCGCGGCCTGGACATGTCATAGAGATGACTGGTGACCATCTGGTCACCAGACATCTCTATGGTCATCATCCGGTGGCAACTGATTCTTTCTCCGGGTCCCCGATGGCACGGGAGAGCCCGGAGAAGAACCGGATGGTGGCGGGAGGGGGGATGTTCCCTCCTGTCGCCTGTAAGAATGATCAAGCAGTGGAACTGCCACTATGATCATTCTTATGATGCACAGATTTGCCAGCTGAAAATGAGGATATCTGAATGATGCCTGTAGCTGCAGGCATTATTCAGATATTCCCACTGAAAGTCAAAGACGTCATATGACGTCCTTGGGCTGGAAGTGGTTAAAAAGGGATCAATGTCTTTACCAAGCAACTATAGACCTGTTAGTTTAACTTCTATAGTTAAATATAGCTTCTATAGATACTGGAGTGTTTAATAAAAGACCACATAGACAAGTTCTTGCTAGAAAAAAATATTTTAAGCAACAGACAGCATGTATTCATGAAAGACAGAAGTTGTCAAACAAACCTAATTTCTTTTTATGAGGAGGTAAGTAAAACCTTGGACAGAGGGGTGACTGTGGATGTAGCATACTTGGATTTTGCAAAAGCATTTGATGCAGTTCCCTACACATGGCTAATGTGTAAGGTAAAGTTTACAGGCTTGGAAAGATCCATTTGTTAATGGATAGAAAGCTGGCAAAAAAAAAGATATCAGAGAATAGTGGTTAATGATTCTTACTCTGAATGGTCTAAGGTTATCAGTGGTGTACCCCAAGGTTCAGTGTTGGGATCCTTACTTTTTAATATCCTTATGAATGATATAGGGTCTGGGATTAAAAGTACTATTTCTGTCTTTGCAGATGACACCAAGCTATGCAGTGGATTAACGTCCTTATGCCCCGTACGCACGAGCACAATTTCTGTCGGAAAAATCTTGGATAGTTTTTCAGATGGAATTCTGCTCAAGCTTGGCTTGCATACACACGGTCACACAAAAGTTTGCTGAACTTTCGACCGTCAAGAACGTGGTGACGTACAACACTACGACGAGCCGAAAAAAAAATGCAGTTCAATGCTTCCGAGCATGCATTGAATTGTTTCTGAGCATGCGTAGGAATTTTGCACGTCGGAATTGGTACAGACGATCAGAATTTCCGATCTGAACTTTTTCCGACCAAAAAATTGAGAACATGCTCTCAATCTTTTGCTGGCTGGAATTCCGCCAGCAAAAGTCCGATGGAGCATACACACAGTTGCATTTTCTGACCAAAAGCTCTCATCGGTCTTTTGCTGGCCGAATTTCCGATCGTGTGTACGGGGCATTTCAGAATGTCTCCAATTTACAAGCCAACCTCAATGCACTGTCTAATTGGGCGACTAAGTGGCAAATTAAGTTTAATGTTGTTAAATGTAAAGTTATGCACTTGGGGGCTAAGAATATGCATGCATCATACATACTAGGGGGAGTACCATAGTGGAGAAGGATCTGGGTTTTTTTTTAAATCATAAGCATGCAATGCCAAGCTGCAGTTTCCAAAGCGAGCAAAGTCCTTTCATGTATTAAGGGAGGTATGGACTCCAGAGAGCGAGATATCATTTTCATTTTGCCCTTTAACAAATCATTAGTAAGACCTCATCTGGAATATGCAGTTTAATTTTGGGCACCAGTTCTCAAAAAGGATATTGGGGAACTGGAGAAAGTGAAGAGAAGGGTAACCAACCTGATAAGAGACATGGAGGAGCTCAGCAATGAGGAAAGATTAGAAGAATCAAATGTATTCTCTCTTGAGAAGAGGAGATTAGGCGGAGTTCCAAACATAATTTGATCTTTATATGAATCATTACCTTTCTGCTAGGATAACAACATTTGGCAAAAAATGTTTTTTTTACCTTACTGTATCTGGCTTGTTGCTAGGGTGTCCTGCCTCTGTAATCTGCCTCTTCTGGGCTGTGGTGATGCATTGCGTTATTTCCACACTGTTGCGCTACACCCTGTGTATAATGCGCATGCACGAGATCGGGAGGTGCATGCTGGGTAGCCAGCAGCACCTTATCCCGGAACAGAGTCCTGATGGGCTTCACATGCCCACAATCAAGACGGAAGTGCTCAGGAAGACGACAACTAAGGTAAGAAAATTATAAAAAAGATGTACTCGAACTGCGATTTATTCATAAACATGATTTAATCAAAAAGATGTGGGCGGAACTCCGCTTTAAGGGGAGATATGATCAACATGTACAAACACATAAGTGGTCCATATAGTGAACTTGGTATTGAGTTATTCACTTTAAGGTCATCACAGAGGATAAGGGGGCACTCTTTACGTCTAGAAGATAAAAGATTTCATCTCCAAATACAGAAATGTTTCTTCACAGTAAGAGCTGTGAAAATGGGGAATAGACTCCCTCCAGAGGTGGTTCTGGCCAGCTCAGTAGATTGCTTTAACCACTTCACCGCCGGAAGGATTTACCCCCTTCATGACCAGAGTACTTTTTACAATTTGGCACTGCGCTGCTTTAACTGGTAATTGCGTGGTCATGCAATGCTGTACCCAAACAAAATTTGCGTCCTTTTTTTTCCCCACAAATACAGCTTTCTTTTGGTGGTATTTGATCAACTCTGCGATTTTTATCAATTTAAACGAAAAAAGACCAAAAATTTTGAAAAAAAATGATATTTGGTAAAAAAAAAATCATTAAGCGTATATTTATTGGTTTGTGCAAAAGTTATAGTGTCTACAAACTAGGGTACATTTTCTGGAATTTACGCAGCAGAATTTTTAGTTTATGACTAAAATGGCAGGGCAGTACAAACCCCCAACCAAATGACCTCATTTTGGAAAGTAGACACCCCAAAGAATTTGCTGAGAGGCTTGTTGAGTACATTGAATATTTAATTTTTTTGTCAAGTGATTGGAAAATGACCAAAAAAAAAAAAATGTTTACACAAAGTTGTCACTGAAATTATATATTGCTCAAACATGCCATGGGCAAATGTGAAATCACACCCCAATGTGTGGGACTTTTTGGCAGTCTAGCCACGCACAGGACCCCGAAAACCAAGCACCGCCTTCAGGATTTCTAAGGGTTCTCTCCGGGCCTCCTCCTGCAATCCCACCTCCCCCAGATGGGGGTGTGATCCTGCGGCTGTCTAGCACTCCATTCCTCACGTCACCCAGTCGACTACTCCTCCCCAGCAGCATGTGACCTCAGCATATATAGGAGGCCCGCCCCCTGCCAATGCCAGTTAGGGATTGGTCAGAGCTCCCACATGTGCTGCCTGCCACTCCAGCTCTAGGCCCAACCTACTCTTCCAGAACAATCTCCCTGGAAGCAGGGGAGGCGCCTCAGAACTGGAGCCAGGTGGTCACAGCCACTGCTACTCTAACCACTCCCAGCCCCAGAATCAAAACAGACAGGCCTAGCTTGCAGCATAGGCCTGCCTAAATTTGCCTGTGCTGAATAAACCTAGTAAAACAACCCTTACTAGCACCTACCTTCTGGTAGCGGGTGCTACACACTCATCACTAAATAGAACAGCACTCTGGGGCCTCCTTTTCCCTCTTGAAGTCATAGGTAAATGTGTTTTGATGATAAAACCATTAGTTTTAGAATGAAGGTAGAAAATAAACATATCATAATATAGTGTCCTTTGGTATTTTATGGATCAGAATACCATGAATACTTCCTTAAACCTCTGCAATCATGATATGCCCTCTGGAAAGTGATTTAGGAGCATGCAGATGTTATTTATACAGCAAAGCACATGAGGGTCTTCAATGTTTGTTAGCAATGTAAATAGTATTAAATGTTTATAGATGAACTCCATTTTTAACCAAATTGCAATATGGATTTGCATGACCATGCTGAGAATATGTGTAAATATAGTAAGTAAGTATAGTAAATATGGTATAGTAATTTATGCAGAAATCTGCCTCAATACACAAATTGTTTTACTTGGCAACTCCAACAACCAGAATAATTTGTTGTCAGCATATGAATCAAAGCTTGTCTCTGAAGAGAAGAGGGAAGGCGGTTGTGTAAATTTCAGCATCCAATTTTTCGTTGACTTTTTTTTTTTGCTAGTGCTGCAGAGCAAATATGTAATGCTGAACTCTAGACTGATATAAAGGATGCTAAGTAACTCCATAATCATTAACATGTCATTAAACTCAAAAAATGTTTTGTGTATATGACTTTTAAAAATATATTTTTACACTATGTGCAAAAGTTTTCAAGCAAGTTAGGCTTCGTGTACACAGGAAGTTGTTCAACCTCTCCTGAACAATTTAACTTGACAGCTAGAAACCGTCGTCTAAAAACAGCAGATTTAGCCGCGTTTACATGCCGCATTTACATGCCGCGTTTAGCCGCGTGTGTGTCCAGAAGTGTTTGAAAAAAAAAAATTTATTTTTCTCAAAATAGCCAAGAATGAAAAATGCCTGCAAACAAAATGCGGCTAAATGCGAGTTACTGCGTTTAGCCGCGTTTAGCGTATGAAATGCCTTTAAACACAGCTTCTGAACGCATTTTTTTGGGTTCCAAAAAAAGCCTCTAAACACAACTGCCTGGAAATGACTATAAACTACCTGTGTACATGTACTGATAAGATAAAATAGAGGAGAGTTCAGGAGCAGTTGAAAAAAAATGCCCAACTGCTCCTAAACGTCCGTTTACCAGCAGCAGTGTACATGAGGCCTAACTTTTCCTTATAACAAACTATCTCACTGATCCTGCCATATACATGGACTTTCTCCTTGTTAGTGTCAACCATAAATCAGCCGATACCCTGGCTGCAGGGTTGCCACTCTGATTGTGCATGCTCTAGCAGCAGCTCCCTGCAAAGCCATTTATTCTCTACTTTCCTCTGGAAGCCGCCCCAAATAACTCTCTTTGTCGGTTTGAGGGGCAGTTCCAGAGGATTGAATGACAGGAGCTTGACACACTGCTCCTTTGTTGTCTTCCTCTATCCCTCCTCAGACCTTTCACCCAGCCTGGCTCTTCCTTACCCCACCTATTACACCTGCTTTATTTCTACAGCTGGTGCTCTTCCCTTCTTTTGCTAGCGTGGTGGTCGTTGGGCAATAGACCCAGCTCTAGCAGCAATGCCCACACTGCTCCTATTGACAGAGCTGCAGCTGAGGAGAGATGGACAGGCATCATAGCAGTGCTGGTTGTGGGGAAAAAAAACACAGGGAGGGGAGCACTTTTGCTTCCATTGAAAAATTTGCTATTCAAAAATGTGAATGTTTTAAAATAGGCTGATATCAAAGTCTGTTTAAAAAAAACTAACATGTTATACTTATCTGTGAAGTGGTTTTGCACAGAGCAGCCTGGATCCTCCTCTTCTCAGATCCCCCGCCAGCGCTCCTGGCCCCTCCCTGCTGCCGAGTGCCCCCACAGCAAGCAGCTTGCTATGGGGGCACCCGAGTCGAGCCGCTGCTCTGTGTGTCCGTTCAGACATGGAGCTGCCGCTCGACCTCGCCCCCTATCTCTTCTCATTGCCTCACTGACTTTGATTGACAGCAGCGGAAGCTAAATGCTCCTGTTGCTGCATCTCAGCCAATGTGGAGCGAGAGGCCCGGGAAAACCTCAGCTCTCGTGCACATCGCTAGATGAAGATCACGCTTAGGTAAATGTCAGGGGGGCTGAGGAGGGAGCTACACACTGAAGGTTTTTTACCTTCATGCATAGAATGCATGAAGGTAAAAAACCTTCAGCCTTTACAACCACTTTAATTACAATTTAATACATCATTCTATGTATTTTTTAAAGCTGAAGTTTTTTTTTTTTTTTTTGCAATACAGCAAAAAGGACATCATTTGTCTGTAATGAAGTGTGTCTCGTGTCCAGGTGGCTGCTGCAAAGTGTACCCATTGCCACCTGGTACTCCTCATAGCCCTGATCATCCAATGCTGCTGGGGTTACCATAAGCTGCTCCAAGTCAGAAAGAGTTGTGCTGTTCACTTGCCCCTCCCAAATGCCTCCTCCATTCATATTACTCATACTATAATTCCCCATACTGCAACCAATTGTGTGAATGGAGGATGAGTGGATAAATGACAAGATCTGCTCCCTTCAATCTCAGAACACATTGCATCCTGAAAGAAAATACTATGAGTTCAATACATTGAGGATGTGGGCGGAACGGGGAGATAAGCAGTGCAGTTTTTCCACACAGTAGCTGTTAACCCCAATAGTACAGGTAGATATAACAATGCTGTGAGAAGGACCCAGCATCTTCAGCTTTAAATGCTAAACATAAATGCTTAACTTCAGCTTTACATGGAAGCAGTATAAGATCATGAATTTGACCAGGTATCAGCCTCTTGCAGTCCCTGTGTAAGAAGAAGCAGCAGCATAAGGAGCCAAACAGTGCACGTGCTGCCATGAAGCATAATAATAGGAAGAGAAATCACAGAGTGACAGAGAGAGGAGTTAATCACTACGCTGCTTCTCATTTCACTGTCCAGTCATAGGCTTGAGCCGGGTCCACGCTGTCTAGGCTCAGGGGAAGTAGAATGAGTAATGCTGGCAATCAGACCGAAGACATCTAACAGCAGGAAAAAAAAGTACTGTGGAAGAAATGTCTGGACTAAAGGTTAATATTGCAGGAAAATGGTTTTAATATGTTTTCTTATAATGGGCTATACATTTTTATCTTTTTATTTTGGGCTGGATTGCATCTTTATTTATAGGTACAGCTCTGTCTAGTGCCGGAAGAAAAAATATATGTCTGTAGGGCACAAGAAATACCAGGTTTTCTGTTTTTGGATGACTCTGAGCTTCCTGTAGTGATGTGCATAGGAGTTGAGCCATGCAAACATGGATTTTTAACTATTCTGCATTACAGAGACTATTAGACCAAAATTGGCACCAGAAACTGTAAGTATGTTCCTGAAAAAAGTATATTTCTTTCTCTAAAAATGTGGGATTTTGTTAAGTAGACAATTTAGATACAAACACTGCTTCATAAATGTCTGCTTTAATTTCAATAGCATTGCAGATCAAAGGGTTCACTTCATGCTGGTACCTGGGCTGAAAAGTCAGAGGAATGGAAAAGATTAGGTTGGGGAACAGTGTTTCCTTCACAACCTCTTCCAGAATTTTGAAAAAGTTAGTGTCCCTTATGGAGAGGATATCTGGTTCTTTTATGACAAAGACAGTGCATGATCATGATATAGACAGCTTGGTCATGGGAAGTTTTAAACAATAATATTTTTGTATAATTTTCAAATATAAAATTGTTAGAATCATGTATATATTACAGTTTGTTTCAAAGCTCTGCTTTGATGCATTAAATATCATTATAATCAGATTCATTGTCACAAGTACCCTTTGCAGATACAAATCCAGGACTGATGGATAGAACTGAATGCAATAATTATATGTCTACAATAAAGTTGAAGGCCACATCCTTGTGTGTATTAAATGATAATGTAGAATAAGAATGTATGCTGTTGCACCATGTGGAAAATATAAATCTACAATTAACCTGATTATATAAATCATTTTGTATCTTAAAACAATGTAACTAGGCTACTATCTATTCTGCTGCAAATGAAACACTAAAGGGATGAAATGTATATTGAATAGCAATACACTGTGGTGCTTCCAGAATAAAAGCTGTAATTATGTGGTTATTGAAATATTGCTGCAGGAAATGAAATTTAGATGATACCCTATCTGCTGCAGAAACAAAGGCTGAAAACAGTTGTACATTTTATTGGTGGCCATGAATATGATTATTTTAAAATCTATTCTCAAAGAGTACATATTTTAACCACCTCCCATCCGGCCAATGTACATATACGACCGAATGGGAACAGTGCCAATGTCCTCTCAGGAGCGCACAGTTGTTTGATCTGTGACCGTTGTGTCCAGTGGACATCACAGATCGTGGTGCAGGGCCATTGGGATAGGTCCTGTACCATGTGATCGTTGTGACCAATTACAGCAATCATTGTACATAGTAGTAAATAATGGCTGTTATTCATGATGCCATTGTTTACTACTGTGATTGCTCACAGCAAGCACATGGTACAGGGCCAAACAGAGCAGCCCTGTACTATGTGATAGCTGTGGCCAATCACAGCTATGACAGTAATTCTCAATGGCTGCATGAATGCAGCTGAGGACTGTCAGAAATTATTGCTTACATAGTCACCAGTCATAGTGTCACCAAAAGAACATATTCACATGTGTAAGGCTCTCTGAAGAGCCATCTGTGTTTGGATCACTCTTCAGAGAGCATTTAACAGACAGTGAGAAGTCATTGTATCACCTCCTTTCCACCTGCATTAACCCCTTTGACCAAACACAAGCACCTCTGGTGTCCCTGCTGGCATACAGGGGGTATAATTTCTTCCACAGCTGCAAAGAAAAGCATCACAGCCACTAAAGGGATAGTGGTTGAGGGGAGGTAAAACTGCGGCTCAACTGCAAGGTTTTACCCAGCCCCCCTCCCAAACCTCATGTGTGAATGAGTTCTAATAGTGCAGCAAGTCACGGTTCTCCAATCACCATCACACCAGCCACAGTGTTGCCAGACCACTGTAACAAGCAACAGTTTTCCTTTATCACTGTCACACTAGTCCCAGTGTCACCAGACCAGTGTATGCCAGAAACAGTGTTCCTCATCACTGCTACACCAGTCGCAGTATCACCACATTAGTGTAAGCCAGCAACAGTGTCCCTGATTGTGGCCACACCAGTCCCAGTGTCATTAGACCAGAGCAAGTCAGCAGCAGTGTTTCTAATTGCTTGCACAGCAGTCCCCAGTGTCACCAGACCAGCGCAGCCAACAACAGTGTTTCTGATCACAGCCACACCAGTGCAGTGTTGCCTCTGACTACCACCTGTATTAACCCTGGCCTGTTTATTGACCATATTTGTGCCTGCTGTCTGAACCAATACTTTGCCTGCTTGCTGACCATGTCTCTGCCTTCTGCCTGAACTGACCCACATCCAACTGACTATGTTCCTGCGAGACACCAATACCAGCCATTCCCTGTGGACAACTCCACACCTGGAACCACAGGAACTCTTTTGTTCTTTCTTTCTTTAGCCTCCTCCATTTCCTGGCAAGTGAACATGGCCTTCCTAGATGCAGCCACATACTAGTATGCTAGGATCGGGGACTGCTATAGGTGACGATACATTAAAGCCTAGTACACACGATCAGAAAATCAGATACAAAATATGATAATATGATTGGTAGTATACAGTTTTAGAGAGCCGATCATGTCAGTTCATCCGAAATTATCCAAAGGAACAAACACAAAAGGTTTTCTTGTACGATACCAGATCGTACGTTTTTTGTTTAATCAGCACATTTGTTTGTCTGAAAAAAATCGGAAGAGCAGGACAATGCATGCTAGGAAACAAAAGAATACATTACAATACATTAAATCTCTTCTGAAGTCATATTCTGTTGTATGAGAATTTTTGTAAACTGAGTAACCTCTTCATTTTTGATATGAGACTAGCATGCAGAAAAAAACAGACAATCAGTCATCCGATATTCTCATTGTGTGTACAAGGCTTAAGCTATCAGGCTAAAACATTTGTTTTGATGGAATTGGTTGATTTTTGTGATACACAAGATACAATGTCCGAGACATAATCAGTCCGAACAGTGAAAAAGACTCACACATGTGGTATAGCCATACCAGGAGGAGTAGCAGAATGTGTTTTGGGTTGTGATTCTAAGTATGCTTATACTGTGTGTGAGAAATATCATATTAAATTGACAACTTTGCATAACAAAATATTTAACTTCCTAATATTAAAAAAAAAAATTGTGACAAACAAAAAACATTTACATTTTCTTTCAGCATTTTCCAAAAACTTGGGGCAAAAAATAAAGTCTTCAATAGACTCACCATGCCATTTCTTTCCAAAATGTTGTCATTTGAGTGTTTCCAAAGTCCTGGTACTCCAGGGCCTCCAAAAATGTGATAGGTAGTCTGAAATGCCTGAAAGTGCTTTTTGGATTTTGGGCTTCTCTGTGTGGCTAGGCTATGAAAAAGTCTCATGCATGTGGTATTGCCATACTTGGGAATGTGTGTTGGGGTGTATTTCTAAGTATGTCTATGCTGTTTGTTAGAAATATCCTATTAATTGACAACTTTGAGTCAAAAAAATACATTTTTCAATTCATTCTCTTTCTTGCATTTTCCAAAAGCTTGTTGCAAAAATGGCATTTTCAAAAGACTCACTATTCCTTTTAGAAAATACCTTGGAGTGTTTGCTTTCCAAAATGGGGTCATTTATTAGTTGGTGTTTCTCCTGTCCTGGCACTTCAGGGACTCAAGAAATATGAGAAGTAATCAGGAATTTAGATGCGTAAGCTATGTGTAATTTATTGTCCCTGAAAGCCCAAAGGCGTTCCTTGGATTTTGGGCCTGTCTATGTATCTAGGCTGTGAAAAAGTCCCACACATGTGGTATCCCCATACTTGAAAGGCATAGCAGAATGTGCTTGGGGTGTAATTGTAAGTGTGCTTATACCGTAAGTAAGAAATCATTGGTAAAATTACAATTTTGTAAAAAAAAAAAAAGAAAATGTATTCATTTCTTCATTTTTCAAAATAACGGTGACAAAAAATTACAATCTCACCATGGCTTTTACTAAATACCTTGTACCACTTTCCAAAAAATTGCATTTTAGGGCCTCGAGAAATGAGATAGGCAGTCAGTACATCAGAACTGATCAATTTTCAAATATATACAGTATATATATATACACAACAGTTTATAGACTCTATAACTTTCACACAGGCTAAATAATTTACACTGATGTGGGGGTATTTTAACCAAAGAATTGTAGCAGAATACAGAAGAAAACCCCATATTCAGGGAATATTGGAATAGAGTCTTCCACTTACTGCAAATAGTTTTAGGTACAGATGTCCCACAGCAACCTCAGTATGCACTGTTGTATGAACCTATCCCTGCACTCACCCACAGTAAGCAGCATCTGGCATCATTCATGTTCCTTGCGGTTAACTGCACTATAGCTGGAGTATTGAAAAAAAAATCTGTCTCCTTGGCTCACACCAAGCATAACATCTCTTGGAATATGACCCACGAAAAAATGTATGCATGCTCATTTTTTTAATGTGCTGATCCTTTGATTTGTCAATAATATTGCCTGATCTGAGATCACTGTATATTCTGCCTTTGTTTTATGTATGGTTTATCTTTAGTATTAAAAATGATTGTTAGCTGTCTTGAGGTGAACATTCTTCTCACTGACCACAGATGTAAAGGGGCACTAAACTGACCAACACTGCAACAGGGCAATAGTTCTACTAACCATCAGTGAAAGAGGGAACTTCTTCATTGACCAAAACATGAGATGGCTGATGCACCATGAACTGTAGATCATTTTTAGCAGGGGATGCCAGGGATCTAAATTAAATTATTTCAAGGGCTCCTCCATGATAAACAAGGGTTTAGAAAGGCTGATATATTTTAGGATGTATTAAGGTGAATAGGTTCAGATTGTAAAATATACAAGGTTTTTTTAAAACATCATCACACTTTGATAGCATATTCTTCACACAAATAAAAAAAAATGCTAACTTTAAATTTCTTCTGATTTTATTTAAGTTAGTAACAGATTGTAGTAACTTTAAAATAAAAGCAATAAATGATGTTTTACTGAAAGCATGCGGGTCCCCACCTTGCTGAAACCAGATTGTATTCCTTTTGGCCTTGGGTTCTTTGAGAGGTGAATCCAAAAAATGCCCTCCCCTGAAAACGCCATTCCCAGTTCTGATAGACATTTGCCCGGTGTCTTAAGAGAAACTGCAGGCCCTGAGGAGTTATATGCCTCACCCCTTATCAAAAACTAGAGCTGAGAAGCAAAAACCTTATCTTATATGTCCTTATAGTTCTGCATCCCATTCTCAAATCTCATTATGAATTCCCACCAGGGACTGTCAATATTCCCGAGCAACCATTCAGTAAAAAGAAAACATTGTAATATGAAATAGAACTGTGGTCCCATGTTAGCAAAGTGACAGATCTTTTGATCTGAATGTGGACTATTTGCCATAGGTTTTCCAGAAGTGACAATCTGGTTCTTAGTACTTAAATATTGATACTTTTACTGCCAAGACTTTTTCTTCCCATTACTTCCCATTACCTATCACTGTGAGAATATTTATAGTATATAGTATTTACCACCACTACAGTATAAATTTAACCCAATGTTTAGGTAAGCTTTAGGTTCAGATTTTAGTGCAGTTATGTTCAGGTTAAGAGAAAGTATAAGGGTTAGGTTTGAGGGTGAAGTATAACTTGGTTAATTTTTAATTACAGTTCAGTAACTATTAGTTTTTCAAATAAATTAGATTGTATATGTATGATGATAATATAATGTTTGGATGTGCTAAGTGCTTAGTGCTGAAAATATTATGCCAAAATTTCAGAAGCTGAATCTCCTAGATATAGATAGATAAATTAGAGATAAAGCAACCACATCAGTTTTTAAAAGCTGGAAAACAATGTACCAAGAATTGTAACTTTTCAGGTGCCTGAAATCAATACATTAACAAGTAACTGCAGGGAAAACTGTAGAAAAATTGCAAGGCTTTCATTCTATTGAAAGAGTTGTCAGTTTTGAATAAGGATGAGCGAACTGGGCAAAGCTTGGTTTGTAGGAGGTTTGGCAAACCCAACAGGAAGTCTATAAATCCCAAATATCATGCAAAACCCTATTAAAAGCCTATGGAAGCAGAATTTTGCTATTTGTTTATCGTCTTTTCCCAATTTGCTAGCTATTGTTACATAACAGGCATGGACAGTTGGATATAATCCATCACACTCACAAGAGCAGTGTTCTACCTCCGAGCCATTACAGTAGACTGGGATGTTCATCTCACAGCAGGGCTCCTGTCAGTCAGCCAGCCAAAGACAATCCAGACATGTCAAAAGCAGGAGATCAAGTATGATCAAACAATTCTTTATTAATTAAAATTAAGTTAAAATCCAAACAATCTAGTATAGCAATGACAGCAAAGACATAATTATAGCTATCTTGTATTTGATAGCTTAAATATTTCCATCTCACAGGAAGTGAGCATCAAAATCCCAATCACCCAACAACTGTAATCAATTAAAATCTTTCTCCCATGTGATTTAAACAGACTTGGAAAACAACTTATAAAACGTATAAAAATCAAAGAAGAAAGAGATGGATTTTACAGGGAAACTTCTCAGAGAAAAATGTAAGCAACTCACAGTAGAGCTAAAATTCCCATACCTCATACTAAACTACATGACCCCACTAATCATTTTTTAATCAGTATCTACATTTCAGCCATGAAACTAAAATATACAATGCCAAAAAATATATTTATATATGTCATATCATCACCTTAAAAAATAAAATATAAAAGTATTAAATATAATCTACAACATAATCTACTGCATGCAGTATAATAAAGTTAATTAATTACATTCTACTTTCCATCAATAACATCTCTTTTCTCCATAAAAGATTACAATCAGGGGACAATTTATGAATGGAAAAGAAGACCTAGAAAATATAAGAGGAGACCTAGGTCTATAACAAAAAAAACAAACAAGTTAATTTTAGCTCCCCAGACAGTACAGGTGCAAGAGCAGGCTCCAGATCCTCAGTGAGCTCCGTTTTCTCAGCTGATGGTGCAACAAGCAGTGTAGCAAAAAAATGGTTAAAAACCAAGTTATTATAAACATCACCCCCCCCCCCCTCTTCCAAAAAAAAAAAAAAAAAGAAAAAGATGAAAGGGGAAGGAAAAAAAACAACAAAGGAGCAAACATTAGCCACAAAGAATTGTGAGTGGGCTTAACAATGTTTTAAAATGGTCAGGAGTAGAATTGATGAAGGTTGAAATTCTTTGCTATCAAAAGGTTTGTCATTCTTACCTGTACGTCATTTTGATGTCTTTAGTAGTTTACTGGTTGTCAAAAGGAATGTAAGGAATTTAATACTCTGTAAGCATTTTCAGAGTGTGGATAAAAATTACAAAACAGTGAATGTTGATTCTGACAGGGAAAATCATGCAACTTTCTTTGATTTTCTAGAAATGTGCTGGAACAATTGGAAGGTGAAATCCGGGGTGGTTTGCATGGTAACAAAGATATTGAAAAGCTACAGTACTTAAGATAAATATTTATATCCTGTTCAAACAAGCAGTGGAGCCAATAAAATATTTTGGTAAAATGTAAAATGAGAATTAACAAGCTTGGGAAAGAAAACAAATGAGAAATAAAAGGAACAATATTATAGCAGTGGAAGGTGCAGTCATAAAAGCTTTAAAAGAGAAAAGGGATTTAGTTATTAAGAATGTAGATAAAGAGTGCAGCAGTGGTGTTCATTGCTTTCAGGTATTATGATCAACAAGCCCTTCAGAAACTCCAAGATCCTGTGGTTTACCTCAACCTACTGATTTCAGACTATTCTCTTTGAATTGATACGTCAGGGAAAATGACTAGGAGCTTTAAGTTTAAAAAAATGGCCAATTCTCTTCGGATGGAGACACTCATTACCCCCATTTTTCATCATCTGCCTAAGGCGTATAAATCAGGTGCTACCTGGGAGGGGTGCCCAATGGTGGCCCAATAGTGGCACAATAGTGCCAGGTATTAGATCTCATTTTGAAAAATTTACAAAGTGGGTGGATCCCTACCTACAGGATTTACACAGAGAACTCCAAGATATACTAAAACGGTTCACACAGAATCTAGTGCAGCTGTACATAGTAACCAATCAGCTTCTAAATGCAGCTTGTTCAATTAAAGTGGGTATAAAGTCAGGAGGTTTTTTATCTTAATGCATTCTATGCATTAAGATAAAAACCTTCTGTGTGTAGCAGCCCCCCTAATACTTACCCGTGCCCCATCTCTATCCAGCAACGTGCACGGGTGCCTCGGCCGGCCGTCTGGGACTCTCCCACCTGATTGGCTGAGACACAGCAGCGGTGCCATTGGCTCCCGATGCTGTTAATCATAGTCAGTTAGCCAATCAGGAGAAACAGGGGGCAGGGCCATACCGCGGCTCCGTGTCTGAATGGACACGTGGAGCTGTGGCTCAGCTCGGGTGCCCCCATAGCAAGCTGCTTGCTGTGGGGGCACTCGACAGGAGGGAGAGGCCAGGAGCATTGAAGAGGGACCTGAGAAGAGGAGGATGCAGGCTGCTCTGTGCAAAACCATTTCAACGAGCAGGTAAGTATAATATGTTTGTTATATTCATACAAAAAAAACAAGACTCTGCAATCACTTTAAAGCAGAGTTCCACCAAAAAGTGGAACTCCCACTTATCTGATTCATCTCCCCCTCCGGTGCCACATTTGGCACCTTTCAGGGGGGAGCGGATACCAGGTACCCTGTTCCCACTTCCGGGAAACCGGGCCGTGGCGAATTACGTTAGCAGCTCGGTCCCGCTCCTCCCTCCATTTCTGCCAGCCAGTGAGAGAGCGCAGTGAGCTTCATGCATGCGCAGTAGGGACCCGATCATGAAACTGAAATGATACACTATCGGGTTCCCTTACCTGCAATGGTGGTGGCAGCACCTGACCAGCCGATGGAAACATCAGCTGCGGTGCTGACATCGCTGGTCTCCAGGACAGATACGTTTCCTAATGTTAAAAGTCAGCCGCTATAGTATGTGTAGCTGCTGACTTTTAATTTTTAAAGGTGCGGGCCTCCACTCAGCAGACCTCCGCTTTAAGCTTTGACAATAAAACCTATAAGCTGATTGGTTGCAAAGCACAGCTGCCCCAGATTCTGTTTGCACCAGTTTTAGCAAATATCCCCCCTAGTCTCTCTCTTGTGAAGAATTTATGTTGGAAGAGTAACTTTGTATGGGTTACATTAGATTTAAAAGCTATATATTCCCTAATACCCCAAACAATTGCTTTAGTAGCTTTGAAATACCACTTGAAGACATACAGTAAATATGTAGAGAAACTCCAAGATTTTATTGTAACAGCAGTAGAGATGAGATCTTCTTAAAACATAATTATTTCAAATGTAATGGAACATACTATCTACAGAAAAGAGGAGCCTCTGTGGGTGCAAGCTTATATATGAGATGGTGAGAAGAGTTTTTCATATTTTCACAGCAACATTTTAACAGCAACCCTTATTTGAGCAATTTAAAATGGTAAAGGAAGATTTATTGATGATCATTTGAGGGTATGGAAGGGTGACATTGATTTGCTGTAATAGTTTGTAGTTACCTAAATTATGAGCGGAACTTATATTTCACAAGGGCTTAGGTTTTGCAAGAATACATTTTTTTGGAAAACAGTAAGCTCTGGCTTTTTATTAGAGTCTAGTGAATTTAATACTTGAGAAATCAGAAAGCAAATGTGGCTAAACAGTAAAGGCTCCTACAAATGTGGGTTTTCTATTTGTAAGTATTGCAAAGTTCATAAAAAAGAAAACTAAAGAGATTAAGTCAGTAATTACAGGAGAGGCATTTCCTATACATGTATACCAGCATACTGTATAAACTGCAATTCAAGTCATGTAGATTATGTATATGTAATACTATGTAATACTAAAGCAATGAAACCTATGCTTTGAAACACTTTATGGAAGTACTGTACGCGGGGAAACACGTCTTCATTTAGTCAGTAGCTTTTGGAGCAGCATGTCTTTTCGATTCATAGACTCTGATCCAAAGCTCCCGAGGGATTAACTCGCCAATGGGATTTCAGTCTCTGTTTAAAATAACCTATAACAAAAAATAAAATAGAAAAAATAAAAAAGAATAACTTAGTGTGTCACCTTCTCAGGTAATCAAAGTGACATATGAGCAGGTATAGTTGACATATGATCTGTTGTGCAGATCAACTTTTGAGATATACTAGATATATATATATAAAATATCATGGAAGTACTGGATGGTATAATTGATTTAATAAATGAATATGTAAAAAGAATTAAACGTTTGTCTTTTTCATTATATAATTTTTTTAGATATAATTATTGGTCTGAGAGGGTCAGCAAAAAATTAAATTATGAGATGTATTGATGCAAAGTAGAATTTAGGAACTTTCATATATAGATTATGTTGCAATTATAATTTTATATTTAATTCATTAGATTCATTAATTCATTAGATAATGACTTCATTCAGGCGGTATAAAGCCCAATATCAGAAATGTAATATATTGCAGCTTGCCAATCATTAGATGTGGTGGCTGCATTCATTTTCTTTTTAGGCTTTCCCCCCTCCCCCTTTCCCCCCCTTTTTACATGATGATTTGATCAGCAACATGCCTCCGGTATTAACATGTTCCCACTCTGGATGAAGGAGCACAGGGGGCACTTTTGGACAACAGCATTGTTAATCTGTGGGGAAGAGAGTGTTAGATGGACTAGCAGATTTAGATACACTAACAAATTTAAGAAACTGAAGTCATTTTGCATGAATAAATAAAATCTGATTACTGTAAGCACCCTGTTTTAACCCTAAAAAGGGAGAACCATCATGTTGCAACTGTGTGCTTTTGGTTGCAGGGTGGTTGTGGCACGGCCCCATTCACTTGAATGAGTCATGTCCATCAGTGGTACTGCCTCCAGACAGGGGGTCTAATTTGTGCCCTGGCCACAAAGAAAAGCATGCAGGAGTATGTGTACACCCCTGGGCAGCTGCATATCCTTATTTAGGTTGGAGGGGTGAGGGCAGTAAAATGGATGCTCTGTTTTTTACCGTTTGTTGGCTGCCCATGTGAACGAGCCCTTAGTGTAATATCTGAAACCTAGATAGGAAATTAATCTCTACAGTGCCTAACCTGTGGCTCGAGGGCTGCATGTGGACTTTTGATATATGTTGTTTGGCCCTCGGACCTCATCAGTTTGCATTGGGAACATTGATTAGAGTCTTTTTTTATTGAATCATTTATAAGTAGTAAATTTATCTTACAAATATAATGGTTTTAGTAAAAACTATGGCTTGTTTATTTTCTGCATTTCTATGAATGAAGCGGGATCTATGAATAAAAGATGGGCAAATGATTGAATGGTCTGCCTTCTCAGTTTATAGATCCTGTTTCATTCATAGAAGCTATAGTACAGCTTCTATGAATGGAGATGCTGGGCAAAAAGGGTGGGAATAGTTGGGCACTCTTGATGAGCGCCTGTCACAGCTCCATTGGCACTATTGGCACTATTAACCCCTGCTGGACTGGAAAATTACCGTGGTGGGGGTAGGGGATTGATTAAAAGACATGTATGGGTCTTTTTTTTAAGAATCATACTTACCTATGTGGATGCAGCATCGGTCCAATGCTGCATCTGTCCCCCAGCGCCTCTAACAATGTGAACTGAGCGATCAAACACCACAGATGGTGACTGCTAGTCAGTAGCTCTCTGCTCTGCCCCCCCCCCTCGCTCACTGGAGCGCTGGACTGTGGGGGGGGGCAGGAGCAGCCGCCTCAGGCTAGCAATGGCTTGCTAAGAGGCTGAGCTGGGTCGCGGTCCAGGCATGTGGATGGATCCCGACTTCATTGTTGTGATCTTGCCCAAGCTTGGACCAACTCTGTGATGAAAGCCGACAGTGGGCTGAAGACGGGTCACAGGAGTGCCGAATGAACTGCACTCCTGTGATCCACATGCGAAGTACAGCCAAACCAGCTCTACTGTACTTGCTGTACTTTGCTGTACTTCTCCTTTAATGGATTTCAGCTAATAGAGGAGACATCAGCATAAGGGACAAATCTTACTGACTATAAGTTATGTCCTTTGAGGTGATTTAATTTTTTTGATTTCTGACTTTAAGTAAAGGGATAAAGGAAAAGATACAGGAGTAAAAATGAAAGAATAATATGAAGACCATAAGAGAAAGACTGTGAGATGAAAGGGTTGAAAGAGAGAAATAGAAAGTAATTGTTATCCCAGAAATAATAGAACTAGAGATAACTGTTTGCAGAAGGATACACTTGTGGTGTAACACAAAAAAAGCAAAAAAAAAAAATATATGTATATTTTACACGTTTAATGAAAGCTTTATTGTCATATGAACTAGATGTGAGGGAAAGTAAAGAGCATATCACCAGCAATATATGCACCAGCAATAATATATAGTATACTATAGTACAGTGTTTTCCAACCATACATACATACAAACACACACATACTGTACATATGCACCTACAAACATACATACACACACACATACATATACACACACACACATATACATATATACATATAGACATACATACAGACACAAACACACATTCATACACAAACACACAGTCTTTTTAAAAACTGCAGTACTGTACCTGCACTCAAACTGCTGGGTACTGCACAGCTGGGTACTGCCTGGAGGGGGAGGCAGAGAAGTCAGGACTCAGAAAGCTGCCTTCCACTTCCACTGTTCTGCATCTACTATCCTTGCTGAACTCCTGCTGTGTGGATGTGCAGTTCAGTGGAAGAGGAGATATAGGAGCTCGATCAGATCTGAATGCTTTTCTCAAACAGGATGCCACGGCACCCATGATGACCTCAAGTGGCATCCTGGGGTACCATAGCACCCTAGTTGAGAAAGGCTGATTTGTTACAGCCTACTGTCCCTAATTAAAACTGTCAGACTGCTGGCCAATTTTAACCACTTGCCTACTGGGCACTTGTACCCCCTTCCTGCCCAGGCAAATTTTTAGCTTTCAGCTCTGTCGTACTTTGAATGACAATTGAGCAGTCATCCAACACTGTATCCATATGACATTTTTATTATTTTTATCACACAAATAGAGCTTTCAATTGGTGGTATTTAATCACCACTGTTTTTTTTATGCTAAACAAACAAAAAAAGACCAAACTTTTTTTCCTTCATTGAAGTGCGCTGATGAGGCTGCACTCATGGGCACTAATAGGCCATACTGATGGGCACTAATATGGTGGCACTGGTGGGCACTGATGAGGCTGCATTAATATGAGGCACTGATGGGTACCAATAGGCGTCACTGATGGGCACTGATGGGCACTAAAAGGCAGCACTGAAGGGCACTAATAGGTGGCACTGATGGGCACTGATAGGTGGCACTGAAAGGCAGTGATAGGTGACACTGATGAGGAAGTACTGAGTGGCAGCATTGACGGGCATTGTTGGGGCTGCACTGATCATCAGGGCACTGATGATCAGTGCCCTGATGATCAGTGCAGATGTCTCCTTTCACACTAGCCGGTTACCGGCTCACTCCTCTCCCTCACGCTGTGACAGCGTGAGGAAAGCATTGCTGATAACCAGCAAGTGTGTTTACATCGTGATCAGCTGTGATTGGACACAGCTGATCACATGGTAAAGACTCATTGTGATTGGCTTTTTACCCCGATCTGTGATCAGCTATGTCCAAAGGACTTACCTGAGAAAATCTCTCCTCCCCTCCTAATGACTTCTGGGATGTATGCCATCATTTGCCTAGTCCTGGAAACCAGTGACTTTCTCTTTCCCTTTGCCATTTATCCATGAACTGTCTATGATCTTCTAATTAACATTATCGGAGCCAATTGCTCCCATCATCACATACTATTTTGGTTTAATAGACTTATGGATGGGATTTCCACTCTGTGTTTGATATATATTTAATATAAGCAAATCGCTTTGACAGCATTATTATTTATACCAACACAGCAGCCATCAGGAATTTGATAAAGTGCATAATGATACTAAAGGGGGGGTGTATGTCTGAGTGTGGTGGCCATCTGAGTCTGTAGGCAACGTTGTCTAATTTTAATGAATTTGGTGGAGGTATTTTCTATTTTTTCTATTTTTGATTACTGTGAATTTTTGTAATAAATACTCTATATAATTTTTGACTAATTTGCTAGTTCCTTTTTTGAAGAATTGCTTTGGGAATCTTTTTTATTTCCCTCCCTTCTTTTGTAAGCCTGGAAACCATCAAGTAACTGAAGAAACGTAAAAAAAAAGAAGTTTAAAACAAGTAAATATAATATACTTCCCTATTTACTTATGTATCAATAACTCACGGTGGAGCTGCTGATTTAAGCGGGTCTGTTACCTTCACTCTGCTTCCCTCTGTTTCACCAGCACCGGGTCTAGGGTTCCGTTGAGTTTATTGATGGACGATACACGCACCAACACTGGAGTATGTTTTCAATGCTATATTAAACAAACGACTTAGGAAATAGCAGGAAAGAGATGGAAAGGAGACTTGCAGAAGAAACTTAAATATTCTCTGGTAGGGTTCTCTTGACAAATGTCCTGGTAGAATTCAAATAATATGTGGAATGCGCTCCCCTCGTGGGACACACTCCTTGCTCGTCTGGATAGGCCTCTCTCACCGGTCTAGCAGCCAGCACGCAGCACGAATCAAAGTCTCTGCCACAGACTTGCTGGGAATAAAATCCGTACGATCCTCTGCCACAGGATGTATAGATTTTGTTTGCAGTGAAATGTCAGTCACAGTGCCTGAACCTTTAAGCCGAGCCGGCAACACTATGCTGTATAGTTACTTTCGGATACGTCCTCCAACCGAGTCACCAGGCCCCTCTATAGACCAGCACGCCGTGTGATCTCTCCAAGACGGGTTCTCCCCTGGGATCTCCTCGGTTGTCCAGCTTCGTCACACAGGACCAACAGCTCAGGACCATTCCTCGGCCGCGGTGGTAGGCCCCAGACAAGCCTCTGGACCCACCCCTGCGCCGCAGCATCGTGGGCCTCCCGAACGGAGGACCACGAGGTAGCTCCTTAATGCATACCTGTCGGCCAGGAGGGCCAGCAGGTGGCTGTAAAACGAACCCCAAAATATGGCGTCTGTCCCATAAATACCCTCGCCCAGAATGCAACTCAGAGGACCACCTCCACCGAGCTTGTCTCCGGGACAGAGGAGCATCCATGCGCTTCAACACATTGCCTTTGCAACCCTGACCAGTGGTAACAGTGACACCCACCTGTCAGCACGGAAACACACACAACGTCAGCCAAGCTGGAACAGAGGCAAACTTAACCTTCCTAACGCACAATTTACTAAATTTACCTAACATGCGGTGGATTGCAAATCTACCAGCGCTACACTTACAAATGATAGCAGCATAATGATTAAAAATCATCAATGTTGATTGAGAGAGTGAGGTTCCACTTTAAATTTGTTATCACAAGGGGAAAGCCCCCCCCCCCCCCCTATATGATGGTATAGTGAATATAGCAGGTTCTTTTTAGGGTTCTTTTTAAAGATCTCTAACGTCACCTCTGCTCTAAATTTAAACTAACGAAGCCCAGATTGTATACCATTACCTTCTTCTTAAGCCACAGTTGCAAGGGAATGACAGCACAGAAACTGGAATTGATGAGAGCTCCTCACTCCTGGATTTATTCTAGCTAGGGAAGATCAAAGAATCACTGGGCTGACTCTGCTCTCCATGCTAGCATTTTCCATGGACATTTGGAGCACCCAGGATGGGTGAGTCTGGCATACATGGCAGCATGCTTTACAGCTACTTGAATCACTTCCAAAAGTGATCAACTGAAAACTCTAGGCTACCCTAGAGCAGGAAGTGTGTACATGATCGCGCTGCTGCCAATACCTGACATACCTTTGTGGCAGGGAGACGATTAAAGGATTTGTATTTTTTCAATGTTGCTTTTGAAGCCACATAAAAAGACCCTCTCCCTAATGTATGTTTTTTTTTTTTTTTTTTTTGCATTGGTACATGTGCATTGGCAGCGTCTAGTTTCCCATGCCTTTTTGGACAGTAGTAATTTGCCTTTTAACCCTAAAAATGGGCAAGACTGAATAGCAAGATTCATTCCCCTATAGACTCCAAGGCGAATCACCTCAATGTTAGGCTGGCTGAATAATGAACAATATTCACCAAAGCCTTGGTGAATCGAACCTGGGCAGATTCATCCATTACTAGTCATTGTTTCTAATTCCAAATAAGTGTATTTAAATCATACTTATACAGCATAAATAGTGCCCTGTGTCATCAATAAAAGTTTAACTGCTTGCCGACCAGCTGTTGTCATTATACTGCGACAGGTTGGAACGGATGCGCGAATCACCGTAGGTGTACGTCGGCCGCTTTAAGAGCTGTACGCCAGAGCCGATGCACATGGCCGGCGGCCGTGATGTCTGCCGGTGACCCATGATCGCTCCTCAGAGTGCCAGAACGGGGATTTGTCAATGTAAACAGACAGATCCCCATTCTGTCAGGGAAGTAGAGAAAGATCTGCTGTTCCTAGTGATCAGGAACAGCGACCTCTCTCTACTCCCCCCACAGTTAGAAACACCTCCCTAGGGAACACTTAACCCCTTGATCGCCCCCTAGTGTTACCCCCTTCCCTGCTAGTGACATTTATACAGTAATCAGTGGCTATTTTTAGCTGTGATTGCTGTATAAATGTCAATGGCCCCAAAAAAGTGTCAAAAGTGTCCGATCTGTCTGCCACAATGTCACAGTCCTGCTAAAAATCACTGATTACTGCCATTACTAGTAAAAAAAAAAAAGAATAATAAAAATGCCATAAATATATCCCCTATTTTGTAGACGCTATAACTTTTGCGCAAACCAATCAACATACGCTTATTGCCGTTTTTTTACCAAAAATATGTAGAAGAATACATATTGCCTAAACTGATGAAGAAATTTTTTTTTTTTGGATATTTATTATAGCAAAAAGTAAGAAATATTGTGTTTTTCAAAATTGAAGCTCCTTTTTTGTTTCTAGTGCAAAAAATAAAAAACGCAAAGGTGATCAAATACCACCAAAAGAAGGCTCTATTTGTGGGAAAAAAAGGACGCCAATTTTGTTTGGGTACAGCATCACATGACAGTGCAATTGTCAGTTAAAGCGACGCAGTGCCATATTGCAAAAAATGGCCTGGTCATTAAGGGGAGTAAATCCTTCCGGGGCTGAAGTGGTTAATTTGCCTACTGACCTCATCAACCAGTGACTGGATGTTACCAAAGGTGATTAAGGGATCCACATTCTGAAAACCATTGTAGGCAGGAGGGCTACTGAACAATCAACATAACAGAAGTAAACTTTTTTTTATCAGACAATGAATAAATGAATACAATGAGTTTACCTGTTGTAACTGGTAAAAAAAAACAAAAAAAACAAAAAAACTTATAGCTCCTGCAGGCAATACATGTTCCAATTTAGCTTTAACAGACTGGTCTGCCAACAAGCTACATAGTATATTGTATGGTAACGTTACAGATCAGCTTTGCAATCTGAAAGACCTTTTGTATTTTCAATTGGAAAGGTTTTTCTTTTATTGTTACATTTTACTGTTTTTCTTGGTTCTGAAGTGTAGTAGTGCTTGGGCCCTGTGCCCTCAGAAAAAACTTTGGCTATTCAGAAATTTGGATTAAATCCAGATTTTAAGAATGATTGGCCAGACTTGTTCCACCGAATGCACCACAATGTATTACAAAAACTGTCATTGGTCAAAGTCTTGCACCTGACCACAGTAGAAGCCCACACACTATAAAAGACTTTTACCCCAGCAGCCCTTTGGCAGAGTTTGGGAATTTATTGTGAGGAACAGCTGACAGTATAGCAGGGAGAGAGAATTTGCAGTGTAGTGTGTTAATAAAGCTATACATCGCTTCATACAGCACTATATTCAGTGCTGTAAATTGCCAGTAATACTCTCCAAAGAATTGCAGTTTACGTGGCTAATGGACATTACACTTTATGCATTGTATGTATCTGTTTTTAATGTATATATGTGCACTTACACACCTTTTCTATATAACATCTGGTTACACACATGCCAATACCTTTTGAATAATGTTTTATGCCATGCGTCATACTGGCATTTGAAGTCCCTTTTATGTCTTATGCTTGCTTTGAATGTTTTTGGTTTTATCACGTCATTCCCATCGTTTTTATTCCTCTTCTTATGCATTTTTTTATCCCCTCCCTTTTTTCTCATGCTGACACAGCACATAACAATCCCGGGCTATGGCTGCCTATTTCCCTGTCCCTGCCTTTAGTCCTGCCTACAGCCTCGCTCCCTGTCACTACAAGAAGCCACGTCCTTCAAGACATAGATGCTCCGAAACGCTTCCCACCCCTTACGTCACTTCCGGCCAATGTGTTCCACGCTGGTCCAGGCAGCGTGGCTGTCCACTCTGGAGCTTCCTTCTGCTGTGGCTCCCCTCCCCTGGTTGGCTGGGATCTCCTGCTGCATACTGGACCACCTCCAGGACTACCTAACCAGGACTATTCTAACACTGGATCACTATTCCACCACACTTACCATGATGAGCATTTTTTCTCGTGCTGACAGAGCACATAACAATCCCGGGCTATGGCTGCCTCTTTCCCTGTCCCCACCTTTAGTCCCACCTACAGCCTCACCCCCTGTCACTACAAGAAGCCACGTCCTCTGGCTTCAAGCCATCAGTATAAAGAAGGAGCCAATAGACGCTCCGAAGCATGTCCCGCCCCTTTTACGTCACTTCCGGCCAATGCGTTCCACGCTGGTCCTGGCAGTGTGGCTGTCCCCTCTGGCGCTTCCTTCTGCTGCGGCTTCCCTCTGCTGGTTGGCTGGGATCTCCCGCTGCATACTGGACCACCTCCAGGACCACCTAAACGGGACTACCCTGACGCTGGATCACTTTATCTTTGGCCAGCCCTGTTACCCAGAGTGCCCTACATCTCTTTACCTTGTTTTTTTTTGTTACTTCTTTTGTCTTTGAGCTTTATTTGTGTTTAATTTTATTAGGGTCTTTTATTTATTTATTTATTTATTTATTTATTTATTTATTTTTACTGTTTTTTTTTAACTTTTGATGGAGTCTGTGGCAGCAACAGCAGCGTGAAGTTGTTGGTTACACCACATAAGATAAATAACAACAAAAACGCCAGTGCAATTATGTGCCTATTGTTATCTTTCCAATACCTTGACTGTCTGTACTGCAGCTAACACTTTATGTGCTACCACATATGTCCATAACTATTATAACAAGTAAAAAGTGCTGCGCAATAACACAATTGAGTGAAATACATTGTGCAGTATTTCAACTTGTGTCTAACCTTTAAATTGTGACATACAGACTAAACAATATATAACAAGAATACTTAAATAAATAATATCAGTCCACCATGTTTTTGTAACTGTTCTTTAATTTCAAACTTATTTGTATCCGTTAATTACAGGTACTTATATAGCACCATCAATTTACACAGTGGTTTACATGTTTTTTATACATTCACATCAGTCCCTGCCCTCAAGGAGTTTACAATCTAAGGTCCCTAACTCACATTCATACTGTACATACACATACCAGGGCCAATTTGTACAGGGACCAGTAAACCTACCCATATGTCTTTGGAGTGTGGGAGGAAACCGGAGCACCCGGAGGAAACCCACACAGGCACAGGGAGAACATGCAAACTCCTAACAGGTAGTTGTCATGGTTGGGATCAGAACCGACATCCCTAGTGCTGCTAGGCAGAACTGCTTAGCCACTGTGTTACCCATAACAATTTTCTCCTTTTATTACCGTGCACCAATATCACCATATACTGTGCAACTCCCAACAACTGTGAGTTAATGTCCTCACTTTATATATATGTGCTTTCCTCTTTAAACCAGGGATAGTGTAGCGCTGACTGGTTCCTGTAGCCTTCAGGTATCTTCAATCCACTTCCATCCTTGTCACTCTCTACAGGAATGTCATCCAAAGCTCAAAAGGAATAAGCCAACATAGTGTTCTCTGCTTTCCCCCTATTTTTTTTAAATTAAAATAAGTAAAATAACACTTACATTTTAATGTGCACAATTCTGGTAGACTTCATTAAAAACAGCAGTATTTCCCCTTAAGAAGCAACCACTCTGTTGACTTCCGGTTTGCAGCATGACATCATCAGCTCCTCCCTATGCATCAATTCATGGCATCATATGGCTTTGTCGAGAAAGATGAGGATTATAGTTGTCATAGTGGCATTCAGGAAGAGAGGGAGAATATGGGCAGGCTTTCAGGGGTGGGTTTCATCCCTTAAAAACCCTGGGAGTTGTATATGGCTGAGGGGAAGGAGCTGAGGATAATGTAATTCTTAGCAACACCAAGGATTCAGGTACCTCGGCCTGCAGTAACTTGCAGTGCGGTATTAGGGAGAGCAACCATTACTGGTTGACGACCCTCCTGGATCCACGTTACAAGGGGAAAGATGCAGGGCTCATCTTGCTCTCGTAGAGGGAGCAAAAGATAAAACAACTGCAGGATGTGAGGGAACAAAAGATAAAACACCTGCAGGATGTGCTGCAGACAGAACCTGTTAACCTCCTTTCCATTGGCTGAAAGTATACTATCCCATGGGTAATGCGGCTTGGAGTCTTCTGTCATTGAAAGAGGAGCAATGGTGCGGTGGTTGCCTAAGTAAGGCACTCAAAACATTTTTCTCTACCCAACACGTTGGGCTGTCTACAGTGGCTGCATCATGTGTTTGGGGAGTACATGGAGCCAAGGGTGAATGTTGACCCCATTCCAACAGATGATCCTGTTGCTTATTGGTTAATGAGGATGGGCCATTGGACAGAGATTACCTAGTATGCAAATGAGCTGCTGGGCTGCTATTCAGACAGCTTCCTCTCTGAAAGTACAATGCAGCAAGGGGCTTTGTGACAAACCAAAGAGTCTGTCCCCAGACACAGTTGACCTGCTGACCTTTATTAAAATGAGCCAGTCCTGGATGAGCAACAACTACCAAGCCCCTCCTGCAGATGCTGCAGAATGCTTTCTCTTTTATCACTGAAATAAATCCCACCTTCTGCCACCATTGCTATTAGGGATGGGCTGAACGGACCCCTGTTCAGTTCGGACCAGAACTTCCGAACACCGCGAATGTTCGGACCCGAACAACGAACCCAATTAAAGTCAATGTAAAAAAGGGGGGAATTTGGGACTTTAAATGAGGCACGGTGAGGTGTCTCCATCCCTGTCTCAGGTATACAACAAAGGGAAGTTGGGACTTTAAATGAAGCAGATGGAATGCGGAGGTAAAAGTAAAAAGTTTTATTCCATGAAGTCGGAAGGCGGAAATTCATTCATATATATATATACATATATATCCTTAGCACCAAATGTTGGTATAGCAAATACAGAGGTAAATATCCATATAACACATATCGTGTCAGATACATGATGATAGGATAATAACATATAGGGCAATGATATGACCTACAGGTGTCAAGAATGGCATGCTCGATAGCTGTGTCCGTGATCACATGTTTGTATAAAAATAAGTAAATATCTAGTATAAAGGTGGCATCAGATTAAACTTGTAGCTCAAGGTGGCATCAGATTAAACTCATAGCTCAACGCGATTCGTGAATACCTTCACTTGTCAGGAGCAGATGCGACAATTGCCTATAGGATATAATAAGTATGATAAGCCACACTCAGTGTAGAGGGGAATAAAAATAGTAGACTTATGTTTGAAATAATTGGCCAAACACACTTACCAAAACGGGCAGATAGTAAAGCATGCGGGAAATGGCACACGGTGAGCCAGAGGCAAATGGCCCCTCCACGGGGGCTGAGGTGGCGTGTGTAGAGGATTGCAGCATGGGATGATGTAAAGAGAGCATGGGTAGGAAATGGTGTCGATATGAATATAGCAGTTTTGTGTGGCTCATCAAACAGGAATATCTGGGAATAAATATTATATATATGTATAATTTGAAGCAATAAAAGTTGTTTTAGAGTAATTCTTAATGAACCCAGTAGACGTGTATAAAGTAGTGTAAGGAAAGGTAACATGAATGGACTAAATGGTTAATGTGCATAGTGCTAAATAGACTTGGAAGAAATAGTAGGTGTGTGAACAAGTCAAAATGATAAGAGACAGATTAGGAGAGAAACAGGAAAATTGACATCTAGAGTGAGATAGTGAGGGGTGATTGAGAGGCCCTTACCTAAATGCTGCATCCAAACAGTACCAGCGGACAAGCATCCGGTCCGCAGGAAGCCCAGGAGGAGACTGGCCTTGTAGACAGCCAGCTCCAAATGGGGATGTGTATATACACGCCACCAGCACCACGTGCTTGCATCCCAGGAGGGGCGGCGTCCGCACCTGAGCTCCATGAGTGCTCAGCGATTGGCGCCATCCCCTCTCGTCGGAAGCACGTAGTTGATAAACAATGCGTCAGTGCAGTGGCGCCAGGACTGACGTCACACGCACAACGCAAGAGACGTGATGCGAATGCGCTGAGGGGCGCCCCCCCCGGGGAGAGGAAAAATTACTTACACTACTTTATACACGTCTAGTGGGTCCATTAAGAATTACTCTAAAACAACTTTTATTGCTTCAAATTATACATATATATATAATATTTATTCCCAGATATTCCTGTTTGATGAGCCACACAATACTGCTATATTCATATGGACACCATTTCCTACCCATGCTCTCTTTACATCATCCCATGCTGCAATCCTCTCAAAGCCTAAAAAAGAAACATTCCTTCCAATATAGTGCCGGGGGGGGGGGTCCCTTAGTCTAACTGTAAAGTGGCAGATCTGTACCATGTCTAGAATCTGCTGCAGCAATAATTGCATTTATAAAGCCAAAAAAAAATGATTTTTTTCCTGCAAGCTGCCTTTAATTTGCTCAGCAACAGCTGGAGAGCCAGTGTGTATAATGAGGCCACAATGTAGTGCACTGGGAACAAGATTAGAGATTTTTGGATACATTCTGGTGTCACTTTGACTTTGGATAGAAGTAACGGATGCGTTAAAATTGGTCTTTGGGTGTCGGTGGCGCCTTCCCACCGTAACCCTATAGAGATAATCTTGATGAAAGCAAGAATTTGCCTTGCTGTAAAAAATTGCAATGATATGCATGTGTCAGACAGGTGCAGAAAAATTGGTCTTTGGGTGTCGGTGGTGCCTTCCCACCGTAACCCTATAGAGGTACTCTTGATGCAAGCAAGAATTTGCCTTGCTGTAAAAAATTGCAATGATATGCACCTGTCAGACAGGTGCAGAAAAACTGGTCTTTGGCTATCGGTGGTGCCTTCTCACCGTAACCCTATAGAGGTACTCCTGATGAAAGCAAGAATTTGCCTTGCTGTAAAAAATTGCAATGGTATGCACCTGTCAGACAGGTGCAGAAAAATTGGTCTTTAGGTGTTAATTGTGCTCATGAAACCTATACCAAAAACATTCTTCCAGATGAAATGATTGAACACCCTCAAAGGTAGTCAGCCTTGAAGTCCTGCAGAGATTCCACATCCCAAAAAGACTTAATCAGTGACATCGGCATCAGGGGCTTCATAGCTGCTAATCCAGGACTGATTCATTTTTATAAAAGTCAAACAGTCCACAGAGTCTGTGGACAGATGAGTTCTATGATCAGTAACAAAACCTCCTGCAGCACTGAATGCCCGTTCTGAAAGCACACTGGATGCAGGGCAGCCCAACAACTCAATAGCATACTGGGCAAGTTCTGGCCAGTGGTCTATTCTCATGACCCAGTAAGCCAGTGGATCGTCAGCTGGAAAGCACTCCGTCTCTATTTTGGCCCCGAGGTAATCGTCCACCATGTGATGCAGACGCTGCCGATGGGATGTGGAAGCTGACAGCCCTGGGTGGCGAGGACTAAAAAAATTCCCAAATGCCTCACTTAGGCAGATGCCTTCTCCAACGCTTCTTTCTTCACTAACGGAAGACCCAAAACGACGTTTTCCACCACACTGTAACCTACTAGAGTCAGGAAAAAAGTTAAATAAAATCCTCTTTAACGTGTCTTCAAGAGATTTTATTCTCTGTACTCTCTGTGGGGATGGGATGAGTTCAGAGACTTTCCCCTTATAACGGTGGCCAAGGAGGGTTGCCAACCAGTAATCATCCTTCTCCTTTATGCCACGTATTCTTGGGTCCTTTCACAGGCTTTGAAGCATGAGGTTGCCCATGCACCTCAAATTTGCAGAGGCTTGAGAAGCAGACTCCTCGGGGTCACTCAGGATGACAGCATCTGGAACTTCCTCCTCCCAGCCACGTACTACTCCCAAGGATCCTGGGGTTGGAAAGCCATCGCTTACAGATTGACGCATGTCTTCCTCTTCTTCAAAGCCTATGAAAGTGACAGAATCCTCCTCCTTATCCTCCTCCCCTCTCTCCTCCTGTGTGTTTTGTGACATAGGAATTATGGTGTCTGCATAAAGTGGGCCTTGAGAGGAAAGGAAGTCCTCCTCTTTCTCCTGCTGCTCTGCCTCCAGTGCCCTGTCCATAATGCCACGCAGAGTCTGCTCCAGCAGGAACACAACAGAGATTGTGTCACTGATGCATGCACTGTCACTGCTCACCATCCTTGTGGCCTCCTTAAATGGTGACAATACAGTGCATGCATCCTTATTGATCAGCCATTGGCGTAGGGAAAAAAAGCCGAGACAGCCTGTTGTCGTGCCGTATTGACACAAGTACTCATTGACGGCCCTCTGCTGCATGTATTCCCAAAGTTGAGTTCCACCTGGTGGGCATGTCACAAATCAGGCGGTTTACGGGCAGGTGGAATTCCCGCTGAATTTCAGCCAACCGAGCACTGGCTGTGTATGACCACCTGAAATGGCTACAGACTCTTCTGGCCTGCTTTAGTACATCTTGCACCCCTGGGTACATACTTAGGAAATGCTGCACCACCAAACTGAGGACATGTGCCAGGCATGACACATGTGTCAACTTTCCCTGTCTATAGGAGGACAGGAGGTTTGAGCCAATATCGGACACCACCATTCCTGGCTCCAGCTGGTGTGGTGTGAACCACCTCTGGGCCTGTTCTTGCAGAGCTGCAAGAATCTCTGCACCGGTGTGGTTCCTGTCCACTAAACACACCAGCTGAAGCACTGCATGGCACCTTTTATCCTGACTCTGAGAAAAGCCCTTTGAACACTTAGGGGGTACCTGATGTTCATAGGACAATTCTGCAGAGGAGGGCATGGAGGTGGCGGAGGAGGAGGAGGGGGTAGAGCTCACAGGTCTGGCATCATCACCACCAGCTGTAGGAGACGCGGGGGCACAAGCTGCAGCACTGAGCCCTGTCCTGCATCCTTTCGAGTTCCAAGCAGCGTTACCCAGTGTGCTGTGAATGAAAAATATTGTCCCTGCCCATGCTTGCTGGACCACGTGTCAGCAGTAAGGTGGATTTTGCGGCTGACTGCCTTGCCCAACGATGACAGAACATTCCCTCCCACCGGATGGTAGAGAGATGGAACGGCCTTAAGTGAAAAGTAGTATCAACTGGGAACCTGCCATTGTGGTACAGCACATTGTGTGAATTCACGGAAGGGGGCAGAATCCACCAGGCTGAAAGGCAGAAGTTGGAGAGCCAACAGCTTTGACAAGCTTGCATTCAGGCGCTGGGCATGTGGGTGGCAGGGACTGTATTTTTTTTTCCACTGCAGAAGATCGGGCAGAGAAATTTGCCGGCTACAGTCTACAGCTGGTGGTGTGCTGCTGGTAGATGAGCTGCTAGGACCTTGGACACCCTGTGCTATACCATCATCCCTGTCATTGGAGGCTGCTGAAAGGTAATGACTCGCAGGGGCAGACTGAAGTGGGTAAGGAGGAGGAGGAGGAGGGACAGATTTGTGCCCCTTGTGTGGCTGTTAGGTGCTCTTGCCAACGGGCTGAGTGGTTGGACGTTAAATGCCTTGTTAGGCATGTGGTACCCAAATGGTTGGTGTTTTTGCCACGTTTGATGAGCCTGTGACACAGTTTACAGATAGCAACAGTGCTATCTGCTGCAGATGTGCTGAAAAAAGCCCAGACAGCTGAGCTGTGGGGAGTAAGCCGGGAGATAACAGCTGCAGAATGTGATGCAATAGGTTGGCTGCTCTCTACTCTTTCTTGATGCCGACCTCCTTGGGGTTGTGCCACCTCACCTTTAGTTTCCTCCTCTGCTCTATCTGGCACCCAAGTCGCATCATTATCCTTATTATCATCTCCATCTCCTTCATCTTCATCATTACCACTGGAGACAACTTGGCAATATGCTGCGGCTTGGGGAACATAAATGCCAATTTGTCTACCAGTGTTCCTCCCTCTCTCTAGGCTCATGTTCCTGTCATCCTCAACCTCAGAACCAGCATCTGAATCCAGTAATGGCTGGGCATCATCAAGGTGCAAGTGGATGACGCTGTGGTCAAATAACTCAGCTGACTCCTCAGTGGCTGATGTCAGGGCTATGGCAGGATTAGATGGGGACAAGGAGGCAGGTTTATCCACTCTGGCAACTGCAGGGGACTGCACACTCGTCTCTGTTTGTGTGACAGAGGATGAGGAGGATGAGGAAGGTTTAGTAAGCCAGTCCACCACCTCCTCTGCATGCTGTGGCTGGATAGCACGGGCAAACTCACTAAACAGAGGAAATGATGCCCTGCCTGAGGACTGACCACCACGTCCACCTTTGCCTGTGGACACATTTGTTGCTGGCCCCCACATTTGTTGCTGGGAACGTCTGCTTCTCCTTGTTGTTCTCCCAGACGTTATTGGGAGGGAGGGGGCGGTGCTTATTAGCAAATGTAAAGGAGAAGTTGAAATCTGTATGTAGATGTACTTTAATCAATGTAAGGAGGTGTTTGGTGCCCTTTAATTTGAGTACTCACACTACACAGACACACTCGACGGATACAATATAATATAGTGCAATATAATGCGCCAAACGTACAGTGATGCACAGAACTATATGGCGTTAAACTGGCAGTAGCGCACACAGAAGTAAATGACGTTAAACTGGCAGTAACGCACAAAACTATATGGCGTTAAACTTGTAGTAACGCACACAGAACTATATGGCGTTAAACTGGCAGTAACGCATGCAAAACAATATGGCGTTAAATTGGCAGTAACGCACGCAAAACGATATGGCGTTAAACTGGCAGTAACGCATGCAAAACGATATGGCGTTAAACTGGCAGTAATGCATGCAAAACTATATGGCATTAAACAGGTAGTAACTCACGCAAAACTATATGGCGTTAAACTGGTAGTAACGCACGCAAAACTATATGGTGTTAAACTGGCAGTAACGCACGCAAAACTATATGGCGTTAAACTGGCAGTAACGCACGCAAAATGATATGACATTAAACTGGCAGTAACGCACGCAAAACTATATGGAGTTAAACTGGTAGTAACGCACGCAAAGCTATATGGCGTTTAACTGGCAGTAATGCATGCAAAACTATATGTCGTTAAACAGGCAGTAACGCACGCAAAATGATATGGCGTTAAACTGGCAGTAACGCACACAATGCAATATGGCGTTAAACTGGCAGTAACGCACGCAAAACTATATGGCGTTAAACTGGCAGTAACACACGCAATACGATATGGCGTTAAACTGGCAGTAACCCAATCAAATAGACAGTGTGCAACCGTCACTATACTGAAGCTATCTGAACTGTCCCTACTCTAGCTATATACTAATGTCAAGATTACTGACACGGTCTCACTACACTACGTTGAAACTATCTGAGCTGTCCCTACTCTAGCTGCACACTATGAAAAGCTGAATGATGGTCCTCCTCACTACACTCACACTATCCCTAGACTGACACTAAACTAATATTCTACACTGACAATTGAAGCAAAATAGCACAGTATAGCACACGAATAGCACTGAACAAAGCCCTGTTCTATCTCTCTCCACACCAAAATCACACTGAAAATGGCTGCCATTGAAAGAATACTTTTATACTGTGGGGCGGGAATGAGCTATGATTGGATAAAGTCATGATGACAGTGTCCAATCATGACTCTGACAGTGCTCTGTGGCCTGATTGGCTCAAGCTTTCACTGCTTCAGCCAATCAGGGCTTGCAATGCACTGTTCAACGCCACAATGAATTGTGGTCGGTTCGGGGGGCCCAACAAACGGTTGAAAGACCCGTCTGTTCGGCTGTTAGCCGAACGTCCGAACAACGATAGATCGGACCGAACCGTTCGCCCATCCCAAATTGCTATCTCTTGCCCTATGAGCACTCCCGATCACACCTCTTTCTATTACAGCTGGTCAAGCACTGTTAACACCTATTGCCACCACTGTAGACATGCTACCATTTCTATCTCATACTGGGCCCGTTGTTCATTACAATAGTACTTTTCATTTGACGCATCTATTTTTTTCACAGCTGATTCACAGTTCCAAAGATGTTACATTATATGTTTATATAATTGTATTATTCTGCGCTCACCAAACTAGTAATGTGATCAATATTATAAAAATATCTAATAAATGAGAAATAGTCCAGGGCCGGTCCTACACGGAGAGCACGGGGTGCAGTGCACCCAGGCGCCAGAGAGGTGGGGCGCTGAAGCGCCAGAGTGCTCCCTTCCCTCCTCCACCTCCTCTTGATTGTGTCCGGTGGCGGCGCTCTCCTCCGCCGGTGTTAAAAGAAGAAAGGCGCCGCTGTGTGTGCTGCTCAAGCCCCTCCCTCCTCCTGTCAGAGAAAGAGAGACATCGGAGGCAGAGCGGCTGGTCTCTGCGTCGAGAGAGACCAGCCGCACAGTGATGTCGCGCGGGGGGAGCGGAGGAGCAGTCCGTGCCTGACACATTCTCCTCTCTGTGTCTCCCACTCCTGCCTGCTTTAAACTGCTCTGCTCTACACCCGGGCGGCGCGGCTGGCTGCACACTGTTCTCTCCTCTTCAGCTGCCGCCCGGGTGTATTTATGTACCCTAATGGAGGGGGGGCTGCACTAATGGAGGGGGGGCTGTACTAATGGAGGGGGTCTGTACTAATGGAGGGGGGCTGTACTAATGGGGGGGCTGTACTAATGGAGGGGGGCTGTACTAATAATGGGGGGGGCTGTACTAATGGGGGTCTGTACTAATGGAGCGGGGGTCTGTACTAATGGAGGGGAGGTCTGTACTAATGGTGGGGGGTCTGTACTAATGGTGGGGGGTCTGTACTAACGGTGGGGGGTTCTGTACTAATGGAGGGGGGTCTGCCCTGGGGGTACTGTACTAATGGAGGGGGGGTCTGTACTAATGGAGAGGGGGTCTGTACTAATGGAGGGGGGGCTGTACTAATGGAGGGGGGGCTGTACTAATGGGGGGGTCTGTACTAATGGAGAGGGGGTCTGTACTAATGGGGTCTGTACTAATGGAGGGGAGGTCTGTACTAATGGGGGGGTTCTGTACTAATGGAGGGGGGTCTGTCCTGGGGGGTCTGTACTAGGGTTGTCCCGATACCGATACTAGTATCGGTATCGGCACCGATATCGAGCATTTGCCCAAGTACTTGTACTCGGGCAAATGCTCCCGATACTTCCGCCGATACCTAAACAGTCAGCGGTGATCAGCGTGTGGGGGAGGTACAAGCTTCTCCCCCCGCGGCTTTAGTGACATACAGCGGTGATCGGTGCTTGTAACTCCCCCACACGCGATCACCGCTGACTGTCACCTCATCCTCCTCCATGCCCCCTCCGTTCCTCTGTCCCCCTATGCTGTTCCCCTCTGTTGCTCTGTCCCCCTCCATTCCGGCGTTCCGCTGTCCCCCTCTGTTGTTCTGTCCTCCTCCGCTGTCCTCCTCCGCTGTCCTCCTCCGCTGTCCTGTCCTCCTCCGCTGTCCTCCTCCGCTGTCCTCCTCCGTTGTTCTGTCCTCCTCCGCTGTCCTCCTCCATTGTTCTGTCCTCCTCCGCTGTCCTCTTCCGCTGTCCTCCTCCGTTGTTCTGCCCTCCTCCGCTGTCCTCCTCCGTTGTTCTGTCCTCCTCCGCTGTCCTCCTCCGTTGTTCTGTCCTCCTCCGCTGTCCTCCTCCGTTGTTCTGTCCTCCTCCGCTGTCCTCCTCCGCTGTCCTCCTCCGTTGTTCTGTCCCCCTCCGTTACACTGTCCTCCTCCTCTGTCCCCCTCTGTTGTTCTGTCCCCCTCCGCTGTCCCCCTCCGTTCCGGCGTTCCGCTGTCCCCCTCTCCGCTGTGTGAATGGACAGAGTCAGCTGACTCTGTCCATTCACATAACTGAAACATTGTAATCTCCTGTGATTACGATGTGTCAGTTTATGAATGGAGAGGAGCCGCTGTCTTCTCTCCATTCATTCTCAGTGCAGCTGAGGCTGCAGAGAAAGGGACTGGGGAATCTCTATCCTCGGTCTCTTTCCCTGTCTCAAGGGGGAGATATCAGAGGTCTGTTAAGACCCCTGATATCTCACCAAAGCCCCCCAACAGGGCTGATAAAAAAAAAAAACACACACCTATTGCAATAAAGGATAAAAAAAAAATGATTGTAAAAAAATAATGAATGTAAATAAAAAAAACACACAGAAACCGTTCACCCCCTGCCCCCCCCCCCAAAAAAAAAACACTGTCATGTGACATTAAAAAAAAGTATCGGTAATCGGTATCGGCGAGTACTTGAAAAAAAGTATCGGTACTTGTACTCGGTCCTAAAAAAGTGGTATCGGGACAACCCTAGTCTGTACTAATGGAGGGGGGGTCTGTAATAATGGAGAGAGGGTCTGTACTAATGGAGGGGGGGTCTGTACTAATGGGGGGTCTGTACTAATAGGGGGGTCTGTCCTGGGGGGTCTGTACTAATGGGGGGTCTGTACTAATGGAGGGGGGTCTGTACTAATGGAGAGGGGGTCTGTCCTGGGGGGTCTGTACTAATGGAGGGGGGTCTGTACTAATGGAGGGAGGGTCTGTACTAATGGAGGGGGGTCTGTACTAATGGAGGGGGGGTCTGTACTAATGGAGAGGGGGTCTGTACTAATGGAGGGGGGCTGTACTAATGGAGGGGGGGTCTGTACTAATGGAGGGGGGTCTGTACTAATGGAGGGGGGTCTGTACTAATGGAGGGGGGTCTGTACTAATGGAGAGGGGGTCTGTACTAATGCAGGGGGGTCTGTACTAATGGAGAGGGGGTCTGTACTAATGGAGGGGGGGTCTGTACTAATCGAGAGGGGGTGTGTACTAATGGAGAGAGGGTCTGTACTAATGGGGTCTGTACTAATAGAGGGGGGTCTGTACTAATGGAGAGGGGGTCTGTACTAATGGGGTCTGTACTAATGGAGGTGGGTCTGTACTAATGGTGGGGTCTGTACTAATATGGGGGTCTCTACTAATGGAAGGTGGTCTGTCCTGGGGGGTCTGTACTAATGGAGGGGGGTCTGTACTAATGGAGGGGGGTCTGTACTAATGGGGGGGGTCTGTACTAATGGAGAGGGGGTCTGTACTAATGGAGGGGGTCTGTACTAATGGAGGAGGGGTCTATACTAATGGGGGGTCTGTACCAATGGGGGGGTCTGTACTAATGGAGGTGGGGTCTGTACTAATGGAGAGGGGGTCTGTACTAATGGGGTCTGTACTAATGGAGGGGGGGTCTGTACTAATAGGGGGGTCTGTACTGGGGGGTCTGTACTAATGGAGGGGGGTCTGTACTAATGGAGAGGGGGTCTGTCCTGGGGGGTCTGTACTAATGGAGGGGGGGCTGTTCTAATGGAGGGGGGTCTGTACTAATGGAGAGGGGGTCTGTCCTGGGGGGTCTGTACTAATGGAGGGGGGTCTGTACTAATGGAGGGGGGGTCTGTACTAATGGGGGGTCTGTCCTGGGGGGGTCTGTACTAATGGAGGGGTGGTTTGTCCTGTGGGGGTCTGTACTAATGGAGAGGTAGATCTGTCCTGGGGGGGTCTGTACTGATGGAGGGGGTTTACCTGGGGGGATCTGTACTGAGTAAGGTCTGTACTGAGGGAGGGGTTTATACTTAGTGAGGGTTCTGCACTGACGGAGGGGGGTCTATATGTAGTGGAGGGGGGTCTTTACTGAGGGGCGACTATAGTTGGTGGAAGGGGGGGTGACCCCAACCCTAGTGAAGCCAATGCAGCTGCGGGCTCTCCTTTCCCCCCTCCCTCTCCTTTCCCCCCTCCCTCTCCTCCTGCGTGCTGCTGTACTAGTGAGCAGCGCTTGCCAGCACAGCTGCCCACTATGTTTCTTCCCCCGCCTTCATATCAACCAGGGAGGAAACAGAATAGAAAAAGGAGCAGAGAAGAGGATTGTGGGATATGTAGTCCCGAGGACTGGCAGCCCCACTGTAACACGGAAACTGCAGCTCACACAGCAGGCTCAGCTGAATGGGAAAGAGAGAGAGAGACAGGAGCCTGGGAAAGTTTTCAGGGAAGTACACCCAGGACTCCAGAGGGAGAGGGCAGTGCTGAGAGAACACCATCAGAGAGGGAACCCTGCTGCCCTCCAGAGGGAAAGCCACACAGCCTAGCGCCATCCCTGCCAGAGAAAGGAATGGAGTCATTGCAGGAATACAGCGGAGTCACCATGGGCAATTCAGAGTGAGCTGACTCCTGATCCGAGGAACCATTGCTGTATCGCTGGGTCAGGTGAGAGGGCCGATCGGCCAATATGTATTATGTCTGCAGTCTCTGATCATCTCCTGTATTATGTCTGCAGTCTCTGATCATCTCCTGTATTATGTCTGCAGTCTCTGATCATCTCCTGTACTATGTCTGCAGTCTCTGATCATCTCCTGTACTATGTCTGCAGTCTCTGATCATCTCCTGTACTATGTCTGCAGTCTCTGATCATCTCCTGTATTATGTCTGGGGGCTCTTTCTAACAGACTCTCTAACAGAAGCCCTCTTTGTGTGCATCAGAGAGACTCCCCTCCAGGTCTCATTAATGTACTCTCTTCCTGTATTTTTTTTTATTGTTAAAAGATCATGGGAGGATCCCAGGGTAACAAAGACTTCTTAGGGGAGCATCTCTGTGTTTGAGTCATTGCCATAGAAACATTTGTAAAGGGGAGGAGTTGGTAAGATGACCACGCCCATGCCAATATTTCTGCACCCAGGCGCCGGTGACACTAGGATCGGCCCTGAAATAGTCAAACATAAAAGGTTGATACCCCCCCCCCCCCCCCCAGCGCTCATGAAATCACAGAATGATGTTTCAAAACAATGTTAGCTGCCACTATAACAGTAAATAAATAATCACAAAAATATGCTACAGAAGAACTATAACATTAGCAGCGCTGAACAATCACAAGAAGGGATTGAGATAATAATGTCCAATTTAAAAAAATTAATGAATCATGGATTCTCCATCAAAAAAGTTTGTACGGGGTTAAATCCAGCTGAATACCGTCACCACACCGCATGTGCTACAATCTCCTAAGGCAGTGGTCATCAACCCTGTCCTCAGGGCCCACTAACAGGCTAGGTTTGCAAGATAACTGAAATACTGTACATCACAGGTGATATCATTTGCTGCTCAGTGACTGCAGTATTCTAGTCTGCATCTCCCCAAGGTAATACATAAAACCTGGCCTGTTAGTGGGCCCTGAGGACAGGGTTGATGACCACTGCCCTAAGGTAATGAACTTACCAGACAACCAAAGGTATTACGCTTGTGTTTTAAACAAACTTTGTCAGCAGGCACTGCGTCTCTCCATCTAGGTATTGCTCACTCCATTACTGACCTTCCACAGGCTAAGGGGCTAAATAAACCTCTGGTGGGTGGTTAGATCCTTGATGTTAAGTAAATCCTCATCTTATGCAACAATCCTTATCGGTAGTACTTCTTCCTTTTAAGCTCATCTTGCATGCAGCCAGCTGCATATAAATATTCCTCTATCTTATCAGGCTCTCAGTGTTTGGCCTCCTCTGACTGATATTGGCTCATCATGCTTAATCTAGGGTGAAATTTGCTCGTCTGAGCTAAATTCTAGATTCTAATTTCTTCGCTGTGCTTAAGGAAGATTTTGGAATAAACTAGGAGACTAGGAGGAAAGTTATTAAACCATCTCGCTGTCCCAGATAAGAGAGAGTGGCTATTCCTTTTTGGAGCGGACCGGGTGGAACATCACAGCTGACACTGTGGATATCAGGCGAGTTTGACCCCTTGAATTCTGTGTCCGGTAAGAGGCCATCTGGCTTTTTTTTAGCTTACTTCTCCGTTTGGATATTAAGCATTGGCCAGTCACCATTGCAGATTTCCAGGGGCTGCATCAGAAGTTGCCTTCATTGTCATCCTATTTCAAAATTCATTGTGTCTGTTTTTGGACTTTTTAACACATTAATCATAAGTAAGTTGTAGTTGTAAGTTGTCTTTATGGATTCTTTATTTTAACCACTTCCCTCCCGCCCTATTACAAAATGGTCCCTCGGACACAGTGCATCCCCGATCAGGGTAAAAAGAAAGTCACATGTCAAAACGAATCGGATACGCGCCTAATGTGCACCACCAGGGGCACGTAGTGCGCCGATTGGGGATGGCGAGTGTCCCTCGGATATAGCCCATCCCTGATCAGGGTAAACAGCCAATGAAATTGGCTGTTTACCCACGTGATCGGCTGTGTCCAATCACAGCCGGTCACAAGCATAAACATTGTGGCGGTTTCCAGGGATCTCTCCTTCTCTCTCCTCACACACCAATCGTGTGAGGAGAGAGAAGGAGAGATCTGAGATCTGTGATCTGTGAGTGAAACATTTTACTACATTACTGTCTGCACAACATGGCCCCCCAATAAAGAGAACCTGTCACACAGAACATCTGGATCTGTCACAGCCCATCTGTCACACAGGCCGCTATCAGCACCACCATCAGTACCGCCATCAGTACCGCCATCAGTACCATCTGGATCTGACAGCCCATCTGTCATGATCCATCTGTCACAGCCCATCTGTTACGGCCCATCTGTCACAGCCCATCTGTCACAAAGGCCGCCATCAGTACCACCAACGGTATCGCCATCAGTACCGCCATCGGTACCATTTGGGTCTCACAGCCATTCTGTCACATCCCATCTGTCACAGAGGCCACCATCAGTACCACTAATGGTACCACTATCAGTACCGCCATCAGTACCACCATCAGTACTGCCATCGGTACCTCCTTCAGTACCACCATCGTTACCATCTGGATCTGACAGCCCATCTGTCACAGCCCATCTGTCACAGCCCATCTGTCATAGCCCATCTGTCACACAGGCCCGCCATCAGTACCGCCATCATTACCGCCGCAAAGTCCCACATCAGTGAGCTGTCAGTGGTACCATGCCATGAAGTGGCAGGACAAAAAGGATGTTCACATGATGACTACCATCCACAATGACACCTTGGTGGAGGTTCAGAGAAGACGTGGCCCCGTAGTAAAGCCTGAATGTGTCCATGACTACAATCTGTATATGGGGGTGGTGGATTTAATTGATCAAATGCTACAACCATATTTGTCAACCCGCAAGTCCCATTATTGATAAAAGAAAGTTGCATTTCATCTGTTTCATATGGCCATGTTCAATTCATTTGTCTGCTATCAAAAATCACCCGAAAACCAACCCATCACCTACCGCAAATATATTGAAGACATTGTCATTGCCCTGATTTACCAACAAGGACCTGCCCCAGGAAGCATTCGCTCTGATGTGTGAGTCAACTTTATGAGCAACATTTTGCCTATAACATTCCCCCCACAGAAGCTGGAAGTAGACGCAAAAAGAGATGTCGTGTATGCACAACTGGAGGAGAAGAGATACAAGTTATTATTGTCCCCAATGTCCCTCCCAACCTGGCCTGTGTATCGGTGTTTGCTTCAGAAATGATCACACATACATCAGATATTAGTTCCCCTTGTTAGTAACAGACTGCCGTTTCCCCATTTCAAATACCTGTGTGGATCATTTGCCTGCTACCATGTTTCTACCTGCCATTTTAACTGACCCTAGCCTGTTTGCCGACAATGTCTTTGCCTGCCGTTTTAACCACGTTTCTGACTTCCACGTGCACCAACCTCAGCCTGTTTACTGACGATGCTTTTGCCTGCCGTTTTAACCACAATTCTGACTTCCACGTGCACCGACCTCAGCCTGTTAATCGACCATGTTTTTGCCTGCCACTTGCACTGATCTTTTGCCCTTCTACTTTAGTACACAGGGATCTCGCATATGTGAGGGGCTTCAGAATAGCGTTCTGAGTAGAGACAATTAGTTTTTGGTTTTCTGTGTTCCCAGAACAGGGTCTGGTTGCCCAAGGGCTTCAAAGAGATTTGGGTGGGAGAAGCCTCTACCCCTGTTCCCCTGACCCTAAGCTTGATGGTTCTTCCTGCTGCTTGGACCAATACTTTGGCTGTGCTGACCATATCATTGCCTGTATTGACCCAGGACTTTATGGACTGTGTTGCTTTCTGCTGCCTGGACCAATACTTTGGCTGTGTTGACCATATCTCTGCCTGCTGCCTCTACTGAATATGGACAGTATTTCTGCCTGGACATCTCTGCCTGCTACCTGGACCAATGCTTTGGCTGTGCTGACAGTATCTCTGCCTGTACTAACTATGGACAGTATTCCTGCCTGCTGCCTGGATGATTGCTTTTGCTGTCGCTGACCACATCCCTGCCTGCTGCCTGGACCGATGCTCTCCTCTGTGAGACCATTGCACTACTAAAACCACAGGTAATCTTTTGTTATTTGGTATGTACATGTTATGTGTTAGAAATATGAAGGGCCTTCAAAAATGTGATCGGTAGTCAGGAAATTATATGTGTAATTTATGCTCCTAGAACGCCTGACGGTGCTACTTGGATGTTGGGCCTCTGTATGTGGCCAGGCTGTGTAAAAGTCTCACACATGTGGTATCGTTATAGTCAGGAGGAGTAGCAGAATGTATTTTGGGGTGTCATTTTTGCTATGTACATGCTATGTGTTGGAAATATCTTATAAATACACAACTTTGTGTAAAAAAAATGCTTTTTCGTTTATTTCTTACGTTTTCCGAAAAACTTCTGGAAAAAAATGAACCATTCAAAAGACTAATTGTGCCTCATAGATTATACGTTGGGGTGTTTGCTTTCCAAAATGGGGTAATTTTGTGGGCATTTCCATTGTCCTGGTGCTCCAGGGCCTTAAAAGTGAGATAGGTTGTCATGAAATTATATGTGTAATTTTGCTCCTAGAATACCTGGAGGTACTACTTGGATGTTGGGCCTCTGTATGTGGCCAGGCTGTGTAAGTCTCACACATGTGGTATCACCATACTCAGGAGGAGTAGCAGAATGTGTTTTTGGGTGTAGTTGCAAGTATGTATATGCTGTGTTTAAGAAATAACCTGTCAATACGATAAGTTTGTGTAAAAAAATATATATATTTCTTAATTTTCCCAAGAATTGTGGGAAAAAATTACCACTTCAAAAACTCACCATGCCTCTTACTAAATACCTTGGACTGTCTACTTTCCAAAAAAGGGGTAATTTGGGGGGTATTTGTACTTTCCTGGATTGTAATGCCACGTACAGATGATTGGAATGTCTGACAACAAATGTTCGATGTGAGCTTGTTGTCAGAAATTCCGACCGTGTGTAGGCTCCATCAGACATTTTCTGTCGGAATTTCCGACAACAAAATTTAAGAGCTGGATCTCAAATTTTCCGACAACAAATTCCGTTGTCGGAAATTCCAATCGTGTGTTCACAATTCCGACGCACAAAATTCCATGCATGCTCGGAATCAAGCAGAAGAGCCACACTGGCTATTGAACTTCCTTTTTCTAGTCCCGTCGTACGTGTTGTACGTCACCGCGTTCTTGACGTTCGGAATTACCAACAACATTTGTGTGACCGTGTGTATGCAAGACAAGTTCGAGCCAACATCTGAAGGAAAAGAATCCACGGTTTTGTTATCAGAATGTCCAATTGTCTGTACGCGGCATTAGTGTCTCAAGAAATGAGATAGGCCTTCAGTACATCAGGTGTGATCAGATGTGATAAATTTTCAGTGATTTACACCCTAACTTGTAGACTCTATAACTTTCACACAGACTAAATAATATCCACTAATTTGGGTTATTTTTACCAAAGATATGTAGTAGTATAAATTTTGGCCCAAATTTATGAAGAAAAATTACTTATTTGCAAAATTTTAAAATAGAAACTAAAAAAAAGTGTTTTTTTTTTCAAAATGGTCGCTCTTTTTTCGCTTATATCGCAAAAAATAAAAAACCCAGCGGTGATTAAATACCACCAAAAGAAAGCTCTATTTGTGAGAAGAAAATGATAAAAACAGTGTTTGGATACAGTGTGGCATGACTGAGTAATTGTCATTCAAAGCGTGAGAGCACTGAAAGCTGAAAATTGATCTGGACGGGAAGGTGTTTTACCACTTTAGCCCCGGAAAATTTGACTGCTCAATGACCAGACCATTTTTTGCGATACGGCACTGCGTCGCTTTAACTGACAATTGCGCAGTTGCGTGACGCTGTACCTAAACAAAATTGACGTCCTTTTTTCCCACAAATAGAGCTTTTTTTGGTGGTATTTTTTTGGTATTTATTTTTTGCGCTATAAACAAAAGAAGAGAGACAATTTTGAAAAAAACACATCTTTTACTTTTTGCTATAATAAATATCCCAGATTTTTTTTTCTAAAAGACAATTTTTTTCCTCAGTTTAGGCTGATATGTATTCTTCTACATGTTTTTGGTAAAAAAAAAATTGCAGTAAGCGTATATTGATTGATTTGCGCAAAAGTTATAGCGTCTACAAAATAGGGTATAGATTTATGGCATTTTTATTATTCTTTTTTTTTACTAGTAATAGGCTGATATGTATTCTAATAGGTTTAGGCTGATATGTATTCTTGTACATATTTTTGGTAAAAAAAAATCGCAGTAAGCGTATATTGATTGGTTTGCGCAAGAGTTATAGCGTCTACAAAATAGGGTATAGATTTATGGCATTTTTATTATTCTTTTTTTTTACTAGTAATGGCAGCAATCTGTGGTTTTTATCAGGACTGCAATATTGTGGCCGACACATTTGACACTTTTGACACATTTTTGGGACCATTGACAATTATACAGCGATCAGTGCTATAAAAATGCACTGATTAATGTATAAATGTCACTGGCAGGGAAGGGGTTAACACTAGGGGGCGATCAAGGAGTTAACTGTGTTCCCTAGGTGTGTTCTAACTGTAGGGGGATGGGACTGTCTAGAAGGAGAGAGAGATCGGTGTTCATACATAGTATGAACACACGATCTGTCTCCTCTCCCCTGAGAGAACCGGGAACTGTGTGTGCTGGGGAGCGTCCCTAGTGGCCAAAAGAGAAGCAATGTAAGGTAATGTCGTTTCGCCCAGCTGTGTCATTCTGCCGCAGTACAACTGCGGCAGCTGGTCGGCAACCAGTTAGATGCCCTGTATTGAAGTGGTTAAAGTACATCCTGTGTTCGTTGGGAATTTTGCAACACGATAAATAATTGATTCATAGTGACTTATATTCACTCACATGTTATGTGTTTTCTACACGATTATTTATTGATGTGTTTGAGTTTTTGCACAATCTCTTTTTTTCTATATACATTATATACTTACCTGGCAGGGGGGATACCAAGATCACAAAGGTGGTTTTCCTAGGGTGAGGCTCATCCATTGCACTCTGGCTGAGCTGAACCCTGTGATTTCCCCAAATGTGTGAAAATCGACTGCAAAATTTGTGGTAGTGGGGGACTGCGTTCATACTTTCCCTTGGAAAAAAAATAAAGTACCGTATTTTTCGCTCCATAGGATGCACCTAGGTTTTAGAGGAGGGAAACAAGAAAAAAAATATTCTGAACCAAATGGTGTCCTAAAATATTTAATATTATACTACTACTACTATAGGTGGGTGGTGGAGACACAGTAATACCACCCTCTATCAAATCAGCTCAGCTACACTATACCTGGGTGGTGGTGGACACAGCAACCTCTCACGTTCCCAGATCAGCTCAGGGTGACAGGGCAGACACAAATACCCCTTCAGCCTCTTCTATCACAACAGCTCAAGTGACTGGGCAGTGGATATCATGCCAGTCCACACCTCCCACCCCCTTATCTCCAGCTCACCTCAGACAGTGGAGGACACTGCCATTACAATCCACAACCCCCTCTGGCTGGCTGGCTCGCTCGCTGACTCTCAGCCTCAGATACACCCGGGCAGCAGCTAGGAAGGAGGACTGGGGACATACTTTGCAGCAGCAGCTGCCAGTGGAAGAAGCAGGAAGTAAAACTGGACCAGACCACGGCGCCGGGGGTGTTCCGGTGGAAAAAAAAACAAACGTCCAGGGCTCTTATGTGGTGGCGGCGACCAGGGGGGGGGGGGGCGCTGCCTGGTCAGATAAGACGCAGGGACATTTTCCCCCATTTTTTTGGTTGAAAAAAGTGCGTCTTATGGTGCAAAAAATGCGGTATTAACATTAATTGGCCAGGTAAAATCCTGTGCACTGCATAAATATTTCCGTAGGGATAGGGTGTTTTAGTACACCACAAACCCAAATTTTCTTTTCTTTGTTTACAACTTCCATTGAGAGTAAACGACATGCAAAAAAAGGGATGACATCAAAGACGCCCAATGAGCGAGAAGACATAAAACAATCTAGGTACAGCAGAGACTTGAAGCCATTAGTCAAATCATTACATATTGTAGAAAAAACTAGAGAATGAGACAGTTCAAAATACAAAAGATACATAAAGGATTGTGCCAATTTCTGATTATAGAGGTCAAGAATGGATTAATAACATAGCATCATCTAAATCAGACAACAAGTTATGAAAATAACAATCCACAGTCATGCCAAGTATCCCACTGTTTGTGGAAAAGAGGCATAGAATGATGTAAAGTATGATAAATCTGTTCCATAAGCATTATGGAGTCTAATCTGTTCATGACAAACACATCTGGGACATCTGCTGATAAACCCAAATTTTCTGCAGCTGTTTCACAGCTGCACAGTATTTAAGTTTTTTGGCCAGGCTGCATCCTGTACTCTGAATGATTACATTTAGGGTTGCAGTCTTTTAGCATCACTAACACCCTAACACCCCAACCCCAATTTTTCCACACTGGTTTTTTTTTTTTTTTTTTTTACAGCTGATTCACTGTCACAAGAAATTTGTGTTGCTTTAAGGTATGCTAGCACTAATAAAAAACAATCTAAATCCACATTTTTAGACAGCTGATTCCAAAATGTTTACATATTTTTGGATGGGTAACTATTGTGGTGGTCATTAACATTTGCATTTAATTACAAGGCATCATCATTTGAAAAATATGTTAGATATGTCAGCAACATTCTCTTAAGTTTAGACACGTTTGGGTTTTTATGCAGGCTAAATCATATGGCTTATATTGAACTTTTCACCCTACTTACATTGCCAAATGTTTTTGGATAGACACTCTTTAAAAAAGGGAGGCCAAGCAGTGATTCTTTTTTTTTTTTTTTTTTTTTAATTTCTGTTTATTAGAAAATTATATGGTTTACAAGTACAAAACATTGCCATTGGGGCATACCCCGGCTAACTGGTGCACATAGCCATGAAAGTAACAGAGTACAACTCACAACTTACATCTTAGCACAGAACTCTGAAATACACACTGCTCAGATCTACATCGATAGGATTATGATAAGAAATAACTTTTCTTGGAGAACCTTCTCTCCCCTCTTCTACCAGAGCATGGCACTACAAGAGTAATAGACCTCAGTTCACTATAGAGTCGAATAGATACTCAGGAGTAGGGATGAGCTTCAAGTTCGAGTCCAACTCATGTTCAACTCGAACATCGGCTGTTTGCCAGTTCCCCGAACAGCGAACAATTTGGGGTGTTCGCGGCAAATTCAAAAGCCGCGGAACACCCTTTAAAAGTCTATGGGAGAAATCAAAAGTGCTAATTTTAAAGGCTTATATGCAAGTTATTGTCATAAAAAGTGTTTGGGGACCTGGGTCCTGCCCCAGGGGACATGGATCGATGCAAAAAAAAGTTTTAAAAATGGCCGTTTTTTCAGGAGCAGTGATTTTAATAATGCTTAAAGTGAAACAATAAAAGTGTAATATTCCTTTAAATTTCGTACCTGGGGGGTGCCTATAGTATGTCTGTAAAGGGGCGCATGTTTACCATGTTTAGAACAGTCTGACAGCAAAATTACATTTCAAAGGAAAAAAAGTCATTTAAAACTACTCGCGGCTATTAATGAATTGCCGGTCCGACAATACACATAAAAGTTTATTGATAAAAACGGCATGGGAATTCCCCACAGGGGAACACCGAACCAAAATTTTTTTAAAAAATGACGTGGGGGGTCCCCCTAAATTCCATACCAGACCCTTCAGGTCTGGTATGGATATTAAGGGGAACCCCGGCCAAATTTTTTTTAAAAATGGCGTGGGGTCCCCCTCAAAATCTATACCAGACCCTTCAGGTCTGGTATGGATTTTAAGGGGAACCCCGCGCCCAAAATAAAAAAACAGGCATGGGGTCCCCCCAAAAATACATACCAGACCCTTATCCGAGCATGCAACCTGGCAGGCCGCAGGAAAAGAGGGGGGGACAAGAGAGAGCACCCCCCTCCTGAACCGTATCAGGCCACATGCCCTCAACATTGGGAGGGGGCTTTGGGGTAGCCCCCCAAAACACCTTGTCCCCATGTTGATGGTGACAAGGGCCTCATCCCCACAACCCTTGCCCGGTGGTTGTGGGGGTCTGCGGGCAGGGGGCTTATTGAAATCTGTAAGCCCCCTTTAACAAGGGGACCCCCAGATCCCGGCCCCCCCTGTGTGAAATGGTAAGGGGGTACCATTTCACAAAAAAAGTGTCAAAAATGTTAAAAATGACAAGAGACAGTTTTTGACAATTCCTTTATTTAAATGTTTCTTCTTTCTTCTATCTTCTATCTTCCTTCGGGTTTCTTTCTCCATCTTCTTCTTCTTCTGGTTCTTCTGGTTCCTCCGGTGTTCTCGTCTGGCATCTTCCGCCACGGCGCCGGCGTCTTCTTCCCTTCTTCTCGGGCCGCTCCGCATCCACCATGATGGGAGGCTCCCGCTGTGGTATAGATTTTGAGGGGGACCACACACCAATTTTTTTTTAATTTTGGCCGGGGTTCCCCTTAATATCCATACCAGACCTGAAGGGCCTGGTATGGCATTTAGGGGGACCCCACATGTCTTTTTTTTTTTAATTTTGGTCTGGGGTTCCCCTGTGGGGAATTCCCATGCTATTTTTAATCAATGAACTTTTATGTGTATTGTCGGACCTGCAATTCATTAATAGCCGCGAGTAGTTTTAAATGACTTTTTTTCCTTTGAAATGTCATTTTGCTGTCAGACTGTTCTAAACACGGGAAACAAGCCCCCCTTTACAGGCATACTATAGACACCCCCCAGGTACGAAATTTAAAGGAATATTACACTTTTATTGTTTCACTTTAAGCATTATTAAAATCACTGCTCCCAAAAAAACGGCCGTTCTTAAAACTTTTTTTTTGCATTGATCCATGTCCCCTGGGGCAGGACCCAGGTCCCCAAACACTTTTTATGACAATAACTTGCATACAAGCCTTTAAAATTAGCACTTTTGATTATTCATATTCGTGTCCCATAGACTTTAACGGTGTTCACGTGTTCAAACTAATTTTTTGCCTGTTCCCATGTTCTGGTGCGAACCAAACAGGGGGGTGTTCGGCTAATCCCTACTCAGGAGGTCAAATTAGGTTAATCCACTAGTTCCTGGTCATCTACGGTGGAATCCGAGTCTGTCCACAGATGCCAAACTTTTTCGTACTTCTTGGGATATCCCCAGGATAAGTATGTTGCTTTATAAAGGGGTATCACAGCATTGACTGACTTTTTCCACAAGGCAAGGTAGGGGGCCTAGCCGACTTCCACTTTCAGAAAGAGGTTCAATCTGCTGTTAAATCTCAGTCGCAGGGGGAATGGCCATCTATAAGTGATTTCCTTATCAATCAAGATCTGAAGTAGCGGCTTGAGTGCTCTTCTTTTCTGCACCATGTATGGGGATAGGTCAGCAAAAATCTGAATTTTATGCCCATTTAACATGAGGTTGTCAGAGTTCCTGGACTTCTTCATCACCTCCTCCTTTACAGAGTAAAAGTGGGGTTCTGCAATTATGTCCCTGGGGAGACCATCCGTGCGGAGGGGTTGCAGGGCTCTGTGAGCTCTATCCAGCTCAAGGCAGTGTTCAGCAATCTCTGGGATAAGACCTTTTATGAGAGATTTAACAACAGATTGAACCTCTTTCTCAGATTCAGGGAGCCCCCAATCCTAAAATTATAGCGTCTCAATCTGTTCTCGAGGTCGTCGATCTTTGCAAAAGCAGTCTCTAGTTGATCCTGCACGTCTTGGAGCCTGACAGAATTTTGATTAATCTGTGCCACAGATTGATCAGCTTTCCTCTCTATTGTGTCAATTCTCATCCCTATTTGCTGTAGATCAGCATGGATGGAGGAGGTGATCTGTGCTGCATTCAATGCTAGGCTTTTTGTACCAGACAGGGATGCCCCCTCTTTCCCCTCCTCTTCACTGTGGCCATTGAAACGTTGGCCGTAGTGATTAGATCGAACCCTGACATTAAGGGGGGATGTGTGGTGAGCAGGAGCATAAGTGTGCGTTATATGCCAATGACCTCCTCCTCTTTCTCACCTCACCTCTTACGTCTACCCCTATGGTATATAAGATTTTGCGGAATTTCAGAAAGGTTTCAGAATCGGTCATTTTCTCTCTCTCTTTGACCCTGACACACTGTAGGAAGAAACTAGAAATGCCCGACTCAGAATTATTCAGTTTCTCCCAAATCTCCCATTTCCTACATTCCATCTGGACCAACAAAATGGAACCCCCCACAATAACCCCTTACGAACATTGGTGGATCAGAGGGGAGGGATTTCTTTAATCTATACAGCGACAAACTCCGACAAGCCAACCTATGCTCGGGCCTGGGAAAAAGACACGGGCAGCACTTGGACTACCCAGGATTGGTTTTGCACTTCAAAGCAAGCCTACAAAGGTATTCCTAATATTTCCCTCATTGAAGCTAATCTAAAAGTTCTGACTAGGTGATACTACATCCCCACCAGACTGGCAGTGATCTATCCGGGGTCCTCTCCATTATGCTTTAGGGGATTCGAGTTGGAGGGCACGATGATCCACATTTGGTGGACATGTCCTCACATTAGATCCTTCTGGAAGAAAGTCTTCCGTACCATTAGCTCCATAATAAAGGTAATGGTAACCCCTGAACCCAGCATTGCACTACTAAATCGCAATATCCCGGTTCTAACTAAATACTCACAAGCACTGTCCTACTTCATTTTATTAGGTGCCAAAGTTACAATCGCCAAGGCCTGAAAAAAAAACAATTGTTTCCTTCCAGGGGTTCAAGAGAAAGGTCCCTTGGATCATGGCACAAGAACAAATAGTAGCGAAACTTAATGACAAAATTAAAAAGTTTAATGCCACTTGGGAACCTTGGCCATGTACTGTAATATTCATATCCTTCTTGGTATGTCGCCGGGACCCACGAATGCTCCTATCCCACTTTGAATCTATCCCTTCACTCCTCTCTCCCCTCTCACATCTTTCTCCTCTTTCCTGTATGGGACAATCTAGCCCCGCCCACCTTTCACGTTAAGCTAGACCAATTGCTAACCCTAATGAGGAGTTAGTAATAGTTATTTGTCAGGATGTTAGGGCCTGGTCTCTGTCTTCTTTGTCCGGTGTTCTCCTTTCTCTGTTGCCGCTCCTGCTGACGACCCTCCTTTGATGCTGTGTCCCGCGGATCTGTCTGCGCCGATGTCCTGCATTTTTTAAATAATGATGGGGGCTTAGCAATCAGATTACATCATACAGAGGCCACGCCCCCTTGTTACGTCACCGCCTGGGGCATGCTGGGTCCGTGATGTCAAAAGGCCTCTGGATGACATAATCCGATTGCCACGCCCCATCGTTATTTAAGAAATGCAGGACATTGGCGCCAACAGATCAGCGGGACGCAGCATCAGAGGAGGGTCAACGGCAGGAGCGGAGACAGAGGAAGAAGAACCCTGGACAAAGAAGACAGAGGAAGAGTGGAAGAAGAAGCAGGGGGAGAAAGAGAAGACCGGAGGATGAAGATGCGGGAGAAGATGGAGGTAGACCGGAGGAAGAAGCGGAGAAGAAGATTTTTAACTACTGTATTTTTTAACACTACACTACTTTTTTTTAGTGAATAGGTAAGGGTACAATGTACGCTCGTTTGTCCCCTCCCTTTCCTGACCTGCCAGGCTGCATGCTCGGATAAGGGTCTGGTATGGATTTTGGGGGGACCCCCACGCCATTTTTAAAAAAAATAATTGGTGTGTGGGGGTCCCCTCCAAATCCGTACTAGACCCAAGGGCCTGGTATGGACCTGGGGGGACCCCACGCTGTTTTTTCTCTTTTTTTATGCAGCAATTCTTTTTTTTTTTTACATTGAGCAGGAAGCCTGCTGACAACTGATGACTCATCGGTTGTTAAGGACACGGCGGCCGGCTTCCCGGCCCCCTCCTTAGCAACCAGCTATATACAGTGTAAAAAAAAACATTAAAAAAAACGCAAATCGGAGCAAAATCGTGGCAACATTGCGGTAAAAACGCAGTACTTGCGTTTTGGCTGCATTTTGCGGGAAAAAAGTCCCTGACCCTTTCCAATAACGCAGAGGCACAAAAATGCATTGATGTAAACATGTTCCATAGGAACCCATGTTAAAAAATTTCCCTGCATCTCTGCAAAATGCAAAATGCATCAAAAAACGCATTAGTGTGAATCGAGCCTAAAAATGCATAGGTGTGAATCCAGCCTTACTTATTAGCCAAGAAAATGTCCATTACTGATTTTTTAAGATTCGGCTCCCATTGACTTCCATTGGGTTCACAATCAGCTTGCCAAACCTGCGTCAAACTGAACCTGGGAACATTCAGCTCATCCCTTGTAGGTACTCTACAAGATGGAAATCCTATAGCAAGATACACCTATAATTTTACTTCAAGATCTATGCAGGCATATCAAGGATCCAATTATTTTCTGGATGAGTTCAATACTGTAAAACTGATTAGAATTCCACCAGAATACCATAGTTGCAAGGAAGTGACATTTTAATTTTTTGTCAGTTTATAAAATCACATCAGCTTCAGATTAAAATAGAAAGCTACATGTTAATAACATAAAGTATAACATAACACAAGGCTCTGCGCATTGCAGGGGTCTGTTTTGTTTTGTGCAAGCAGCTGCCCACATTCAAGTATTATATTTATATGGAAATTGTGTTTTGTGATTCTATAGCAGGGTGGTAATTGCACAAAGGATGTTGGGAGGGCTGCAATGTAGTGCAAATGAGACTTACAGATGTCTGCCAATGTCACAGACCTTTAAACATAAGATACTACATGGAGCATTGAATATCCGCCTTGGCGCAAATCAAATCTGTCTCGGTTGAATCGTAACTTAGGAGACTGACTTGTTGATCACTGTCTTAAAAAAAAAAAATAATTTCTACATAGTTAAAAATATTTAAAACAGCATTTATGTTAGAAAAATCCTACATTTTAACAATTTCAAGAATTAAATGTTCAAAACTTCTGAGATAGAAGAAAAAGCTGGGGCATACCTTATGCTAAACTTGTTTTCCATGGCTATTTTTCATATCATGTTGCATTTATAAAGGTCAGAGTTTCAGATCATAATGAACAATACAGGATTTTCAGCAAAGCATTTCTGCTACTTATCATAGCAGACAAACACTGTGAAACTGGAAGCTGCTGCTGCTGTGTTGCCATGGCAGTAATCAGTAGACCAATGCTCCTTGTATGAACGCTCTTTTAACTCTTCCTTTTATGCTAGAGAAGACACTATTTTATTTTTAGATACTGCACATTTATTGAAAAAAGCAAAGTAATAAACTGTATTTAAACATGTAATTCTCTTTACCTAGGTTGCATACATTTTTTGACACATTTTGCATGTTTAACATATAACTTTCCTTTTACATTTTAAATACATAAATATTACTGTTGCAAAGGGTCATTTCTATGCATCCAATTTATTTAGTATTTATGCAATTTTGGAATAAATAAAAATAGCTTAAAATGTAAAGATTGACCTCTTTACCTACGTTGTATAGATTTTTTGACACAAATTTCATATTTAAAGCGTAACTTCACTTTTGTTGGGAAAAAAACATCCCCCTGGGTGATCTATGTACATTGCGAGGATTTTAACAAACTTTGTTGCAGATTCCTACCTTTTGTTGTTCTGAAGAAAGCCATGTGTGTTTCTCTGTGCCCTAGTGGGAAAGTGAGTCTAATGGGAGTGGTTTTATAATGATCAATCAACTGTGCACTTGCAGGACACTAAAGAGTAAAGCTGCTGGGCCTGCATCCCTTTAGACATGTTCCTATTGGCAATTTATCACCCAAAATTACATTTTGGTTCCAGGGGATGCCTGAAATCTGACTTATAACTTAGTGCAGACTTCTGGGAAAACCAGTGAGCCAATCACACAAGCAGGAAATTATGTTTCTGGGCGCCGTTCTGTACACATTCTGTGTACAGAACACCTCCAGGTAGCCATATTGCATTTTTAGAAAATACAGCGGCTACAGATTGAAAAGGAAAGGTACTTTTATAACATTCAATTACAATATGACTTGTGTCGCAATTGTAAATGCTATATTATTTTTTCTTTATTTACAATTTTTTTTCCCCACGAAAGTGGAGTTACCCTTTAACTTTCTTTTAAATTTCAAATGCATAAATATTAACAATGCAAAGGGTCATGTCTATGCATCCAATTTATTTAGTATTCATGCCATGTTTTGAATAAGTAATATATAATAGCTTAAAATATAAAGATTGATAGCATTGGTAAACCTTTTTGATGTTATCCAAATTTACTTTTTCTTTTTGGTCACTAGTTTATATAGTGCGTTGAGTTCCTGGTTCCTGTTTACCAGCAAGGATGAGATAAAACCATACAAATGTACATCTAGATGCACAGCTCAAGAAAGACTATTTAGATATACTGCAAAACAAAAAGGAATCTAATATAATTAAATCATCTAATTTTAGTAAATAACAGTATATTACAGTATTGCATTGTAACATGAACAATCACATCCATCATACTCATTCCCCAAACCCTAACTGCCCTTTGTCCTCTAATCAAAAATTCATTCTTATGTCATTTTTCTGTAGTTTCTGCCTTGGCCTTTATCGCCTCTCCAGGGCTGTGGGTGCATGCACACTGTTTCTTCCTTCTGGTGTGCTGTGTGCATAGACCCTGCACATATACACTTGCACCTATGCTGCTGCTAATTTGCCTGTGTTCTGTGGAATCCTGTAATTCCTGTCACAATTGTATGCTTAGTTCTTGACTATTGAGGGGCAAAAGCCTGAAAACATTAATAAGTAACCTTGCCCACATGAATAAACCACACGTACAACCATGTCGTTGGAAAGGGCAAGGCCACAGCTTTATTTAAGTATTTGACACAGACAATTTTCCAGGATAAACCATTTTAACCAGTGCCATTTACAGCTGTACTGTGAGCATGTTTCAACATTAGGATAACCAAGTCAAAGAGAGGCCTGTCCTTACCAGAAGTGCTGGACAGACATTAACCAATTCCAACTTTCAATCAAGGGCATAGCCCATTTGAGCAAATTTTCTGCTGGCAAGGTCCAAAAACCTCTGATAAAGCTGTGACAAACCAAGCAAAGGGAGGGCGGGTGGTCAGCTCTTCCAGTCACAGTTCCTTAACCACTAAGCCACTGCCCACCGTCATAGAACGGCGGGACGAGGCTTCTCTTGTTCTGGGCGGACGTCATATGACGTGATTGCCTTCCTGAGCCACTAGGGGGCGCGCGCGTGTGTCCGCTGCGTCGCTCGGGACCCGGTGCGCATGCCCGGCGGCCGCGATGTCCGCCGGGCACCCACGATTGCCGGGTAACAGAGCAGGACCGTGGATCTGTGCATGTAAACACAGATCCACGTCCTGTCAGAGAGGAGAGGAGACTGATGGCGTGTCCCTTGTACATAGGGACACCGATCGTCACCTCCTCCAGTCAGTCCCCTCCCCCCACAGTTAGAATCACCTTCCTAGGTCATACATTAACCCCTCGAGCGCCCCCTAGTGTTAACCCCTTCCCTGCCAGTCACATTTACACAGTAATCAATGCAATTTTATAGCACTGATTGCTGTATAATTGTCAATGGTCCCAAAAATGTGTCAAAAGTGTCAAATTTGTCCGCCACAATATTGCAGTCCTGATAAAAACCACAGATTGCCACCATTACTAGTAAAAAAAAGAATAATAAAAATGCCATAAATCTGTACCCTATTTTGTAGACGCTATAACTTTTGCGCAAACCAATCAATATACGCTTACTGAGTTTTTTTTTTTACCAAAAATATGTAGAAGAATACATATCAGCCTAAACCTATTAGAATACAAATCAGCCTATTACTAGTAAAAAAAAAGAATAATAAAGTCAGTCCCCTCCCCCCACAGTTAGAATCACCTCCCTAGGTCATACATTAACCCCTCGAGCGCCCCCTAGTGTTAACCCCTTCCCTGCCAGTCACATTTACACAGTAATCAATGCAATTTTATAGCACTGATCGCTGTATAAATGTGAATGGTCCCAAAAATGTGTCAAAAGTGTCTGATATGTCCGCCGCAATATCGCAGTCACAATAAAAATCGCAGATCGCCGCCATTACTAGTAAATAAATAAATAAAAATGCTATAAATCTATCCCCTATTTTGTAGACGCTATAACTTTTGCGCAAACCAATCAATATACGCTTATCGCAATTTTTTTTACAAAAAATATGTAGAAGAATATGTATCGGCCTAAACTGAGGAAAAAATTTGTTTTAAAAAAAAAAAATGGATATTTATTATAGCAAAAAGTAAAAAATATTGTGTTTTTTCAAAATTGTCCCTCTTCTTTTGTTTATAGCGCAAAAAATGAAAACCGCAGAGGTGATCAAATACCACCAAAAGAAAGCTCTATTTGTGGGGAAAAAATGATAAAAATTTCATTAGGGTGCAGTGTAACATGACTGCGCAATTGTCATTCAAAGTGCAACAGCGCTGAAAACTGAAAAATGGCTTGGGCAGGAAGGGGGTGAAAGTGCCCTATATTGAGGTGGTTAAAGACACAAATTTTACCTCAAACGACCTTTTAACTGAACTCCACCCCATGTCACGTAGCCAATCATCCTTTATCTAATTTGCATGTTGCCCTGTCACCACACCCAGATCCTGGCCATGCCCCTAACAGTCTAGGCTTTCTTTTCTTATTAAGGTCAAGGGGCCTTCATTATCTCCTGCTTAGTTCTTCGGCATTCTATTGCTTTCCAAGCTTATTCTCTTTTTCACCTAGTCTTTGCATCATGTGCTAGAATTAATTTCTTTCTGTTTCATATATGGTGTCCTCTACACTAGGGATGAGCTTCGAGTTCGAGTCGAACTCATGTTCGACTCGAACATTGGCTGTTCGCAAGTTCGCCGAACACCGAACAATTTGGGGTGTTCGCGGCAAATTCGAATGCCGCGGAACACCCTTTAAAAGTCTATGGGAGAAATCAAAAGTGCTAATTTTAAAGGCTAATATGCAAGTTATTGTCATAAAAAGTGTTTGGGGACCTGGGTCCTGCCCCAGGGGACATGGATCAATGCAAAAAAAAGTTTTAAAAACGGCCGTTTTTTCAGGAGCAGTGATTTTAATAATGCTTAAAATCAAACAATAAAAGTGTAATATCCCTTTAAATTTCGTACCTGGAGGGTGTCTATAGTATGCCTGTAAAGGGGCGCATGTTTCCCGTGTTTAGAACAGCCTGACAGCAAAATGACATTTGGAAGGAAAAAACTCATTTAAAACTACCCGCGGCTATTGCATTGCCGTCAATACACATAGAAGTTCATTGATGAAAACGGCATGGGAATTCCCCACAGGGAAACCCCGAACCAAAATAAAAAAAGAAAAAAATGAAGTGGGAGTCCCCCTAAATTTCATACCAGGCCCTTCAGGTCTGGTATGGATATTAAGGGGAACCCCGGCCAAAATTTAAAAAAAAAAATGACGTGGGGTTCCCCCTAAATTCCATACCAGACCCTTCAGGTCTGGTATGGATTTTAAGGGGAACCCCGTGCCAAAAAAAAAAAAAAAAAAACGGCGTGGGGTTCCCCCAAAAATCCATACCAGACCCTTATCCGAGCACGCAACCTGGCAGGCCGCAGGAAAAGAGGGGGGGACGAGAGTGCGCCCCCCCCCTCCTGAACCGTACCAGGCCACATGCCCTCAACATTGGGAGGGTGCTTTGGGGGGTAGCCCCCCAAAACACCTTGTCCCCATATTGATGAGGACAAGGGCCTCATCCCCACAACCGTGGCCGGTGGTTGTGGGGGTCTGCGGGCGGGGGGCTTATCGGAATCTGGAAGCCCCCTTTAACAAGGGGACCCCCAGATCCCGGCCCCCCCCCTGTGTGAAATGGTAAGGGGGTACTTACCCCTACCATTTCACTAAAAAAGTGTCAAAATAGTTAAAAATGACAAGAGACAGTTTTTGACAATTCCTTTATTTAAATGCTTCTTCTTTCTTCCTTCATCTTCTTCTTCTTCTGGTTCTTCTGGCTCTTCTGGTTCTTCCTCCGGCGTTCTCGTCCAGCATCTCCTCCGCGGCGTCTTCTATCTTCTTCTCCTCGGGCCGCTCCGCACCCATGGCATTGGGGGGAGGCTCCCGCTCTTCTCTTCATCTTCTTCTTCATCCTCTTCTCTTCTTCCTTCTTCTCTTCTTCTCTGTTTCTCTTCTTAATTTTCTTCTCCGGGCCGCTCCGCATCCATGCATGGAGGGAGGCTCCCGCTGTGTGACGGCGTCTCCTCATCTGACGGTTCTTAAATAACGGGGGGCGGGGCCACCCGGTGACCCCGCCCCCCTCTGACGCATGGTGACTTCACGGGACTTCCCTGTGACGTCACAGGGAATGCCACAGGGAAGTCCCGTCATGTCCCGTGCGTCAGAGGGGGCGGGGTCACCAGGTGTATCTTTAGTTTATAAATTTAATAAGTGTCAATGTTGGCCTATTAGATGTATATGCTTAGCGAAGTTGGTTTTGTAATAGGTTTATTTCTTTGTTTGTCTTCTTTTTCTGCATGATTGTTTATATTTGGAAAAAATCTTTGAATAAAGAGTTATACGTAAAAAAAAATCATAATGCTCATCTTGTGACTGCAAAAAAACATTTCTCAAGGACTGGTGCAGTACAAATTCTGACCACTCACAGAGAAACACTGAGGGTTGATTTACTAAAATTGGAGAGTCTGGCACAGTTCTGCATAAAAATGAATCAGCTTCCAGGTTTTATTGTCAAAGCTTAATTGAACAAGCCGAAGTTAGAAGCTGATTGGCTACCATGCAACACTGCATCAGATTCTGCGTGCACCAGTTTTACTAAATCCCCCCCCCCCCATGTGATTCCTTCCAGGCAGTCCTAGGCAGCACCTCCCATATGCACAACTGCCTTGCTCGGCCCATCTAGTTTTGTAGTTTGTGATGTCACCCAGTTGCTGGTGTCATCTGTGTCCAACCTTGTCCTTTGTAATGACAAAAAGCTTCTTACTCTTTCTTCTGAAAACTGCAAAGGGGCAGACACATGACCAGTCATCCTTATCATGGACAGAGAGATGTAAAAACTGGGCTTTAGTACATAAAACAAGTTTTTCCTTGCTGGATTACTGTAAAGGTAGAAGAAATATACAAAAAACATGAGGAAACAAGAATATGCATCTCTATGGTATTTAAACAATTTTTATTTAGCCTGCAGTCTAGCTTTAAAGCAAAACTGTAAGTTTAACTGCTTCAGCCCCGGGAGATTTTACCCCCTTCCTGACCAGGGCACTTTTTGCGATTCGGCACTGAGTCACTTTAACTGACAATTGCGCGGTCGTGCGACGTTGCACAAAATCGACGTCCTTTTTTTCCCACAAATAGAGCTTTCTTTTGTTGACGTCTTTTTTTCCCCACAAATAGAGCTTTCTTTTGGTGGTATTTGATCACCTCTGCGTTTTGTTTTTTTAGCGCTATAAACAAAAAAAGCAACAATTTTGAAAAAAAATAATATTTTTTATTTTTTTGCTATAATGAATATCCCCCAAAAATATATAAAAAAACACCTTTTTTCCTCAGTTTAGGCTGATATGTATTCTTCTACATATTTTTGGCAGAAAAAATCGCAGTAAGTGTATATTGATTGTTTGCGCAAAAATTACAGCATCTACAAAATAGGGGATAGTTTTATGGCATTTTTATTATTAATTTTTTTTATTAGAAATGGCGGCGATCTGCAATTTTTATTGTGACTGCGACATTATGGCGGACACATCAGACACTTTTGACATTATTTTGGTACCATTGTCATTTATACAGCGATCAGTGCTATAAAAATGCACTGATTACTGTGTAAATGTGACTGGCAGGGAAGGGGTTAACACTAGGGGGCGCTCGAGGGGTTAATGTATGACCTAGGGAGGTGACTGACTGGGGGAGGTGACCGATCGGTGTCCCTATGTACAAGGCAGGCACTGACACTGGCAGGGAAGGGGTTAAAGAGCAGAGGGTGATCAAGGGGTAAAGTGTTTCCTAGGGAGTGATTCTAACTGTGGGGGGATGGGCTTCCACTTACATGACAGCGATCACTGCTCCTGATGACAGGGAGTAGTGATCTCTGTCATGTCACAAGGCAGAACGGGGAAATGCCTTGTTTACATAGGCATCTCCCCTTTCTGCAGCTCCAGGACATGATCGCCAGGACACCGGCGGACATCAAGTCCGCAGATCCCGTGGGCACGGTCAAGCACGGCTCCGCTAGCCCCGCCAATTAAAGGGGACATACAGGTACGCCCATTTGCCCACCACTGCCATTGTGCCGACGTATATCGGCGTGCAGCGGTCGGCAAGTGGTTAAAGTTTATTTCCATTTTCGCAGTCAAATTTGAAAACAAAGAAAGAAACACTATACGTTTGATATGCAATCTTTTTCACACAGCATACCTATATGCTATAAAATCATATTTGGGAAATGCCTTTGGGCAGACTGCAAGCTATTTTGAACAATTTCAGGGTGAAATTGGAGGGGCAAAGTGGGGCAGACTGTTGGAAAGCACATTAACATACAATGCAAAACACATGCCTTGAGATCTTTAACCCTTTGTTAAGACAGTTTTCAAACCTAGTTTATGACTGATAATGGAATCTGCCAGCACAGCATAGATAGGGTTAATTATAGTATAACAAATTTAAAGGTGTTATTTGAATTTAGTCACAAAGTAGAAATACAACTAAACTAAGTTATTAAAAACAGAACAGTGTAAACAGGTCTTATGTCTTTATCCATACTTTTGGCAAAATTAAAACCATTGATACTTTTTCACTATTTCTGTGATCTTCTAGAGCTCCTTTCTACTGTGCAGTTGCTGTTATTCTTTGCATCTTAGAGATACTAGATTTTGGGATTCTGAATACCATGATGACTTAGTTGGTCATGTCTCCAGTATTCAGACTGCAACACTGCCAATATTGAACATCACAGATTCCAATGGATTGGTCCGGGCATTCAAAGGGATTACACTACCCATGAACAGTGAATTGGATGCATGAGTAAAGAAGAAGACAAAGAGGGAGATTATGATGGTGACTGCTTTAGAATTGACAAGAATGGGTAAAAAGGGTTTGAAGGTAAAAAGTGCTGCCAGCAAGAAATGTTACCATTACTGTATTGTGGGCAGGGCCGTCTTTAATTTTGATTGGGCCCTGGGCAAACATTTTCTTGGGGCCCCCCTTCCATTCTGAGACATACAAAAAATAGCAGGTAGACTCAAAATCAGTTTACTGCAGCAGATCACGCAGCGATTGCAATTGTTTGCCAGAGGTTACAGCCTATCATTACTGCTCAATGGCTGGTTTCTAGAGGTTACAACACATAATTTCTGCTTGCCGATTGGTTGCTAGAGGTTAGTGTACATTATTAGCGCTCACTAATTGGTTGCTAGGGGTTACAGCACATCATTAGCACTTACTGATTGGTTGCTAGAGATTAAAGCAGATCACTACTGTTTGCTGATTGGTTGCTAGAGGTTCATGCACATCATTACCTCTCACTGAGCAGTGGAGCAATCCCAAATAATTGAGCAAGTAAAGGGGCACATTAATACACATACTACAGGAGAGGTTCAGAGACTGCGGACATACTGCAGGAGTCAATCAGAGACTGCGGACATACTGCAGGAGATTACCAGAGACTGCGGACATACTGCAGGAGACAATCAGAGACTGCGGACATACTGCAGGAGACAATCAGAGACTGCGGACATACTGCAGGAGACAATCAGAGACTGCGGACATACTGCAGGAGATTACCAGAGACTGCGGACATACTGCAGGAGATTACCAGAGACTACGGACATACTGCAGGAGACAATCAGAGACTGCGGACATACTGCAGGAGATTACCAGAGACTACGGACATACTGCAGGAGATTACCAGAGACTGCGGACATACTGCAGGAGATTACCAGAGACTGCGGACATACTGCAGGAGATTACCAGAGACTGCGGACATACTGCAGGAGATTACCAGAGACTACGGACATACTGCAGGAGATTACCAGGGACTACGGACATACTGCAGGAGGTTACCAGAGACTGCGGACATACTGCAGGAGATTACCAGAGACTGCGGACATACTGCAGGAGATTACTAGAGACTGCGGACATACTGCAGGAGACAATCAGAGACTGCGGACATACTGCAGGAGATTACCAGAGACTACGGACATACTGCAGGAGACAATCAGAGACTGCGGACATACTGCAGGAGACAATCAGAGACTGCGGACATACTGCAGGAGATTACCAGAGACTACGGACATACTGCAGGAGACAATCAGAGACTGCGGACATACTGCAGGAGACAATCAGAGACTGCGGACATACTGCAGGAGATTACCAGAGACTGTGGACATACTGCAGGAGACAATCAGAGACTGCGGACATACTGCAGGAGACAATCAGAGACTGCGGACATACTGCAGGAGATTACCAGAGACTGCGGACATACTGCAGGAGATTACCAGAGACTGCGGACATACTGCAGGAGATTACCAGAGACTACGGACATACTGCAGGAGATTACCAGAGACTGCGGACATACTGCAGGAGATTACCAGAGACTGCGGACATACTGCAGGAGATTACCAGAGACTGCGGACATACTGCAGGAGATTACCAGGGACTACGGACATACTGCAGGAGGTTACCAGAGACTGCGGACATACTGCAGGAGATTACCAGAGACTGCGGACATACTGCAGGAGATTACTAGAGACTGCGGACATACTGCAGGAGACAATCAGAGACTGCGGACATACTGCAGGAGATTACCAGAGACTACGGACATACTGCAGGAGACAATCAGAGACTGCGGACATACTGCAGGAGATTACCAGAGACTACGGACATACTGCAGGAGACAATCAGAGACTGCGGACATACTGCAGGAGACAATCAGAGACTGCGGACATACTGCAGGAGATTACCAGAGACTGCGGACATACTGCAGGAGATTACTAGAGACTGCGGACATACTGCAGGAGACAATCAGAGACTGCGGACATACTGCAGGAGATTACCAGAGACTACGGACATACTGCAGGAGACAATCAGAGACTGCGGACATACTGCAGGAGACAATCAGAGACTGCGGACATACTGCAGGAGATTACCAGAGACTGCGAACATACTGCAGGAGATTACTAGAGACTGCGGACATACTGCAGGAGACAATCAGAGACTGCGGACATACTGCAGGAGATTACCAGAGACTACGGACATACTGCAGGAGACAATCAGAGACTGCGGACATACTGCAGGAGACAATCAGAGACTGCAGACATTATACAGGGGATGGTCAGAGAACTTTCAGCAATGCACACCTTTACAGTTAAATAACACAGCTCAGGGTTTAAACAGTCAGGCATTTTATGGGTGTAAGGACATACCTGGCCAGCCAAACTCACTACATACATTCAGGACTGTGGGCGGGGCTTCCACTCTCTGCTCTCAATAAAGCAGCTGGGAGCTCCACTGATGCTTTGTTGGGTGGGCCCTGGGCCCACATCACCCGTGAATGGTCGCCCCGATGACAGCTTTGCACAGAGGACATGGGAGGATGTATTCCTCGCTAGCCAGCTGAGAGGGGCGGGGCCGGGAGCTCCACTGACGCTCTGACCCCGCCCACGTGCAGCCTGTGTACTGGGAATAGAGCGCCTATAGTGAGAGCCAGTGATCGGAGTGGGAATGTCATTGGAGCTCCCGGCCCTGCCCCCGGACCTCTGTATTCACCAGCCAGTATAGAGGGGGCGGGGCCGGAGGCTCCACTGACACTCCCATTCCGATCACTGGCTCTCACTATAGGCGCTCTTTTCCGAGTACACAGGCTGCACGTGGGCGGGGTCAGAGCGTCAGTGGAGCTCCCGGCCCCGCCCCGTCTCAGCTGGCTAGCGAGGAATACATCCTCCCGTGTCCTCTGTGCGCTCTGCAAAGCTGTAATCGGGGCCCCAATTCACGGCTAGCGCGGGCCCCCAACAAAGATTGGGCCCAGGGCAAGTGCCCCGTTTGCCCTGCGCTAAAGACGGCCCTGATTGTGGGTTAAGCGAATATATAAACTAGTCTTTTGTATTTATCGGTGATTCCGCTACAGCACTGATTAAATATAATTGTACCTATCCTGGCAAATATACCTGAAACCTATTTCTACAGTATAACATGTCTACTGATGATGACACGGGAGCAGTTAAGACTGAATTACCTAACAGCCTGTTATATCATTCAGCAATCAGTATATCACACAACAGGATATTGCTCACACAGCAATAATAAATCACCCAGCAACAATATATAATCTAGATCAAATACTATATCTCACACCAATAGAATTATTAGATCACCCAGAAGCAGTGGAATTTGCATCAGTAAGTATATCAAAATAAAGTGGAGTGAGAGGACAGCTACGACTCACTTGTAAATTAAACCATGACCACTTGGCAAAGGCAGTATTGGGTGGTCAGATTGTTGTGAGTGTGGTATGGAATCTTATTAATACATATGGGGAATTTGAATTATTAAGATCTTAGTGTTTTGCGCAGTGCCTCCAACCTTACGGTAAAAATGTGAACTTTGTTCAGACAATCAGTAACATACCACAATAATTTCCTGAGTTCGTTAATCTATGGGGAATTCTTACCAATGTATAAATATCAAACAATAAAATGAATAAGTACATACTTTTTATTAATTTACAAGTATAATTATACAATCTCATACAGAACCGGGATTTCTGGTGATTAATATTTCATACACCCTACCAAAGACATCAACGCGGCAATAAAACTATTTTCCTTAATATTTGGCAAATAACCCCAGGGTAGCTCAAATGACTATGTTAAGTAAAAATTGCGGTACTTGCTCCTTAAGTTCAAAAACACAATATCTCTTGACGCTCGGGAAGACAATCCTCTGAATTTCTCCGGCCGAAAAAAATACAAAATATGTCTAGCGGAGTCAACAGATAGATATTATCAATTTGAAGAAAAGATTGATTTAACAGAGATACCAGATTGAATGGGCGATAAATAATTTTCCCGGGACCACAGTAGCCAAATTTGTTGTAATACAGGTTGATTTTGATTTCACCCACAAACTGCTTCAACACACAAGGCCAATAACATGGGACAATTTTCAAATACTAAACTACCTTTCACACAGCATTAGATAAGATAAAATAGAAACAGTAAAATACGATTCCTATAATTTTCCCTTCACAGTAAGATGCAACTCCTATGATTTTGGGAAGAGAAAATATTATCAATAATTATATGGTCAGTATCTCACCACTGTTTAAAGGAAAGGATGTATATTTGATTCATCCTAGCGGCAATGTCCAATGAGATGGGGAGTGGTCACTTATTACCAAATCTGTGGTCTCCTCTCTATGGCACCTCACATACTTTATACCATATGGGACAATAAGCTCATAAAATTATAAGTTCAGCCTAGAAGGTGTGGCTTATTTTCCATTGGTTGGAAAAATCTAATGATTAACTTTGGCGAGTTCAGATAATATCAACTTCATTCACTATCTGTTAAATAATATGTTCTCTTTTCATAATGTGTATTTATTTGTATATTGGTGCTGGAATATATATATATTATTTAAGTTTTCTGGTAACCGGTCCAATATTAAATACGCTCAGTATAATTTTGATGAATCAATATCACATAAAATGCTTATAAATATATAGAGAGAGAAATGTATAATTCTGGTATATCATGTGAATACTTGTTTATCTAGGAAAACACATGCTAGAGGTATATTTTTATACAGTTATAGTCATGATTCATATGTCTTTCATAACACTGATTGTCATTTTAAAACAATTCTTACTTCTAATTTGTTCTTACATCTAATGCTCCGTACACACGATCGGACATTGATCGGACATTCCGACAACAAAATCCATGGATTTTTTCCGACGGATGTTGGCTCAAACTTGTTTTGCATACACACGGTCACACAAAGTTGTCGGAATTTAAGATCGCCAAGAACGTGGTCACGTACACCACGTATGACGAGACTATAAAATGGCAGTTCAGAACCAAGCGTGGCCCCCTTTGGGCTCCTTTTGCTAATCTCGTGTTAGTAAAAGTTTGGTGAGAGACGATTCGGGCTTTTTCAGACTCGTGGTTTTCAGATCGTTTTCTGCTGTTCAGTTTGTGCTTGTGGGTTTGTATCTGGTCTTCAGTGCATGCAGCGAGTTACCCTGGACTCTGTCATTGTGTTCTTTTTCATTCGTTACTCTTTTTCAGGTCGCTCTTCACAGGCCTTGCTGTTCTTCAGTGCGTTCTGTTACTTCGTTCTGAGCAGCCGACCTTTTTCTAGCCATGTTGCGTATAAGTACTCCTCGTAGAGTTCGTGCTGTGCGGAGGCTTGGTGTTGGGGTTCTTACCTTGACACAAGCCCAGTCCATGAACAGGGTGGGGAGGAGTTCATGGACCAAGAATTGGTTGCTCCAGCGTGACCAGTTCTGTCATATGCCGTTGCTCCGTGAGATCCATGAGAATAATCCTGATGATTTCAGGAACTTTCTCCGGATGACGGACCCCGTATTTCACTGTTTGTTGGCTTTGCTGACCCCTTATATTAGCAGGCAGGATACCTGCATGAGGCAAGCCATCACTCCGGAGCAGAGGCTCGTCAGCACTCTGCGGTACTTGGCGATGGGGAGAAGCCTGCAGGACCTCAAGTTCTCGACAGGCATCTCCCCCCAGGCTCTGGGGATCATTATCCCAGAGACCTGTTCTGCCATCACTCCAGGCAGAAGGAGTATATTAAGGTAAGATTTTTATCCTTTAATATCAAATTTTATTGTATTTAATGTTTGATAATATATTGTATTTCTTTCCTCAATCCCTAATTACCATGATTGTAATATACTGTGAATGTCCCCTTTGTCCTCATGCATACTGGATTTTTAGGTAATCTTTTTTTGTCCTTCATACATATTTGCCTTCACCTCCCCAGCATGCTCTCCTGGCCCTATATTCACCTCATGTAGTCACTTAACAATGTATTTTGTCAGCTCCATAGTAGTGCTTTACCCTAAATACCCCCTAAAATGTGGTAAATTGTGATTTGTGCTTTAAATTCAGGCAGAGTTCCAGAGGCTTTTTTTGTGTCCCAAAATCAGTTTTCCCCCCCAACTGCTAGCTCAGCTGATACCAATCCTCTATCTGCTGACTTTGCCAAACCCATACACACTATACCCACCTCTTTAGTGGTCAGATTTATGGATGAATTCCCCAAAGCATGTAGTGCAAGGGCCTGCCTGAATACTTTCAAATGGTACTGTTTAAAGTTTTTGTATCCTAATATTATCTTGATAGGTAATAGCAGAATGTCAAGATGTGCTTAAATGTGTACAGTGTGTATTTATCTCTTTGTATTATGACACTTCTTACCTGTCCAGTGGGCTGCCAATAGTGTAAGTAAGGAGGGCTGGCCAAACTAATAATACACATTATTTAGGCATTCATCTCTCAATGAAGTGGAGAGGGTTACCTGTCCAAAACATATCCCCCTCCATAAAATTTTACAAATGGCCCATGAGAGGGGGGGGAGGGAATCTGATAGGTGGACCTTATACCTTTGTCTTTAAATACTCCCTAAAATAAATGTTATACTGATGTTGGCCAAGAATGTTTGTGTCTAATCTGCTTTCCATGTTTATGTGCAAAATGATTAATTTTAATCTTGGTTGCGGATGAAGTGTTTGCGCTTGGGGACCATCTTATGCGGCCATTCCCTATGAGGACCCTCACCCCGGACCAGAGGGTTTTTAATTACCAGCTGGCCAGAGCCAGAAGAGTGGTGGAGAACACGTTTGGAATCATAGCCAGCCGGTTCCGCCTATTTCTTACACCCATACACATGGCGGAGTATAAACTGAATCATATCATCCTGGCGTGTTGTGTTCTCCGCAACTTTTTAAGGCAAAATTCTGCCAACTATGCTGCCTTAGTGGGGCCTGAGGCCGGAATTCATGGAAATGAAACAAACCTGACGGCGCTTGAGGCTGGCCTTCCTGCTTGCCCTCCCTGAGTGCCTACGAGGTCCGTCTAAGATACCTTGAATACTTTGCGGGTAGGTGGGCCATCAATATGCCAGACAATGTCTGAGCCTTTTTTTCAATAAAAAAAATTGTTTACCTACTAAAATATTTGCTGACATTTATTACTGCTTGTGTTTCTTTTAGCTGACCCTGACTGAAATGTGGGTAGTCCTGAAAATGGCATGATTGTGTGACATTCGAAAGCACTGTTGGGTGTTATTTACTAAAGGCAAAGACACTTTGCACTACAAGTGCACTTGAGAGACTGCACTGAAATGGCACTTGTAGTGTAAAGTGGATTTACCCTTAGGAAATAACCCCCATTGTCACAGAAAACCACAATTTTACCACAACAAAAGTTTTCAAGCATTGAAACAATAATCCACACATTCTTGATTATCAATCTTTTTAATACCAGCACGATCACATGTGCATTTATAAAAGGTTTTTAAAACAAACCAACATGTTTGTTGTATAACAATTTTTTGGTCACATTAATAAAAGTAGAAATGTCCATTTAAGGTAAAACAGGCATGTTTAAAACCAACAAGAAATACACAAATATGAAACTTACAAAGTTCAACTTTGTTATAAATTGAAGGCAATATCAGACATGAGTATTTATAAACTGTGTTTGATATTGTGTTCAGATGGGGTGAAGTCACCCCTGGAAAAGCCAAATTTTGTAGATGCACACAAATTGTCGAATGTCAACATGTGCTAGCTGCCATCACGGGGGATCAAGGGACGTGTTTTGTGGGTGCAACCCCTTCCTCTCAGCGACTTTATTATTGAGGAAGGGGTTGCACCGCCAAAACGCATACATTGATCTCCCGTGATGGCAGATAGCACATGTTGACACATTGTATGCATCTTCAAAATTTGGCTTTTTGAGAATATGTAAAAAAATGTGAGAAATTTTTAGATTCCAAAAAGCACAAAAAAGGGAAGGGATTTGGAGTTGTTTTAAACTCTCCCTAAAACATCAATGATGTTCTTCATTTTGTTTTGAACATCATTGATGTTTTTCTGGATGTTTTCCAAGTCCCTATCACACCCCATGATCTCCCCGATCAGGATCTGGGCACTTTCACTGGTGAAATGTCCTTCATCCACAACATCACGATCACCTAAAAATATAGAAACAAAAACACACCATGTATTATAAATATGCCGGCATACATCTCTTACCTGAGCCTGTGGTCGCAGACACTCACCTGTTGTGGTGACTATTTCAATTAGGTCTCCTTCCTCCTCCTCCTGTTGGCTTTGGGGGATTTCACCTTCTTCCTGAGGTGGGGGGTCTGTGGTCTCCTCGGATGAGTGGTGTCCTCCGAGTCTTTTCTCCCCTATGTAAAAAAAAAATTGGTATACTTAGCACACAGATATTTGATGGCAGAAATAGGAATATGAAACATTGCTTGGAAGTGGGGTACAATTGTCTATTTTGGCAGAGTTCCAAGATGAAGGAATATTTTTGTCCTTTGTCAAGCTTGAATACTTACCTGTTTTGTACAAGCTTCACAGATGGAGACACCCCTATAGTATACACTGGAGCACCTGTGTGGGCCCCCTAATAAAAAGGGTGTTCTTGTGTCCCACACTAGTGCTCCAGTGTCCAGATGTGTAAACAGCTGCTGAGTGTCCTCTCCTTACACAGAATCTAGTTTGCATTTCATTCTAGTTACAAACCCATCTACACAACAAAATTATTTTAAGAGAAGTAGGCTAGCAAAAATGTATTCAAATGCATAGGCCCAAAACAATGGTGTTTTCTAGACCGAACGAACAATGTTTCATACGAATGAACAATGTGCCCATGAACATGAAAGTTGCCATTTTAAACTGTACAACAGTTAAGAAAAGCACATGGAGCAGCACGAACGTAATAAAAATCAAGAATAGGAACACAGGACAACTAATTACTTTTTTGCAGCACTCTCCTGATCCTTCTGTACTGCTCGTGCTCCCTTAATTTGAGGTCCGACCACCGCTTCCTGAGTTGATCCTTGGATGGTCGTACCCCAAAATTCCAGTGCAGACTTTTGACTACTTTCACCATGATCTTGGCCTTTCTGACATTGGGGTTGGGGTCCATACTTCTCGTCATAGTCGGCCCTCTTCAGTATGTTGACCATCTCCAACATCTCCCTAAAGGACATATTTGAGGCCTTAAATCGTCTCCTCCGGGATCGGGACGTTTCTGGCTCCGGGCTTTCCTCCTTCTCCTCCTCGTTGCTGTAATTAGCACGCACCTGTTGTGTCTCCACCATGTGCTCTTCCCCACTGCACCAAACGAGAAGGGGCAGGGAAAAGACTAGAAAGAACGTCAGGGGCAGGCGGAGTTTCACGCATGCGCAGTGTATATAAAGCGTAACACACGTGCGTAGTACGTACAATCTGTGAGCGGAGGAGTATCGGAGGCGCCGATCGTGATAATGAAGGTAAGATTTAAACTTGGGTCTATACTGCTTGTATATTGAGGCCTATATTGTGACAAGATTAGGAGAGTTTCGCCTGACATTAGGGTTTGTCTTGTGTCTTGCAGATAAAATGGGTGGCTTCAATGACTACAATTTCCTCCCCCTGTTCATAGACAAATACAGCGAGCTGCCCTGTCTGTGGCAGGTGAAACACCCCCAATACAAGAATAAACAAAGGAGGCAGGCAGCGCTGGAGAAACTGCTGCCATCCCCTATTTAAAAGCCAAAATTGGTGGCCTGAGGAGCACTTATCTTAGGGAGCGCAAGAAGGTCACGGATTCCCAGAGATCAGGAGCTGCAGCAGATGACGTTTATGTCCCCAGGCTGTGGTACTATGAGAGACTGTGATTTCTGTCAGACCAGACTGGAGTCAGGGAATCCCTCTTAACCCTTCCTTCCACTCTTCCTTCCACCCTATCTTCCACCCCAGCTGAGGCTTCCGATGTCCAACCTGGGACTTCCAGCCAGGAAGAAGTGGAGGAGTCCAGCTGGAGCCAGGCATAGCATTCTTCTACAGATTTCTGGTCAATAAATAAATGATGTTTACTAGATGTTATTATTGATCACTAATTGCTGATTTCATAAAGTGTTTTACATATCAATAGACAGTAGTGGGCACAAAAAATTGGGACAAGAATGAAAAATGCTGGGCTCAGAATTATAGTCTGTTATATTTGTTAACATTCAATTTGCAACAGTCATGAGGTGAAAATTGTGTGAGACTGATGAATAAAAAACTAAAACGATGTCCCTTTTTCATACAGAAAGACCTCAGCCAGGAGGAGGCTGTGGAATGTGGCACACAGGAGGAGGCTGTGGAATGTGGCAGCCAGGAGGAGGCGGGGGTTAGTTGCAGCCAGGAGGAGGTGGGGCTAAGTGGCAGCCAGGAGAAGGCCGGGCCCAGTAGGAGCCTGACAGAATCACAGGTTCCTCCCCTCTGCCTTCCAACCAAAAGACCCAGGAAGGTGAGTAACATGCAGGATTCAGCACTCAGGCTGATGCAGGAGGCTTCTGCGTCCCTCAGAGCCTTCCCCACTCCTGAAGAGGCCTTTGCCTTCATGGCTGCCACAAAACTGCAGGGCATGCAGGAGGGCCAATGCTTCCTGTGTGAGGACCTTCTTTACAAAACACTAACTAAGGGGGTGAGGGGCGAAATCACACACGAAACCCACCTGTGTGAGTTGGACCATCCTCCTCCTCCTCCTCCTGCCACAACTCCACCACCACAGACAGCGTGGAAGGAAGCGTGGAAGGAAGACCAGAGAGTGATGACCTGGGTTCAGTCTGGTCTGAAAAAAGATGCAGGCTCTTGTATGACCACAGCCTGGGAACATACATGTCATCTGCTGCTGTTCAGGATCTCTTGGACTTCTGGACCAGACTGCACTCCCTTATATATGGACTCCTCAGGCCACCAATTTTGGCAGGAAATAATTGATGTCTGCCCTGGGGGCCAAAGGCTTCGTCAATTTCTGCTGTTTCTCCAGCATTGCCTCCCTCTTTGTTTGGTTATGAGCCCTTAATAAAGGATTTTTTGTTTCAATTATACTCGCCTATGTGTGTTTTCCTTCAAAAAGGACAGTTTGTTTGTGAGGAAGCAGGTACATTTCTAAAATACAATGTGAAATTAACAAGAGACACCAACACCAAGCAACCTCCTTGAGATTAAATAATACAAGATAATAATGGTGTTGTGGTAACTTGACACACAAAACACACCCAAAAATATTCTGGAGTTTAAAAAAAAAATTAAAAAAAAAAGATCAGGCTTGAAAAAAATACAAACAAAAAAAATAAAAAAAACAAATTTTGAATCAGATGTGACAAATACAAATATTATATTGATGAAATCACAATAAATCATAAAGAAAGAAGTTTGTGAGAAGTCTGTGTGAATATCAGCAGCAAAACTACTTCATTCTTCTAGCATTATAAAGAAGAAGAGAGTGCGCTGCATTAAACTATTTAAAACATTGCAGCCTGACGAAAGTGTCATATCCATTCCGAATGCTAATTTTACCAGACCGAGCTGTACTGTCTCGGAATTTATTCTGAGCATGCGTGGCACTTTGTGCGTCGGAATTGGCCACACACGGTCAGAATTGACGCGATCGGACTTTGTTGTTGGAAAATTTTATAGCCTGCTCTCAAACTTTGTGTGTCGGAAAATCGGATGGAAAAAGTCCGATGAAGCCCACACACGGTCGGAATTTCCGACAACGAGCTCTGATCGCACATTTTCCGTCAGAAAATCCGACCGTGTGTACAGGGCATAAGTCTTATGTTTTTACCCTATGACAGAATTATCATTGGGTCAGTAGACACTAAAATTATAATTGTATCTATGACCTGAAATATAATATAAAATTTGAGTGACTTATAATCAAATATAGGTATTTTAAAATAATCCTGAATGCACAACTTTCAAATGTCTTCCTAAAAGTGTTTTGAAGTGAACTTTGGACAGACTCAATGAATATTTAGATTTGATAGATAGAGTTTAGCTGTATACACAATTCCTAGAGTCTAAACAATGGGTTCTGTTTGTTAAGGGTGATTTCTCTATGAGAACATACCAGTTACATACAGTATCTCACAAAAGTACATCCCTCATATTTTTGTAAATATTTTATTATATCTTTTCATGTGACAACACTGAAGAAATGACACTTTGCTACAATGTAAAGTAGTGAGTGTACAGCTTGTATAACAGTGTATGTCTAAACCACTGGCAACAAAAGTGAGTACACCCCTAAGTGAAAATGTCCAATTTGGGCCCAATAAGCCATTTTTCCCTCCCCGGTGTCATGTTACTCGTTAGTGTTACAAGGTCTCAGGTGTAAATGGGGAGCAGGTGTGTTAAATTTGTTGTTATCGCTCTCACTCTCTCATACTGGTCACTTGAAGTTCAACATGCCACCTCAAGGCAAAGAACTCTCTGAGGATCTGACAAAAGAATGTTGCTCTACATAAAGATGGCCTAGGCTATAAGAAGATTGCCAAGACCCTGAAACTCAGCTGCAGCTCAGTGGCCAAGACCATACAGTAGTTCAACAGGACAGGTTCCACTCAGAACAGGCCTCGCCATGGTCAACCAAAGAAGCTGAGTGCACGTGCTTAGCGTTCTATCCAGAGATTGTCTTTGGGAAATAGACATATCAGTGTTACCAGCATTGCTGCAGAGGTTGAAGGGGTGGGGGGGGCAGCCTGTCAGTGCTCAGACCATTCGCCGTACACTGCATTAAATTGGTCTGCATGGCTGTCATCCCAGAAGGAAGTATCTTCTAAAGATGATGCACAAGAAAGCCCGCAAACAGTTTTCTCAAGACAAGCAGACTAAGGACATGGATTACTGGAACCATGTCCTGTGGTCTGGTGAGACCAAGATAAAGGTATTTGATTCAGATGGTGTAAAGCATGTGTGGCGGCAACCAGGTGAGGAGTACAAAGACAAGTGTGTCTTGCCTACAGTCAAGCATGGTGGTGGGAGTGTCATGGGCTGGGGCTGCATGAGTGCTGCCGGCACTGGGGAGCTACAGTTTATTGAGGGAACCATAAATGCCAACATGTACTGTGACATACTGAAGTAGAGCATGATCCCCTCCCTTCGGAGACTGGGCCACAGGGCAGTATTCCAACATGATAAGGGCCCCAAACACAACTCCAAGACGACCACTGCCTTGCTAAAAAAGCTGAGGGTAAAGATGATGGACTGGCCAAGCAGGTCTCCAGACCTAAATCCTATTGAGCATCTGTGGGGCATCCTCAAGTGGAAGGTAGAGGAGCGAAAGGTCTCTAACACCCACCAGCTCTGTGATGTCGTCATGGAGGAGTGGAAGAGTACTCCAGTGGCAACCTGTGAAGCTCTGGTGAACTCCATGCCCAAGAGGGTTAAGGCAGTGCTGGAAAATAATGGTGGCTACACAAAATATTGACACTTTGGGCCCAATTTGGACATTTTCACTTAGGGGTGTACTCACTTTTGTGGCCAGTGGCTTAGACATTAATGGCTGTGTGTTGAGTTATTTTGAGGGGACAGGAAATTTACACTGTTATACAAGCTGTACAGTCACTACTTTACATTGTAGCAAAGTGTCATTTCTTCAGTGTTGTCACGTGAAAAGATATAATCAAATATTTACAAAAATGTGAGGGGTATACTCACTTCTGTGAGATACTGTATCTGTGTACTTTTTATGGCAGTGTTGGGTCTATCCTTTTATCTACCCAACAAGGACAGGTAAATATCTTTGATTTCTTGAAAAGGGTTGATTGTCTGAAGAACCAGTCTCTCTCTATTCTTGTCTTAAGTGGTTTCAAGAGGAGAACAAAACATGTAATTATCTTTTGTTTTTGTGAAAAGGGTACTATTGTTCAGGTGACTTTGTTTTAACATAAGGTCTGTGTACTGACCTTCACTTGGAGAGGGCAATTCACTTAACCTTTTCTGGTGTGTGTGTGTGGGGGGGGGGGGGGGGTGCTCCTCTGGTATGATGACTCCTTAGCTGATTGTTTCATGAATTATGAATATTTATATATATCCTGGCCATGACAAGATGGACCCCTGGAGCCTTGAACCTCAGGCAGCCTTTTAGGCTTTACTAAGGTGTTTTCTATTGTATGATAGTCACTTTTCTCAAAATCAGTTTTATACTGTACCTAAGAATACACAATCACTGCAGATCAAGGTTTTCTCCTGGTAGCTGAAATTTAGAAATTTAAACATGTTATCAATTTGTATTCATGTTACAATATGAAGGAATATCAGTTCCAGTATCAATAGTGTGTCTGATATAATAAACTGATTATCTAATATAAATCTTGTAATCACTTTATTTTATATTGTTATTTAGGCAAGTATAGAATATAAGTAACCCAGCCTTTATATAAATAAAAAAAAATAATAAAAAAAACCCATAGCATTTAATGCGCATTATCACTTTATAGTATGCCTAGGTCAATACAGGTTCATTTGTAGTGTGTGGGAAAAATCATAAAGGTATTGTCATAAATTATTACATTTTATATTATGAAGGAAAATCAGGTAGCACTTTTCCATTTCTTGGTATGATAATGAAAGTCATATAACAAGAGAAAACATGTGTGCAATATGTTTTATCAGAGATGTCTATAATACAATTTAGTGTTTTACTTAAAATAAAAAATATGTATCACCCTAGTTCTGGACTATTCCTAGCTGAAAGAGGAATTAGTGTTATGACTCATACATAAAGGTAAACTAAAACCAGTATATTAGTTTTTGATATTATTATATTTGTTGTCAATTAAATGTGAAATATAAATACTACGTAAGCAAATAATTTTTCTAAAAGCCACTGATTTCCGTAACCACTTGAGCGCCAGAAGATTTTACCTCTTTCATGACCAGGCCATTTTTTGCTTTTTTTTGCTATTCAGCATTATGCTATTTTAACTGGCGATTGTGCAGTCATGCAATGCTGTACCAAAACAAAATTTACATAATTTTCTTTCCCGCAAATAGAGCTGTCTTTTGGTGGTATTTGATCACCACTGGGGTTTTTTTTTTATATTTTGAGATATAAAGTAAAAAAGACCAAAAATTTGGAAAAAGATCAATATTTCTGCTATAAAACATATCCAGTAATAATTAAAAAAAAAACATATTTCTTCATAAATTTGAATTTGAATCTTTTATTTTTATTTTTATACTACTAATGGGAGTGATCAGTGACTTATAACGAGACTGTGATATTGCGGCGGACAATCTGACACTAACTGATGCTGGGAGGAACTGACTAACTGCCACTGACATCACCAGTGACACTAATACAGTGATCAGTGCTATTACTATACACTGTCACTGTACTAACGACACTGGCTGGGAAGGGGTTAACATCTAGGGTAATCAAGGGGTTAAATAGGTGCCTAACTTTGTGTAATGTGTGTACAAAGTGCTGCTTTTTACTACAGATCATTCAGTTTCTCATCCCTGCTGACAGATCATTCCCTTCCTACAGAGCTCGTGCTGTTTACCAACACAGAGCTCTGGGCTGGGATTGCACACATCCGATTAGCAGGTCCTGGCCATGATTTATTGTCTGGGACTTGCTGACAAGATCCCTCTGTGTACAATCACCATGGGAGCCGGGCGGGGGCACACACGTGCATGCCTAAAATCCAGAAGTAGTTAGCAACAGACGGGTAAGGGTGGGCGAGCGGTCAGGCAGCAACCGGTTAATACCTAGGAAGTAAAATACAAATGAGTATTGTGTGTCTTGCCATGCAATAGCAAGGATACCAAACATCATTCATGAAGATGAGGCATTTGATTAGGAAACATTAATTGTAGGTTACACAGTGCCTTAGGGGTATTCATACCCCTTGACAATTTCCACATTTTGTCATGTTACAACCAAAAATGTAAATGTATTTTATTGGGATTTTATGTGATAGACCTACACAAAGTGGCACATAATTGTGAAGTGGAATGAAAATGCTAAATAGTTTTCATAAGTTCATGAGTCAATACTTTGTAAAACAACCTTTCACTGCAAATACAGCTGTAAATCGTTTTTGGGATGTCTCTTCCAGCTTTGCACATCTAGAAAGTGACATTTTTGCCCATTGTTCTTTGCAAAACAGCTCAAGCTCTGTCAGATTGGATGGAGACTGTCTGTGAACAGCAATTTTCAAGTCTAGCCCCAGATTCTCAATTGGATTTAGGTCTGGACTTTGATTGGGCCATTCTAACACATGGATATGCTTTGATCTAAACCAATCCGGTGTAGCTCTGGCTGTATGTTTAGGTTTTTTTGTCCTACTGGAAGGTCAACCTCCACCCCAGGCAGACTCTAACAGGTTTTCTTCTAAGATTGCCCTGTATTTGGCTCCATCCATCTTCCCATCAACTCTGACCAACTTCCTTGTCCCTGCTGAAAAAAAGCATCCCCACAACATGATGCTGCCACCACCATGTTTTACAGAGGGTCTCTGCAGTTACCATGGGCCTCTTGGCTGCTTCTCTGATTGATACTCTCCTTGCCCGGCCTGTCAGTTTAGGTGGACAGCCATGTCTTGGTAGGTTTGCAGTTGTGCCATACTCTTTCCATTTTCAGATGATGGATTGAACATTGCTCCGTGAGATGTTCAAAGGGATATTTTTTTATAACCCAACCCTGCTTTAAACTCCTCCACAACATTATCCCTGACCTGTCGGGTGTGCTCCTTGGCCTTCATGATGCTGTTTGTTCACCAAGGTTCTCTAACAAACCTCTGAGGGCTTCACAGAACAGCTGTTTTTATACTGAGGTTAAATTACACACAGGTGGACTCTATTTACTAATTAGGTGACTTCTGAAGGCAATTGGTTCCACCAGATTTTAGTTAGGGGTACCAGAGTAAAGGGAGCTGAATACAAATGCATGCCACACTTTTCAGATATCTATTTGTAAAAAAATTTGAAAATAATTTATCATTTTCCTTCCACTTCACAATTATGTACCACTTTGTGTTGGTCTATCACAAGGCATATGCATACACAAAATAAAAAATAAAAAACTGCGCTTGGAAAAAATTGAATACAATGGTGAGAATGAGACTGGAATAGAAATAAAAATTATTAAAAAATTAATAAAAATATAAAGACAAAGAGCTGCGGTTATAAGTGAGGCACACCAGTACAAACAGAAAAACAGAAAAACCGCGCTAGAAAATGTTGAAAACAATAATAAGAGTGTAAAGTCCAATGCAAAAAAGTCCAATGATAATAAGTGACGTGAAAACTCCTCAATGTGATAATGTTGAAAGATGTGGTGAAATGCTTACCAGAACGTAAGCCAAAATCAGACAAGTGGCTTAAACCCAGCCCGGGCCTTTAGAGAGCGATTCCAATGAGACAGGATCAGTCGCACTCGTGTAGCATATTCAGGTCCGCATGGGGTTATCCAAAAAATATATGGCAAAAAACATAGCGTAATACTGATACAATAACAAACACAAAAAAGACAAAAAGGGGTGCAACACTCAACAAACCCAAATCATATATGATCATAAAAGTATCCTGTGTCCACAGCACACACAGGAGTGTAAAGTGAGTGACATGCAAACATGCAATAAAGTAGTGCTCTTTGGATATATAAGTGAACCTCCAAAAGAATCTGCTTACCAGATATCAAGGACAAGTGAGCATACAACTATCACCCAAAAGGAGGGGCATGGAAAAAATCCCACCAAGTGTAACAGGCCACATAAAGCTGCTTACCAGATGGCAAACTAATGTGCGCAAACTCCACACAGTTAAGGACTTGACATCATAAGACGTGACAGAGGATCTATCTTTATAGCGAACCTTTTAAAATTCCCGCTTACCTGATGGCCGATTAGTAAAGCACAAGCCGAAATCCTGACGAAAATAGCGTAAACACGTCCTGGCAATCTCGTCACGGGCTAAGGTAAACTCCCATTGCTGGTTGCCAAGGGATCTCTCAGGAACAACCTCCAGATCCAGCATTGGCTCAGGACGTGGAGGTACCAGCTGTCAGCTTAGATCCAGACTGTTAACACAGCTGAACCTCTCACCTCTGTTTACCTTCTTCTCCCGGTCGCTGCTGAAAAAAATATGCATACACAAAATTTACATTTTTCTGTATATTCATTTTTAATATCTTCAGATTTCCTTCCCCAGGATATGATGAGATTTATTTTCTATAAATAGTACAAATTGCAACAGGGGCATGTAATACAAAGTAGCCAATAAGATTTCAGCTTACTGGAAACAATGTAATTCCTGGATGGTGTGGACTATATGTACACGTCATCTTTGCCCTGAGCTGCCTAATTGCTTCCATATTCTTCAATTGCATGCATCCTTCCTGCGCACCATTATAAAAAAAAAAAACAAATCAAGTTTTTCATGCTTTTATGTATGAAGCAAATTGTCAATATTACAAGTGGACAATAATGGTAACACCCCCCCCCCCCCCCAGGCATATACAAGATATACAACTTTTTCTAATCTAGTCTAATGTTGGCCATAGACGGTTCGAATCCTGGCCGGTTCAGCAAGGATTGGATGCAATTCAGACCATGTAGGAGCAGGCTGATTATACCCAAGTTGATCAATCGATATAGTCGCTGACAATAATCACTGTTTGTTCTGCTTGCCAGGACGGTTCCCCCCACCCCCCTGCTAGGAGAATACAATAGCTCAGTGGGAGGGATTCCCCCATCAACACAGTCAGTTTTCCCCCATCAACACAGTTGATTTTCTTCTAAACAAAATCGCACTGTCTATGGTTGGCTTCTTAGAGTGCATTACTTATTTTATGCTCTCACAGGCTTCCTCCCCACCAGACAATTGATCTCCCAAATAGATCTTATCTCTGGTCATATGACCTGAAGTCCTGAACTGTATGTGAGGACATCAATCATCTGTTAGTGATTGCTTTACTTTAGATCAACTGTATTTATTAAAAGAACTGTTTCAGTTGATTTTGTATAACAATTATCTTTTTTTTTCCCAGGATGCCTTTTTTTCAATGCTGTGGGTGGCAATGGGATCCAATTTTCCCCTGTCCTTTGCAGGGCCATTTAAGAAAAATTTTGAGACCAGGTTAATTTAATGCAATGTGGTGTTCACCGAACACTATATTGTATTGCGATGCTACATTGACAATGTCCTTGTGTTGTGGAGGGGTGACATTTGATTCCTGTCCCCTTTTCAGGAACAACTGTTTGGCTTTGATCAGTTCATTCAGTTTATCATAAAAGTGGACTTGGGAGAAAATCCTATTTTTTGACACCTTGGTGTATAAAAAGGGAAATGTGTTACACACAGAACTGTACATGAAACCTACAGACATGAGTCACTTGCTAGTGCACAGCAGTTTTCATCCAGCAGACACTTTTCAATCTATTACAAGAAGCTAACGGATAAGGGTGCATAGTGTGTGAAGCAGAATGTAGGACAGACTGCTTGGAAGGTATAGTATGCAGGTTTTAAGCCAGATGTTATCCAGAAGACTTGTTTGGAAGTATCCAAATTATGGACTCAACTGATCAAGAAAAAAATAGTGAATTTACGAAAAAATAAAGCTAAACACATTCTGTTCACCACCTAGTACAAATTGTATAACAAATATATTTTTGGAATAGTAAAAACAAACAATGGGAGTTCCAGCAATTACCAAAACAAGTCCCTAGATTTATTCATTGCTGTCTTGTCGGGTCTATGCAGTTGGAATTGTGTACACAAATATGGGTACAAAAAAACTTTATTGGGACAAAAAGAGGAGGTATAGTCTGTATTTTCTGATATTAAAAGGAAGCACATTTAAAAATCTGTCCACCGGAAGAGAGTTTATGTTTATTTTATGTGGGGGAGACCACCCAGAAAATCAAAGACAGGATATTTCACAACATTAATTTTCTAATAGACAAAAGCAGACGTTGTGCCGGTCCAGGCATGTAAGCGGATCCCAACCATATGGTTGAGATCTTTCCTGAGCCTGGACTGGCTCTGTGACGTCAGCCAACAGTGGGCTTCAGCCCGCTGTCTGCTGAAAACGGGTCATAGGAGTGCAGAATGATGTTGGCTGTATTTGAAGCTTTTAACCATTAAATCTTTCAGAAAGTCCTTTAATAAGGATTAACTTTTGTACTAGGCACTCCTGCATATACATTTAAGAATCTACTATCTGGCGAGTACTTCCTTGTGTTGCTGTCAGAGAGGTAGCAGCCTAGGACCAGAATGGTGTGCAGGTACTCCATCTACACTAGACTTCAGTCCTGGATTTGCTTCTTTTAAGGAGGACTGACCCATTGGAACCAATTTTTACTGTTGGCCCAGCACTATCACACACACATCAGGCATTAGGAGTGAATGTGTCTGTGGATCAGTGTGTTCTTCATCATGATTGACATTTATCTACATTACTGAATGACATGATTCATGATGGATTTACTGTACATTATGTGGCTTCTTTTTATTTATTAGGAAAGGACTTTTCAAAAAGGTGTGTAGTGCGTTTATTACCTTTACTATGTTTTTTCAAATTAGTAACCAGGGTATAACATACCCTTTACTTATTTACATGGGGTGGGTAGTATCTGAGTGCCCCTTACATTGAGATACCAGATTCTCATAAGTCCTCCCGTAAATACCTACAATGGCCAGCCCAGGGTTTTTGAGAAGAGACCCTTGTCCTCATCAAGGAAGGAAAGGATGGAAGCACCACACCATCTTGTACAGACTTTTAAAAGATTTTTATTTTGGAACAGCCAAGTGTTTCGGGGGCTCAGCACTCCCCTTCACCAGGGCTAAAAACAGGATGATGCATTCGCTTGGATAGAAAGGGCACGCATTTCAGGGCTCAGCACTTCCCTTCATCTGGGCTAAAAACAGGATGTACGTGTTTCAAGGGCTCAGCACTCCCCCTTCATAAGGGCTAAAAACAGGATGAATGCGTTTCGAGGGTTCAGCACTCACTCTTCATCAGGGCTAAAAACAGGATTGCATCGTTTAGGAGGGGGTGGGTGCACACTTTGTCTGCAAACTCAGTTAAGAAGCTGGTATAGATTTTGGGAGGGAACCTCCACTTTTATTTTTAGTTTTGTTGCACGCAGCTCCCCCTTTAAAATCTTACCATATTGCTACATATTTGTAAGTAACAGATCCTAAAACTTACCAAACTTGTCCAGTCACTATAAGAAGTAAGAAGAATTAATAATAGTTGGTAATACACATCCAGAAATGCATTCCTAATATTGTATGATAAGATAAGAAAAACATTAAATACTTTGTCTACTGGAAATATGCCTTCTCTGCTCACTGTTTTTTTTTTTTTTAGATAAGCAAAAAGACGTGCTTTGCAGAGTTCTTCCATAATGTCATTCTTTTTATTTTGTACCTTGTAACTAAATAAAGAAAAACTAGATTTACTGTTAAAAGTTAATATTTACCCTTTATATTACTGTATAGCATATTTGGTAATTGTTTATTGTAAGAATACAATAAATAAAACACAATGTAGAATTAAGATGTGCAGTACAAGAAAGTATTAAAAATGTGCATGCATACAGAGGATGATTAATGCTTAGCTGGAATGTGTCATTTACAGTGTCCTTCATCAGTGTTATGTAACAATAGCAGTTGGTTTCCTTGGCTACTTAAGATGGTTGCCATATCACTTGTTGCTTGCAAGATCTTAACTACACAAACTTGAACCTGAGCAATAGATATAAATAATGGGAAAACTAGAAGTGAAAAAGTGTGAGGCTAGAAAATAATAAGTTAATGCCCTTTTATATTTTTAATGGAAACTCTGATGAGTACAGCATACATCTATTTCCTTGTGGTTGCTCTCTCTAATTGAAGTTCTCTGTTTACATATATAGAACTTTGAAAAGGGTAGGGAGAGTGTTTTCAGCAAAGTAGTTAAAGTAGCACTCTAGGCAAAGAGGTTTTTGTAATTTCTAGTGTATAAGAAAATGATACTTCTAGTGAGGTTTAGCCACATCTGTAGCACTGCTCTGTAGTGCAAAATGCATAGTTTTATTCATGCCAGATAGTATAGCTGGCCCTCATACATGGAAGCACTAGTTTTGTTTATTCCCTCCCCTTCCCTCCACTCATCCATTCGCAAAAAGACTTGTATTCTATGAATGGTTAGATGGTAACTTGCTGTTACGATCTGAGTCCCCTACCTTTAAACAATCTACCCAAACTACACTTCTGGATATTAAAAAAAAACCTTGTGTTTTGCATACAATGATGGTCAAATGGTTGTAGCACTGTAAGGATAAACATGAGCGTGCATACTGTGTGGGAGCTCATCCAGTGTCTTACTAACAGTTTTAAGAAATTGGCTTTGAACAACACAAAAGAAAACATGTTTTCTTAAAAGCCTCAACTCCAGTCAGATTGCCAGAAATGCTCCCTTGGTTATATTTGTATTGAGCTCATCAGATGGTTTGATTTATAACCAATGCATTTGTCAGAGTTTTTTTTGTCAGCTTTTGATGGTCCTGGTTGCATAATTCATGATACCATTAAGTCTTAAAGCAATTTCTAGTGACCTTAAAGTAGAACTAAAGGGCAACACTTTTTTTTCACTTTGGATAGAGTAAGGGAGGGTCATAACCATCTTTGTCCCATTGAGGGGATTTCTTTTTACTTCCTGTCCCATAGCCAAAATGGGAAGTGAGAGGAAATCCATGCAAATTAGGGAACCCCTTGGGGACCCCCAGGTTACCAGTACTAGTGTCCCTATTGAAAGATTTCCCCTCCATTACTTTTCTGGGAACAACCCAAAATGTGGTATTTTCTGTTATGCCGCGTACACACGGGCGGACTTTTCAATGGACTAGGTCCAGCGGACTTTTCAATGGACTTTCCGACAAACTTTCGAATGAACAGACTTGCATACACACGATCAACCAAAGTCCGATGGATTCGTACATGATGACGTACGACCGGACTAAAATAAGGAAGTTCATAACCAGTAGCCAATAGCTGCCCTAGCGTTGGTTTTTGTCCATCGGACTAGCATACAGACGAGCGGACTTTTCCACCGGACTCGAGTCCGGAAAGATTTGAAACATGTTTTATTTCTAGGACTGTCAGACTTTTGGGAAAAAAAAGTCCGCTGGAGCCCACACACGGTCGAATTGTCTGACGGAGTCCGGTCCGCCGGACCTAGTCCGTCAAAGTCCGCTTGTGTGTACGCGGCATTACTTTCACTTTCAATGACAAAAAAAAGGGTGAATATCCCTAACAGGGACAGAGACAGCAATAAAAACTGGCAGGTGTTCCAATCCCTCTCCACACCATCCAACATAAAAAAAAAAGTTTTGCCTTTAGTTGTACTTTCATTGTGTGAACTGTTTGGGTCCTTTCACACGCATGTTTTTTGTTTGTTTCATCAGTTTAGTCATGTTTTTTTTTTTCAAAGAAAAAAACGATCAGTTTACTTCTCATTACATCATTTCTTATCAGTTTTCATCAGGTTCTTATCAGTTTTAAATCAGTTGTACATCAGTTTTTTTTTTACATCCACTACCAATGCAAAAATGGATGCAAAACAGTTTACATCCATTTTTCATCCATTCCTTTTTATAACAGAAGAAAAATAAGTCTTTTATCCGTTCCAAAAAAGGGATGTTGAGGGAAGCAGATGTAAGCAGATGTAAATGGATGATCAACCATTTAGGCTCCCTTCACACTTGTGCAACTTTTCATGCAACTTGGGACTGCAAAGTCGCATGACAAGTCATTCCCCATGATTTCCAATGGTAACCATACATATATGTGCGACTTTAGGATGTGCTGACTTCAAAGTAGTCCCTGTACTACTTTGGTCCGTCTTTCATGAGAGTTGAGGTCCGTAGACCTCAAGTTTATACAGGCATTGAAATCGTGGCAAAATTGAGGTAAAATCACGCGACTTTTAAGTTGTAGCGGGGTGAAAGGGGCCTTAGGGTCCCTTCACACAGGCGGTCTGCCCAGCGGACTCCATTTTGTTCAGCGGGGATCGATCTGCTAATCCCCGCTAAGCAGGCAGATGACAGGTCTGTCTCCTCTCACTGTGCAGAGACAGACATTTTAGAGCCCCGCCTCCTGTATGGAGAGATTGGATGAAATTGAACCACGTGTCCGTTTTCATCTGATCCCATCCGATCCGCCAGATGGATGGAAAGTAGGGTCACCATCCGTCTGGATTTCACGGACAGGATCGGATAGCAGTGGGTGTCAGCAGACGTGTCACCACTGACATCCGCTACTCCATAGAGGTGAATGGAGTGTCCAATCAGGTCCGCCTGAAAAACTGACAGGCGGACCTGATCGGAAAGCCCATGTGAAAGGGGCCTATCATCCATTTTTCCATAGAGATGCATTGATGTCCGTTTTTCATCCGTCAACAGATGGATGAAAAATGGACAACCAGAACGCCCATGTGAAAGGGGCCTTTCGGTACAAAGGAAAAGGATGGAATCCCTTCTTTACCTCCCCTCCTTTTTTATTTCTTTATTTTTACCCTGTTCTTTCCCACACACCATCCCTTCATAGTGATAGATACCTTTAAATTCCCCTCCCAAACTGAAAAATAAACATGGGTTAAATTTGTTATAGTGTTCCTTGTACATAAATCCCAACTAAATAACCATGTTTATTTTCTACTCTTGCATCATTTTCTATTGTGTAATTTTGTATGCAATACTTTGTTATAATAATGTAATATGTTGTGTTTTGTACAATAATAAATAACTACTAGTTTTCAACTTTGTTCAAGTTATTTTCCCTAACAATTACATTTCTATCTTTACTATTTCATTATTTACTGACTGCAATCTTGTTGAAAGTAAACTTATATTAATAAATGTATTACATTTATTAAAAACAGGTTCTAGCTGACAAAAGTTTACTGAACTAATTGAAGGTAGATTTGTAGATCCTTTCTCCAAACCACTATTTATTAATTTTAGAATTTCCCCTTTGGGTCTTGCGTTTAAAAAAGAACCCAATAGTTACAAGATTTTCTTATATCCTAAATGGCAGTGTTTGAATTATAAGATAAGAGCAGATCTTAGTTTTGTCTCTTATTTTTCATTCAAAGGCACTCTTTCTCTAGGTCTTTAGGTCAATACATGTTGGAAGCTACACAAATATTAAGCCTGTTTTCAGATATATCCTGATTTAAGCCCATTCTTTTACCTCATTTTTACTTTGAGAGTTAAATATTCTTTAATTGTAATTTTACTAATGGATGTTTTCTTTCCTGTTTTCAGTTTGAGGGGATTTCTTCTTTTTTAGAAAAGATAATGTTATGCCCTTAAATACAATGTGACGTGACGGGGGGGGGGGGGGGGGAGGGGGGTTTCACATGAAACAAATAGTGCAATGGGTAAAGCAGGGGGGTTGAGCCACAAGCAACATCCTGCTGGAGGTTACGCCTGCTACTTCAGTTTCTTCTCGCAAGTTTCTCCTCTGTTGTTAAGCTCTCCTGGGAATCGCTGACATGACTTACTAGTTGGGAATCATTCAGAGGGAGGCTGAAAGGAGGGGTGAGGCATGGCTAAGAGAGATGGTCTCCGCTCTCCCTCCATCAGCACCTGCAAAAAGACTGTGTCATTCCCAGTGCTCTGCAGCTCACCTCAGTCCCTCTTCTCCCAGGTTTCAGTCCAGGAAGGGAGACAATATGGGCACTAGCTCCACATCAAGTGACAGAACTGCAGCATGATGGGTCTCAGATTGGGATCAACAGAGAAAGTCCAACAGAAGCCCTCAGAATGGACATCCATTACAATGCAGGTACACGCCTTCATGACAAACAAGCTGTGTGGCCTGTAGATGGGGGGTGATTTGGCCAGTCAGTCATTAGGGTCCTCAGACATAGAGTCCAGGGATTTGTGGGTGAACCCCTTCTGGGGTCAATAGGTTGGGATATCATTTTGGAGGGAATGCTGTTTTCAGGACAAATTCTTGTTCTTCACTTATCCATGACAGTTGGCTCTCAGATGATGGATTCTCAGGTGGTGGCTTCTGGAATCACAAACAAACAAAAAAAATTCTCAGCACACGTACCAACCAGCCTGTAAAAAAAAAAAAAAAATGAAAAATTGACCCTGTCTAACAATTGACGTTAAAAACAAAAGTTTAAGTTGTATACATTTGCAAGTATACAGTATGTGGAAGCCACAGTGCCTCAGCAAGGTTCCTCTGTATACTGCAGTCCTAATTCTGTATTTGAGAGTCTCCAAGCATTTATTGTATAGCACTTAGAAAATAATCATAAAAATCAAAAATCATAAAAATTATAAAATCATAAAAATAGCACTACACCTTCAAAGTGAAAATAATATGCATGTCCAGATAGCTGCTAGCCGTTTTTAACGCCCGCTAGTGGCGAAAAAGGGTTAAAACGACCCGCAAAGCGTCACTGCAGCGGCGCTTTGCCGGCGGTCCTGTAGCAGTGCCCATTCAGTTCAATGGGCAGGAGAGGTTTAGGAGAGGTGTATAAACCGCTCCTTCATGGCTCCAAAGATGCTGATTGCAGGAGTTTTTTTAACGTCCTGCAAGCGCACTGCTCCAGTGTGAAAGCACTCGGGCTTTCACACTGGAGAGACAGGAGAGGCTCTTTACAGGCGCTATGCAGGCGCTGTAGCGCCTGTAAAGTGCCTCAGTGTGAAAGGGGTCTAAGAGAAATTGGGTATCATATTGTACTACTTTATTAAACTAGATGCAGCAGCTAAAAACTGTTTCACCAGCAGTAATGATAAACTGCCAGTATAACATAAAATGACGCATTCACATTCAAAATGCCGCCACCACAAGCATCAGCATTGTGGCATGACGTGATGTGGACAGCCCCTCCCAATGCATTTCCCAGCCAATGTGCATCCTCAGGGGCCTCTCAGAAGATCCCTAACAGAGGAATTGGTGATCACAGTACCTTTTCTATCATGGGTGTCTACTCTTACTATCTCACATGTTTAAAATATAATGTATTGTTTAGAGCTTGCCGTATTTCTGGTTAATGTAACAAAATTGTTGATTCTTTTTCATACATTTAGTAGGAGCAATTCAGAGCATTGGCTCCGGAAGTGAGGAAAAAGGGGGACCTGTATCCAGACTGGTTATGGACAACTATTTTTATAGGTATGTGAGAGCTGATAAGATAATCACTCGCTCCTAGCATTTAGGTAGAATACAGAAAATGTTGGCATCACTGGTTCACTCTTGAAAAAAAATTGACTATTGAAACTAAAGTAAGGGTGAGACAGGACATTTTCCTTATTATTGAGTTGGCTGGATTCCACTAAACTGTTCATGGTACCTCAAGCTCTAAAGGGTTGGAAAAAAGGAAAATGCATGCAAATCATTGTCAACCAGTATCTTTGGAAATGTAAAAAAAATATTGTGCTACAATTGCCCACTGCAGTTTAGTTTTTGCAATGCATCGGTTTACATTCTTTTTCCCTCACCTTTTATGGTGCCCTGTGGGTGGGGGAACTAGTTAGCCCCAGCACCAACTCTCCTAGGGGTTTTGAAGTTTCTAATGTGTCCCTCTCTGATGTGCCATACATATCTTCCTTGTTCCACTTGAAAGACTGCCTAACATTCCTCATTGTAGCTTGTAAAACAGTATAGTACATTCTTGTATCTAAAACCCAGAGGGAAAATGCCTTCTTTTAATATATGCAAGCATATCTTACGTTCTCTGTTCCAATTTACAGTGATCTTCATAAAATGCCTGAATAAGTTATGTATCTCGGTCACTAACTATGGCACCCATTTTTTTATGTTCTGGGCTTCCACAGAAGTGTCCATGTTAGATATGTCAATGGATTTATTCAAATGCATTTGGATTTGGGGATATCGCTGCCTCCGCAAAGCATGCGAGACCAGGAAGGGAGGGGAGAGAAGAGTGTCAGATAGGCACAGCGCTAGGCTGAATGAGAGCAAATAAAACAGAGAATGAGGGGGAATACTGGTGGTTAAACATTTTTTACCCTGACCATCTCAAGTCCGGACACTTTTACGCCATTCCAGTCCAGGCCAATTTTCAGCTTTCAGTACTAGACATGTGCATTCGTTTTCGTCCGAATGTATTTTCGTCCGAATTTCATGTATTTTCGTTATCGTTTTAACAAACGATAATGATAGTGCAGAACCCGAAAAATGAAAGATCCGACATAAACAAATGCTTTATTTTTGTTTTCGTTGCTACAACAGTTCGATATAGATAGGAGATTCGACATGATGATGACAATAACAATCTGTGTCCATCAAACCTGTGGTTGAATGTGCCTAACCTTAACTCTAATAGTCCAAGATTATTCTACATAGAGAGAAAAGATTCGACATAGAGAGAAAAGATTCGACGTAGGGGAGAAAAGATTTGACATAGGGGAGAAAAGATTTGACGTAGGGGAGAAAAGATAAATAAAAATAATGATGATGATGAATGTTATTGGCTGATTGTAACCAAAGAGGAGGAGCAGTAAATAGCTAGAACTAAGTACACACGTACTTTGGCTTATGGTGTTTGTTGAAAGTTCTAAGAAGATTAGACGGAGCAGGTAAACTATAAGGTGTTGTACAGTTTAGCTTCTCCGTCGAATCTTCTTTGAGCAATCGACAGACACCATAAGCCTTCAATGACAGATTCTACCTTAATTTGGATTTTCGGACAAATGCAATTTTTGACGAAAAACATAAATAAAATAATAAATAAAGAATAAAGAAATAAATAAAAACAAATTTCGGAGTAACTAAATAAATGTATTTTTCGGACGAAAACGAAATTCCGAAACAAAATATTTCAGTGTGCACATGTCTATTCACTACTGTCATATTTTGAATGGCAATTGCTCAGACATACAACACTGTACCCAAATTACATTTTTATAATTTTTTTAAAACAGATAGAGCTTTATTTTGGTGGTATTTATTCACCACTGGGTTCTTTATTTTTTTTTCTAAACAAATAGAAAAATACTGAAAATTTGGAAAGTTTTTCTTAAATACACCAGTCCTGATATATCTCATTTCTTGAGGCCATAAAATGACAGGACAGTGCAAATACCCCCCCCCCCCCCGAATCACACCTTCTTGGAGAGTAGACAGTCCAAGGTATTTACTAAAAGGCATGATGTAAAGAGAATAAGACTCCTAAATTAGGGAATCTATGTACCCCCCAGTATAATGGGACTTTATGGGCGAACTTAAACATGGATTAGATAAAAAATATTTTCTTTATTTGAAAAATCATAAAAACAGGATACATTTAACAAGAATATCTATACAATAAAATTTGCTGTCCTATAATGGATATTGTATACTTCCATTCATAGAATATTTTCTCTAGAAGCCTGACATGTTTCAGGACGATGTCCCTTCTTCAGAGGCGTATTGCAGAGAGAAAAATCGCATATATAGGAGATACATTCTGAAATAACAAATGAAAACAGTTTGCACAAAGGAGACAATAAATCAATCATAAGGGTTTAGTAACCCAACACGTCATCATGTCCACCATACATACCAACAGGAAGTCTTCAAAATCGAAAGATGCATATAGGACTGCACCCCAACCTATGATTTGGCAAGGGGTAGCAAGTTAAATCTTTTTTAAAAGAAAAACACACTGGTTGTCAGCTGGTCAGCCAGTGTGAGATAGGGGCTGCCCATCGGCTTCAGAAATGGTCTCGCAAAGGCCCCCCAAAAACAGGAAGGACAACCCTGTTGGATCCCAGATTGCCCTTTAAAAAAAAGGAAAAAGTATATGTAAGCTAGTGAGTAATTTTCTCAAAGTAGCTGTTTACATGTATCCCATATGTCTTTTATTATTATCCCCTCACCCAAAGGAAAAAGGGGGGGGGGGGAGGGGGAACATTTTATGCATTTATGCAATGGAAAGACAATAATTACACATAGATTAGATCAATTAGTCACAGCAGTACACCATTAATCAGATAGGTATACAGCCAGCAAGTAGAAAAAGGGGGGGGGGGACAGGGTACGCTTAATTTTATCTCATATGGAAATGTCACCAAGCGGTGAGACATGCAGATCGAATCAAGTCAGATCAGAATAGAACAAACAAAGCAAAGAGAAGGGAATTTTTTAAGCTTACTTACTTGGTAAGTATGAGGATGGTATTTAGGCAGCTGGAGTAGAAAGTACAACGTCTGAAGGGTTGAATAGTGAGGCAGCGCACTGGGTAGGACGCCGCGACGTGGCTTAAATAGCCGCCGGCGCCTGCGCAGTGAGATTCCAGCCCGAGGTGTCAGCAGAGGAAGGAATATCGCTTCTGCAGTGTGCGCATGCGTCGAATGAAGCGACGCATGGAGGAAAGGCGGATATCCGGAGATCCTCGAAGGGAGGAAATCCCGGAGTCACGCTGTCCCAGAAAGTGATGTCATTGCGCATAGTACAGCGCATGACAGCATCCTTGCAAGCTAATATTTCTTGGGATGGAAAAACTAATTTGGACACATTTGAAGGAAAGGGGAAGCAATCGTGTGAGCAAAAGGAGGAAGGGAAGAGAAAAAAATAAAAGAAGAAGAAGAGAAGAAGGGAACGGAGAGGGGAGAAAAACGAAATAAAATAAAATATAATAAATAAGATAAAATAAGAATAATGAATATGAATAAATAAAATGAAAAAGAAAGAAAAGCGAAAAGAAAGAGAATGGAAATAACATAATAATAGTAACAAAAGTAATGAAAATAAATGAAATAAATTAAAATAAATGAAATAAAATAAGATAAAATAAAATAAAAATAAAAATAAATATAAATAAAAATAAAAATAAATGTAAAAATAAAAATAAAAATAAAAATAAAATAAAGTAGGAGGAGGGATGAAACATGAAAAATGAAAAATATGAAAAATGTAAGATAAAAAAGATAATAAATATGAATGAATGGAAATAAGTATGAATATAGAACAAAGAATGATAAAAAACATAAAATAATAATAATAAACACTTCAATCAACTTTACAAAGAGGAAGTATATAGAGGAGTGTGTAAATATATATTCATTATCTGTTCGAAGAGCACAAACGGGGGGGGGGGGAAGGGGAACAGGGTGTCCAAAAGGGGCCCCAGGGGACGGTCCGCACGGCGCCCCCCAGACAAAATGCTGGGAAGGCGTCATGCAGATCAACCCCACCGACGCACGAACACACCGACATAACAGGCCCGGTTAAACGGACGAGTCTGCAGTGTAAAAAATGCCACGCCGTCATCCGAGGATGGTTCGACGTGGCTCACGTGCGCCGGGCGAGGACAGATCCAAAGCCGCGCAGTCACAAAAATGATGGACCAAAGGGGGAATTAAATTCAATTTTTTGGATAGTATCCTTCAAAGAGATTGCAAAAGACGTAATTCCTGTAGGTGGGGTACGATGGGCATAATAAAGTAGGCAGAGGATGGATAATACATATGGCAGGTAATTTTTGTATGTGCACGAAAATTAGATATGTCAAAATACAGATGTTGTTATACCGTTGTAAAAATGTTAAGAATACATTTCATAAATACAAACAATGTCATCAAGGGATTATATACAAGGTTCATCATCATGAAACTAGTTGACTCGGTCATTATTACTAAAAAATTCGAAAAGTTTTTTTTTTGTTTTTTTTTGTGTTCATGTAACGACAACATGAACAACCACCACATGTGAAGGTACCTAATCGTTTACATGTGTCTGAACGAAAGGTGCCTGTATATTCACTTTTCACAAGGTAATCCCCCAATGAACGGGCCTTCCTATATGTGATAGTAGGTGACAGAGTTATGTGTGGTTTTATATTGGGGTCTATTTGCAATAGATGCCAATGTTTTTGGAGAATATTCTTGAGAATCCCATGCTGCTTATTATAGGTAGTAATTACCCTGATAGTTGGTTGAGAGGTGGAAGCAGTTTTTTTGGAGAACAAGATATTATGTCTTAGTTGTCCTCGGGCTCTTTTAAATGCTTTTTTTAAACATGTAGGTGAGTAGCCTCGTTCGAGGAGTCTCTCTCTGAGTTTGTTGGCTTCCCTAACGAAGTCAGTATCGTTTGAGCAATTACGCCTTAGTCTTAGATATTGCCCATAGGGGATAGATGTGACTAATGATTTGGGATGTGAGCTTGAAGCATGTAGAATAGTATTTCCAGCGGTCTCTTTCCGGTAGAGACCGCTGGAAAGGGATCCATCTATGGATTTGGTTATACTTAAATCTAAGAAGGTGATTGAGGTATCACTGAAAACCATCGTGAAAAACAAGTTAGAGGTGTTTGAATTCATAATATGTAGGAAGGAATGAAGAGCCTCGGATGTACCATTCCATATCATGAATATATCGTCTATATACCTGAACCATGCTGCTACATGGGTGGTATATAGTGAAAGGTTGTCATCTGACAGCAGGGACCGCTCCCACTCCCCCAGGTACAGGTTGGCATACGATGGGGCACAACATGTCCCCATCGCAACCCCCTGCACCTGGAGGTAGTGGGAGCCGTCAAAGGTGAAAAAATTGTGTGTCAGGATAAAATCAAGAGAGTCCAACAGAAAAGAGTTGAGCTTGCGATCATCTTTATGAGATTGCGACAAGATGTGTCTGATAGCTGAAAGTCCTGCATCGTGTGGAATAGAACTGTATAATGCCTCAACATCTATGGCTACTAAGAGTGAGTGTGGTAGTGCATGTAATTCTTCCAGATTTTGCAATAACGATCACTGACACGGCTAGCACTTCTTCTACCACCAATCTTTTTCCTCTTGGTAAAGGTAATTCACAGGGTGTAAATCAGCTCCCTCCAACGGGACCCACTGGTGCAGGGTCCTCCGCTTCCACCTCTATGGGTGACACTTCTCTATCATCTATCACGACTACACTCCTTCGTTCTGACCAAGATTTTTTAGATCACTAAATGGAGACTTAGCCTCCAAACCCATCCATTCACCAACTTCTTTATCATCTAACACTCTGAGTATTGTCAACCTCTCCAATCACATACTTACACAGGCCGAAAGCGACCTACTACATAAGGGCCTAAGTTTCTGTCCAGATGCAGACCTAGATCCCTTTGAAGTCATTAAGGATCTACACCTCTTTGTAAGAAAATTGTACTATAAGAGTACCATTTCCAAAGAGAAAGCTAAAAACATCTCCCAAACAGAAACAAAAAAAGCAGATGAAGCACTGGAGGATCTCCTAACCCTCCTAGAGGAACAGGACCCCAGTGACCTCATCGATACAATTGACATCGAAAATCTCTTAGAGGAACATATCAAAAAGGAAGTTCCATTATGCCCAGATCAACAAGGAAAATTCAAGAAAAAATCTGATAAATTTCCACCCTTCACAACGAACCCCAATCTAGCTGCATTCATAGCATCCACCACGTCAGAAATTAAAAAATTAAAAATTAAAAAATCACAAACTCTTCATGGTAATCTCTCCAATGATGAACTACTGACCTTAGAAACGCTTAAAAAGGATCACTCTCTCACGATCAAACCATCTGATAAAGGTGGAAACATTGTCATCATGACTAATGAGCAGTATAAAAATATGTGCCTAAAAGTCGTCACCAATCTATCATGGTATAAACCCATTTCAAAAAGCATCGTAGACAAATTCCATACTGCTTTTTATGATTTGGTCGATAAAGCATTCTGTAGCGGAGCTATTGATAAAGACATCTGGGAATACATAAGAACCCCACATCCACGCACCCCCACATTGTATTGTCTTCCCAAAATACACAAAAACAAAGAAACCCCCCCCGGACGCCCCATTATCTCCGGTAATGGGTCCCTAACGGAAAACTTAAGCAAGTTCGTCGATAGTCATCTCAGACCGTATGTTTCTGGTCTGTTTTCATACATTAAGGACACCATCCATTTATTGCAAAATCTGGAAGAATTACATGCACTACCACACTCACTCTTAGTAGCCATAGATGTTGAGGCATTATACAGTTCTATTCCACACGATGCAGGACTTTCAGCTATCAGACACATCTTGTCGCAATCTCATAAAGATGATCGCAAGCTCAACTCTTTTCTGTTGGACTCTCTTGATTTTATCCTGACACACAATTTTTTCACCTTTGACGGCTCCCACTACCTCCAGGTGCAGGGGGTTGCGATGGGGACATGTTGTGCCCCATCGTATGCCAACCTGTACCTGGGGGAGTGGGAGCGGTCCCTGCTGTCAGATGACAACCTTTCACTATATACCACCCATGTAGCAGCATGGTTCAGGTATATAGACGATATATTCATGATATGGAATGGTACATCCGAGGCTCTTCATTCCTTCCTACATATTATGAATTCAAACACCTCTAACTTGTTTTTCACGATGGTTTTCAGTGATACCTCAATCACCTTCTTAGATTTAAGTATAACCAAATCCATAGATGGATCCCTTTCCAGCGGTCTCTACCGGAAAGAGACCGCTGGAAATACTATTCTACATGCTTCAAGCTCACATCCCAAATCATTAGTCACATCTATCCCCTATGGGCAATATCTAAGACTAAGGCGTAATTGCTCAAACGATACTGACTTCGTTAGGGAAGCCAACAAACTCAGAGAGAGACTCCTCGAACGAGGCTACTCACCTACATGTTTAAAAAAAGCATTTAAAAGAGCCCGAGGACAACTAAGACATAATATCTTGTTCTCCAAAAAAACTGCTTCCACCTCTCAACCAACTATCAGGGTAATTACTACCTATAATAAGCAGCATGGGATTCTCAAGAATATTCTCCAAAAACATTGGCATCTATTGCAAATAGACCCCAATATAAAACCACACATAACTCCGTCACCTACTATCACATATAGGAAGGCCCGTTCATTGGGGGATTACCTTGTGAAAAGTGAATATACAGGCACCTTTCGTTCAGACACATGTAAACGATTAGGTACCTTCACATGTGGTGGTTGTTCATGTTGTCGTTACATGAACACAAAAAATAAATTTAAATTACCCAATGGAAGAATGTACAGACCGAGACACTTTTCCAACTGCAAGACCCCTGGAGTGGTCTATTTACTCACTTGCCAATGTGGATGTTTCTACGTTGGCAAGACTAAATTACAATTCAGTAAAAGGGCGGCACGACATATTGCCAGCATGAGGCAGGCGGATCCGGACCTCCCTCTGGGGCGACATGTGCGCGACCACCACACGGGAAAGCCTCCCCTTGTCCAATTCACCATCCTTGACCGTGTCCACCCGGACACGAGGGGTGGTGATTGGAACAAGATCTTGCTCCAGAGGGAGGCCCGCTGGATAGCCAACCTCAATGCAACACAATTCCCAGGTTTGAATACCCAGATGAGTTTTCGCCCCTTCCTGGAGGGTTTTGTCTCAGGGGGATGTGAAAAGGAATAAAGTATCTAATACTATTCATTTAATATAATGTCAATCATTCTTGCAGCACACTTTTCGAATTTTTTAGTAATAATGACTGAGTCAACTAGTTTCATGATGATGAACCTTGTATATAATCCCTTGATGACATTGTTTGTATTTATGAAATGTATTCTTAACATTTTTACAACGGTATAACAACATCTGTATTTTGACATATCTAATTTTCGTGCACATACAAAAATTACCTGCCATATGTATTATCCATCCTCTGCCTACTTTATTATGCCCATCGTACCCCACCTACAGGAATTACGTCTTTTGCAATCTCTTTGAAGGATACTATCCAAAAAATTGAATTTAATTCCCCCTTTGGTCCATCATTTTTGTGACTGCGCGGCTTTGGATCTGTCCTCGCCCGGCGCACGTGAGCCACGTCGAACCATCCTCGGATGACGGCGTGGCATTTTTTACACTGCAGACTCGTCCGCTTAACCGGGCCTGTTATGTCGGTGTGTTCGTGCGTCGGTGGGGTTGGTCTGCATGACGCTCTCCCAGCATTTTGTCTGGGGGGGCGCCGTGCGGACCGTCCCCTGGGGCCCCTTTTGGACACCCTGTTCCCCTTCCCCCCCCCCCCGTTTGTGCTCTTCGAACAGATAATGAATATATATTTACACACTCCTCTATATACTTCCTCTTTGTAAAGTTGATTGAAGTGTTTATTATTATTATTTTTTGTTTTTTATCATTCTTTGTTCTATATTCATACTTATTTCCATTCATTCATATTTATTATCTTTTTTATCTTACATTTTTCATATTTTTCATTTTTCATGTTTCATCCCTCCTCCTACTTTATTTTATTTTTATTTTTATTTTTATTTTTACATTTATTTTTATTTTTATTTATATTTATTTTTATTTTTATTTTATTTTATCTTATTTTATTTCATTTATTTTAATTTATTTCATTTATTTTCATTACTTTTGTTACTATTATTATGTTATTTCCATTCTCTTTCTTTTCGCTTTTCTTTCTTTTTCATTTTATTTATTCATATTCATTATTCTTATTTTATCTTATTTATTATATTTTATTTTATTTAGTTTTTCTCCCCTCTCCGTTCCCTTCTTCTCTTCTTCTTCTTTTATTTTTTTCTCTTCCCTTCCTCCTTTTGCTCACACGATTGCTTCCCCTTTCCTTCAAATGTGTCCAAATTAGTTTTTCCATCCCAAGAAATATTAGCTTGCAAGGATGCTGTCATGCGCTGTACTATGCGCAATGACATCACTTCCTGGGACAGCGTGACTCCGGGATTTCCTCCCTTCGAGGATCTCCGGATATCCGCCTTTCCTCCATGCGTCGTTTCATTCGACGCATGCGCACACTGCAGAAGCGATATTCCTTCCTCTGCTGACACCTCGGGCTGGAATCTCACTGCGCAGGCGCCGGCGGCTATTTAAGCCACGTCGCGGCGTCCTACCCAGTGCGCTGCCTCACTATTCAACCCTTCAGACGTTGTACTTTCTACTCCAGCTGCCTAAATACCATCCTCATACTTACCAAGTAAGTAAGCTTAAAAAATTCCCTTCTCTTTGCTTTGTTTGTTCTATTCTGATCTGACTTGATTCGATCTGCATGTCTCACCGCTTGGTGACATTTCCATATGAGATAAAATTAAGCGTACCCTGTCCCCCCCCCTTTTTCTACTTGCTGGCTGTATACCTATCTGATTAATGGTGTACTGCTGTGACTAATTGATCTAATCTATGTGTAATTATTGTCTTTCCATTGCATAAATGCATAAAATGTTCCCCCTCCCCCCCCCCCCCTTTTTCCTTTGGGTGAGGGGATAATAATAAAAGACATATGGGATACATGTAAACAGCTACTTTGAGAAAATTACTCACTAGCTTACATATACTTTTTCCTTTTTTTTAAAGGGCAATCTGGGATCCAACAGGGTTGTCCTTCCTGTTTTTGGGGGGCCTTTGCGAGACCATTTCTGAAGCCGATGGGCAGCCCCTATCTCACACTGGCTGACCAGCTGACAACCAGTGTGTTTTTCTTTTAAAAAAGATTTAACTTGCTACCCCTTGCCAAATCATAGGTTGGGGTGCAGTCCTATATGCATCTTTCGATTTTGAAGACTTCCTGTTGGTATGTATGGTGGACATGATGACGTGTTGGGTTACTAAACCCTTATGATTGATTTATTGTCTCCTTTGTGCAAACTGTTTTCATTTGTTATTTCAGAATGTATCTCCTATATATGCGATTTTTCTCTCTGCAATACGCCTCTGAAGAAGGGACATCGTCCTGAAACATGTCAGGCTTCTAGAGAAAATATTCTATGAATGGAAGTATACAATATCCATTATAGGACAGCAAATTTTATTGTATAGATATTCTTGTTAAATGTATCCTGTTTTTATGATTTTTCAAATAAAGAAAATATTTTTTATCTAATCCATGTTTAAGTTCGCCCATAAAGTCCCATTATACTGGGGGGTACATAGATTCCCTAATTTAGGAGTCTTATTCTCTTTCCATTAACTCGGGATGTTGGCAACTCTTTGAAGGCAATTATTGATAATTGTGTCCTTCAGTGGTTCAATTCATTATATATCAAAAGGCATGATGTGTTTTTTTAAAGTTGTAATTTCTGTCACAGTTTTTTGAAATAGGAAGAAATTAAATATATATTAAATATATTAAATGTATTTTTTTTCACACAGTTGTCATTTTAACAAGTTATTTCTCATACACAGCATATGTATACTTACAATTACACCCCAAAACAGATTATGCTATGTCTTCTGAGTAAGGGGATACCACATATGTGAGACTTTTTCACAATCTACAGTGGGGAGAACAAGTATTTGATACACTGCCGATTTTGCAGGTTTTCCTACTTACAAAGCATGTAGAGGTCTTTAATTTTTATCATAGGTACTCTTCAACAGAGAGAGACGGAATCTAAAACAAAAGTCCAGAAAATCACATTGTATGATTTTTAATTAATTTATTTGCATTTTATTGCATGACATAAGTATTTGATACATCAGAAAAGCAGAACTTAATATTTGGTACAGAAACCTTTGTTTGCAATTACAGAGATCATACATTTCCTGTAGTTCTTGACCAGGTTTGCACACACTGCAGCAGGGATTTTGGCCCACTCCTCCATACAGACCTTCTCCAGATCTTTCTGGTTTCGGGGGTGTTGCTGGGCAATACGGAATTTCAGCTCCCTCCAAAGATTTTCTATTGGGTTCAGGTCTGGAGACTGGCTAGGCCACTCCAGGACCTTGAGATGCTTCTTACGGAGCCACTCCTTAGTTGCCCTGGCTGTGAGTTTCGGGTCGTTGTCATGCTGGAAGACCCAGCCACGACCCATCTTCAATGCTCTTACTAAGGGAAGGAGGTTGTTGGCCAAGATCTCACGATACATGGCCCCATCCATCCTCCCCTTAATACGGTGCAGTCATCATGCAGAAAGCAGCCCCAAAGAATGATGTTTTCACCTCCATGCTTCACGGTTGGGATGGTGTTCTTGGGGTTGTACTCATCCTTCTTCCTCCAAACACGGCGAGTGGAGTTTAGACCAAAAAGCTCTATTTTTGTCTCATCAGACCACATGACCTTCTCCCATTCCTCCTCTGGATCATCCAGATGGTCAATGGCTATCTTCAGACGGGCCTGGACATGCTATGGCTTGAGCAGGGGGACCTTGCGTGCACTGCAGGATTTTACTCCATGATGGGGTAGTGTGTTACTAATGGTTTTCTTTGAGACTGTGGTCCCAGCTCTCTTCAGGTCATTGACCAAGTTTTGCCCTGTAGTTCTGGGCTGGTCCTTCACCTTCCTCATGATCATTGATGCCCCACTAGGTGAGATCTTGCATGGAGCCCCAGACCGAGGGAGATTGACTGTCATCTTGAACTTCTTCCATTTTCTAATAATTGCGCCAACAGTTGTTGCCTTCTCACCAAGCTGCTTGCCTATTGTCCTGTATCCCATCCCAGCCTTGTACAGGTCTACAATTTTATCCCTAATGCCCTTACACAGCTCTCTGGTCTTGGCTATTGTGGAGAGGTTGGAGTCTGTTTGATTGAGTGTGTGGACAGGTGTCTTTTATACAGGTAACGAGTTCAAACAGGTTCAGGTAATACAGGTAATGAGTGGAGAACAGGAGGGCTTCTTAAAGAAAAAATAACAGAGCCGGAATTCTTACTGGTTGGTAGGTGATCAAATACTTATGTCATGCAATAAAATGCAAATTAATAATTTAAAAATCATACAATGTGATTTTCTGTATTTTTGCTTTAGATTCCGTCTCTCACAGTTGAAGAATACCTATGATAAAAATTACAGACCTCTACATGCTTTGTAAGTAGGAAAACCTGTAAAATCGTCAGTGTATCAAATACTTGTTCTCCCCACTGTATATGCATAGAGGGGCCCAAAATCCAAGAAATGACCCTCTATTAATATCAAACTTGTTATGGCTTGATCCTAAAGACCGCTTTAAAATTCATAATCCCATAACTAAACACTTCTTATCTCTCTGGGATAAACTAAAAACCAAATATCAGTTACAATCTCCACACAATCCTCTCCTTTCTTTTATCAGAAATCCGGCCTTTTACCCGGCATGGATCTACCCAAATTCTTTTAAAGCTTGGACAACATCAGGCATTCAGACACTAAATGACTTCATAGCATCTAAATCATTCCTTTCATTCCCATCGCTTAGAGAAAAATATGATCTACCAAACTCTGAGATATTTAGATATCTCCAAATCAAAAATTTCTATACACCATTCCTAAAGGGGGATACACCATTATCCCAATTATCCATTTTTGAATCAATCTGTACAAAAGATCCATTTGCTAAAGGTACAATTTCATCACTTTATAATCAATTATATGGAGTAGTAAATCTTAATAGACCCTCTTACGTTCAGAGGTGGGAGGAGGACCTGGGACGAACTTTAGAAGACACGGACTGGTCTAACATATGGCTCACATCTAAGTCATCTTCACCCAACATCTTAGCACTGGAGACAAATTATAAAGTCCTAACTCGCTGGTACCTTGTACCTGCTAGAGTGGCAAAATATTCACCTAATACCTCAGCTCTTTGTTTTCGAGGATGCCCAGAAATAGGCACACATTTACACATATGGTGGACGTGCCCAGTAATCCAAACCTTCTGGAAGGAAGTCTTCGTGATTGCATCTAAAATATTTAAAAAAATAATACAACCAGATCCATATATAACTTTACTTAATCTAAAACCGGAATGGTTAACACTCTCTCAATTCAAACTTATGATCCAACTAATAACGGCTGCAAAACAAACAGTGGCCAAGGCATGGAAATCTCCTACATTGGTACTAGCAGAAACAATTCACAGAATGAATAATACAATGTCCCATGCTAAGATGGTAGCCATCGATCAAAATCAAATTCCAAAATTTGAAAAACTTTGGCATCCTTGGATAAAACAACAGTTCTTGTCAAATTTCAATGACTCTGTCCTGTTGCCATGGTAACAGATTAAATGACTTACAGAGACACCCATTCTAAGGCTTCAAAGAGAACTAAAAAGAATAATAAACTGACGAGCGGGACAACCTTGTGGACCATATCTCTGCCTTTCTACCCTTTTTCTTCTTTCTCTTTCCTTTTCTCCACCTTACGATTAAAGCTCATTATCAGAATTTATTTGACCTATATACACTCTACCTGTAAACAATATGTATAGTAGGTATAAATCATTTAAATACCTACAAAAGTAACTAAGGAAATGATATATATCTTTAATTTAGGTTTACGTGAACCCAAGGTTTAATATTTGAAATTTCATGATATTTACCTATATAAACCCTACTGTAAAACAATGAGCTTACTTTATAGATCCTTGTAAACTTACTTTATGTATCTTTATAATATTGTATACTCAATAAACTTTTTTTGACAAGGAAAAAAGACACAAGTACATCTAGTTCAACTAATAAAAGAAAAACAATCAATCATACCATCTTCTATACCCCAGCAAAGCATGATCCAATTTTCTCCAGTGGGGGAAAAAAATTATTTCCTGATCCGCCAACAGGCAATTGGATATTCCCTGGATCAACTTTACCTGTAAATGTTAGTATCCAGTTATATTATGTACATTTTGGAAATATTCCAGGCCTTTTTTTTTTTTTCAAATAACAGTTTTTATTAGTTATCTCAGCCAGGTAAAAGAACAAAAACAGAACACAGTAAATTCCGGGCAACATTAGAACACATAATGTTATTATGATACAGCAAGTACAGACATTTTAGCCGTAAGTGGTGCAAGATCATTGATAAGTCATACTATGAACTGTTAGATGATAATTGAGGTGCGCCATAGGCTTGGCGAGAGCCTATGGAATATGAGAAAAACATAAAAGCGGAAGTAAAAGAGAAGGAGGGGAAAGAGAGAGTTGAAAGAATAAGAAAATAAAGGAGAAATGGGAAAGTAAAGTAGTAACTCAACCATCGGCTCAGGGCAGGTCCTCCTTGCGATACCACACCTCCCAGATCTTATCGTGTATTTCCAGCCTATCTTGCAATCTAGCTGTAATTTTTTCCATTAGCTCCACGTCTTTTATTCTGGCGTAGAGAGCGTCTTGGGAGGGTGGGGAGCGCCGCTTCCAGTTGAGGGCAACCAGACATTGTACGGCCGTAAGGATACGTCTAAGTAGCTTCTTGGATGGTTTGGCAATTTGTAATGGGGGCTCCCTGGGTAGGCTGAATTTTGGCGTCATGGGGACCTGAACCTCAAAGAGGCAGGACAATAATTGCTGCGTCGTGGTCCAGAAGGGCACTATCATGGGACAACTCCAGTAAATATGGTAGAGGGTACCTTTGTCCCCCTGACAGCACCAACACCGATCAGAGTTAGAGGGATAGATAATGTGGAGTATGTCGGGTGTCAAGTACCAAAATCAAAGGATTTTATATACATTTTCCTTGTAAAGCGTACAAAAGGAGCTCTTAGCCGCCTGGGACCAGATCGTCTGCCACGTCATCTCTGGGATTTCTTCTCCTAGTATCTTTTCCCAGCGGGGCATACAGGCATGTTTACCCTGATTTGGTATAGAGTAGGAGTTAATTAGCCGGTATATGTCAGAGATCAGGCCCTGGCGTGCTGATCCCTCCAAAATAATGCTCTCAAAAGGGGATGACGCTGAGAATTGTAAGATTGGGGCAAAGGTTTGGGCATAGTGGCATATTTGCAGATATCCAACACCTGGCGAGGTAAGTCATGTTTTTCCTGGAGTTCAGTACACGGCAGTAATTTACGTGATCTAGGGTCCACCAAGTGACCAAAGTGGAATAAATTCCATGTTGTAAAAGGCGAGGACATCTGGTGAGTGAGACTAGCAGGCATCTTGGTATTGCAGAGAAAAGAGGTCAACAGCAACTTTTCTGAGATAAGCTCATGTTCATGGGACAGTTTGCGCCAGAGCGATCTGAGTTGAGACATGGACCCCAATAGCCTACCAGGGTCTACCTCCACATTCGCATTCCAGAGTAAACTATTGGTGTGTATAGGTGCGAGCCATATTTTTTCAATCTCTGTCCATTTATTGTAGGATCGCTGAGGAAAACAGGAGGTTAAGGCGTGCAATTGGGTTGCTTAATAATATTTTACCAGGTTAGCGCTAGCCCCCCATCGGAGCGGGATGCCAGTAAGACCGACCAGGGTATCCTGTGCCTCTTGTAGTTCCAGACAAAGCGGATCAGATCTGCTTGAAGCTTTTGTAAATGTGCATAAGGGACGGGGATGAGCAGTGTCTGGAATAAATACAGGAGTTTAGGGAGAATGGTCATCTTTGCACAGGCCACTTGTCCCAGAAGGGAAATATGGTGGGTCTTCTATTTTTGCAGTAGATCTCTTATGGAGTGAAGTAGGGGTGGGAAGTTCATTTGATATAATGTGGCAAAGGTTGGGGTGATATGAACCCCCAAATATTTTAGGGCAGAGGACTTACAATTATAGGCAAAGTACGTTTGCAGGTGGTGAACTTCGGCTGCAGGGATGTTAATAGGGAGTGCCTCTGATTTGGTTGCATTTATTTTATAACCCAAGAGGGACCTATAGGCTTCGAGTTCAGCATGCAAGTTGGGTAGGGAAATCCTGGGTTGAGCCAAGGTGAGTATGACATCATCTGCGAACAGTGATAGTTTAAACTCCTTCCCTCTGACTGGTATACCCCAAATGTCTGGGTTTCTACGAATGAATGCCGCCAGGGGTTCAACACATAGTGCAAACAATAGAGGTGAGAGTGGGAATCTCTGTCGGGTGCCATTAGCAATTGGGAAAGAGGGAGACAGAGCAAAAGGAGTTTTCACTTGAGATGTAGGGTTGGTATAGAGGTGTAGAATAGCCCGCAGAAAGGATCCCTGGATACCCATGTGATGTAATTTGGCAAACAGGAAAGGCCAGCCAAGTCGGTCAAAGGCGTTTCTGCATTTAGACCAAGGACTATGGACTCCAGGCTGTCCCTGTTTGCCACATGAATTAAATCTATAACCTTTCTTGTGTTGTCTCCCGCCTGAAGGAGAGGGACAAAGCCCACCTGATCTTTGTGAATTAAAGAGGGTAAGATCACGTTCAGGCATATTGAGAGAAGTTTGGTAAAGATTTTCAGGTCAGAGTTCAAAAGTGCTATAGGCCTATAGCAAGCACATAAAGAGGGGTCTTTGTCTGGCTTCTTTATCAAGGTGAGGAATGATCTTTGCATGTCTGAGGGGATGGGAGTTTGCTGAAGGAAGGGGTTAAAAAGTTTACACATGTGTGGCAGCAGCAGGGGAAGAAAGGATTTATAATACTCATAGGGGAGACCGTCTGGGTCAGGGGAGTTATGCGTAGGTAGGGATTTAATGGTTGACATGAGTTCCTTCTCAGTGATGGGTGCATTAAGGGAAAGAATGTCAGAGGCTTGAAGTTGGTGGACCCCACTCCGTTCTAGATAATGGTTCATACAGTCAACTAGTTCGGGGGGAGGGGAGTCATGAGGGGTCTCAGGATTGTTGTATAAATCGGTGCAAAACTCCACAAAGGGGTGGTCGCTAGGAGTGTAGGGTGAGCCAGTGGAGGAGAAACAGAGAGAAGAACAGAAACTAGAAGAAAAAGAAAGAGTCATGTCATTATTAGATACATTAGGCATAACATACATTGTTAATAAGCTCTGTGGGGCCTGGTAAATACAAAGTATTTTGACTGAAATTTTAGTTGGTCTACCTGACCGTGGTTTGGTTTCAACAGAACCCCTCATTTTCCACCTCTTGATTAGAGTTTGAACACTTCTGATTGGCATTCTCAATTCCTTGGATATCTTTTTATATCCCTTTCCTGTTTTATACAGTTCAATTACCTTTTCCTGCAGATCCTATGACAATTCTTTTGCTTTCCCCATGACTCAGAATCCAGAAATGTCAGTGCAGCACTAGATGAGAGATGCAAGGGTCTGTCAGGAGTCCAGAAACTCATTGACCTTTTATACACACGCACTAATTACAAGCAAACAGATCACAGGTGAGGATAGTTACCTCTAAAGTGGTTGTACACCCTGTACAACCACTTTTACCTACAGGTAAGCCTATATTAAGGCTTACCTGTAGGTGCTTGAAATATCTCCTAAACCTCAACGGTTTAGGAGATATTTACTAAAAAGACAAGCGCCAATGACTACGGTGCATGTGCCCTTTAGAAAGGCAAATTGTGCCATTTCCATTAGGGGTGATGCCGTGACTGGCAGCTCCCACGCGCATGCGCGGGAGTGAGGTCACGCGACTCCGGCCAGTCACAGAGCTAGAGTTTGTGGCCCCAGAAGGAAGAGTGGCAAAGATGGAAGCTCCCTGCTCGTGGGGACAACGGCGACAGCACAGGCTTCTGTGTCAGGTAAGTGACACATAATGGGCTACTATGCGATGCATAGTAGCCCATTATGCTTTACCTTTGCAGGGAAATAAAGAGGAAGTAAAATCCACCAGGGTTTACTTCCTCTTTAATAGGCATTCAAATCCCTTTGTGTCAACTTGTGTGCATGTTATCAGGCCAAAATCACCAGGTTATGTAAACTTTTGATCAGGATCATTTGGGTAGTTCCTGTTGCATGTTATGATTTAAAAAGAGTAAACACAGTTGATTGATAATAAATGGCTTCAGCCAAACACTAACCATAAGTGAAAGAAATGTTTTTGTGTTATTCATATTCTCTGAAAAATGGCCAAGAAATCAAAAATTCTGCAGGGGTATGTAAACGTATAAACACAACTGTATATATGTTGATCATATCCCCCCTCATAAATTCAGTTCCTCTAATCATTCCTCATATCTGAGCTCCTCTATGCCCCTTATCAGTTTGGTTGCCCTTCTCTGCACCTTCTCCAGTTCCCTTAAAATTACAACTCAAAACACATTCTGTTACTCCTCCAAAGTATGGGGATCCCACATGTGTGAGACTTACTTTAAGGCTTTCTAGGGGCATAAGTTATGCATCAAATTCCTGTTTATCTATTGCATTTTTGGAGGCCCTAGAACACCAGGACAGTGAAGGCAATTGGGGACACTGGCTTTGTTCACACTGGTACTGGTATGATGGTGATCAGGACATGGGTATGGAAATGATCAGGACACTGGTATGTCAATAATCAGAACAATGATATGGCAGTGATGGGTATTGTGTATGACAGTGATCAGGACAAAGTTATGGGGTGTGGCAGTTATCAGGACATTGGTATAGGGTATGGCGGTGATCAGGATGCTGGTATGAGTTATGACGGTGATCAGGACGTTAGTATGGTGTATGGCAGTGATCAGTGATATGGTGTATGATGATAATGCTGGTATGGGGTATGGCGGTGATCAGGATGCTGGTTTAGGGTATGGTGATGATCAGGACACTGGTTTGAGGTATGGCAGTGATCAGGACACTTGTATGGTGTATGGCAGTGATCAGAATGCTGGTATGCTGTATGGCTGTATGGCTATGATCAGGATGCTTGTATGAAGTATGGCATAATACTTTGTATTAGATCATTCCCAAGAAAAAGAGCAGTATATTCCTTATATTCTTATATGCTGGGGGAAGAGGGAAATTGGTTTAGCTAGCCTGAAGATCTTCTTTGAAGTAAGAATGAACTTTTTACAGTAATCCATTAATCCAATAAATAACTCTGTATTTCTACCCTGTTTCCCCGAAAATAAGACCTATCGTGATTGTCGTGATGGCTGCAATATAAGCCCTACCCCCCAAATAAGCCCTACCCTGTTTCCCTGAAAATAAGCCCTACCCTAAGACCTACAAAGACTTTAACTAGGGCTTATTTGGGGGGTAGGGCTTATATTGCAGCCATCACCGACAATCACACTAGGTCTTATTTCCATATTTATTTTTGTTTTTAGCTTATGTAACCATCTATTTTATATATATTTATATATATATGTATATATATATATGTATATATATATATATATATATATATATATATATATATATATATATATATATATATATAGGAATGCTACCACTGGAAATTGATTCTTAAATTCTTTTAGAGGTTTTCATACTATTATGTATATATGCTACAAAGATTACATCTCTCAAGGACACATGTGTATACATGCATTGTGTTTGCGTTACATACAGTATATAAGCTGAGCATTAAAAACATAATGATATAATCTGTGTACAGAACATGAACACAATTAGGAATAGCCACTTATAAACCTAGAGACTGAAAAGAATAAAATGCTTCATTTATATGCTTACCACATTACTATTTTCCTTTGTCATTCTCATTGATTTTTTAAAAGATCTGCTGTTTTTATTATGTTTTCCTTTTTTCTAAATCCTACACCAAGCTCTCATGCCGCAATAAACTACTATCCTATAGAGCTCCCATATTCTATATAAAATATAGGCAAATAAAGCAGAAAACTCTAAATGCATTCATGATATAAAACATATGAAGGCTCACTTGTATGTGGAAAATGTGTGGAAAGGGCAAATAATGCTATGGAGATGTATTTATCATAGTTGAACGAAGTAATATAGGAAAAATATGAATGTAAGAACATTTAAGTAGAGTACTGCTGTGGTACCTAATAAAAACATTTCCTTACTTTAAAGTATAAGTTCACCTTTCTGAACATGTTACATGTTTCATGTTACATTGTACACTATTACAATCTTCTAGGTGCCACTGCCAGCCTCCTAACGACAAATGACATCATCAAATGATAAGGAGGATGTCAGTTGCCTGCATATCATCCTTGTTTGACCCTCCCTTGCCTCTCTTCAGTCTTCATTAGTTTTGGTGTCTCTCTCGCTAAGTGATGGAGAAAAGCTGAGGGAGAAGAGAAATACGCGTTTGCAAAAGTGTATTTGCTTTGAAAGAATAAATCACTTTTAAGGTTGGGTGTCCTATGTGTATTGATGTTGCTGCACTATGTAAAACTATCAAAATCGTTTTTACATTTCAGATTGGGACAACTCAATAATTTTGGAGGGTGCCTCAAGATTGTCCATAATTTTAAAGGGTCACTTGACTGAAAAAAGGTTAAGAAACACTGCCTTAGCTCATCCTTCACTTCAGTATGGTCAGCAACACAAAAGTTTTCCCCTGTATTCTGGGGCCCAGGTGTCCTGTCACATCATCCAGCAATGCAGAGGCCAGAGGCCTGTAATGGATGTGAGGATGCCAAAGGACAGTCCACTTGGGCCTGCCATCTGCTGGGGTAGCCAAGGATGCCCTCAGTAAAAATATTATCATCTCCTACACTAAAACAGAAATCCACCCTTGAGTACCAACTAATGCCCACTGCATCTCAAGAGCGTATGCGCTCCTGCTCCATCATAGCTGCTGGTTCCTTCATCCTGGGTTTGGCCATGGCATTCTCCTTGTCTGTCTGTCCACCAGCAAGGTGATTGATTGTGGCCAGACTCCGGGTGAAGACCAGATCTGATTTAAGTCAGTGTGTATGACCTTGGACCGGATAAAGCCTATTCTCTGAACTCTGCCTGCCTCTTACCTGGACTGTCATTAAACCACTTTGCCTGTCTGCCAACTGCAAGTACCTGTTTGCTTTGCTCAGTTTGTCCCTGCTCTAGCGTGGTGGCCAGGCACTATAGCATTGTGCACAAGCCCTGGGGGCAGCCGAGTACCAGTAGGCCTGCTTCTCTTATGGGAAAGGGGGCTGCTATAGGTGAAGAACACAGTAGCCAGCTATAGTGTCTGACCACCTGCGTTTATGGTAAGGGTGACACTGCAATGGTGGAAGGGGGAACTTTTGCTTGTCCCTGAGTTGTGTGTGAACCTCCAAAAGTCTGGTCTAACAAATCAACCTAAAAAAAAGATGAGGTTGCAAAAAAGTCACACATTTTCTTTACCTTCATTAACTGGCCCTTCACGCCAAAAGATGTGAGGTTGCAACAGAGTCATAAACTTTCCTATACCGTCATTAACTGGCCCCTGAGGCCTCTGCTGCTTCCCCCTATACCCACCCAGAGGATTTTCTTCCACAGAAGGGGCGGTGTTGTAAGGATGCACCAGATCCAAGTGATTCTGTAAAGAAAGAAATAACAAAAGAAAACAAAGGATGAAATAGAGAAAACAGAGAAACGGCAATCATTGAACTAGTGGTAAAAATGAGATATTTTTAAATGTCATTATGCTACTAGGCTGCTCTTTAAAGAACTTATGCTGTATGTTTGGCCTACTATACTATAGGGCCTTTTTTAAGGATTTTAGCATGTGAAATATAAAAGCAAGCTTCACTGAGTTAATTAAATACAGTGGCTAAAGATTTGCTAGCAATGCACACAATTGTTTGAAGGAAGATGAAAAGAATCGAATGAGGTGAAGCATATGATTGGATCATAGTGACCTGACACACTTCCAAAGAGCACCTGACCCTAGTGAGCATTTTGGGAAAACATACAGTATCTAGGAAAAACAGTAGAGCATGTAGACTTTGGTATTTCTAAAATTAAAATACATCATATGGCACCCTTCTGAAAATCAACAGAAAGGATGAAGAATTGAAATCTACTGTCATAGTTTTCTTGGCTGGTCACATCAGTGTAGCATTGTGTAGTTTTTCTTTTTTCCTGCCAGAAGGCCAAGCCATTAACCATTATAAAGAAAAAAAGATACGAGTGTAAACACTAGCCAAACTCTATTAGATTGTAAGCTCTCATAAGCAGGGCCCTCCCAACCCTCTTGTATTGTGTTACAGGTTTAGTCCAACAAATGCAGTTTTCAGCATACAGCATACAGCTCTTCTGTTCTCTTTCGGCTTTCATGCACATTATCAAGCTAAAAACTGCTTTAACGTATTTTACCGGAGTTTAGCAGTGTTTAGCCTAGTGTATAAGCTACATTTAGTAGCAAACAAAACAAAACATTGCAGACAATAATATAATTGTGAAAAAAAACTGCGTGGGGGTCCCCCCCAATCCATACCAGGCCCTGTGGATCTGGTATAAATTTTAAGAGGAACCCCATGCCAAAATTTTTTTTTTAAATGGCGTGGGGTTTCTCCCAAATCCATACCAGACCCTTAGGTCTAGTATGGATTTTTAAGGGAAACCCCATGCCAAAAAAACTTTGCTGAAAGCCTATGTGTGCACATAAGATAACATGCAGAGGAATTTAGAGGCAGTTAAAAAAAAAAAACATCTGACGCCCAAAACAGAACCTGTAAAAAAACTTCTCCTCTTCCTCAGAAAAAGAAGACTCAAGGGCAAGCCTCCTCCACTGATGCCTCAACAGCTGGATACAAAGGTGTCTGTGGCCATCTCTAGCTAGAAAGAGGGGACAAAAAGACAAACAAGTAGAAAAAAAAAACATATACCTAGAAATATAGTTCAAAATTTTATCCACAGCCCTAAACATCTAAAAAGCCTAAAAAACTTCTAAACATGATTGTTACAACAAACCACAAAATGTGAAGCATTTATCCTCTTCTCCAATCCAACAGTTCTGCAACTGCAGAACTGTTGGGCAATTGTCATATCTCATCCAGAGCCACTCACAGAGGCCCTCCAGAATCTCCCTCTTAATTAAGGTGGACCGCTGGTGGTCATAGCGGCAGCATAGGGGGACCTGTGGAAAAGCCATTGAAACAGAACAAGCAACATTTAGAGATGTTTGTTTGTGTCAAAATCTCTAAAAACAACAGATCACCCACTGTATATCAACACCCCAACCCCCAGAAATGTTGAAGAACAAGACAATATCTTTACTCTACTCATCCAAATGAATTATACTTCTGCTGGAATTATCCAAATTATCTATACAAAATACTGTGACTATGTAATAGAATAAGGGTAAATAAGGTGGCAAAATCAAGGGAGAAAAAATACTTTGTATAACATTTCTGTTTTGTAAATGTAAATCACACAATTATTGAAATTGGTGGTCAGTACTGTTTTATAGAAAATATATTCTAGAATAAAAAAGTCTCAAATATATATATGTATATTTCTTCCTATTTAGGTGGTCACATGACTGATATTATAAAAATAGATCCTATTACTACATTTTTCTAACCTTTGAAATTGGTTTGAATCTTTTGTGGAATTGTCACATACAATATACAATATTGCTATCTCTGTATAACACTGACCATCTACCGTATGTATACATATTTGATTAGTATATATGCCAACACTATTATTTTGGTTACTTTCTCAATAAAGCACTTGCAAGTCGCTTGACAGAGGACACTAGGGGTATATATTTTTTTTATTTAATATTTTCTCTTTGTTATTTTTATATATTTAATCACATCCAACAAAAAGACAAAGATGGACAATACCACATAAAAAAACACATACAGTAAAACCTTGGACTGTGAGTAACTGCAAGTGCTTTGCAAAACGAGCAAAAATTTTTATAAAAATTTTAACTTGATATAGAAGCGGGGTTTTGCAATACGAGTAGCGCCGAACAGCGCCATTTAAGTGTAGTATGATCACAGATTTAATGTAAAAAAGTGGAATGACACTCACAACGTTAAAAACAATATTTATTGCTAAGGAGTCTGGTGTATATCCGCGTAAAACTACTGGTGTATACGTGGGCAGAGGTTTGGGGGTGCTGGCGACTCCCAGCGCTTCCTGGAGAACTTGGAGACACTCCCAGCCGGATGGGGCAGGCGTGGCTCATGTTTGTAGCACCCGGAGGTAATGTCAACAGTTCCCCAATGTTTTTGAGTGTCTCTGAGTTCTCCAGGGAGTTCTGGGAGTCACCAGCACCCCCCAGACCTCTGGTCACACATATACACCAGCGGCTTTACGTGGATGAGCACCAGACTCCTTAAGACTGGATATTGTTTTTAAAATTGTGAGTGACATTCAACTTTTTAACATTAAAGCTGTGTACATAATACAGTACACTTAGACGGTGCTGCTCTTTTTGTTCTTTGTGTCACCTTTGTGTCACCTTTTTAACAGAAATAACCCCAGCTGGAGTGCGTCAATAACATGTGTTTTTTTGTGCCTCAAAGTGTAGCAATATGAATACAAATGGTTGTGCAACTAATCATCTGAGTTTCCACTATTTTATATGGGGAAATTCGCTTTGATATACGAGTGTTTTAGATTATAAACACGTATCCGGAGCAAATTATGCTCGCAATCCAAGGTTTTACCGTACACTGTTACAAATCAGTCCTAAATCAGTCAATTTCATTCTTAGGCAACTCGTTTGTTTTTTAAAAAAAAGTCACATGGTCACCCAGTACTACTGGGCTTAATACAAATGCACGCCAAACTTTTTAGATATTTATTTAAAAAAAATTGAAACCCATTTATCATTTTCCTTCCACTTCTCAATTATGTGCCACTTTGTGTTGGTCTATCACATAAAATCCCAATAAAATACATTTAAGTTTTTTGTTGTAACATGACAAAATGTGGAAAATTTCAAGGGGTATGAATACTTTTTCAAGTCACTTTATGTTTTAAATTTCAGTGATCAATTCACTACCAGTGAATGTTTGGAGAAAGTAATTTTCATTGCTTTATAAATATGCCCCATGTGTATGTACGTTGTTATTTTTATGAATGACAGTAGTATTTGTCAATCAGGAGAGCAGGAGAGACAGAACAGGGACGAGTGTGTGTTAACACACACTTCCCTGTTCTGAGAGGAGTGACAGATCATGTGTTCCTATTAGCTAGGAACCACGATCCGTCACTTCCTCTAGTCAGTCCCCTCCCCCTTCAGTTAGAAACAAACACTAGGGAACACAGTTAACCCCTTGATCGCCCCCTTCCCTGCCAGTGACATTTATAGAGTAATCAGTGCATATTTATAGCACTGATCGCTGTATAAATGCCAATGGTCCCAAAAATGTGTCGCCGCCATTACTAGTAAAACAAAAAAAAATAGTAATAAAAATGCTATAAATCTTACGCTTATTGTGTTTTTTTTACCAAAAATATGTAGAAGAATACATATCGGTCTAAACTGGCCCCGCCCCCTCTCTTTTTAAAAAAAAAATGGGGATATTTATTATAGCGAAAAGTACAAAATATTGCGTTTTTTTTCAAAATTGTTGCTCTTTTTTTGTGTATAGCGCAAAAAATAAAAACTGCAGAGGCGATAAAATACCACCAAAAGAAAGCTCTGTTTGTGGGAAAAAAGGACATCAATTTTGTTTGGGTGCAGCGTCGCAAGACCGCGCAATTGTCAGTTAAAGCGACGCAGTGCCGAATCGCAAAAAATGGACCGGTCATTCAGCAGCCAAATCTTCCGGGGCTGAAGTGGTTAAAGGAGTTTTAAAGGCAGAAGGTTTTTTATCTTAACCACTTGCGGACCGCCTCACGCATATATACGTGAACAGAATGGCACGGGCAGGCAAAATCACGTACCTGCTACGTGATTGCCTTCCCGCGGGAGGGGGGTCCGATCGGACCCCCCCCCCCCGGTGCAAGCGGCGGTCGGCATTTGTCTGGGAGCGTTTAGAGATGAAACATCCCCTGCCTCTGTATAGTACACAGAGGCAGAGGATGTAATGTCATCTCTCCTCGGCTCGGCAGTTTCCGTTTCGGCGCCGAGGAGAGAAGACATGTGAGTGCACCAACACACACACACACAGTAGAACATGCCAGGCATACTTTACACCCCCAATCCCCCCCGATCGCCCCCCGACCCCCCAAATCACACCTCCCCCTCCCTGTCACACTGACACCAAGCAGTGTTTTTTTTTTTTCATTACTGCATGGTGTCAGTTTGTGACAGTTAGAAGTGTTAGGGCAGTTAGAGTTAGCCCCTCTGTAGGTCTAGGATACCCCCCTAACCCCACCTAATAAAGTTTTAACCCCTTGATCACCCCCTGTCGCCAGTGTCGCTAAGCGATCATTTTTCTGATCGCTGTATTAGTGTCACTGGTTCCGCTAGTTAGGGACGTAAATATTTAGGTTCGCCGTCAGCGTTTTATAGGGGCCCCCATATACTACCTAATAAATGTTTTAACCCCTTGATTGCCCCCTATTTAACCCTTTCACCACTGATCACCGTATAACCGTTACGGTTGACGCTGGTTAGTTCCTTTATTTTTTATAGTGTCAGGGCACCCGCCGTTTATTACAGAATAAAGGTTTAGCCCCCTGATCGCCCGGCGGTGATAAGCGTCGCCCCAGGCAGCGTCAGATTAGCGCCAGTACCGCTAACACCCACGCACGCAGCATACGCCTCCCTTAGTGGTATAGTATCTGAACGCATCAATATCTGATCCGATCAGATCTATACTAGCGTCCCCAGCAGTTTAGGGTTCCCAAAAACGCAGTGTTAGCGGGATCAGCCCAGATACCTGCTAGCACCTGCGTTTTGCCCCTCCGCCCGGCCCAGCCCAGCCCACCCAAGTGCAGTATCGATCGATCACTGTCACTTACAAAACACTAAACGCATAACTGCAGCGTTCGCAGAGTCAGGCCTCATCCCTGCGATCGCTAACAGTTTTTTTGGTAGCGCTTTGGTGAACTGGCAAGTACCAGCCCCAGGCAGCGTCAGATTAGCGCCAGTACCGCTAACACCCACGCACGCACCGTACACCTCCCTTAGTGGTATAGTTTCTGAACGGATCAATATCTGATCTGATCAGATCTATACTGGCGTCCCCAGCGTTCGCAGAGTCAGGCCTGATCCCTGCGATCGCTAACAGTTTTTTGGTAGCGTTTTGGTGAACTGGCAAGCACCAGCGGCCTAGTACACCCCGGTCGTAGTCAAACCAGCACTGCAGTAACACTTGGTGACGTGGCGAGTCCCATAAGTGCAGTTCAAGCTGGTGAGGTGGCAAGCACAAGTAGTGTCCCGCTGCCACCAAGAAGAAGACAAACACAGGCCCGTCGTGCCTATTTTGCCCTTCCTGCTGCATTCGCCAATCCTAATTGGGAACCCACCACTTCTGCAGCGCCCGTACTTCCCCCATTCACATCCCCAACCAAATGCAGTCGGCTGCATGAGAGGCATTTTCTTTATGTCCTCCTGAGTACCCCTACCCAACGAACTTCCTCAAAAAACATGTCGTGTCTGCAGCAAGTGTGGATATAGGCATGACACCCGCTATTATTGTCCCTCCTGTCCTGACAATCCTGGTCTTTGCATTGGTGAATGTTTTGAACGCTACCATTCACTAGTTGAGTATTAGCGTAGGGTACAGCATTGCACAGACTAGGCTTCTCCCAAGATGCCATCGCATTTTGAGAGACCCGAACCTGGAACCGGTTACAGTTATAAAAGTTACAGTTACAAAAAAAAGTGTAAAAAATAAAATAAAAACACAAACAAAAATATAAAATAAAAAAAAATAGTTGTCGTTTTATTGTTCTCTCTCTCTCTATTCTCTCTATTGTTCTGCTCTTTTTTATTATATTCTATTCTGCAATGTTTTATTGTTATTATGTTTTATCATGTTTGCTTTTCAGGTATGCAATTTTTTATACTTTACCGTTTACTGTGCTTTATTGTTACCCATTTTTTTGTCTTCAGGTACGCCATTCACGACTTTGAGTGGTTATACCAGAATGATGTCTGCAGGTTTAGGTATCATCTTGGTATCATTCTTTTCAGCCAGCGGTTGGCTTTCATGTAAAAGCAATCCTAGCGGCTAATTAGCCTCTAGACTGCTTTTACAAGCAGTGGGAGGGAATGCCCCCCCCACCGTCTTCCGTGTTTTTCTCTGGCTCTCCTGTCTCAACAGGTAACCTGAGAATGCAGCCAGTGATTCAGCCAGCTGACCATAGAGCTGATCAGAGACCAGAGTGGCTCCAAACATCTCTATGGCCTAAGAAACCGGAAGCTACGAGCATTTTATGACTTCGATTTCGCCGGATGTAAACAGCGCCATTGGGAAATTGGGAAAGCATTTTATCACACCGATCTTGGTGTGGTCAGATGCTTTGAGGGCAGAGGAGAAATCTAGGGTCTAATAGACCCCAATTTTTTCAAAAAAGAGTACCTGTCACTACCTATTGCTATCATAGGGGATATTTACATTCCCTGAGATAACAATAAAAATGATTTAAAAAAAAAATGAAAGGAACAGTTTAAAAATAAGATAAAAAAGCAAAAAAATAATAAAGAAAAAAAAAAAAGCACCCCTGTCCCCCCTGCTCTCGCGCTAAGGCGAACGCAAGCATCGGTGCAATTGCACCATGCATGTGAGGTATCACCGCGAAGGTCAGATTGAGGGCAGTAATTTTAGCAGTAGACCTCCTCTGTAAATGTAAAGTGGTAAACTGTAAAGGCTTTTAAAGGCTTTTAAAAATGTATTTAGTTTGTCGCCACTGCACGTTTGTGTGCAATTTTAAAGCATGTCATGTTTGGTATCCATGTACTCGGCCTAAGATCATCTTTTTTATTTCATCAAACATTTGGGCAATATAGTGTGTTTTAGTGCTTTAAAATTTAAAAAAAGTGTGTTTTTTCCCCAAAAAATGCATTTGAAAAATCGCTGCGCAAATACTGTGTGAAAAAAAAAAATGAAACACCCACCATTTTAATCTGTAGGGCATTTGCGTTAAAAAAATATATAATGTGTGGGGGTTCAAAGTAATTTTCTTGCAAAAAAAAATATTTTTTTCATGTAATCAAAAAGTGTCAGAAAGGGCTTTGTCTTCAAGTGGTTAGAAGAGTGGGTGATGTGTGACATAAGCTTCTAAATGTTGTGCATAAAATGCCAGGACAGTTCAAAACCCCCCCAAATGACCCCATTTTGGAAAGTAGACACCCCAAGCTATTTGCTGAGAGGCATGTCGAGTCCATGGAATATTTTATATTGTGACATAAGTTGCGGGAAAGAGACAATTTTTATTTTTTTTTGCACAAAGTTGTCACTAAATGATATATTGCTCAAACATGCCATGGGAATATGTGAAATTACACCCCAAAATACATTCTGTTGCTTCTCTTGAGTTTGGGGATACCACATGTTTGAGACTTTTTGGGAGCCTAGCTGCGTACGGGACCCCAAAAACCAAGCACCGCCTTCAGGCTTTCTAAGGGCGTAAATTTTTGATTTCACTCTTCACTGCCTATCACAGTTTTGGAGGCCATGGAATGCCCATCCCATGTGGCAACCCCCCCCCCAAATGACCCCATTTTGTAAATTAGACACCCCAAGCTATTTGCTGAGTGGTATAGTTGGTATAGTGAGTATTTTGCAGACCTCACTTTTTGTCACAAAGTTTTGAAAATTGAAAAAAGAAAACAAAATTTTTTTTCTTGTCTTTCTTCATTTTCAAAAACAAATGAGAGCTGCAAAATACTCACCATGCCTCTCAGCAAATAGCTTGGGGTGTCTATTTTCCAAAATGGGGTCATTTGGGGGGGGGGTTTGTGCCACCTGGGCATTCCATGTCCTCCGAAACTGTGATAGGCAGTGAAGAGTGAAATCAAAAATTTACACCTTTAGAAATCCTGAAGGCAGTGATTGGTTTTCGGGGCCCCGTATGCGGCTAGGCTCCTAAAAAGTCCCACACATGTGGTATCCCCATACTCAGGAGAAACAGCTAAATGTATTTTGGGGTGCAATTCCACATATGCCCATGGCCTGTGTGAGCAATATATCATTTAGTGACAACTTTGTGAAAAAAAAAAAAATAATTTGTTTTTTCCCGCAACTTGTGTCAAAATATAAAATATTCCATGGACTCAACATGCCTCAAAGCAAATAGCTTGGGGTGTCTACTTTCCAAAATGGGGTCATTTGGGGGGTTTTATGCCATCTGGGCATTTTATGGCCTTCAAAACTGTGATAGGTAGTGAGGAGTAAAATCAAAAATCTACGCCCTTAGAAATCCTGAAGGCAGTGATTGGTTTTCGGGGCCCCGTACGCGGCTAGGCTCCCAAAAAGTCCCACACATGTGGTATCCCCATACTCAAGAGAAGCAGCTAAATGTATTTTGGGGTGCAATTCCACATATGCCCATGGCCTGTGTGACCAATATATCATTTAGTGACAACTTTTTGTAATTTTTTTTTTTTTTGTCATTATTCAATCACTTGGGACAAAAAAAAAATGAATATTCAATGGGCTCAACATGCCTCTCAGCAATTTCCTTGGGGTGTCTACTTTCCAAAATGGGGTCACTTGTGGGTGTTTTGTACTGCCCTGCCATTTTAGCACCTCAAGAAACGACATAGGCAGTCATAAATTAAAGGCTGTGTAAATTCCAGAAAATGTACCCTAGTTTGTAGGCGCTATAACTTTTGCGCAAACCAATAAATATACACTTATTGACATTTTTTTTACCAAAGACATGTGGCCGAATACATTTTGGCCTAAATGTATGACTAAAATTGAGTTTATTGGATTTTTTTTAGAACAAAAAGTAGAAAATATCATTTTTTTTCAAAATGTTCGGTCTTTTTCCGTGTATAGCGCAAAAAATAAAAAAGGCAGAGGTGATCAAACACCATCAAAAGAAAGCTCTATTTGTGGGAAAATAAGGACGCAAATTTCGTTTGGGTACAGCATTGCATGACCGCGCAATTAGCAGTTAAAGGGACGCAGTGCCAAATTGTAAAAAGTGCTCTGGTCAGGAAGGGGGTAAATCCTTCCGGGGCTGAAGTGGTTAATGCATTCTATGCATTAAGATAAAAAGCCTTCTGTGTGTAGCAGCCTTCCATCACCCCCTAGTTACATACAGTGCCTTGCAAAAGTATTCGGCCCCCTTGAACTTTTCAACCTTTTGCCACATTTCAGGCTTCAAACATAAAGATATAAAATTTTTATTTTTTGTGAAGAATCACCAACAAGTGGGACACAATTGTGAAGTGGAACGAAATCTATTGGATATTTTAAACTTTTTTAGCAAATAAAAAACTGAAAAGTGGTGCGTGCAAAATTATTCGGCCCCTTTACTTTCAGTGCAGAAAACTCACTCCAGAAGTTCAGCGAGGATCTCTGAATGATCCAATGTTGTCCTAAATGACTGATGGTGATAAATAGAATCCACCTGTGTGTAATCAAGAGTCTGTATAAATGCACCTGCTCTGTGATAGTCTCAGGGTTCTGTTGAAAGCGCCGAGAGCATCATGAAGACCAAGGAACACACCAGGCAGGTCCGTAATACTGTTGTGGAGAAGTTTAAAGCCGGATTTGGATACAAAAAGATTTCCCAAGCTTTAAACATCCCAAGGAGCACTGTTCAAGCGATCATTTTGAAATGGAAGGAGTATCAGACCACTGCAAATCTACCAAGACCTGGCTGTCCCTCTAAACTTTCAGCTCAGACAAGGAGAAGACTGATCAGAGATACAGCCAAGAGGCCCATGATCACTCTTGATGAACTGCAGAGAACTACAGCTGAGGTGGGAGAGTCTGTCCATAGGACAACAATCAGTCGTACACTGCACAAATCTGGCCTTTATGGAAGAGTGGCAAGAAGAAAGCCATTTCTCAAAGATATCCATAAAAAGTCTCGTCTAAAGTTTGCCACAAGCCACCTGGGAGATGCACCAAACATGTGGAAGAAGGTGCTCTGGTCCGATGAAACCAAAATCGAACTTTTTGGCCACAATGCAAAACGATATGTTTGGCGTAAAAGCAACACAGCTCATCACACTCAACACACCATCCCCACTGTCAAACATGGTGGTGGCAGCATCATGGTTTGGGCCTGCTTTTCTTCAGCAGGGACAGGGAAGATGGTTAAAATTGAGGGGAAGATGCATGCAGCCAAATACAGGACCATTCTGGATGAAAACCTTTTGGAGTCTGCAAAAGACCTGAAACTGGGACGGAGATTTATCTTCCAACAAGACAATGATCCCAAACATACAGCAAAATCTACAAAGGAATGGTTCACAAATAAACGTATCCAGGTGTTAGAATGGCCAAGTCAAAGTCCAGACCTGAATCCAATCGAGAATCTGTGGAAAGAGCTGAAAACTGCTGTTCACAAACGCTCTCCATCCAACCTCACTGAGCTCGAGCTGTTTTGCAAGGAAGAATGGGCAAGAATTTCAGTCTCTCGATGTGCAAAACTGATAGAGACATACCCCAAGCGACTTGCAGCTGTAATCGCAGCAAAAGGTGGCTCTACAAAGTATTAACGCAAGGGGGCCGAATAATTTTGCACGCCCCACTTTTCATTTTTTTATTAGTTAAAAAAGTTTCAACAATCCAATAGATTTCGTTCCACCTCACAATTGTGTCGCACTTGTTGGTGATTCTTCACAAAAAATAAAAATTTTATATCTTTATGTTTGAAGCCTGAAATGTGGCAAAAGGTTGAAAAGTTCAAGGGGGCCGAATACTTTTGCAAGGCACTGTACCTGAGCCCAATATCTCCAGCGATGTCCACGACTGTCTTAGCCATCCGGGATTAGCCATCCTGATTGGCTAAGACACAGCAGCGGCACCATTGCCTCCCGCGGTTGTCAATCAAAATCAGTTAGCCAATCAGAAGAGAGGGGGCGGGGCCAGGTCAGGCCCCATGTTTGAATGAACACGCGGAGCTGTGATTTGGCTTGGGTGCACCAAAAGCAAGCTGCTTGCTGTGGTGGCACTCGACAGGAGAAAGGGGCCAGGAGCAGCAAAGAGGGACCCGAGGACAAAGAGGATCCGGGCTGCTCTGTGCAAAACCAACTGCACAGAGGAGGTAAGTATAGCATGTTTGTTTTTTATTTTTATTTTTTTAATTAAACAAGACTTTACAATCACTTTAAATTTATTCTATCGTTGAATAATAGTACATTTTTTTATGATAGATTTTCCATAGAAAACATACTTCTCTGAACATTTTAACAGCCAGAAACTAAATTCTTTTCACTTCCAGGAGTTGAGCAGGTTGATAATGGTTGAAGGATAAGTACAGACATTGAGAATAAGTGCTTGTCTATTGACCTGCTGTCATATTTTTCTAATGCATTTTGTCCATCTGATTCATTCAAATTTTTAGTGAAGTTTTATAACCTACAATCTGTAAAAGAAATAAGCCTTTACATGCATTAAACATTGCGTATAAAATGTAGTATATTATCTTTGTTCTTTATGATCACAGTTATGCTCTTTTCATTCTTTATGATAGGCTGGTATGTTGAAAATTATTAAACTGTTCTGTAAAACCATTTTGGATGTGTGAATGGCTTTGTATTAAGCATCTAAACATTTGGAAAAAGAAAGAAATTATGGAATGATATTGTACATTTGAAATTGTTTTTAATGAAAGTCTGGCATTAAGTGTATATTTAAAAAAATGAAGAATTTCATAATTACATACACATTTTAGAACTGAAAACAAATGTTAATTTTAGTTGAGTAAAAAAAAGATGAATTTACACATTTTTGTGACACACCCACCTTCACTTCTTCAGGTCTATTTCTGAGATTTTTTAGCACAATGGTTAAAGTCCAACTCTAATCAAAATGTTTGTCAGTTTTATACATGGGGGAATTCTGTGATGGGATATCTCTATGCGGCACAAACAGCAACAAAAGTACAATTATTTAGTAAACTGAGGGTAACAGGTTTTTGATATTGCTCTGTGTCTTTCTGTCCTGGTGACACCCACACCCTTACATTTCTTGTCCTGTTGTCACTGGGACAGAAAGTTAGGCTAAATTTTTTTAACAGTCATAAATAAAAACTTGACCACGGTTCTGACTGCATGTTAGTAGTCTTGAGATGCCATAGTTAAATACACATTGCAAAAAGCAGTAGCTCAAAAAAAAATTGCAGCTTAAAGTTTCTGGATAGAAAGGATTTTGTCAAAAGAACACAGTTAACACAGCTGGCCTTTCTCCTTGAATGAAATTGACTGGAAATAAATTATGGTAATTATTATGGAAATTACACAAAGTTGCACCCTAATTAAAATGGAAATGTAATTTAAAACATAAATATGCAAAAAAAAATGTATTCTGGATAGAGAGTAGAAAAGATGAATTTTAGCAAACCACGTTCTTATCAACACATTGTTTCTTAGGTGTTTTGATTAAAATACCACTTTTACTGTTACCAGAGGTAACTAATTTAATCATTTATGTTTGTAGAATAATGTTTCTAGCTCTTTAGTGTAACCATTAAAAACACTGTAATTAGAAATAGATCTCCATTTTTTCTCAGGCTTTAAAGAAAAACTTGACATAGAAGTCAAAGTGGTTGTAAAGGCGGAAGGTTTTTTAAGTAAATGCGTCCTCTGCATTAACCACTTAAGGACCGAGCCTCTTTCTGAGATTTGTTGTTTACAAGTAAAAAACTGTTTTTTTTTTGCTAGAAATTTACTTAGAACCCCCCAAACATTATACTTTTTTTTCTAACACCCTAGAGAATAAAATGGCGGTCGTTGCAATACTTTCTGTCACACCGTATTTGCGCAGCGGTCTTACAAGCGCACTTTTTTGGGAAAAGATACAATTTTTTAAATTAAAAAATAAGACAACAGTAAAGTTTATCCAATTTTTTTATATTGTGAAAAATAATGTTATGCCAAGTAAATTGATATCCAACATGTCATGCTTCAAAATTGTGCCCGCTCGTGGAATGGCGACAAACTTTTACCCTTAAAAATCTCCATAGTTGATGTTTAAAAAACTCTACTTGTTGCATGTTTTAAGTTACAGAGGAGGTCTAGGGCTAGAATTATTGCTCTCGCTCTACCAATCGTGGCGATACCTCACATGTGTGGTTTGAACACCATTTTTCTATGCGGGAGCATTAGAAAGGCATTCACTTCTGCACACGAGCTCGTCGGGACAGGGCGCATTTAAAAAAAAAAAAATGTCTTCTTTATTTTACCTCTTTTTTTACATCTTTACACTGTTTTTTTTTTTTAAAAAAATTGTGTCACTTTTATTCCTATTACAAGGAATGTAATAGAAAAAAAACATGACAGGACCTCTTAAATATGAGGTCTGGTGTCAAAAAGACCTCAGATCTCATATTTACATTAAAATGCAATAAAAAAAGAAATGTCATTTAAAAAAATTAAAAAAAAGGCCCTTTAAGAGCTATGGGCCGAAGTGACGTTTTGATGTCGCTTCTGCCCTGCAATGATATGGAGACGGGTGGGGGCCATCTTCCACTCACTCATCTCCATACCCAGGCAGGGGATGGACGCGATCACCTCCGCTGCCGACGGCTCCAGTAAGCGGCAGAGGGCACCGGATTGTGGCAGGAAGGGGGCCCTCTCCCGCAGCTGATAAAAGTGATCTTGCGGCAAATCCACCGCAGAGACCACTCTTATCGGAAACCGGACCACTCACTGAAGACAAGGATACCAGGGTTATGCCAGCTAGCTGCTGCCATAACAACGATATCCTTCTTCAAAGTACAGACGTATATCGGCGTGAGCTGGTCCGGAAGTGGTTAAGGTTAAAAAAAAAATTCTGCATGCAGCTCACCTCCCCCCACCAGCTGACCCTATACTTAACTCAACCTTAATCAAGCACTGTGAACAATAGCAGAGGCTTTCTCAGCTCTATCTCTCCTCATAGGCCCAGAGACAGCAGCAGGAGCCATTGGCTGTCAATCACCGCCTGTGAAGGAAGAACAGAGGATGGACACACAAAGCGTGGCTCAGTATTGAGCTCGCAGAGTACCCTCATAGCAAGCAGCGTGCTATGGGGGCACTCAGCAGGAAGGAGGAGCCAGAAGTGTTGGCAGGGACCTGAGAAGAGGAGGATCGAGACTGTCCTGTGCAAAGCCATTGCACAGAACAGATAAGTATTACATGTTTGTCATTTTAAAAATGACAGCAGAGACAGATACACAGACATGGAGCTGACAGCCAGAAGGGGAGTGGGTGAGGGGTAGGGTTGCCACATCATCCCTTTAATCCAGGACACATAGTAATTACACAGGTTCTGTGGCTGATTAAGATGGTAATTAAACTCACTTAGTGCCTTGTCTGCATTAAATCAGCCTCAGAACCTGTGTAATTCATATGTGTCCTGGATAAAAAGGATGATGTGGCAACCCTAGTGAGGGGGACAGAGGAGAGCAGAGAGGAGAGCTGCGGATGACAGAGGAACGTACGCTGACCACTGTATTCAGGGCTCCGCAGCTCTGATTATGGTGGTCAGCACAGAGAGGGGGACACAGGAAGTGGGAAGATCAGCCAGGTTTTTTACAGTTTAGAGAGGGGCAGACTAGACAGCACAAGCACTGTGCTGTTTAATCTGCTTTACGGGAACAGGATCCATTTTTTTTTAGGTTAACAAACACTTTAACTTTTTCTCCCTCAACTAAAATTTTCCTGATTTTCTTTTTGTTTATTTCTGATTCAATATTTTTTATTGAGTTTACATGAGAAGATTACAAACCGTTTCAAAAGGATAACATTTGAGAATTAGGTATGGCCTGCAAGGCCCAATACAACCAAAGTACCATGAAACTAAATTAAATTGTCAATATTTTAGATCTGGATCAGTGACATCAAAGGCTGTCTTTCTGAGTTGCAGGCACGCTAATTAAAGGTGGATTCTCATGGAGGTTTTAAGTAAATGAGTTACAGCTCTTGAGTAAGTTATATTGTACTGGGATTCTTTCTGGAAGGGAGGCAAAAGCCGATCGCTACCCAGTGAGATCCCCACCCCACCCCTGGAATCATACTGTGGGGTGAGAGGTCTCACCAGATAACATACCCCACTAAAATCACATTCAGTACCCCCAAACTCATCCTGAGCTGGGAGACATTGGTCTCAAACTGAAGTCATATAGTCTGAGGATAGAGGTCAGGGGTGCTATTCTGTCCTGATCTAAATCAGTTTACCCGGACAAAGAGCCATCTGCATTCCCCCGAAAATGGGATCCACAAGGCATTCAAAAGAAAATATGCTAACCTAAACAAAGATTGTCACCTGATCCAGGGATATGTGTTGTATAATGTCTTAAGCAAGGATAGACAAAGAGGAGGGAAGATAGAATGAGAGAAATAGAGGGAAGAAAGGTGGTGGACAGGAAGGACAACTGAGAGAGGGAAGGTTTTCCTAGAGAACCATTAGGTAGATAGATGGCCTGGATAAAGAGGGACCTTGATGTAGAGTGCCCAGGGTTCCCAAAGCATTGAACAGTGTCCAACAATTTAGCTGCTATTTGTTCCTGGGACATGATCCAAGAAATCTTCCTTTTTGTCGATAAGATGGAGACTGAAGTTTTTTCCAGACTTTTGCTATCGTGATCTTGGCTCCCAAAAAGATAAAGAGAACCAGGGTCTGTGTATGTTTTGGGAGTTTGTTCACCCTATGATTCAGGAGTGCATCAGTGGCTTCTTGAGGAACCGATACCCCTGTCAGTTTCCTCAAGATATGGAAGAATTTATTCTAATAACTCCTGATGCGAGGACAGGACCACCAGCTGTGGAACATACTGTAGATCCTACATGGTTGCACCCTCTATAGCATAGGGGGGACGCATCTAGGAACATCATGGCCAGGCTTGCGGGTACGTAGTACCATCTAGTAAATACTTTGATACTCGCTTCAACTAGGGATATGTTCATAATACCCTTGTAGCTGCGACAGAAAACTTGAAACCACTGTTACGGTTCTAGGTGAATCTTTAAGTCGGATTCCCAGGATCGGGTGTATGAGGGGGTGTCCGCTTTTTTTTCTAGGGAAGAATAAATGATAGAGACGCCACTCCTCTGATCCATGATACCACAGCACCATTGTTCGTATCTGGTAGCTATTGGGGGGTTTGGTTTTTTTAACCATAGGGTGTGCAAAAAGTGTGTGATTTGTGAATTTGTGCTTGCTCACACAATACTGTATCGAGAATGGTCCAGTCAAAGAGAAAAAGTGCCCTATTCTGAATAGGCCTTCATTCAGCCACCAGCGGAAAGCTAAAATATTCATGCCAGGGGGAAACTCGGGGTTATGAAATAAATGGGAGAGGGGTCTCATGGTGGAAATCAGTTTTGTTTGTTTGTGAAGCTTATCACATAGTGCTAGGGAGTGTTTTTTGTTTATTTCTATTTTTATTAGCCATTATTAAATATCTTTTAGTTACCTAGTTACATAGTTGGTAAGGCTGAAAAAAGACATCAACCCATCCAATTCAACATGTGGAGTGTGAGTGTGCTTGTGTTTATGTCAATAGTACATTGTATTTCCCTGTATGTTGTGATCGTTAAGGTGGTCATATAATAGTTTTTTTTAAACTATCAACGTTCCCTGCTGATACCACTGTTTTTGGAAGAGAATCCCACATCCTTACTGGTCTGACAGTAAACCCTCTACGCAGTTTAAGGTTGAGCCACTTCTCTTCCATTTTCAGTGAATGGCCGCATGTCTCTTTCACTGAAAAGTTTTTTCCCTATGCTAAGGTCACCAGAATGGTATTTGTACATCACTATCATATTCCCTCTCAAGTGTCTCTTCTCCAGAGAGAATAAGTTCAATGCTTGTAGTCTTTCCCCATAGCTGAGATCCTCTAGTCCCTTTATTAGATGTGTTGCCCTTCTCTGGAGCCTCTCCAGTTCCATCACATCCTTCCTGAGGACTGGTGCCCAGAACTGTACCACATACTCAAGATGCAGCCGGACCAGAGTCTTGTAGAGTGGGAGAATTATTGTTTTATCTCTGGAGTGAATGCCCTTTTTAATGCATGACAATATTCTGTTGGCTTTGCTTGCAACAGCTTGGCATTGCATACCATTGCTGAGCCTGTCATCTACTAGGACCCCTATGTCCTTTTCCATCCCAGATTCCCCCAAAGGTTCTCACCCTAGCTAGTAACTTGCGCTCGTATTTTTAGCACTCAAATGCATTACTTTACATTTTATAACATTAAACCTCATTTGCCATGTAGTTGCCCACTCCATTATTTTATTTAGATCTTCTTGTAAAGTTTCCACACCCTGCACAAAAGTTATTGCCCTGCTTAACTTTGTATCATCTGCAAATACTGAGATCAAGCTAGTTATCCCAGTCTCTATATCGTTTATACAGTATCTCACAAAAGTGAGTATACCCCTAAAATTTTTGTAAATATTTTATTATACCCTTTCATGTGACAGCACTGAAGAAATGACACTTTGCTACATTGTAAAGTAGTAAGTGTACAGCTTGTTTAACAGTGTAAATTTGCTGCCACTCCGCCTTCAAAATAACTCAACACGCAGCCATTAGGGATGAGCCAAACACCCCCGGTTCAGTTCGTGGCAGAACATGTGAACAGACCAAAAATTCATGCGAACACGTGAACCCCGTTAAAGCCTATGGGACTCGAACGTGAAAAATCAAAAGTGCTAATTTTAAAGGCTAATATGCACGTTATTGTCATAGAAAGTGTTTGGGGACCCGGGTCCTGCCCCAGGGGAAATGTATCAATGCAAAAAAAGTTTTAAAAACAGACGTTTTTTTGGGAGCAGTGATTTCAATAATGCTTAAAATGAAACAATAAAAGTGTAATATTCCTTTAAATATTGTGCCTGGGGGGTGTCCATAGTATGCCTGTAAAGTGGTGCATTTTCCCCGTGTTTAGAACAGTCCCTGCACAAAATGACATTTCTAAAGGAAAAAAAGTAATTTAAAACTGCTTGAGGCTGTAATGTAATGTTGACCCCCCCCAGCCCATTACCAGGCCCTTTGGGTCTGGTATGGATATTAAGGTGAACCCCGCACCCAAATTTAAAAAAAAGGCGTGGGGCCCCCAAGCCCTATATACTCTGAACAGCAGCAGTATACAGGCAGTCCCCAGGTTACAAACAAGATAGGGACTGTAGGTTTGTTTTTAAGTTGAATCTGTTTGTGATTTGGAGCAGGTACATTTTGTAAGTGGAGCTCCAGCCAAAAAAATCAATTTTTAAGCTTTTTGGATAACATAAGGAAGGGTTATCATCACCCCTGTAACATTTGTTTTGCTGTCCGTGCCCCTGTTCAGAAGATTTCACCTCACATTCTGTCCCAATGACAATTGGATTTTGAAAATTTTGGGTTATTATCGAAACAAAGATTGGTAATAAAGCATCAGTGGGGAGACACCTTTTTCCCATATTAACTCCTACAGGAGAGAATTTCCCTTCCTAGGGGTAGATTTTCTCTCACTTCCTGTTGTCTCCCTTCGTTTGTAAGTAGGAGTCGTTTGTAAGTCGGATGTTTGAAAATCGGGGACCGCCTGCATATACTATACGGCCTGCCCTATACAATCTGTGGAAAACTGGGCCTTAGGTGTAGGTGGTACCAGAACACTGTAAGCCCTCACAGTTACTCTTGGTGGGCGCTGGAACGGGCCCTGCTGTGAAATATTATATCAAAAATTGTAATGACATGCCCCTGTTAACCAGGGGCATAAAAATTGGGCCTTAGGCGGTGGTGGTGGCACAACACTTTAAAGCCTCACAGATACTTTTGTTGAGCGCAGGAACAGGCCCTACTGTGAAATATTAGATCAAAAAATGTAATTACGCACCCCTGTACACAGGGGCATAAAAATTGGGCCTTAGGCGGTGGTGGTGGCACAACACTTTAAAGCCTCACAGATACTTTTGTTGAGCGCAGGAACAGGCCCTGCTGTGAAATAATAGATCAAAAATTGAAAATACGCACCCCTGTTAAACAGGGGCAGAAACTTTGGGCCTTAGGCAGTGGTGGTGGTGCCCTGAACCGAAAATATTCTTAGAAGCTATCATCATGAAAATTGAGGAGGAATAAGATAGTCACTCAGCATAATAGGACAGTCACTCAGCATATGCAGTCTTCAAGGGATCCCATATCCATAGAAAAATCATTTGGTTACATCAGCATCAGGTGCTTGGTAGCTGGTGATCCAAGACTTATTCATCTTTATGAATGTGAGCCGATCAACAGAGTCTGGACAGGTGCAGTCTGTGATCGGTTACAAAGCCTCCAGCAGCACTGAATGTGCGTTCAGAAAGAACGCTGGATGCAGGACAGGCCAGTAGCTTAATTGCATATTGAGCAAGCTCTGGCCAGTGGTCCATCCTCAAGACCCAGTAACCCAGTGGATGTTCTGGTGGAAAGGTCTCAAAGTCTGATCTTGCCCCTAGATATTCCTGCACCATGTAATTCAGACGCTGGCAATGGTTGATGGAACCGATCAGACCTGGGCGCTGAGGACTGAAGAATTGCCTAAAGGCATCGGTCAGCCGGCCACCTTCTCAACCGCTCTTTCTGTGAGTGAACTAAGCCTCAGCAACACGTTGTCCAGCACCAGGAAATTGTAACCTCCCAGGCTCTGGAAACGCATTGCACAAACCTTTCTGCAAGGCCTCCCGAAGATGCTTCATCCTCTGCTCCCTCTGCGAAGGCTGGATAAGTTCTGCAACCTTGCCCTTGTAAGAAGGGTTGCCAGCCAGTAATGATCCCTCTCCTTGATACCATGAATCCTAGGGTCCTTTCGCAGGCTTTGCAGGATCAGGGAGGCCATGCAGCATAGGTTTGCAGAGGCATTCGATCCTGAGTCCTCTGGGTCACTGAGGATCACATGATCCTCAACCACCTCCTCCCAGCCACGTACAACTCCATGGGTTTCTGGGGACTGCAAACGATACCTTGAAGACTGCTGCTGATGCTGAGTGTTATCCTCCACCTCCATGCTGACACAATCCTCCTCCTCTTCTTCTTCTTGTGTGATCGGCGGGCCTGCAGGAATACTAGTATCTGGGTAAAGGGGGCCTTGACCTTGAGAGGTAAGGAAGTCCTCCTCTTCCTCCTGCTGTTTTGCCTCAAGTGCCCTGTTCATTATTACATGAAGCGTGTGCTCCAACAGGAAGACAAGAGGGACAGTATCACTGATGCATGCACTGTCACTGCTCACCATCCTCGCGGCCTCCTCAAATGGTGACAGGACAGTGCATGCATCCTTGATCAGTAGCCACTGGTGTGGCAAAAAAAGCCAAGCTCCCCTGACCTTGTCCTGGTGCCATACTCACACAGGTACTCATTGATGGCCCTCTGCTGCATGTGCAGCCGCTGCAGCATTGCCAACGTTGAGTTCCACCTGGTGGGCATGTCACAAATGAGGTGGTTCTTGGGCAGGTTGCATTCTCTTTGAATGTCAGCCAGTCGAGCACTGGCATTATATGACTGGCGGAAATTACCACAGACTTTCCTGGCCTGTCTCAGGAGATCCTGGTAGCCCGGGTACCTGCTCAAGAACCACTGAACCACCAAATTCAGGATGTGAACCAAACAGGGAACATGGGTCAAGTGTCCCTGTCGGAGGGCGGAGAGGAGGTTGGTGCCATTGTCGCATACAACCATTCCTGGCTGAAGCTGGCATGGCATCAACCACCTCTGAGCCTGCCTCTGCAGAGCTGACAGAATCTCTGCCCCAGTGTGGCTCCTGTCCCCTAAGCAGACCAACTCAAGCACCGCATGGCATCTTTTTGCCTGAGTGCTTGCGTAGCCCCTCGAACGCCTACGGAGCACTGCTGGTTCAGAGGAGAAATCTGCAAAGGAAGAGGCCATAGAGGAAGAAGAGGAGGAGGGGGTGGAGGAGAGAGCTGTGGCAGAATTACCACTAGCATTTTGGAGGCATGGTGGTGGAACAAGCTCCAACAATACTTAACCCCATCCTGCATCCTTCCCAGCTGCCAGCAGAGTTACCCAGTGCGCCGTGAAAGAAAGGTAACGTCCCTGTCCATGCCTGCTGGACCATGAGTCAGCAGTAATATACACCTTACTGCTGACCGCCCTGTCCAATGAGGCCATAACATTGCCTTCCACATGCTGGTAGAGAGTCGTAATAGCCTTCCGTGAAAAGAAATGGCGTTTGGGAACCTGCCACTGAGTTACCGCACATTCCACAAACTCACGAAAGGGGCAGAGTCTACCAGATGAAAAGGCAGCAAATGCAGTGCTAGCAATTTGGCCAAGCTAGCATTCAGACGCTGAGCATGTTAGATGGTTTAGCAACTGGGGTAGGGAAATTTGCCTGCTAAAATCCGATGTTGGTGTACCTCTAGCTGATTGGCCGCTAGTACTTGAGACACCTATTTCTATACCTTCATTCCTCTCAGTGCAGGTTGCTGAGAGGACTGGAGGTATAGTGGGGTTGGAGATCCCAGCTGAAGTGGAGCAAGGAGAGGTCTGCCTTGTTCTTTGATGTGGGTCTTTTAAGTGCTGTTGCCAATGGACTGCATGGGAGGTTGTCATGTGTCCTTTCAAGCGTGTGGTGCCCAAGCTGCTGCTGTTTTGGCAACGCTTTATACGCTTCAGACAAATGTTGCAAACAGCAACGGTGTGATCTGCTGCCCATGTGTCAAAAAAGGCCCACACCAAAGAACTTTTCAAAATATGCGGGGAGTCAGCAGCGTCCTGCACCTGCTTAGCTCTGCGGTGTGATGCAATAGGGTGGATGCCCTTAAGCTGCCCCCTGGCATCCTGCCTCGTTGGAGATGTGTCTCCTCCTCCTCCCTTCTATCAGGCACCCAAGTTGAGTCAGTGACCTCATCATCCCCTCCTCCCTCGTCACTGGGGGAACATGACTGCCAGTTTCTTCACCTTCTTGGGCACCCCCTCTCTCTAAGCTGATGATATTCCCTTCCTCAACCTGGGTACCATCATTGGAGCCTTCAAATCGCTGCGCATCCTCCTGCAGCATGTACCCGACACTGTGGTCAAATAGTTCGGGGGACTCCTCTGTGCATGATGGTGGGGCTAGGGAAGGAGTGACTGTTGACATCGAGCCGATGGAATAGGCTGCTTTGGCAGCTGCATTGGCAGGCAAACTACTCTGAGCCTGGGTGACAGAGGATGAGGAGGATGAGGAGGGCTTTGTTATCCATTCCACCAACTCTTCTGTATGTTGTGGCTCAATAACACGGCCAGCTTCAGGAAAAAAGGTACACCAACAGAAGTGTAATAACAACTATGGGTGCACTGTATGTATTGTGTACACCACCAGGAAAGTAGTAGCAACTGCACTAGGGGTGCACGGTACTGTGTACACCAAAGAAGAGTAATAACAACTATAGGCGACCTGTATGTATTGTGTACCCCACCAGGAAAGTAGTAGCAACTGCACTAGGGGTGCACGGTACTGTGTACACCAACAGAAGTTTAATAACAACTATGGGTGCACTGTATGTATTGTGTACCCCACCAGGAAAGTAGTAGCAACTGCACTAGGGGTGCACGGTACTGTGTACACCAACAGAAGAGTAATAACAACTATAGGCGACCTGTATGTATTGTGTACACCACCAGGAAAGAAGTAGCAACTGCACTATGGGTGCACGGTACTGTGTACACCAACAGAAGTGTAATAACAGCTATGGATGCACTGTATGAATTGTGTACACCACCAGGAAAGTAGTAGCAACTGCACTAGGGGTGTACGGTACTGTGTACACCAACAGAAGTGTAGTAACAACTATGGGTGCACTGTATGTATTGTGTACACCACCAGGAAAATAGTAGCAACTGCACTAGGGGTGAACAGTACCGTGTACACCAACAGAAGTTTAATAACAACTATGGGTGCACTGTATGTATTGTGTTCACCACCAGGAAAATAGTAGGAACTGCACTAGGGGTGCACGGTACTGTGTACACCAACAGAAGTGTAATAAGAACTATGGGTGCACTCTATGTATTGTGTACACCACCAGGAAAGTAGTAGCAACTCCACTAGGGGTGCATGGTACTGTGTACACCAACAGAAGTGTAATAAGAACTATGGGTGCACTGTATGTATTGTGTACACCACCAGGAAAATAGTAGCAACTGCACTAGGGGTGCACGGTACTGTGTACACCAACAGAAGTTTAATAACAACTATGGGTGTACTGTATTGACCACTAGAAAAGTATGAGCAACTGCACTATGGGTGCACAGCACTGTATACTGTGTACACCGCCTGAAGTATATTAGAAACAGTACATCAGGAACGGCCTGCAGTGAGATATAGCTAAACTATATGCAGTGTATATATATATATATATCCACTGCATACATACTGCACATACTGTATTTTATATATATATATTTTATATATATATATATATATATATATATATATATATATATATATATATATATATATATGAGACTATCTGTATATATATATTAAATACACTGCAGCTAACTGAATCACTTGCCTGCCAGAAGTATATTAGAAAGAGTACACCAGGAACGACCTGCAGTGAGATATAGCTAAACTGTATGCAGTGGATATATATATATATATATATATATATATATATATATATATATATATATATATACAGGGGGCCCCCGGGTTACAAACAAGTTAGGGACTGTAGGTTTGTTCTTAAGCTGAATCTGTTTGTAAGTCAGAACAGGTACATTTTTTAAGTGTAGCTCCAGCCAAAAAACAATTTTTAAGCTTTTTGGATAGCATAGGGAAGGGTTAACACCCCTGTAACATTTGTTTTGCTGTCTGTGCCCCTGTTCAGAAGATTTCACCTCACTTTCTGTCCCAATGACAATTGGATTTTGAAAATTTTGGGCTGTTGTGTAAAGAAGCCTAGGTGATAAAGCATCAGTGGAGGTACCTTTTCCCCATAATAACTCTTACAGGAATGAATTTCCCTTCCTAGGGGTAGATTTCCTCTCACTTCCTGTTGTCTCCCTCCGTTTGTAAGTAGGAGTCGTTTGTAAGTCGGATGTTTGCCACAATTCATATATATATATATATATATGAGGCTATCTGTATATATATATTAAATACACTGCCGCTAACTGAATCACCTGCCTGCCTGAAGTATATTAGAAACAGTACACCAGAAACGATCTGCAGTCAGATCTAGCTAAACTGCATGCAGTGGATATATATGTATATATATATATGTATTAAATACACTGCAGCTAACTGAATCACCTGCCTGCCTGAAGTATATTAGAAACAGTACACCAGGAACGGACTGCAGTCAGATCTAGCTAAACTGGATACAGTGGATAGATAGATATATATATATATATATATATATATATATATATATATCCACTGCATACATACTGTACATACTGTATTTAATATATATATATATATATATATATATATATATATACAGATAGTCTCCTATATATATATATATATATATATATATATATATATATATATATATATATATAGGAGACTATCTGTATATATATATATATATATATATATATATATATATATATATATATATATATATGAGGCTATCTGTATATATATATTAAATACACTGCCGCTAACTGAATCACCTGCCTGCCTGAAGTATATTAGAAACAGTACACCAGGAACGGACTGCAGTCAGATCTAGCTAAACTGGATACAGTGGATATATATATATATATATATATATATATATATATATATATATATATATATATATATATATATATATATATATATATATATATATACAAGACTGACTGTATATACAGTGGGGACGGAAAGTATTCAGACCCCCTTAAATTTTTCACTCTTTGTTATATTGTAGCCATTTGCTAAAATCATTTAAGTTCATTTTTTTCCTCATTAATGTACACACAACACCCAATATTGACAGAAAAACACAGAATTGTTGACATTTGTGCAGATTTATTAAAAAAAGAAAAACTGAAATACCACATGGTCCTAAGTATTCAGACCCTTTGCTGTGACACTCATACATTTAACTCAGGTGCTGTCCATTTCTTCTGATCATCCTTGAGATGGTTCTACACCTTCATTTGAGTCCAGCTGTGTTTGATTATACTGATTGGACTTGATTAAGAAAGCCACACACCTGTCTATATAAGACATTACAGCTCACAGTGCATGTCAGAGCAAATGAGAATCATGAGGTCAAAGGAACTGCCTGAAGAGCTCAGAGACAGAATTGTGGCAAGGCACAGATCTGGCCAAGGTTACAAAAAAAATTTCTGCTGCACTTAAGGTTCCTATGAGCACAGTGGCCTCCATAATCAATAAATGGAAGACGTTTGGGACGACCAGAACCCTTCCTAGACCTGGCCGTCTGGCCAAACTGAGATATCGGGAGAGAAGAGCCTTGGTGAGAGAGGTAAAGAAGAACCCAAAGATCACTGTGCCTGAGCTCCAGAGATGCAGTCGGGAGAAGGGAGAAATTTGTAGAAAGTCAACCATCACTACAGCCCTCCACCAGTAGGGGCTTTATGGCAGAGTGGCCCGACGGAAGCCTCTCCTCAGTGCAAGACACATGAAAGCCCTCATGGAGTTTGCTAAAAAAAACACCTGAAGGACTCCAAGATGGTGAGAAATAAGATTCTCTGGTCTGATGAGACCAAGATAGAACTTGTTGGCCTTAATTCTAAGCAGTATGTGTGGAGAAAACCAGGCACTGCTCATCACCTGTCCAATACAGTCCCAACAGTGAAGTATGATGGTGGCAGCATCATGCTGTGAGAGTGTTTTTCAGCTGCAGGGAGAGGACGAATGGTTGTAATCGAGGGAAAGATGAATGTGGCCAAGTACAGGGATATCCTGGATGAAAACCTTCGCCAGAGTGCTCAGGACCTCAGACTGGGCCGAAGGTTTACCTTCCAAAAAGACAATGACCCTAAGCACACAGCTAAAATAACGAAGGAGTAGCTTCACATCAACTCCGTGACTGTTCCTGAATGGCCCAGCCAGAGCCCTGACTTAAACCCAATTGAGCATCTCTGGAGAAACCTAATGTTTACCATCCAACCTGAAAGAACTGGAGAGGATCTGCAAGGAGGAATGGCAGAGGATCCCCAAATCCATGTGTGAAAATCTTGTTTCATCTTTCCCAAAAAGACTCATGGCTGTATTAGATCAAAAGGGTGCTTCTACTAAATACTGAGCAAAGGGTCTGAATAATTAGGACTATGTGATATTTCAGTTTTTCTTTTTTAATAAATTTGCAAAAATCTCAACAATTCTGTGTTTTTCTGTCAATATGGGGTGCTTTGTGTACATTAATGAGAAAAAAAATGAACTTAAATGATTTTAGCAAATGGCTGCAATATAACAAAGAGTGATACATTTAAGGGGGTCTGAATACTTTCCGTCCCCACTGTATATATTAAATACACTGCAGCTAACTGAATCACCTGCCTGCCTGCTCAATCTAAATGACACTCTCTCTCCGTCCACGCCGGCAACGACACACTACACGAGGCCGACGTGCAGGCGGCCTTATATAGTGTGGGGCGTGGACTTAGTCTCTGAGAGCCATTATTTGACAAAAGGCACCCTGCCTTTGGCCAATTACGGCTCTCTTAGCTTAGGGCGCTGTGATTGGCCAAAGCATGCAGGTCATGGTGCATATTCTGGCCAATCATACAGCAATGCACTGCGCTCCTGCAGTGCATTATGGGCCGTTAAGCGCTGCTCGAATTTGGCACGAACGGCCCATAATGTTGGGTTTTCGATGAACGGGCGAACAGCCAATGTTTGACCCGAACAGAAAGCTCATCCCTAGCAGCCATTAGTGTCTAAACCATTTGCAACAAAAGCGAGTACACCCCTAAGTGAAAATGTCCAAATTGGGCCCAATTAGCCATTTTCCCTCCCCGGTGTCATGTGACTCGTTAGTGTTACAAGGTCTCAGGTGTGAATGGGGAGCAGGTGTGTTAAATTTAGTGTTATCGCTCTCACTCTCCCATACTGGTCACTGGAAGTTCAACATGATACCTTATGGCAAAGAACTCTCGGAGGATCTGAAAAAAAGAATTGTTGTTCTACATAAAGATGGCCTAGGCTATAAGAAGATTGGCAAGACCCTGAAACTGGGCTGCAGCACGGTGGCCAAGACCATAGAGCGGTTCAACAGGACAGGTTCCACTCAGAACAGGCCTCGCCATGGTCGACCAAAGGAGTTCAATGCACGTGCTCAGCGTCATATGCAGCGGTTGTCTTTGGGAAATAGACGTATGAGTGCTGCCAGCATTACTGCAGGTTGAAGGGGTGGGGGGTCAGCCTGTCAGTGCTCAGACCATACGATGCACACCACATCAAATTGTTCTGCATGGCTGTTGTCCCAGAAGGAAGCCTCTTCTAAAAAGTAAGCCCGCAAACAGTTTGCTGAAGACAATCAGACTAAGGACATGGGTTACTGGAACCATGTCCTGTGGTCTGATGAGACCAAGATAAACCTATTTGGTTCAGATGGTGTCAAGCGTGTGTGGCAGCAACCAGATGAGGAGTACAAAGATAAGTGTGTCTTGAATACAGTCAAGCATAGTGATGGGAGTGTCATGATCTGGGGCTGCATGAGTGCTGCCGGCACTGGGGAGCTACAGTTCATTGAGGGAATCATGAATGCCAACATGTACTGTGACATACCAAAGCAGAGCATGATCCCCTCCCTTTGGAGACTGGGCCGCAGAGCAGTATTCCATCCATAGGTGTGTGCAGCCTATTGCATTATGGTGTGCACCCCAAAGCTCATACACATATGCATGTGTGTGTATATATACAGAAGGTGTCAGGAGAGCAGTGAATAGTGTCATAAGGGCAGATACTGGTGGTGTCAGTAGGGCAGTTAAAATACTATTTTAATTATTTTTTTGCAATTTTTCAGGAGGAAAAAAAACAGATTTTTTTATTCATTTGGTGAAATATCAGGGGTCTAAACATTGGAAATATGCACCACACGGGCTGATTAGGGTGTGCCCAGGCACACCTGGCACACCCTGTGCGCACGCCTATGATTCCAACATGATAATGACCCCAAACAAACCTCCAAGATGACCACTGCCTTGCAAAAGAAGCTGAGGGCAATGGTGATGGACTGGTCAAGCATGTCTCCAGACCTAAATCCTATTGAGCTTCTGTGGGGCATCCTCAAATGGTAAGTGGAGGAGCGCAAGGTCTCTAACACCCACCAACTCTGTGATGTCATCATGGAGGAGTGGAAGAGGACTCCAGTGGCAACCTGTGAAGCTCTGGTGAGCCTAATGCCCAAGAGGGTTAAGACAGTAATGGGAAATAATGGTGGCCACACACAATATTGACACTTTGGGCCCAATTTGGACATTTTCACTTAGGGATGTATTCAATTTTGTAACCAGCGGTTTAGACAATAATAGCTGTGTGTTGAGTTATTTTGAGGGGACAGCAAATTTACACTGCTATACAAGCTGTACGCTTACAACTTTACATTGTAGCAAAGTGTAATTTCTTCAATGTTGTCACATAAAAAGTTATGATACAATATTTACAAAAATGTGAGGGGTGTACTCACTTTTGTGAGATAACGTAAGTAAATTAAACAGAATTGGTCCCAGGACAGATCTTTGGGGCACCCCACTTACCACACCGGACCATTCCGAGTACGTGCTATATATCACTACCCTTTGGACCGGCCCCTGTAGCCAGTTTTCAATCTAGGGACTTACCCTATGGTTTATGCTGACAGACCTCAGTTTGTAAAGTAAATGTTTGTGGGGAACTGTATCAAATTCCTTTGCAAAATCCAGATACACCAAATCCATAAGCCTTCCTTTATTTAGACGGCAGCTCACTTCTTCATAGAATGGTAATAGATTGGTCTGGCAAGAACAATTCTGCATGAATCCATGCTGATTACTAGGGATGGGCTTTATGTTTGGGTCGAACAGGAGTTTGACTCGAACATTGGCTGTGCGCCCGTTCGCCAAATAGCGAACAATTTGGGGTGTTCGCTGCAAATTTCAAAGCCGCGGAACACCCTTTAAAAGTCTATGGGAGAAATCAAAAGTGCTAATTTTAAAGGTTAATATGCAAGTTATTGTCATAAAAAGTATTTGGGGACCTGGGTTCTGCCCCAGGGGCCATGTATCAATGCAAAAAAAAGTTTTTAAAATGGACATTTTTTCAGGAGCAGTGATTTTAATAATGCTTAAAGTGAAACAATAAAAGTGTAATATTCCTTTAAATTTCATACCTGGGGGGTGTCTATAGTTTGCCTGTAAAGTGGTGCATGTTTCCCGTGTTTAGAACAGTCTGACAGCAAAATGACATTTCTAAAGGAAAAAAAGTCATTTAAAACTACTCGTGGCTATAATGAATTGTCGGTCCGGCAATACACATGAAAGTTCATTGATAAAAATGGCATGGGATTCCCCCACAGGGAAACCTGAACCAAAAAATAAATAAAAATGTGTGGGGGTCCCCCAAATTCCATACCAGGCACTTCAGGTCTGGTATGTATATTAAGGGGAACCTCGCACCAAAATGTTTTTTTAAAATGCCGTGGGGCCCCCCAAAAATCCATACCAGCCCCTTATCCGAGCATGCAACCTGGCAAGCCGCAGGAAAAGAGGGGGGGTGAGAGAGCGCCCACCCCCTCCTGAACCATATCAAGCCACATGCCCTCAACATTGGGTAGCCCCCCAAAGCACCTTGTGCCCATGTTGATGGGGAGAAGGGCCTCATCCCCATAACCCTTGCCCGGTGGTTGTAGAAGAGAACAAGCAGACCTGGACAGCCGCACACCGGAATGGTTAAATATGTCTTTTTATTCAAAATACAGGATCATGGGGTACACAAAACACGACTGTGGGGTGGTACAAGAATATCTGAAGCGTTTCACACTTACAAGTGCTTACTCATAGCTACCTTGCCCGGTGGTTGTGGGGGTCTGCGGGTGGGAGGCTTATTGGAATCTGGAAGCCCCCTTTAAGAAGCCCCCTTTAACAAGGGGACCCCAGATCCCGCCCCCCCCCCCCCCTGTGTGAATTGGTAATTGGGTACAAATTTACCCCTACTATTTCACAAAAAAAGTTTTAAAAATGTTAAAAAAGACAATACACGGTTTTTGACAATTCCTTTATTAATGTCTTCTTCCTTCCCCGCTTCTTCCTCTATCTTCCTCCGCTTCTTCCTCCTGTCTTCTCGTCCGGCATCTTCCTCCGGCTTCATCTTCCTCTGGCTTTTTCTTCTCCGCTTCATAGTCCGGACGATCCGCCTCAATGGGAGTCTCCTGCTGTGTGACGCTTCTGTCCAGGTGACAGCTCTTATATAACGGAGGGCCGGTGACCCTGCCCCTCTGATGCACGGGGACTTCCCTATGGCTTCCCTGTTGGTTCAATTAGCTATAGGCCCAGGCCATCATTTGCTATTTAAGCTTGGCTCATTCCCCCAAGCTTTGCCTAAGCAACAACTAGTTTTCCTAGCACTGGCTTCATTAGTGATTGACAAGAAGGTTCCTAGTGTACCTGGCTTCCTGAGAAGATCCTGAGTGACATCTAGGGTTTTGTTTTGTTTTTTTGACTCCTTGTGACCCCAATGTTCTTAGTGATCCTGCAGCTGGATTCCCTTTGGTCCAAGTGTTTGCAAGTGTTTCCTAGTGCCTACCAGTGTGACGTCTGTGTCCCCAGTTTCCCTGGAATCTTCCAGCCTGCCTGAGGGCTTCCTCTGGATCCACTTTGTCTTTTAAGCTTTGCAACACAATGGCTGCCACCATTGTGCGATCTCTTGATGAAGGACTTTCCCAGTCGGTCAGTCTCATTGTGTGGGCTGAAATCCCTATATCACCATATATTTTTGTGTGTCACCCCACCATCGTGGTAGACGACGGAGGCAGACTTTATGTCACCACTAGGGATGAGCCGAACACCCCCCTGTTCGGTTCGCACCAGAACATGCGAACAGGAAAAAAGTTTGCTCGAACACGCGAACACCGTTAAAGTCTATGGGACATGAACATGAATAATCAAAAGTGCTAATTTTAAAGGCTAATATGCAAGTTATTGTCATAAAAAGTGTTTGGGGACCCGGGTCCTGCCCCAGGGGACATGGATCAATGCAAAAAAAAGTTTTAAAAACGGCCGTTTTTTCAGGAGCAGTGATTTTAATAATGCTTAAAGCCAAACAATAAAAGTGTAATATCCCTTTAAATTTCGTACCTGGGGGGTGTCTATAGTATGCCTGTAAAGGGACGCATGTTTCCTGTGTTTAGAACAATCTGACAGCAAAATGACATTTCGAAGGAAAAAACATTTAAAACTACCCGCGGCTATTGCATTGCCGACAATACACATAGAAGTTCATTGATAAAAACGGCATGGGAATTCCCCACAGGGCAACCCCGAACCACAATTAAAAAAAAAAAAATGACGTGGGAGACCTAGGTCCCCAAACACTTTTTATGGCAATAACTTGCATATAAGCCATTCGAATTTGCCGCGAACACCCCAAATTGTTCGCTGTTCGGCGAACTTGCGAACAGCCAATGTTCGAGTCGAAGTTCATCCCTAGTCACCACCATCCTTCTTTTATTTTTTGGGGTTATGATTTGTGGGTTAAGCTGCTGGGATTAATCCATGATAATCTTTTCTGGTTAGCTACCTCTGTGGCTAAGGCGGATATTTCCAAGATCACGAGACTGCCCTAATGTTGTTAACTTCTGGATGTGTCTGTTCTTCATGCATTGTTTTTAAAAAAGGAAAGAAATTATTTTTGGCTGGCTGGATTGTTGCAAAGATTAAACAATGAAGTGGATCTTGAGAAAGCCCTCATTGGGTGAAACGTGTCCATCCATCCTTTCTTCACTTCTACGTATTCAAATGTACATTTATCCGTGCAGCTGATGAACATTGTTTTTATAATTATGAGGGAAATATATTTTTAATGTAACAATACAGTGTTTTATACAGCGTTTTGTGTACATTAAATCCCTATTCTCATTGTCCCTTGTCTGTTGAGGGTGCATGTGGGTTATAAAATGCTTCAATTGTTACAATATTACAATATTGGACATAGTGCCAATTTGTGGAATTGTTAGGATCCCCCACCCTTAAATGTCAATGCAGTAAGTGTCTCTTACATGTATTTTGTGTTCTGCTTGCCTGTAAAATCAACAACAGTTTGGCCAACTTCTGTTGGACGAGCATGCTGGAAAACCAGCAGCCGACCGGCTCCGGATCAGTGCTCTCAGCCAATGGCTCAGAGCGCTGGCCGAAGTGTTCTGGTGGGGGGGGGGCTGTTCCCCTGTCAGAACACAACAGTTCAGTGGGGGAGATTGCTGTACTAACATCGGACTGCTAGTACAGCGGCTCTGACCGGAGCTGTCAATTTTTTTCCATTCAACCAAGTGCTTTTTTTTACCACTACTATTCCTTTATACTGGCTTTTGAAATTTACAAATGCAGCCATTTAGAAACTGGATCAAAGTTTTAGCACTGAGAAACACTTTTTGAAAGATAAACAGTGCATTTTATATATAAAAATATAGACCAGACCAAAATGAGGGACAAATGAGTAGGACAGAGGGCCAATTTTCCCAAATCAGTCCTTCAAAATCAGGGACCTCCGCCACGAAGACCTGTCACTATGAAGCCATGCCCCTTAAAACACCAATATACAGGTTTTATCAGGGTGTTGATTGCCATATTTTCCCCCATGTTAACTGCATGTTAACTGCATTGAGAAGTCATGTTGGGTAACCAAATAATCAATTTTACTGTCTATATGAAAGGTACTGTTCCAGTACTTGTACTTGAATTATGCCCCTTGAAACCATTGACTTTTACTGTTTCGCATCAGATGAATAAAAATGCATAGAGAGCTTTCATGTTCAAAAGAGCACTATTTTTTTTAAATGTGTTTTTTTTACTATAATAGTCTGAAATGTATTCAACTATATATGCAGACTACACTATGGACATGATTTTCTTCTAACCTATTTTGAAACAACAAGCTTGGTGGTGATCAGGGAGTTGACCCATTTATGGAAAATGAGGCTCTGAAGAAGAAGGTGCTACCTTCGAAATGCGTCAGCCAGCAGCGGTCTGCACGTCTTGTCCATAGGTCTGAAGACTGCTACCATCATTTGACTATTATGCATGATTTTTATCTACCCTTGTGAGTAGTACTTTTACGTTTTCTGTTTTAATAAACCTTTTTAAAGATAATGCACAAGGCCGGTGCACCCTCTTTTTTCTGTTTTTTGTCTGGAAAATCCTCTGACCTGCCTCAAAGATAATTTTGATTGAGAAAATGCTTTTTGACTTACTTATGCTTAAGTGGTCAATTTTTTCTGGTGAGCCACCATATTTTTCTAATGCACAAGGATCAAAGTGGAGAAGTTGTGGTGACTGGGAAAGTTTATCTGAAAGTACTTATTTAGATACATTGGAATTTATTTTTATTTACATATCTGTTTCACAATGGTGTTTAAATTTCACTGTACCACACATTTGTTTGAGGGTTATATATCTTATGTAGTAGCAATGGAACACATTTATTTACTACAGTTAACCACTAACTTGCTTACAAAATAGGGGTCTGGGTGTTAAAGTTTTTTTTTTTATTAAAATAACAAACATGGTACACATGGTATGCAATTGGAATTTCACAGAGCAGCCCCAAACCTTCTCTTCTGGGGTCCTCTGCTGGTGCTCCAGACTCCTTCTTTTCTTAGTGTGCAACCATAGCAAGCTGCTTGCTATAGGAACACGCCATGGGTTCAATTCCAAACAATGTGCATCTATTAACACACACAGTGTGGCTCAGCCCCACACCATCCTTACAAGATTTGATTGACAGCAGCATGAGCCAATGGCTCATGCTGCTGGGCACAGCACTGGATCGAGATTAGGCTCAGATAGGTATTTAAGGGGGCCTGGGGTAGCTGACATTAAGGGTTTTTTTTACCTTATTGCACAAAATGCATGCAAAAGTTTGCCTTTAGAGCCACTTTTAGTTTGTTTTTATATTTTGGTCATATTTTGATTACATTTAATTGGTAATCATAAAAATCGCCTGACATCCTCTAACAACCTAATTAGTCACTCATCTCTGTAAATGAGCAAAGGAGGGCTGCAGATGTATCCAATTAACAGACCAGCCAAATATACTGCTGGCATAAAAGGCAAAATGAATCTAAAGGGTTGAAAAGTTCTTAGTTATATATTAAACTCTTTTTCACATGTACATTTAATATCTATTTAGTAATCACCATATAACAAGGTTTATTGACATTTGAAAAATTCTGATAATACAGTATGTATATAACTTAGTGATCATCAGTATATTTGGTAATTATTTTATTTTGTAATTTTTTTTTGGAAAAAAAAATCAAAAATTTGTTTTGTGTAATTTAATGACAAGGTGAAGAGTGTAATGTAAAGTTTTATAGTCACTGTTTGTTCTACCTTATTTTTTACTGGAAATTTCAAAAACTAGAGATGCTTCATGCTGGAATGTAGAGGGGCAGTAACACAAGAAAGATTATAAATATTAGTGTTTTATTTAACCAGCCATTTTCAGATTTACACTTTGACTGACAATTATTTAGTCATGCAACACTGTACCCAAATGAATTTCATGTCATTTTTTAAGACACATAGGGGGTCATTTACTATAGCGTGAATATGCGATCCCACGGTACATGAAAATAGCGCCCAATTAAGCCAATTAAGACTTCAACTAGGCGGACATGCAAATGGAAAATCGCGCTACTGTCTGCGAACATGCCTGTCAAATTGGCATATGCGGGAATAGTTGAAGTCATTGGGGCTCGGACCTGCAAAATCCAAAGTCCTCACTGAAGGCTGGTATGCAAGCTATTTGCCATATGGGGACCTGGGTACTGACCTAGGGGACATGTATCAATGCAAAAAAAAGTTTTTAAAACAATTGTTTTTTCAGGAGCGGTGGTTTTAATAATGTTTAAAATGAAACAATAAATGATAAAATATTCATTTAAATATCGTGCCTGGGCGTCCCCTTAGTCTGCTTGTAAAGTGGCGCATCTGTGCGATGTGTAGAACAGTGCCACAGCAATGCGATTTCTAAAGGAAATAATGTCATAAACTTGCTTGTGGCTGTAATGTATTGCCTGCTCCTGACAATATAAATTAAAAAAACTGAAAAAAAAAAACCGCGTGAGATCCCCCCAGTCAAAACACGCTAAAATTTTAACGTAGGGTCCAAACTAGACCCTTATCCGAACATGCAGCCTGGAGGTCAGGATAGGGGGGGATGAGCGAGCACCCCCCCTCGTGAACCATACCAGGCCACATGCCCTCAACAAGGGGAGGGTGCTTTGGGGTGGGGAGAAGAGCCGACAGCCTGGCCATTGGTTGTTGGGGTCTGCGGGTGGGGGCTTATCAGAATCTGGAAGCCCCCTTTAACAAGGGGACCCCCAGATCTTGGCCCCCCACCTTATGTGAATCAGTATCGGGTACATCGTGCCCCTACCCATTCACCAAAAGAGTAGTGTAATGTGACAAAAGACGCTAGCCAGTCAAGTCCTTTATTAAAAATTTCTTCTTCTTCAGCCGCTTCTTTCTCCAGTATTCCTCCAGCTTCTCCTTCCCCGTTTCTTCCTCTGGTCTTCTCCTTCTTCCTTCAGTTTTCCTCCCGCTTCTTCTTCCCTCGCTTCTTCGTCCTCTGGTCTTCTCCTTCTTCTTCCTCAGTTGTCGCCCGCCGACCCGCTGAAGATTAAAAATACAAACCTCCTCCAATGATGCGATGGGGTGGATGACGTCATTCAGAGACCCTGCCCCTTGTGACTTCACCACGTGGGGCATGATGGGTCTGTGATGTCACAAGGGGGCAGGGTCTCCGGATGACACCATCCGATGGCCACGCCTCATAGTTATATATGACATGTACGCCCGAGCCGTGTCTCCCACCGCCATCTTCTCCTGGTGCTGTCCCTCTCGCCGCCATCTTCTGTCGCCATCTTCTCCTGCCACCGTCTCTCCTGCCAACATCACTTCTGTCACTGCCTACTTCTCCCGCTGCTGTGTTCTTCCTCCTTTGTGTTGTCACCCACTGTCTGGCGTCTCTTACATAACCATGGGGAGTGGACATCTGATGACGTCACCCATAAAGCCTGCCCCTTTTTTTATATTAGCTTAGGTAACCGGCGGTGACGAAGAACACAGCAGCCGGAGACAATGGCAGCGGGAGTGACAGCACCAGGAAAAGACGGTGCCAAAAGACGGCAGGGAGAGAGACAGCACCAGGAGAAGATGGTGGTGGGAGACATGGCTTTGGGAGAAGATGGCTCAGAGCTACTGTGCAATAAAGGACTTGTCAAAACCTGGCTCTTGTATTTTTTTTACATTTTACTGTTTTTTGGTGAATGGGTAGGGGTACCCGCTACCTATTCACATGGGGGCCAGGATCTGGGGGCCCCCTTATTAAAGGGGGCTTCCAGATTCTGATAAGCCCCCACCTGCAGACCCCAACAACCAATGGCCAGGGTTGTCAGGAAGAGGCTCTTGTCCCCATCAACATGGGGACAAGGTGCTTAGGGGGGATCCTGAATCACCCTCCCCATGTTTAGGGCATGTGGCCTGGTACGGTTCAGGAGGGGGGGCACTCGCTTGTCCTCCCCCCTAGCCTGACACCCTGACATACAGGCTGCATGTTCAGATAAGGGTCTGGTATGGATTTTGGGGGCCCCTATGGCAATGTTTTTTGGGTATTTTTTTCTTAATTTGGTGCTTAGAGAGAATTCACATTTAGTTGACATATTTCATGGCTTACCTAGTCCACAAAATAATTAGTAGAGCCCTGAATTTCTGCTTTGGAGCACTTTATACTCAAGGACCTGCACAACCAAATTCTTTTGTATGCAACTAGATTTAATACAGATTTGAAGGGGTATGAATTGTTTGCACTTATAAAAGATGTATTTCGAGTCGAAAATCAAACTTAAAAGCAAAAAACAATCAACTTTTTATTTCAACATTAGTATAAACATTTGGTACATTAATGTACTTGGGCCAAATAAAAAAAAAATAAGAAAGGAATGGAAATGATGCTCCAGCATTTGACAATATAGTTAGAAGGACCCTGCTCAAAAGGGCTTATAATCTACAAGGGTAGGACACTAAAAAACAGACACAATAAACAAATCACATTAGAAAAGCAGGGATAAAAATCAAGCTAACAAGCATGACTAACCTTTTTTTGTGATGAGAAGTCCTCGCCCCAAACCCCAAAAAAGTTACATTATCATAAGCAAAAACAGACAAAATGAATACAAAAGCCAAAAAGGCAGCACATAAACTACATTGACACACACAGCAGTAATGAATTAATAATTAAGCTAAATTAACCTTTTCATCTCAATTATTACATAGCAGTTGTAAGTCTAACATGTGAGATTTAGAAAAAATCATTTAACAACAGTCTTAGTGGGGTGTGGGTCAGGGATTATGCACACCCCAACTCCATAACCTAGCTAAGCTTGCTCAACTCCACCCACCCAGTAAAGGACACACCCACCAGTGCAATTGTTTCTGGCTCTTCAGGTAAGCCTCAAGTGCTCACACCTGTTCATTAGGAATACACACTCTTTACAAATGAAAAATGCCTCAGCGTTGATATCTGTGTAGGGAAAAGCTCAAAATGATAAATGTCCAAGGCTCTGCCCATTAACAGTGATTGCAAAAATCTCCAAATCAAACTTGTACGTTGTTGGACATGTGGAGGGTCCAAAACAGGAAATTATAAGCATACAAAATTAAAATATGTGTGTGGCATCACACCAGACTTAGACATCCATATCTGGGTCAAAATACCCCAGTTCTGGATTTGGTGCAAACCCACAGTTGCTTGGTTTATAATGTGATTTCTTGGGGTTCCATTATGTGAAACCCATCAAAAATGTTAGCACTGGTGCAAAAGAAACTTTAACTTTAACACAACAACATACAAACCTCTAGCCAGGTAGAAGGATTGGGATGCAAAATCAGAAACTCAGGGCTGGTAGGCAGAAGTACTAGCCTGTTAGCCACTATGCTGCAACGTGTTTTTGGGCTCCATGTCTGTGGTGTAAAACAGTCCCAGGGATGCAAGAACTTAATCAAGGCAGATGTACTGTGAACAACCTGTTTCTGACATATGCCATCTGTTTGAAAGGCTGGTTATGGCTGACTACCGTCAGCATGCTGAGAGCTAAACAGCTGTCATTTTGTGGGTTTTGGCTTGGTAAGAGGCTGCAATTAGTGCTGGTTAGGGATGGGCCGAACACCCCCGGTTTGGTTCGTAACAGGACAAGCGAACAGGCCAAAAATTTGTGCGAACATGCAAACACTGTTGAAGTCTATAGGACATGAACGTGAAAAATCAAAAGTGCTCATTTTAAAGGCTTATATGCAAGTTATTGCCATAAAAAGTTTGGGGACCTGGGTCCTGCCCCAGGGGACATGTATCAATGCAAAAAAAGTTTTAAAAAAGTCATTTTTTCAGGAGCAGTGATTTCAATAATGCTTAAAGTGAAACAATAAAAATGAAATATTCCTTTAAATATCGTGCCTGGGGGGGGGGGGGGTCTCCTTGGTCTGCCTGTAAAGCAGCTCATCTTTTCCATGTTCATAACAGTACCACAGCAAAATTACATTTCTAAAGGAATCTGGAAGCCCCCTTTAACAAGGGGGCCCCCAGATCCTGCCCCCCCATGTGAATGGGTATTGGATACATGGTACCCCTACTCATTGACCAAAAAAGAGTCAAAAAAGTAAAAATGACAGGAGATTTTTTGACAACTCCTTTATTAAAAAATAAAAAGTGTCCCGCGATGTCCATCCATCTCTAATCAAAACAAGCAACTGTCCTAAGCAAAAGAAACGGAAAAACTCCACCTCCATGGGAGGCATCTCCACGACTGCCGTGTTTTTGCTTTGACAGCTGTTATATAGGCAAGGGCGGGGCCACCCGGTGACATAACTGGGTGACCCCACCCCCTTCTGACATCAGAGGGGGTGGGGTCACCTGTTTACGTCACCGGGTGGCCCCGTCCTCAGCTATATAACAGCTGTCATTGCGAAAAGGCTGCAGTCGGCAGGATGCCTCCCATGGAGGCGGAGTTTTTTCATTTCTTTTTTTTTCTCGGGACCACAAGCACTGTGATTAACCCGTTCAGCCCCGGAAGATTTGGCTGCTGAATGACCAGGCCATTTTTTGCGCTTCTACACTGCGTCGCTTTAACTGACAATTGCGCGGTTGTGCGACGTTGTACCAAAACAAAATTGACGTCCTTTTTTTCCCAGAAATAGAGCTTTCTTTTGGTGGTATTTGATCTTCTCTGCGATTTTTAATTTTTTGCGCTCTAAACAAAAAAAGAGCGATAATATTTTGTACTTTTTGCTATAATAAATATCCCCCTTTTTTTTTTTTAAAGCAAATTTTTTCTCAGTTTAGGCCGATATGTATTTTACATAATTTTGGTATTAAAAAATTGCAATAAGCGTATATTGATTGGTTTGTGAAAAAGTTATAACGTCTACAAAATAGGGGACAGATTTTTAGCATTTTTATTATTATTTTTTTTTACTAGTAATGGCAGCTATCTGCGATTTTTATCATGACTGTGGCATTATGGCAGACACATCGGACAATTTTGACACATTTTTGGGACCATTGGCATTTATACAGCGATCAGTGCTATAAAAATGCATTGATTACTGTAAAAAAAGTCACTGGCAGTGAAGGGGTTAACACTAGAGGGCGATCAAGGAGTTAACTGTGTTCCCTACTACGTTTTCTAACTGAAGGGGATGAGACTTGCTAGGGGAAGAGATAGATCGGCGTTCATACTTTGCATGAACACACGATCTGTCTCTTCTCCCCTCAGAGAACCGGGATCTTTGTGTTAACACACAGAGATCCGGTTCTCGCCGTGTCACAAGTGATCACTTTTTATTTTTTAATAAAGGAATTGTCAAAAAGTCTCCTGTCATTTTTACTTTTTTGACACTTTTTTTGGGCAATGAGTAGGGGGATAATGTACCCGATACCCATTCACATAGAGGGGGCTGAGATCTGGGGACCCCTTGTTAAAGGGGGCTTCTAGATCCTGATAAGCCTCCCCCGCAGACCTCCACAACTACCAGGCAAGAGTAATGCCGCGTACACACGAGCGAACATTACGGCGGACTTTGCCCGGCGGACTTTTCGACGTACTTTCCGACGGACTTTGTGAATGAACGGACTTGCCTACACACAATCCACCAAAGTCCGTCGAATTCGTACGTGATGACGTACGACCGGACTAAAACAAGGAAGTTCATAGCCAGTAGCCAATAGCTGCCCTAGCGTGGCTTTTTGTCCGTCGAACTAGCATACAGACGGCGGACTTTTCGACCGGACTCGATTTCAACGGATAAATTTAAAACAAGTTTTAAATCTAATTCCGTCCAACTTTTGAGAAAACAAAGTCCGCTGGAGCCCACACACATCGAATTGTCCGACGAAATCCAGTCCGCCGGGCAAAGTCCGCCGTAATGTCCGCTCGTGTGTACGCGGCATAAGAGTGGGGAAGAGGCGTTTGTCCCCATCAACATGGGGACAAGGTGTTTTGGGGGACCCCAAAGCACCCTCCTTTAGTTGAGGGCATGTGGCCTGGTACGGTTCAGGAGGGGGACACTCTCTCGTCCCATTCCCCCTTTTCCTGTGGCCTGCCAGGTTGCGTACTCGGATAAGGGTCTGTATGGATTTTGGGGGGCACCACACCATTTTTTTTATTTTGGCATTGGGTTCCCCTTAAACTCCATACTAGACCTGAAGAGCATGGTATAGATTTTAGGGAGGACCTCCACGTAATTTTTTTTATTCTGGCACGGGGTTCCCCTTAATATCCATACCAGATTCAGAAGGCCTGGTAATGGGCTGGGGGGACAAATTTTTTTCAATGATTTTTGTGTATATTGCCGGTATCCATCACAGCATTACAACCGCAAGCAGTTTTAAATTACGTTTTCCTTTAGAAATGTAATTTTGCTGCTCTTATTCATTACACTATGTACGGCCACTATGTAAGCAGCCTTACAGTGTGGGGCATGAACTTAGCCCCCTGAGCCATGATTGGCCAAAGGCACCCTGCCTTTGGCTAATCATGGCTCTCACATCAGAGCATGTTGTGATTGGCCAAAGCATGCAGGTCAGGTACATGCTTTGACCAATCAGCAGCTGTCAATGCAATGCGATCTTGCAGTGCCTTGGCGATCTCGCAGTGCATTATGGGGCCCCATAATGTTCTAAATTTGGCAAACACCCGATGTTCGAGTGCTCATCCCTAATGCTGGTGGGGAAATGTTAAGGCTGATTAGAGTCCTTAATCATGGAAAACATATGACACAATTTGCAATGGTGGTGGAACCCTCCTCCACATAAATACTACATTTAGACATAATTTAGGCAAGGCCCTGAGTCAGGAGTTATGTTTAACAAAATAGGGAGTTTAAACAACTTCTCTACATGAAGTGGCATGTTTGGGATTCAAACCCAGACCCTCAGGGCTTCTAAGAAGAAAGGCTAACCTGTTAGCCACTGAGCTGCCACATGTGGAACCCTCCTACTCCATAGATATACTGTATTTCTTTGGACATATAGGTGGTGGAATTACATTAGTCAGGAGTTAATCTTCTTGATTTATTCTATGATATTTGGTGGTTATTGGTGTGTGAGTGTAGAATAGTGATGTTACCCTCTGATTTTTGGGAATTTCATTTTTATTTCTAATGTTGGTACACATATCACATGTTTTGGGCTCAAATTAGGATCATCTGTAAATAATAAAAAACACATAAAATTGTGACTCATTTTAAATTTGCATCAGCAATGGTATTGTTTGTGGTTTGTAAAGACACCTGTGTGAGTTTGGGTAATGATTTTTGTGAGATGAACAGCAACAAGTGAAATTGACAGAGAAAAAAAATATGTTACCAAAACATGAAAACATTCCACATTCTAGCATTCTTAAAAACAAAATAGATGATGAAGAAGGACAATTTCTTTGAGAGAAAGATACATTTCATCTCAACATTAAAAGTATTTATTTGGGGAAGTTACAAGTGTACCATTAGAATCAATGGCTGAAACTTGCATTGGGCTACATAACTCTCATTTTCACTCCCAAAAAACGCTCTTTAACCCAGCGCTCATTTTGGTATTAACTATAACTCTTGGTAAAAAAAGGCATGGTAGTTAAAATGAGAGTAGTTTGCATGTTTGAGCATGCTCAGTTGTGCTGGCACCTAGTTGTAAAGAGACATGGAATTTATCTCTTCTCAGACTTTTAAAGATATTTCAGTGTAGAAACCACTTTTTCACACAATTTAAAAGCAGATTATCTTTAAAAAATATACCGCATATAATTTAGGCAATTACAGTGGCTTGCAAAAGTATTCGGCCCCCTTGAACTTTTCAACCTTTTGCCACATTTCAGGCTTCAAACATAAAGATATAAAATTTTTATTTTTTGTGAAGAATCACCAACAAGTGGGACACAATTGTGAAGTGGAACAAAATCTATTGGATATTTTAAACTTTTTTAGCAATTAAAAAACTGAAAAGTGGTGCGTGCAAAATTATTCGGCCCCTTTACTTTCAGTGCAGAAAACTCACTCCAGAAGTTCAGCGAGGATCTCTGAATGATCCAATGTTGTCCTAAATGACTGATGGTGATAAATAGAATCCACCTGTGTGTAATCAAGTCTCTGTATAAATGCACCTGCTCTGTGATAGTCTCAGGGTTCTGTTGAAAGCGCAGAGAGCATCATGAACACCAAGGAACACACCAGGCAGGTCCGTAATACTGTTGTGGAGAAGTTTAAAGCCGGATTTGGATACAAAAAGATTTCCCAAGCTTTAAACATCCCAAGGAGCACTGTGCAAGCGATCATTTTGAAATGGAAGGAGTATCAGACCACTGCAAATCTGCCAAGACCTGGCTGTCCCTCTAAACTTTTAGCTCAGACAAGGAGAAGACTGATCAGAGATGCAGCCAAGAGGCCCATGATCACTCTGGATGAACTGCAGAGAACTAGAGCTGAGGTGGGAGAGTCTGTCCATAGGACAACAATCAGTCGTACACTGCACAAATCTGGCCTTTATGGAAGAGTGGCAAGAAGAAAGCCATTTCTCAAAGATATCCATAAAAAGTCTCGTCTAAAGTTTGCCACAAGCCACCTGGGAGACACACCAAACATGTGGAAGAAGGTGCTCTGGTCCGATGAAACCAAAATCAAACTTTTTGGCCACAATGCAAAACGATATGTTTGGCGTAAAAGCAACACAGCTCATCACACTCAACACACCATCCCCACTGTCAAACATGGTGATGGCAGCATCATGGTTTGGGCCTGCTTTTCTTCAGCAGGGACAGGGAAGATGGTTAAAATTGAGGGGAAGATGGATGCAGCCAAATACAGGACCATTCTGGATGAAAACCTGTTGGAGTCTGCAAAAGACCTGAAACTGGGACGGAGATTTATCTTCCAACAAGACAATGATCCCAAACATACAGCAAAATCTACAAAGGAATGGTTCACAAATAAACGTATCCAGGTGTTAGAATGGCCAAGTCAAAGTCCAGACCTGAATCCAATCGAGAATCTGTGGAAAGAGCTGAAAACTGCTGTTCACAAACGCTCTCCATCCAACCTCACTGAACTCGAGCTGTTTTGCAAGGAAGAATGGGCAAGAATTTCAGTCTCTCGATGTGCAAAACTGATAGAGACATACCCCAAGCGACTTGCAGCTGTAATCGCAGCAAAAGGTGGCTCTACAAAGTATTAACGCAAGGGGGCCGAATAATTTTGCACGCCCCACTTTTCATTTTTTTATTAGTTAAAAAAGTTTCAAAAATCCAAAAGATTTCGTTCCACTTCACAATTGTGTCCCACTTGTTGGTGATTCTTCACAAAAAATTAAAATTTTATATCTTTATGTTTGAAGCCTGAAATGTGGCAAAAGGTTGAAAAGTTCAAGGGGGCCGAATACTTTCGCAAGCCACTGTATATCATGCTCTAAACATTATTTCCATGTGCAATTCTCCAGGTCCTAACAAGAGTAATGCCGCGTACACACGATCTGACATTCCGACAACAAAATCCTGGATTTATTTCCGATGGATGTTGGCTCAAACTTGTCTTGCATACACACGGTCGCACAAATTCTGTCGGAAATTCAGAACGTCAAGAACGCGGTGACGTACAACATGTACGACGAGCCGAGAAAAATGAAGTTCAATATCCAGTGTGGCTTTTCTGCTTAATTCCGAGCATGCGTGGAATTTTGTGTGTTGGAATTGTGTACACACAATTGGAATTTCCGGATTTTGTTGTCGGGAAATTTGAGAACCAGCTCTCAAATTTTTTTTTTTGTTTCATAAAAGATTTTATTGAAAGAAACATAAAGAATATGATTACAAAGCATTTAACATGTAGATCAAAGGAGGCTTCCATGGCGTGTACATCAAAGCGGGGTATTACAGCTTAAGTTATGGAAAATCGTATAACTGGGTTCTTTTACAATCAAGTACATATGTACAAAGGATATAATAACCTCTTAAGTAGGTCCACCCTTATTGTATCAAGCCATATCATAACTGAGAGCAATACCACTTAGACCGCTATCAACAGGTTTTCTCGTGGCAATAAAAAAGGGTGGGACATTCAATTTGACTTCTCTGAGGCCAGGGAATGTTTGAGTGTATATGGTGGGTTGTCATAAACATATTGTTTAACTATATCGTTGTATGGGTATCTATAGTTTGCTTGGTGCAGGGGGTGGAGAAAAAGAGGGATTTTTAAGAGGGGGGAAGTTGGGGGGGACTTGAGGGGTGAGAGGAGAGAGGCGAGGGGTGGGATAAAGAAAGAAAGAAAGAAAGAAAGAAAGAAAAGAGAAAAAGGGGGGGGGAGTGGGGGGGAAACTGGGGACCGCTTTTCGATTGTAGTCCCCTCCCCTCGTTCCAAATATTGGGGCGAGGGAAAGAGGTTGGGCAGGAATTTTATAGGGGGTTCTGTGTTGTCAAAGGCTACAAGGGAAAGTAGGATTTATAACAATCTGGTGTTTTGAAGAGAGTCCAACAAGCCCAAGTGGTTGTAAATTTTTGTATGCGTTCCTGGACAGTAGATATTAATTCCTCCATTTCCTCTATTTTGGATATTCTGAGTAACCATTCTCTAATGATTGGTATTTCTGTTGATCTCCAGTGCATTGGGATTCAAAGTCTCACCGCATTGACTATATGCATGGCTAAGGATTTGTGGTAGTCGTATTTGGGTAGTGTAGTGTGGTGTTGGAGGTATTGAGCGGGGTTATAATTCAAAGTGTCAGTGGTGACATGTTCTATGATGAAGTGTACCTCCCTCCAAAATGTTTGGATGGAGTCGCACTCCCGCCAAATGTGTATTATGGATCCTACTGCTTTTTTACATCTCCAACATACGTTTGGGATTGAGGGTGAGAATTTGTGTAATTTTGATGGGGTCCTGTACCATTTGGTTATTATTTTATATCCATTTTCTTGGATTGCTACATTCATTGATCCCTTATGGGCAAGTGTGTCAGCTGTAAGTCCTTTTCCCATGAATTAGGTGGGTTCTCAATCGCTGAGACGAGGGTGTCATTTTGAAGTAGGGCATAAATGTACGAGATGAGGTGTCTTTGAGGTGTGTTGCTTGAGCACAGGGTTTCAAATGGAGTAAGTTTTCTAGACCATGTTATGGTTGGTGCTGCAGAGGTTAGAAAGTGTCTCACTTGTCTGTATGACCAGAAAGGAAATGTGTTTGTGCGAGACTCTGACATCAAGTCTTGGAAGGTTTGGATGGTACTTTTATGGAAGAACTGATGTACCTTTACCTCATTGTGTGGCCACTCCTTTTGGAGGAATGTAGCGGAATCTCCAGGAGGGAACTCAGGGTTCCCGCGTAGGGATGTCAATGGTCCTAAAAGTGTAGACAAGTTATATAGAGAGATGGCTTTATTAAAGGCCAGTAGTGAGGGATATATGAGTGGATGTGTCTTAAGTAGGGATGAGCCGAACACCCCCCGGTTCGGTTCGCACCAGAACCTGCGAACGGACCGAAAATTCGCACGAACGTTAGAACCCCATTGACGTCTATGGGACTCGAACATTCAAAATCAAAAGTGCTCATTTTAAAGGCTAATTTGCATGGTATTGTCCTAAAAAGGGTTTGGGGACCCGGGTCCTACCCCAGGGGACATGTATCAATGCAAAAAAAACGTTTAAAAACGGCCGTTTTTTCGGGAGCAGTGATTTTAATGATGCTTAAAGTAAAAAAAAAAAAAAAGTGAAATATTCCATTAAATATCGTACCTGGGGTGTGTCTATAGTATGCCTGTAAAGTGGCACGTGTTTCCCGTGTTTAGAACAGTCCCTGCAAAAAAAGGTCATTTTTAAAGGAAAAAATCTCATTTAAAACTGCTTGCGGGTTTAATGTAATGTCGGGTCCTGGAAATATGGATGAAAATCAGTGAGACAAACGACATGGGTACCCCCAGTCCATTACCAGGCCCTTTGGGCCTTGTATGGATATTAAGGGGAACCCCGCACCCAAATTAAAATAAGGAAAGGTATGGGGCCACCAGGCCCTATATACTCTGAACAGCAGTATACAGGTGGTGCAAACAAGACAGGGACTGTAGGTTTGTTGTTAAGTAGAATCTGTTTGTAATTTTGAACGGGTACATTTTTAACTTGTTTAGCTCCAGCCAAAAAATCTTTTTTAAGCTTTTTGGAAAACATAGGGAAGGGTTATCACCCCTGTGACATTTGTTTTGCTGTCTTTCCTCCTCTTCAGAAGATTTCACCTCACTTTTTGTCCCAATGACAAATGTTTTTTGAAAATTTGGGTTTTTTTGTGGAACAAGGATTGGAAAGCATCAGTGGAAAGGAGAAATGTTTTTCCCATATTAACTCTTACAGGAGAGAATTTCCCTTCCTAGGGGTAGATTTCATCTCACTTCCTGTTGTCAACTTCCGTTTGCAAGTAGGAGTCGTTTGTAAGTTAGATGTTTGAAAGTAGGGGCCTGCCCTATATACTCAGCAGAAATTTGGGCCTTAGGTGTTGTTGTGGCTACAACACTGTAAGCCCTCACAGGGCCCTGCTGTGAAATATTAGATCAAGAATTGTAATTACATGCCTCTGTTGAACAGGGGCAGAAAAATTGGGCCTTTGGTGGTGGTGGTGGTGCTGGTGCCACAACACTGTAAGTCCTCACTCGCTCTTGGTGGGTGCAGAAATGGGCCCTGCTGTGAAATATTAGATCAAGAATTGTAATTACATGCCCCTGTTGAACAAGGGCAGAAAAATTGGGCCTTTGGTGGTGGTGGTGCTGGTGCCACAACACTGTAAGTCCTCACTCGCTCTTGGTGGGTGCAGAAATGGGCCCTGCTGTGAAATATTAGATCAAGAATTGTAATTACATGCCCCTGTTGAACAGGGGCAGAAAAATTGGGCCTTTGGTGGTGGTGGTGGTGCTGGTGCCACAACACTGTAAGTCCTCACTCGCTCTTGGTGGGTGCAGAAATGGGCCCTGCTGTGAAATATTAGATCAAGAATTGTAATTACATGCCCCTGTTGAACAAGGGCAGAAAAATTGGGCCTTTAGTGGTAGTGGTGGTGGTGCTGGTGCCACAACACTGTAAGTCCTCACTCGCTCTTGGTGGGTGCAGAAATGGGCCCTGCTTTGAAATATTAGATCAAGAATTGTAATTACATGCCCCTGTTGAACAAGGGCAGAAAAATTGGGCCTTTGGTGGTGGTGGTGCTGGTGCCACAACACTGTAAGTCCTCACTCGCTCTTGGTGGGTGCAGAAATGGGCCCTGCTGTGAAATATTAGATCAAGAATTATAATTACATGCCCCTGTTGAACAGTGGCTGAAAAATTAGGCCTTAGGCACTGGTGCTAGTGCCACAACACTGCAACCCCTCACAGACACTCTAGTTGGAACGCAGGAACGAGCCCTGCTGCAAAGTATTGCATCAAAAATTGTAATTACACGCCCCTGTTAAACAGGGGCTGAAAAATTGGGCCTTAGGCACTGGTGCTGGTGCCACAACACTGCAACACCTCACAGATACTCTAGTTGGAATGCAGAAATGAGCCCTGCTGCAAAGTATTGCATCAAAAATTGTAATTACATGCCCCTGTTAAACAAGGGCTGAAAAATTGGGCCTTAGGCACTGGTGCTGGTGCCACAACACTGCAACACCTCACAGATACTCTAGTTGGAATGCAGAAATGAGCCCTGCTGCAAAGTATTGCATCAAAAATTGTAATTACACGCCCCTGTTAAACAGGGGCTGAAAAATTGGGCCTTAGGCACTGGTGCTGGTGCCCAGAACCAAAAATGTTCTTACAAGCTATCAGCGTGATCATTGAGGAGGAAGAGGACAATTACTCAGGGATAGTCACTTAGCATCAGCATAGGCAGTCTTTGAAGGGATCTGAGATTTCAAAAAAAATTATTCGGTTACATCAGCATCAGGTGCTTGGTAGCTGGTGGTGATCCAAGACTGATTCATTTTTATGAAGGTCAGTCGATCGACCGAGTCGGTGGACAGACGCACCCTGTGATCGGTTACCACGCCTCCAGCAGCACTGAATGTGCGTTCCGAAGGAACGCTGGATGCAGGACAGGCCAGTAGCTAAATTGCATACTGTGCAAGCTCTGGCCAGTGATCCATCCTCAAGACCCAGTAACCCAGAGGATTTTCGGTGGGAAAGGTGTCCAAGTCAGATCTTGCCCCTAGGTATTCCTGCACCATGTAAAACAGACTCTGGCGATGGTTGCTGGAACCGATCGTACCTTGGGGCTGCGGACCAAAAAATTGTCTGAACCCATCGGTCAGACGGCCACCTTCTCCACCGCTCCTTCTTTGACTGACCGAAGCCTCAGCAACACGTTGTCCAGAAACAGGAGTTTGTAACCTCCCAGTCTCTGGGAACGCGTTGGACAGACCTTTTTGCAAGGCCTCCCGAAGATGTTTCATCCTCTGCTCCCTCTGCGATGGCAAGATAAGGTCCGCAACCTCACCCTTGTAACGTGGATCAAGGAGGGTTGTCAGCCAGTATTGGTCCTTCTCCTTGATACCACGAAAACGAGGATCCTTACGCAGGCTTTGCAGGATCAGGGAGGCCATGCAGCGTAGGTTTGCTGAGGCATTCGGTCCGGAGTCCTCTGGGTCACTAAGGACGACATGGTCCGCAGCCACCTCCTCCCAGCCACGTACAAGTCCATGTGTTTCTTGGGACTGATCCCTTAAAGACTGCTGCTGATGCTGAGTGCCCGGCTCCACCTCCATACTGACACAATCTTCCTCCTCCTCGTCCTCTTCTTGTGTGATTGGCGGGCACGCAGGAACACTGTCTGGATAAAGGGGGCCTTGACAGCTAAGGAAGTCCTCCTCTTCCTGCCTCTGTTCTGCCTCAAGTGCCCTGTCCATTATTCCACGCAGCGTGTGCTCCAACAGGTGGACAAGGGGGACAGTGTCACTGATGCATGCACTGTCACTGCTCACCATCCTCATGGCCTCCTCAAATGGTGACAGGACAGTGCATGCATCCCTGATCATGGCCCACTGTCGTGGGGGAAAAAAAACAAGCTCCCCTGACCCTGTCCTGGTGCTATAGTCGCACAGGTACTCATTGATGGCCCTCTGCTGCGTGTGCAGCTGCTGCAGCATGGCCAACGTTGAGTTCCACCTAGTGGGCATGTCACAGATTAGGCGGTTCTTGGGCAGGTTAAACTCCTTTTGGAGGTCCGTCAGCCGAGCACTGGCATTATATGACCGGCGGAAATGCACACAGACTTTCCTGGCCTGCCTCAGGACATCCTGTAAGCCCGGGTACCTGCCCAAGAACCGCTGCACCACCAAGTTAAGGACGTGAGCCAAACAGGGCACATGGGTCATTTGTCCCTGTCGGAGGGCAGAGAGGAGGTTGGTGCCATTGTCGCAAACCACCATTCCTGCCTTAAGTTGGCGTGGCGTCAACCACCTCTGAACCTGCCCCTGCAGAGCTGACAGAACCTCTGCCCCAGTGTGACTCCTGTCCCCCAAGCACACCAGCTCAAGCACCCCATGGCATCTTTTGGCCTGCGTACTTGCGTAGCCCCTTGAATGGCTACGGAGCACCGCTGGTTCCGAGGACAAAGCACAGGAAGAGGCCATGAAGGAAGAAGAAGAGGAGGGGGTGGAGGAGAGAGGTGTGTCACAATCATTAGCATTTTGGAGGCGTGGTGGCGGAACAACCTCCAACACTACTGCACCTTGTCCTGCATCCTTCCCTGCTGCCAGCAGAGTCACCCAATGAACCGTGAAACTTAGGTAACGTCCCTGTCCATGCCTGCTGGACCATGAGTCAGCGGTAATATGCACCTTACCACTGACCGCCCTGTCCAGCGAGGCATGGACATTGCCTTCCACATGGCGGTAGAGAGCCGGAATCGCCTTCCGTGAGAAAAAGTGGCGTTTGGGTACCTGCCACTGAGGAACCGCACATTCCACAAACTCACGGAAGGGGGCAGAGTCTACCAACTGAAAAGGCAGCAGTTGAAGTGCTAGCAATTTTGCCAAGCTAGCATTCAACCGCTGGGCATGTGGATGGCTGGGAGCAAACTTCTTTCGGCGGTGCAGCAGCTGGGGCAGGGAAATTTGCCTGGTACAATCTGACGTTGGTGTACCAAAAGCAGATTGCCCACAAGTACTTGGCTGTGACACACCTAATTATACACCTTCATTCCTCTCAGTGCAGGTCTCAGAGAGGACTGAAGGTATAGTGGGGTTGGAGATCTCAGCTGATGAGGAGCAAGGAGAGGTCCTCTTTGTTCTTTGGTGTGGGTCTTTTAGATACGCTTGCCAACGAACTGCATGGCAGGTCAACATATGTCTGGTCAAGCATGTGGTACCCAAGCAGGAGATGTTTTGGCCACGCGAGATACGCTTGAGACATATGTTGCAAATAGCAGTGGTGCGATCTGATGCACTCGTCTCAAAAAAGGCCCACACCAAAGAACTTTTTGAATAACGCGCAGACACTGCAGCACCCTGCACATGTGGAGCTTTGGGGTGTGATGCAGTCAATGTGCTGCCCTTAGGCTGGCCCCTGGAGGGCATCCTGCCTCGTTGGTGATGTGCCGCCTCCTTCTCCTCCTCCTCTCTCCTATCAGGCACCCACGTTGAGTCAGTGACCTCATCATCCCCTCCCTCCTCATCACTGGAGCAAACCTGGCAGTATGCTGCAGCAGGGGTAGCATGACTGCCAGATTGCTGTCCTTCTTGGGCACCCCCTCTGTCCGTGCTCACGTTACTGCCTTCATCGAGCTCAGTATCATCATCAGAGCCTTCCAAACGCTGGGCATCCTCCTGGAGCATGTACCCAACACTGTGGTCAAACAGTTCGAGGGACTCCTCAGGAGGACGTGGTGGGGCTAGGGAAGGAGTCACTGATGACATTGAGCCAAGGGAAGAGGCCGCTGCTTTGCCAGACAAAGTACCCTGGGCATGGGTGAGAGAGGATGAGGAGGATGAGGACGGCTTGGTCATCCACTCGACCAAGTCTTCCGCATGTTGCGGCTCAACACGGCCAGCTGCCGAAAAAAAGGCCAAGCGTGTCCCACGGCCACGTGCTGATGAGGATGCACCGTCTCCATGACCAGCACTAGACACAGAGCCTCCTTGCCCTCTCTTATTGGCTTGTGACTGTCTGCCTCTCCTTCTTGGCCTTCCAGACATACTAATGGCCTGTAGCTGCACTAAGCTCGGATATATATATATATATGTACTGATACTGCAGCTAACAAAATCAACTGCCTGCCTGTAGTATGAGAACACCACCAACCTTCTACAGGTAGCTTTAGCTGAACACTGTGCAGAGCTTGCAAAAAACTAACTTGTAGCTTTTTTAGCTGCCTGCGGTAGTGATAGGATCAGGAAAACACCACCAACCTTCTAAAGGTAGCTTTAGCTGAACACTGTGCAGAGCTCGCAAAAAAATAACTTGTAGGTTTAGCTGGACACTGTGAGGAGGACGCACCACACTAACTTGTAGTTTTAGCTGAACACTGTGAGCAGGACGCACCGCACTAACTTGTAGTTTTAGCTGAACACTGTGAGCAGGACGCACCGCACTAACTTGTAGTTTTAGCTGAACACTGTGAGCAGGACGCACAGCACTAACTTGTAGTTTTAGCTGAACACTGTGAGCAGGACGCACCACACTAACTTGTAGGTTTAGCTAAACACTGTGAGGTGGACGCACCACACTAACTTGTAGTTTTAGCTGAACACTGTGAGCAGGACGCACCACACTAACTTGTAGGTTTAGCTGAACACTGTGAGGTGGACACACCACACTAACTTGTAGTTTTAGCTGAACACTGTGAGCAGGACGCACTGCACTAACTTGTAGCTTTAGATGAACACTGTGCAGAGGTCTCACTACACTAACATGTAGGTTTAGCTGAACAGTGTGAGCAGGACGCACAGCACTAACTTGTAGTTTTAGCTGAACACTGGGAGCAGGACGCACCGCACTAATGTCTAGGTTTAGCTGAACACTGTGAGGTGGACGCACCACACTAACTTGTAGTTTTAGCTGAACACTGTGAGCAGGACGCACTGCACTAACTTGTAGCTTTAGATGAACATTGTGCAGAGGTTTAACTACACTAACTTGTAGGTTTAGCTGAACACTGTGAGCAGGACGCACAGCACTAACTTGTAGTTTTAGCTGAACACTGTGAGCAGGACGCACCGCACTAACTTGTAGTTTTAGCTGAACACTGTGAGCAGGACGCACCACACTAACTTGTAGTTTTAGCTGAACACTGTGAGCAGGTCGCACAGCACTAACTTGTAGTTTTAGCTGAACACTGTGAGCAGGACGCACCGCACTAACTTGTAGGTTTAGCGGAACACTGTGAGGTGGACGCACCACACTAACTTGCAGGTTTAGCTGAACACTGTGAGCAGGACGCACCGCGCTAACTTGTAGTTTTAGCTGAACACTGTGAGCAGGACGCACCGCACTAACTTGTAGGTTTAGCTGAACACTGTGAGGTGGACGCACCACACTAACTTGTAGGTTTAGCTGAACACTGTGAGCAGGACGCACCCCACTAACTTGTAGGTTTAGCTGAACACTGTGAGCAGGACGCACCACACTAACTTGTAGTTTTAGCTAAACACTGTGAGCAGGACGCACCGCACTAACTTGTAGGTTTAGCTGAACACTGTGAGGTGGACGCACCACACTAACTTGTAGTTTTAGCTGAACACTGTGAGCAGGACGCACTGCACTAACTTGTAGCTTTAGATGAACACTGTGCAGAGGTCTCACTACACTAACTTGTAGGTTTAGCTGAACACTGTGAGCAGGACGCACAGCACTAACTTGTAGTTTTAGCTGAACACTGAGCAGGACGCACCACACTAACTTCTAGGTTTAGCTGAACACTGTGAGGTGGACGCACCACACTAACTTGTAATTTTAGCTGAACACTGTGAGCAGGACGCACTGCACTAACTTGTAGCTTTAGATGAACACTGTGCAGAGGTCTCACTACACTAACTTGTAGGTTTAGCTGAACACTGTGAGCAGGATGCACCGCACTAACTTGTAGTTTTAGCTGAACACTGTGAGCAGGACGCACCGCACTAACTTCTAGGTTTAGCTGAACACTGAGGTGGACGCACTGCACTAACTTGTAGTTTTAGCTGAACACTGTGAGCAGGACGCACAGCACTAACTTGTAGTTTTAGCTGAACACTGTGAGCAGGACGCACCGCACTAACTTGTAGGTTTAGCTGAACACTGTGAGGTGGACGCACCACACTAACTTGTAGGTTTAGCTGAACACTGTGAGCAGGACGCACCGCACTAACTTGTAGTTTTAGCTGAACACTGTGAGCAGGATGCACCGCACTAACTTGTAGGTTTAGCTGAACACTGTGAGGTGGACGCACCACACTAACTTGTAGGTTTAGCTGAACACTGTGAGCAGGACGCACCCCACTAACTTGTAGGTTTAGCTGAACACTGTGAGCAGGACGCACCCCACTAACTTGTAGTTTTAGCTGAACACTGTGAGCAGGACGCACTGCACTAACTGTAAATAGTCTAGCTGCCTGACTGTGGTATTAATAGGATCAAAAGAACACCAGCAATTTTCTTCAGGTAGCTGTAAATACTGTAACAAGACAAGTCTGCCTGTCAGTAAGAAGATAACAGGAACGGATCTAGCTGAACACTGTGAGCAGGACGCACTGCACTAACTTGTAGCTTTAGATGAACACTGTGCAGAGGTCTCACTACACTAGCTTGTAGGTTTAGCTGAACACTGTGAGCAGGACGCACAGCACTAACTTGTAGTTTTAGCTGAACACTGTGAGCAGGACGCACCGCACTAACTTGTAGGTTTAGCTGAACACTGTGAGGTGGACGCACAACACTGACTTGTAGGTTTAGCTGAACACTGTGAGTAGGATGCACCCCACTAACTTGTAGGTTTAGCTGAACACTGTGAGCAGGACGCACCCCACTAACTTGTAGTTTTAGCTGAACACTGTGAGCAGGACGCACTGCACTAACTGTAAATAGTCTAGCTGCCTGACTGTGGTACTAATAGGATCAAAAGAACACCAGAAATTTTCTTCAGGTAGTTGTAAATACTGTAACAAGACAAGCCTGCCTGTCAGTAAGAAGATAACAGGAACGGATCTAGCTAAACTGAATACAGTGTATATATATATATGCAACACCTGGGATGCATATATATACACTGTAAGTGCAGCTAACTGACTGACTGTTCTGCCTAATCTATCTAACTCAAATCAAATGACACTGTCTGTCTCTCTCTCTCTCTATCTATGAATGCCGGAACACACACTACACAGGGCCGCCGTGCAGGCGGCCTTATATAGTGTGGGGCGTGTACTAAATCCCCTGAGCCATAATTGGCCAAAGCCTCCTTGGCTTTGGCCAATTACGGCTCTCTGTTCAGACGGCGCTGTGATTGGCCAAGCATGCGGGTCATAGTGCATGCTTGGCCAATCATCAGCCAGCAATGCACTGCGATGCCGCAGTGAATTATGGGCCGTGACGCGCCACACGAATTTGGCGAGAACGGCCCATATCGTTCACAATTCGGCGAACGGGCGAACAGACGATGTTCGAGTCGAACATGGGTTCGACTCGAACACGAAGCTCATCCCTAGTCTTAAGGGTCTGGGGCCAAAGTCGAGTTGGTAGCCAGGGGAGAACATGTGTGGAGGTATGTATAAAATGTTTTTCTATTGTAACCCAAGCTTTTTCTAGGTAATGTATCTTCCAGTCTACAATTCTGGTCAAGTGGCATGCTAAGTGATATTTGTGGAGGTCAGGGAGGCCAATTCCACCTTTGGATTTGGGATAGGTCAGTCGTGAGTATTTTATGTGTGGGGGATTTTTTTTTCCACAGGAAGGCTGTGCATATCTTTTTGTATGTTGTGAAAAAGAAGGGGGGTGGTGTATCGGTATGTCTGCATTAAGTATAGGAGGCGGGGGAGGACACCCATTTTTATTAGGGCTGAGCGGCCAAACCAGGATGTATTTAGATTGTTCCATTCTTTTATGTTAGTTTGGATTTTTGACAGGGTGGTTAGATAATTGTGATTGTAAATGTCTGTTGTTTTCCTTGTACTCTGGATTCCAAGATATGAAATAGCTTCTTTTTTCAACTGAAATGGGAATGAGTCTTGGGAGTGAGCTACTTCTTGTGGAGTAAGGGAGATGTTTAGGGCATGGGACTTGGAGTAGATAATTTTGAGGTTTGATAGCTCCTCAAACTGTTTCATGTCACTCAGTAGGTTGGGTTAGAGCCCTTTCACACTGGGGCGGTTTGCAGGCGCTATTGCGCTAATAATAGTGCCTGCAAACCGACCCGAAAGTGCCGCAGGACGATGCGCTGGCAGGACGGTAAAAAAAGTCCTGCCAGCAGCATCTTCGGAGCGGTGAAGGAGCGGAGTGTATACCGCTCCTTTACCGCTCCTGCCCGTTGAAATCAATGGGACGGCGCGGCTATACCGCCGGCAAAGCGCCTCTGCAGAGGCGCTTTGCGGTGGTTTTAACCCTTTCTCGGCCGCTAGCAGGGGGGTAAAACCGCATACCGACGGTAAAACCGTTTTACCGCCGACGCCGCCCCCCGCCCCAGTGTGAAAGGGCTCTAATGAAAGTCGATTGTAGGGTGAGTAAAATGTCATCCGCAAAAGCGGCTACTTTAAATTCTCTACGTGCTATGGAGATACCTTTGATGTCTAAGTTGTTGCATAGTCTGTTTAACAGGGGTTCTAGCATCAGAATGAAGATCAGCGGGGATAGGGTAATGAAAGTCGATTGTAGGGTGAGTAAAATATGAGTAAAATGTCATCCGCAAAAAGCGGCTACTTTAAATTCTCTACGTGCTATGGAGATACCTTTGATGTCTAAGTTGTTGCGTAGTCTGTTTAACAGGGGTTCTAGCATCAGAATGAAGATCAGCGGGGATAGTGGACACCACTGACGTTGTACCATTGCTTATAGAGAAGACGTTTGACAGGAGGCCATTAGCTCTTACCCTTGCCGAAGGGTTAGTGTACAGTGCGTTAATGTGTGTGTACATGCGAGGTAGGAGACCTATGCCTTTCAGGACTTCCTGCATGTAATCCCAGGCCACCCTGTCAAATGCCTTCTCAGCATCTAGGGATAGGAGAAAGCCCTTGTTATCCAATGAAGTCAGCCAGTGGTGTATATTTAGGGTGTGTATGGTGTTATCCCTGGCCTCTCTATCTGGGATAAATCCTACTTGGTCAGAGGATATGAGGCCAGGGATGAGTGGTAGTAATCTGTTGGCCAGCATTTTTGTGTATAGTTTGATATCTACATTAAGTAGAGAAATGGGCCTGTAGTTAGAAGCTTGTAGATGATCTTTGCCTTCCTTTGGGATAAGAGTTATGTGGGCTTCTAATAGTCTGCCTAATGAGGTGTGTGGGTTTGATAGTGAGTTAAAGGTCTTTAGTATTTCGGGTATTAGAATATCTTGAAAGCTTTTATAATATATTAGTGTGAAGCCACCTGGGCCGGGACTCTTCCCTACTTTCATCTGTTTTATTGCCACTTGAAGCTCCTCCACTGAGAGAGGACTTTCCATGGCTTCTGCTTGCTGAGGGATGATAGGTTTGGGGCAGTACTGAGCTATGAAATCTTTTATTTGGGAGGCACGACTATTCGCTTTTGTTTTGTCCTCATTATTTTGCAGTAAGTTGTACAGTTTAGAGTAGTATTTTTCAAAGTGTCTGGCGATAGCTTAATTTTTTGAGCGGAGAGTGCCATGATTGTCTCGGATATGGTGTATCCTAGATGATGATTTAGTTGCCTGAATTGTGCGCGCCAGCAGTCTCCCACTCTTATTGCCGTGTTCGTAGAACACTTTCTGTTGGAGTGCATACGGCCTCCTTGTGCGTTAATTCATCTAGTAATGTAGATCGAGCTTGTAGTAGCTCCTGTAGTGTGTTTTGTGAGGTCGTTTGTTTGTGAGCAGTCTCTAGTCAGTTTATGGCTTTGATAAAAGATTTGATTTGTTCCTGATGTCTCCTTTTGTTGGTCGTTGCTAGAGCTATGAATTCCCCCCTTAGTACACACTTATGTGCTTCCCAGAGAGTGGTGGGTGAGTTATCTGGGGTAGAGTTTTCTAGCAAATACATTTGAATGTGGGAATGAATCTGACTTAGTGCTTCTGGGTCTTTTAGAAGGGAGGGGTTCAACCGCTATGTTTTAGTTGTTTCGTTTGTTTCCGGGAATGTGAGTGTTACTGAAATGGGGTGGTGGTCTGATAGAAACATTGGTTCTATAGTGGTCTGTGTGAGAAGGGATAAATCAGTCTGTGATAGAAATAGTCTATCTGGAGTATTTTTGGTGTGGAGAAGAGTAAAAGGTGTAATCTTTGTCGGTTGGGAACATGGTACGCCATGTGTCATGGAGTGTTAGGTTTTGTAGTTGGAGTTTGATTTGGCGGAGAGCCCGGTAGGAGAGGGTGGAGGTGCCTGTGGAAGTATCAAGATTAGGACTTAGTGGCACATTGAAGTCTCCTCCTAGTATTACTATCCCTTCCTGAAAATTGGATAGGAGGTCACAGATTTTTTTGAAGAAGGACACTTGGTGTTTGTTTGGACAGTACACCTTAGCTAGAGTGAAAGGTTTGGATGCACATGTGCCCTTAATAAAGACATATCTGCCACCAGGATCAATGATTGCGTCCATCATTTTAACCACTTGACCACCGGGCACTTGAACCCCCTTCCTAACCAGACCAATTTTCAGCTTTTGGTGCTCACACACTTTGAATGACAATTACTCAGTCATGCAACACTGTACCCATTTGAAATGTTTGTCCCTTTTTTCACACAAATAGAGCTTTCTTTTGGTGGTATTTAATCACCGCTGAGTTTTTTATTTTTTGCGCTATAAATCATAAGACTGAAAATTCAGTAAAAAAATTCTTTGTTTCTGTTAAAATTTATTAGCAGAGTATTGGCACTGAGCAGCGCTGTGGGCTGGATCTGTAGTGCCCACAGGGCTGCAAACTATCTCTCTCCCTCTCCTCACACACTGTACCGATCGGCACAGAGAGGGGAGGGAGGAACCGACATCATGACATGACGCCGGTTTGTTTATAAGTGATGCTCCGTCATTTGACGGAGCGATCACATGGTAAACGGCCGCTATCAGTGGCCATTTACCATGATGCACCGGGTCCCCTGGACCCGGCAGTCATGGGTGTTCCCAGGTGCGCGTCCCAGTGGGCGCGATTCTGTGAGGACGTCCATGGACGCCCACCCAGAATAAGCCGACTGCACTGTAGCCGTCTTTCGGATAGAGAAGGATAGAGACAGGAGAGAAGATCAGAGAGAAGATCAGAAAAGGAAGAAAGAGAGTTATAGGATATGAGTTAAGGTATTTAGGTCTCAGGGGGATGTGATATGGGGTGTGATGGTTAAGATGGTTCACACAATAGTGGAATATCCACGTTCCGTGTATGGTAAGTCACTGGAGGTGGTTATAGGATTAGCTAGCCACCTAGTTGAAAGGAGTCCAGGGTGTCAGCTAAAGTTCAATAGGACAGCTGTGGTGGGACAGTAAACTGGGAAGGAACCAGATAGGTTGGCATCACTCAGGACGAGAAAGGTATGTGTCTTCGTGTATGGTATGGTGGGGGTGGGTGTAGGATTTAATTTGGCGGGTACATCATTGTTGTGAGAAAACCAACTATATGTATAGAAATTTTAACCAAGTAGTTAGTTTGATTGTCATTATAAGATGCGTATTGAGTGAAGTCTATCATTCTGTACATGCAAATATCAAGTATAATGAACACTTATTAAAAACTTAAGTCAACTTTTATAACATGCAAACCTTACTATTGTTGAGTACACCTTTAGGCTAGATACATTAAATCTCTACTTTCCCCTCCATTTAGGTCTTGGGCCCTGTTTCTTTATAGTAAAGAAGCAGGCTCCTTGCTATAGCTGAGGAATAGTATGCTTTAGTAGGGAAAGACCAGCCTGGTATGAGGAGAGAAAAATCAGTAAACACTTTTTTGTTTTGTGGTTTTGTGATAGTACTGTGCCCGTTTCCCAGGCGCGGCGCCATTTTGTTTAAAATTGTGACATAAAGCGTCTATACCTTGAGTCAGGTATTTTGAATAGGTTCTGCTTCAGGTTTACAGTGTAAAGCCTGGTTGAAAAAGGCTTAGGTCTTTCTTCCACTGTTGTGCAGTGAGTATATGGGTTAGGTATCATTTATGATCAAAAGAAATATACAACTAAACGAACATAGTAACAAAAGCAAGCTCTCAAATTTTTGTTGTCTGAAATTCCAACAACAAATGTCCGATGGAGCCTACACACGGTCGGAATTTCCGACAACAAGCTCACATCGAACATTTGTTGTTGGAAATTTCGACCGTGTGTACGCAGCATTAGAGTTTGGGCACTATCTGTTTTCTGGGAGCTATAGTAAATAAGATTTTGGGAGTATTTTTTCACCAGCGCCATAGTGAATTCTGTTTTAGTGCTAATTACCGCGATTGTGGTAATTTGAGCACTAATTAGCGGTAATTAGTGGTAATTAGCTTGTGGTGCTATAGTAAATGACCCCTATAGAGCCTTCTTTTGATGGTTGATAGGAACCATTGGCTTTTTTTTTTTGCTATGTTGACAGAGTGAGACCTGTCACGGTAAAAATGGAGGAGAATGTGACACAGGATTTGCATTTAAGATTAATGTGAGGTTCAGGACTATCATTTCTGAGCAGAGAAAGCTGTGTGTTTGGTTTTCTCCGGATTTTGAAGTTCTGGATCACAACTTTTAATTCCGTGGCTGGGTTTTGCTAGACACCTGCAATCTGCAAAAGTACACAGGTGTGCAGGGTCGTTATATACTCGGGTCTAAGGATAGCTCAGGGCTCCCAGTTTGAAGACTGCTCCCAATGTAGGAAATAGAGGGTCTCACCCAGGGGTCAGCCAGAAGACACGATACAGAGCATCTCAATGAGGGGTCAGAGGAGCCCCAACCATAAGAAAGAAAACAGAGGGTCTCACGAGTTGTCAGAGGTGCCTCAGCCAAAAGCCAAGAGACAAGAGGTCTCAGTTTCAGGAGTCAGGTCGGCTCCTATTGGGGTGTCAGGAGAATCCCAATCCATAGTCCAGGAGTGGGCCGTGTTTCAGTAGGGCACTGCAACCAATGGCTAAGAGAGCCAAGTGATCCAGGAGAGCTGGACAACACAGTCAGAGGGAATGGTAAGAGGAGCAGCAGTGCTGCCAACGAGCAAGCCAGGTGGGCCAAAATTTTTGTTGTTTGGATTTTATGTGGAAGAAACCACTGTGTGGGCAATTAATGTGCATGTGAACTTTTGGTTTATTTAGCAAAAGTGGGCTGCCATGTCCTAAAATATAGTTTTGGCCTGTCACAACTCATTATAAACACACCTACTGCTTGGGTCTAATCATCCCCAATACCACACTATGTAAAGCAGGGGTGTCAAACTCAAATTCAGCGGGGGGCCACATCAGCAATATGGTTGTCCTCAAGGGGCCAGTTCTATCTAAAATTATGTATCTACTCTTTATCATATTAAATAATCACCTCTGCATGAAATTATTACTGGTTTTTAATTTAAGTAATAACTAGCTGTCAGGACTGGGCTCAGCCCTTCCTTCTCTGAGCTGGCCGCTCAGCTGTCGGCTAATTACCAGCTCCTATCTCTCCACAGTTACTTAGCTGTTGATGATATCCTGCTCATCAGTCCTGCCTACTTAAGCCGTCCAGCCCAGAGGATCTCTGCCTTTGCCTTAGTCAACATCACAGAGACGCTCTCCTGCATTCCTGTTAAAAGACTTGCTTGGCTGACATCCCTTCTGGCTCCAGATACCTGCTTGATGTTTGACTACACTCATCTCTGGCTCCCTGACATTTGGCTTGTCTGACTATCCGTTCTGGTTCCTGAACTCTGGCTATGTTTTGACTAAGTTTGTTCTATTTACTTTTATTATTAAACATGTGTGATTTAACTGTACTTCTGTCTCGGTTTGATTTCATGGTTTCTGACAGTAGGCTAAGGCCATGAATTCAGAAGATACAGTCAATCCAACTATTGGTAAATTTTTTTCCAGATTGGATGAGCAAGATCACCACATGGATCAGTTTGCCATAGCGTTGCAAACACTCCTGAGTCACACGGCTCACCTGGAATCTCCCACTGTGGCTGCTCCAATACAAACTGAGTTGCAGGCCGTCCCTGCTGCTGCACCAGTCTCTGTGCAAGCACCCGCCTCAAGTATTACCTCTATAAGCAGTATGTCTGGTTCTGCTCTGCTTCCCCAGCAATTTGGGGGTGATCCAGTACAATACCGAGCGTTTATCAACCAGGTTGTGATATACTTTGAGATGCTGCCCCAGGCATTTCCCATGAACAGAAGAAAAGTAGGTTTTGTGATATCTTTGCTTTCTGAGAGAGCCTTGGCATAGGCAAACCCTCTATCGGAGATGCAAAAACCTGTTGTCTTGAGTTACCCTGAGTTTGTGGCCTCCTTTAAAAGGGTATTTGACGTTCCCGCATGCTCTGCTTCTGCTGCCAAGTGCTTTATGTCCATCAAACACAGTGCGAGAACTGTTGCTGACTACACCATTGAATTCCATACTCTGGCAGCAGAGGTTGTTTGAAACAATGAGGCCCTCGTGACTGCTTTTTCTCATGGTCTCTTGGATTCCATCAAGGATGAGATAGCAGCCCGAGATATACCCACTGAGCTGGAGAAGTTGATCACGTTTTCCATCCTCATTGACTCCAGACTCAGAGAAAGTCTCTCTTTTAAGGAGCGCTTGTGGAAGCCTCCTGTATGTTTGCCTCTGAGCTTTGCAGTCCCACCCGTGCCTCCCTTACCACCCATGCCTCCTGGTACTGAGTCGGTCAGTGAAGATAAACCCATGCACTTGGGCTTCACGCGTCTCTCTGTGGATGAGAGAACCTTTAGGAGGAGGGAGAGATTGTGCCTTTATTGTGGCCAGGCAGGTCACTTTTTGAAGTCTTGTTCTACCCATCCAGGGAACGCACGAACCTTGAGGTCCTGTCACGGACAGACCTTAGGTGGCGTTGTTTCGTCCCCAGTTATCCAGAAGGATAAGCCCCTGGTTTCGGTCATCCTTTCTTGGGCTGAGTCGTCTGTCGAGATACAGGCTCTAATCGACTCTGGGGCTGCAGGCCTGTTCATTGATGCTGCCTTTGTATAGAAGCACTCAATTCCGCTGCAGCTGCGTGACACTCCACTTGCCATTGAGGCTCTTGAAGGGAGACCCCTACAACCTGCCCATGTGACTCATGAGATGGTTCTGTTGTCCATGGCTGTAGAGGCTCTTCACCATGAGATAATCCAATTCCAAGGTTTTTCCTCACCTAAGTTTCCACTGGTTATTGGTTATCATTGGTTACAGAGGCACAATCCCTCTTTTGATTGGCTCCGTGCTGACGTTCTCTCCTGGTCACCACAATGCAGTAAGACATGCTTCCAGAAGGTAGCCAAGGTCTTGTGCACCTCTTCACTCTCCTCCCTGCCAGAGGAGTACCGCGATTTTAGCAATATCTTTGACAAAGGTCAAGCCGGTAGTTTGCCTCCACATCGGCTGGTGCTGGCTTCTTCTTTGTGAAGAGGAAGAGTGGTGAACTGAGACCTTGTATTGATTATAGGGGTCTCAATCGTTTCGCGATTAAGAATGCCTATCCCATTCCATTGATTACAGAGTTATTTGACAGCCTCAAGGGAGCAACGTTTTTCACAAAGCTTGATTTGAGAGAGGCATACAATCTTGTGAGGATTAAGGAGGGCGACGAGTGGAAACCTGCGTTTAATACCAGAACAGGCCATTATGAGTACCTTGTAAAGCCTTTTGGCCTTTGTAACGCCCCTGCAGTTTTCCAGGAATTTATTAACGATGTCCTCCGAGATTTGTTGCAGTTATGTGTGGTGGTTTAGCTCGATGATATCCTCATATTTTCCAAGTCCCTGGAGAGCCACCACACAGATGTCTGCCGTGTGCTTCAGAAACTAAGAGAGAAAACTTTCTATTGCAAATTGGAGAAGTGCGAGTTCCATCGCGAACAGGTTAAATTCCTGGGTTATGTCATTTCCACTGCTGGGTTTTCGATGGACCCGGTGAAACTTTCAGCAGTCCTACAGTGGCCCCCAACCCGTGGGTTTATGTCCTCTGCAGTGTTTCCTGGGCTTTGCCAACTATTATCGGAAATGTATTCTTAACTTCTCATCTCTAGTCAAGCCCTGATATGACCAGAAAGGACGGTAACCCACAGAGTTGGTCTCCGGAGTCCATTAAGGCCTTTGAGGGTCTCAAGGCTGCCTTTGTTTCTGCTCCTGTGTTGGCACATCCTGATCCTATGTTACCTTTTATACGTGAGGTTGATGCTTCTGAGACTGGAGTTGGCGCCCTTCTGTCTCAACGTCCTACCTCTGAGAGCGCTTTGCATCCTTGTGACTATTTTTCCAAGAAATTGTCACCTGCAGAGTGCAATTACGAGATTAGTGACAGCTGTTGGCGATCGTTTTAGCCCTGAAAGAATAGAGACATCTCCTCGAAGGTACCACTGTGCCGGTTCTCATTCTTAATGACCGTAAGAATCTCACATTCTTGTCTGAGGCTATGCGCCTCTCTCCCAGAAGGGCGTGATGGGCTCTTTTCTTGTCAAGTTTCAATTACATTGTCTCATTCTTACCCGGTAAGGGTAATCTTACCCAATGGAGAGAGGCCCTGCACCCACCTGTCTATGGATTTCACTGTGGAATTACCCAACTCCCAGGGCAACACAGTTATCCTTATGGTGGTTGACCGGTTCTCGAAAATGTCTCATTGTATTCCACTTAATAAGTTGCCCACTTCTAAGGAACTGGCTTCCATTTTTGCTCAGGAAATCTTTTGCTTACATGGGCTACCCAAGGTGATTGTCTCGGACAGGGGTAGTCCCAGGGGTGTCCCGGTTCTGACGAGCCCTTTGTGCACAGTTGGGAAAACAGCTTGCTTTCTCCTCTGCGTATCACCCGCAGTCTAATGAGGCCACAGAACAAGCCAATCAGTCCTTGGAGCAATTCCTACGTTGCTATATTTCTGACCATCATAACAACTGGTCAGACCTATTACCATGGGCAGAGTTTGCTCACAACAGTGCCTTGAATTCTGCTTCCTGATTGTCCCCATTTATGGCAAATTATGGTTTCCAACCTTCCATGTTGCCAGACTCGTTCATTCCGCAGAGTATTCCTGCATTTGAGGAGCAACTCTGTGTTGTTTGTTCCACTTGGGCACAAGTACAGGAGGCTTTGCGCCATGTTAATGATAGGTACAGACTCCATGCTGACTGCAGACGCCTGCCCGCGCCTTTCTACCAGGTTGGGGACAGGTTCTGGCTATCATCTCGGAACCTCTGACTTCATGTGCCCTCACTGAAGTTCACACCTCTGTTTATTGGGCCTTTTCATATTCTTCACAGGATTAACTCAGTGGCTTACGCATTAGACCTTCCTTCTATCATGCGTATTTCGAATGTATTTCATGTCTAAAACCTTAAAACCTAAAAACTCTTAAAACCTTTGAACTGCTTTACCACCTTGGTGCCACGTCCTCACCCTGTATAGCTTGAGAACCATGAGGAGTATGAAGTACAGTCCCTTGTTGACTCCCGTAGGTTCCGTGGGTGCATACAGTACCTGGTGCATTGGAAGGGGTATGGTCCTGAGGAACACTCTTGGGTCTCATCCTCGGACATACATGCCCCTGTCCTCCGCCGTGATTTCCAAGGACGTTTTCCCCTCAAGCCTGGTGGTCCTTTAAGGGGGGGTCGTTGAGGAGGGGGTAATGTCAGGGCTGGGCCCTTCCTTCTCCGAGCTGGCTGTTTAGCTGTCGGCTAATTGCCAGCTCCTATCTCTCCACAATTACTCAGCTGTTGATGATATCCTGCTCGTCAGTCCTGCCTACTGAAGCCGTCCAGCCCAGAGTTCTCTGCCTTCGCCTTAGTCAACATCACAGAGACACGCTCCTGCATTCCTGTTAAAAGACTTGCTTGGCTGACATCCCTTCTGGCTCCAGATACCTGCTTGCTGTTTAACTACACTCATCCCTGATGTTTGGCTTGTCTGACTATCCGACTATCCGTTCCGGTTCCTAAATTCTGGCTATGTTTTAACTACGTTTGTTCTATTTACTTTTATTATTAAACAAGTGTGATCTAACTGTACTTCTGTCTCTGTCTGATTTCATAGTTTCTGACACTAGCTCAGAGTTCAGGGGTGTGCTGTGTACAGATGGCAGGGTTTGGGAGCTGAGCTACGTACAGAATGAAGAGTTCAAGAGTGTGCTATGTAGAGAGTGCAGGGTTCAGGGGTGTTCTGTGTACAGAGTGCAGGGTTCAGGGGTGTTCTATGTACAGAGTTTAGGGTTGCCCTACGTACAGAGTGCAGAGTTCGGGGTTACACTACATACAGAGTGCAGGGCTCAGGGGTGTGATATGTACAGAGTGCAGAGTTCAAGAGTGCACTGTGTACAGAGTGCAGGGTTCATGGGTGAGCCATATGCAGGGTTCAGGGGTGCGCTACACACAATACCGTGTTCAGGGGTGCGCTACGCACAGAGTCCTGGGTTCAAGGGTGCGCTATGCACAGAGTGCAGGGTTCAGGGGTGTGCTACGCACAGTGCTGTGTTCAGGGATGCTCTATGCACAGAGTGCCAGGTTCAGTGGTGCGCTACGTACAGAGAGTCGGGTTCAGGGGTGCGCTGTTGTCAGAAACCATGAACCAGACCGAGATAGAAGTAAATTTAAATCACACTTGTTTATTATTAATTAATAAAAATAAAAAGATAAATAGAGCAAGGGTAGTTAAAGCATAGCCAGAGTCTAGTAACCAGATCGGGTAGTAAGCCAAGCCAGAGTTCAGTAACCAGATCGGGTAATCAGCCAGGCCTGAAGTCAGTGATCCAAGTAGAGGAACAGCAAGCAGGATAAGGAGCCAGAAGGGATGTCAGCAAGCCAGTCTATAAACAGGAACGCAGCAGATGGTTTCTTGTGATGTGACCAAGGCGAAGGCAGGAAAGAAGTGAGCTGGACGTCTTTGAGTAGGCAGGACTGACGAGCAGATCCACAACAGCTGGTTAACTGTGGAGAGAGAAGACAGTCCGGTTTTTGAATGATGTGTTTGGGTTTCCATCTTCTTCAGACCCGGACACATCATTTACACAGACTGCACCAAGAGTGACAAGTCTGCTCACCTCTGATGTGTCTCCCCGCCTGCAACTTGCAATAGTGCGACAAGCAATCTGACCCTAACTGATGCTGGGGGGAACTGACTAAATGCTGCTGACATCACCAGTGATATTAATACAGTGATTAGTGATAATATCATACACTTTCACTGTACTAAAGACACTGGCTGGTAGAGTTGGGCGAATGGTTCGACCCAAGCATCAGTTTGGGCCGAGCATTGGCTGTTTGCCTTGTTTGGGGAACACCCGAATTTGCAGGGTGTTCAGTGGGTGTTCACACTGCAATGCACAGCGTGCTACACAGTGCATTCTGCGCCCTGATTGGGCAAAGCTTTTCCCAATCAGGGCGCAGTAAAAGCTGGTTGTTAAGGAGCGGGGCTGGGATGCTGGTCGCGGCATCCTTAACATTCAATGAGGCATCAGCTGTCAATGTTCTTCCCTGCTGACAGCTGAATAAAAAAACTTGCCGATAAAAAATGTTGGGGAAAAAAATGGCATGGGTCCCCCCTAAAATCCGTACCAGACCCTTATCCAAGCACACAGCCTGGCAGGTCAGAAAAGGGGGAGAACGAGCAAGCAACCTCCACCTCCTCAAACGTACCAGGCCACAAGCCCTCAATATGGGGAGTGGGTGCTTTACCCACCTCAAAGCTTGGTTGTGGGGGAATGCGGACAGGGGGCTTATCAAAATCTGGAAGCCCCCTTTACAAAGGGGGCCCCCAGATCCCAGCCCTCCCACCATGTGAATGAGTATAGTACCCCTACCCATTCCTCAAAAAAACTGTCTCCCCGATGTAAATACATCATTAATCATGCAGCAGCGGAGTCTGCATTAGGCAGTGGGTCTTCATGGGTTTTTTCAGGTGTGGTGAGCGGTGTGATTGATGATGGATTTACATTGGGAGGGCATTGTTTTTTTTTTAATAAAGAAATTGTCAAAAACTGTCTCAGTGTTAAAGGGGGCTTCCAGATTCCAATAAGCCCCCTGCTCACAGACCCCCACAACCACCGCCCAGGGTTGTGGGGAAGAGACCCTTGTCCCCATCAACATGTATAGTTCAGGAGGGGGGGGGGGTCGCTCACTCACCCCCCTTTCCTGACCTGCCAGGCTGATTGCTCAGATAACGGTCTGGTATGGATTTTGGGGGGCCTCACGCCGTTTTTTTAATGTTGGTGTGGTTCCCCTTAAAATACATACCAAACCTGAAGGGGGACTGGGGGAGAACCCCACGCCATTTTTTCTTTTTTTTTTTTCAATAGCGGGGTGCCAGCAATTGCAACTGCGAGTCAATTTAAATGTAATTTGACTTGTTTTTTTCTTTAGAAATATTATTTTTGCTGCAGCATGTTCTATGCATGCTACAGATGCACCACTTTACAGGCAGACGAAGGGGACCTCCCATGAATTTTTCATTTTTAATGTTGCACTTTAAGCATCATTAAAATTACTGCTCCGGAAAAAAACAATTGTTTTTGCATTGATACCCGGACCCCCATACCCCTTTTATGGCCAATTACTTGCATATAAGCTTTCAAAATAGGCACTTTTGATCTTTCCTCTTCAGCTCCCATAGACTTCAATGGGGTTCCCCATTCAGGTTAGAACTTTTCCCCTGTTCGGGAGTTCTGCTGGGTTCAGCCCATCTCTACTGGCTGGGAAGTGGTTAACATCTAGGGTGATCAAGGGGTTGAATGTGTGCCTAACTATGTGTAATCTCTCTGTACAGAGCTCGGTGTTGATTGTCAACACCGAGCTCTAGGCTGTGATTGTACACAGCCGATCAGCAGGTCCCAGTTGCAAATCATCGGTTGACACTTGCTGACAGGTTCCCGCTGTGTACAATTAAAGCAGGTGCTGGCCGGGGGGGGCACGCATGCACACGACCTAAGCTCGGAAGTAGGCAGCGACATATGGGTACGCTGCTTTGTCTACACTGTCCACAGTACATTGCAGGTGGGCATTGAGGGATGCAAAGAGGGACCCTTCTGCAGCAATGTTCTCAGCTGGAGTTATTCAGACCACATCAAAGTACAGCGACTCCATAGTGCAGTATTTAAAATAGTGCCATTTCTTGTATGAAAGAAAGGTACTCACAAAACATTAAAGAAGACAAGCCTGTAACTGTGCTCTGCTCAGCCGAGCAGGCGGAGCCTAGTGCTGACATTATCATGCCTGCTGTATGGAACAAAATAATACACACACAAACAACTGCGTCCAAAAACAACATCTCTAACAGGTTTGACCCAGGCCTGTAAAATGATATAACCATATGGATCTTTTTTCTTCATTTAGCCCATTAGCTGATGCAATGTTTAACGTATAAATCCAAAATGTTTTTGTGATCACAGAGTTTGGCGAAATGTTATTGGGTATCGCCTCAATGACCACACATGTAAATCTTTGTTCGGTTTGGCATGTTTGTCTGTGAAGTGTTTGTCTGTGTGTTTGTCTGTGTTTGACATTCCCTTGTTCAATAAGTCTCCTATGTTCCCCAAACTTAGCTTGTAAAGTGTGAATGGTCCTGTTGAAACATAAAATGCCACAGGGGTAGCCAATACAATAAACCCCATAATTGCTAGAACAGTTGTAAAATTCCTTAATGGTGAATGCTTTGCCATTTGCTGTGAACGTTTTTTGGCCTTGATTCACAAACTAGTATGTTAAACAGGATTTATTTTTGCAGCGAAGCATACCTACTAGATTTCCAAATAAATTGAGTCCTTGAAGTAATGGTTTCTTTTATTCAATTTGTTTGCTCTGGGCAATTTTACCTCAAGAGCTGGTTCACACAGGGGCGACTTGTCAGGTGACCTAGCCGCCTGACAAGTCGCCTCCCGTTCTGTACAATGGAACCGTTCTAATAGGAGCGACGCAAGTCGCTCCGACTTAGAAAAAGGTTCCTGTACTACTTTGGGGGTGACTTGGGGCGACTTGCATAGACTTCTATACAGAAGTCGTTTTGCAAGTCGCCGCGGAAGTCGTTTGCAGGTCGCCTCGCTGAGGCGACCTGCAAGTCGTGCCGTCCCTGTGTGAACCGGGGCTTAAGGTAAGGGTCTTTCCGAAAAGCAAACTTTGGATTCGAGGACCAGTAGGGGCCCAGTACAGGATCCCGCAACAAAATGTTTGAATGCTTGGAAAAGCTTTATTCCATGGCCCTAAATTAACCATGGAGCTGCATGATGAACCTGGTGTGGTTAGCTGACTGTGCTTCTTTCTTAATAGGTCTCTTTAAGTACAAACAATATGCTTCTTCCACCAGACTATCAGAGTAGCTTTTATCAGAAAACTTTTTCTTCAGGATTTTGTTTGGGTTACATAACCTTTATCAGTGGTGCAGTTTTTTCTGAGCCTGTGGGATTGGACAGTTCTTTTTTCACATTGAGCGGACCTTGAGGACCCCCTGTATACCTCGATAGGAGGAGCGACAAAGGCGGCTGAGACTGAGCTCCCCGATCCTCGGCTAAACTGTAATTGGCACTGTGCAGGGAGCTCATCGCATTGATTACATCTAAAGTAAAGGCACAGTGTGTGCTGTGCTCTTTGTGTCCCCCTACAGTGCAGTACCCGGCAGGAAGAGGTACGGTAAAGCACTGCCGATAGAAGGCTATCTGTATGTATGTGTGTGTGTATGTGTGTGCATGTATGTGTTTGTGTGTGTGTGTGTGTATGTATGTGTGTGCATGTGTGTATGTGCATGTATGTGTGTGTGTGGGCGTGCATGTATGTATGTAGGTGTGTATGTATGTGTGTTTATGTATGTGTGTGTGCGCATGTGTTTATATGTGTAAGCATATGTGCATTTATTTGTGTGTGTTTTTTTTTATATATGTGTGTGTGTGTGTGTGTAAATAAAGTATATGTGTGTGTATTATGTGTGTGTGTTTATATATGTGTATGTGTGTGTGTGTTTACATGTATGCACATTTTATGTATGCACGTTTAATCCTGACCCCCTATATGTGTACAATCAGAACTGATTTTTTTTTTCTTGCTTGTTAATAGTACCAGCAAAAAAATGCTGTTCCTCTGAAAAGCGATTCATGCTCAGATCGATTTTAAGAGTCATTTGACAGCCGGTAAAGAGGCAATATGTTGCCTCCTGTTTTAACCCCTTAAATGCATCATCACTATGCTGCAACTGCATGCAATGCACACAGTTGCAGAGTGGTTGCAGTGCAGCACCAGTCACCTAGGGGTTATTCTTCAAGGGTGCCCTGACTGCAAAAAGATCGTGAAACACTGACATAGAAGAACCGATCTCTCCATTTTCCTCTTGCAGCCGCTGAATGCCTGCAGGAGGGAGAGGAGGAGATGCAGGGGAAAATGGAAAATTGGTTCCTTTATATGCAGCCACCCACTTGCGACCAGGCCCTGTTGTTCCGCCACCAGGCTCGGAGGAAAGGGCCCTGTCCGGGGGTCAGGTGGGACCTTCATGGTTTCTTGCATCGGGGCTCTGAAGGTTCTAGTTACGCCACTGACATATGAGTTACCTGATGGGGATTTAAAGTGGATTATAGAGATGATTTTGTTCTGCCTGTGAGCTAAGTACAAGGTCAAGAAATATTAGAGTCAGTTTAGTTTTTCTCAATAGCCTCAATTACTGAACCACCTCCTACCCCAGACCTCATAGTAGACACTTGGGTTATGATGACTATTGTTAGGTTACTGCCCACAGCTATTGTATAGTACGAGCACATAATAGTTCTGTAGGCATTTATCTTTTTTTAATAACCCTTGTATAGTTTTTTTTTCTTTAAACACTTAATAATCTGACAGACAACATCAACTTGTTATTAATGTGAAGTGACAAAATTTCACAAAATTGTCAGTGCAGCTTTAGCACAATAGCTGATGAGTTTCATCAGACGCTTCCTAACCACTTCCTGCCCAATCACTATATATATATATATACCATGGCAGAATTTATGATTTCTTGGCCATTTTTCAGAGAATATGAATGCTAACACAAAAACTTTTCTTTCACTCATTGTTAGTGTTTGGCTGAAGCCATTTATTATCAATCAACTGTGTTTACTCCTTTAAAATCATAATCACAACAAAAACTACCCAAATTACCCTGATGAAAAGTTTACATACCCTGGTGATTTTGGCCTGATAACATGCACACAAGTTGACACAAAGGTCTTTGAATGGCTATTGAAGGTAACCATCCTCACCTGTGATTCTGCTTGTAATTAGTGTGTGTGTATAAAAGGTCAATGCGTTTCTGGACTCCTGACAGACCCTTGCAACTTTCATCCAGTGCTGCACTGACGTTTCTGGATTCTGAGTCATGGGGAAAGCAAAAGAATTGTCAAAGGATCTGTGGGAAAAGGTAGTTGAACTGCATAAAACAGGAAAGGGATATAAAAAGATATCCAAGAAATTAAGAATGCCAATCAGCACTAACACTAACCATGAATGAAAGAAATCTTTGCAGTAACCTAACAATAGTCATCGCAGCCCAAGTGGCTACTATGAGGCCTGGGTTACAAGGTGACCCATTAGGGAGGCTGTTCAGAAAAACTAAACAGTGAAGTTTCCAGCAAAGAAGGTCTGATATCATATATCATGCTTATTACCTGTCACGAATCACTCTCTGTGCAATAAGAAGCATTTGCTTTGCTGTCTTTGCTGTGTAGATTCATAGCTTTCTGAACTTCTGCTACGGACTGAAATGAACCTTGTATGTCGAATGCAGCCAAAGACCCCAGAATTCCTCCTCAGCTAAAATCTAAAAAATATATCAAAAATCTCCTGTGCGTGTGGGATTTATCTGTGAAAAGTTGATTGTACATCTGGATCAGGGGTGTAGATAAGAAGGGCATCAATGTTGTTCAAACCCCCCCCCCCCCCGAGCATCCTGGAAAAATGCCCAGGCAGTGTTCCTGCTGCCCAGCAACAGCACCTTAGAAGCAATCAAAGAGAGGCAGGAGGTCTACTTTTTGGGGGGATATCTGAGGGAGATATTTTGCAGTTGGAGTCTTTGCGTGGGGAGGGACGGTTCATAGGAGGCAGAGGGGGATTTTAGTGAGAGAGAGAAGCAGCGTCACTCTGAGTGCAGTATGTCAGTTAAAATTCAATGTTTAATAAAAGTAAGATCAACTCACATTTTGGTGAGATATAATGTGCATGGCATAAGTAGCTTGGGCTCCTGTAGTTCAGCTGGGCAGCAGTGGTGGTCAGCAGTTCCCGGCGGCTCCGGTGGTTCCCGAGGCTCCGAGGCTGAAGACGGTCACACAACAAGTACGTCAGCGGTGATGGACCGGAGGCGTGGTCGAGCTCGCATTCAGAGCATGCGTGCTCCTTCATCAGGCATATGGAGCAGCCATCTTAGGTGTCGGTTTTCATGGGGTTGAAGAGGGTTGGTACTTGTGACTGCAACTCATAGCTGACCAATACAAACTAAAATATTCTGCGCTTAGGACAATATTTAAAAGAGAACTGCAGCCCCCCCCAGAAAATGGAAAAACACCGAGGTGAAATCCAAAAAATATTAAAAAACTCTAGTGGGGAATGTGGCGCTGTTCAAAAGTGTATATTAATAAGTAATGTGTGGTGGCAATATGTGAGAAATACTGTGAACAGATGTTAAACGAAGCATGTCATGTGTATACCACAAATATAAAACATCACATAGTATAAAAAACAAAAGTGCAAATGCGTTGTAAATAATCATAAAAGAAATACATGCACTCAAAAAAGTAAAATATAACCAATATATAAATGTGCGTAATATTGGCGTGAGTTAACAAAATCGCAAGAGAAACGCACAAAGATGTCTAAAAAATGCACAAGTATCATCAATGGTGTAATAAATAATTAATGTGATAGTGCACCAGAATTTTCAAAAATCAAGTCCAAATGGTGTAAGTGTCCAAGCAAAATTAAAGTTCTACATAAAAAAAGAAAAGAAAAACTGTGAAAAGTGTCTTGGCAATCCAAAAAAATCCCATGAAAATTATTGTGATCATTGTGTAAACTTTTCTTCTGGAACCCCCACTTGTGTCCCCACTCATCGGAAGACCCAACACCTGCCGGGGTAATGGGCAAGTGAAAATAAATCCACTGATAGGAATCGATCGGTGTCCCCCTCTACGGTTCCGCGATCTCCTTCCTGGTTGTGTTGTCACTGGTCCGTCAAAACTGCTCAATGCAAAGTGTCAGGGGTATTGCAGACCACATAAAAAACCGGTATCTCGTAGCCAAACAGCTAGCTGACCAATGTGAGCGCTGGATCTTCTGCTGGTCACTTATTGCCGGGTTGCAGATGATTGGGTAATAGTGCTAGCATTAATGGTGATGTCACCGCTGTTAGCATTTTGAGTTCATTAGTAGGATAATTATATTGGGATCAAGTTGAGGAATATAAAAGGTGAAAAATGTATATAATAAAATCAACATGAAAATTAATGAGTTGGTTAAAAAATGGAACTTATGGATTATCATCAAGATTGCTAGTATCATTTTGTCCACCGTGGTATACTTACAGAGTTTGCAGAAACATGACAATCACTAATGACCGTAAGAGCCTGTAGAAAAATATATGTAAAGGATATATATATATATTAAATTATCTATAAAAATATCCATTGAAGAATCTCATGAATTATCCATAAAAAGGTTTATAATTTTTTGTTGCATACATACATACACTACCGTTCAAAAGTTTGGGGTCACCCAAACAATTTTGTGTTTTCCATGAAAAGTCACACTTATTCACCACCATACATTGTGAAATGAATACAAAATAGAGTCAAGACATTGACAAGGTTAGAAATAATGATTTGTATTTGAAATAACATTGTTTTTACATCAAACTTTGCTTTCATCAAAGAATCCTCCTTTTGCAGCAATTACAGCATTGCACACCTTTGGCATTCTAGCTGTTAATTTATTGAGGTAAGCTGGAGAAATTGCACCCCACGCTTCTAGAAGCAGCTCCCACAAGTTGGATTGGTTGGATGGGCACTTCTGGCGTACCATACGGTCAAGCTGCTCCCACAACAGCTCAATGGGGTTCAGATCTGGTGACTGTGCTGGCCACTCCATTACCGATAGAATACCAGCTGCCTGCTTCTGCTGTAAATAGTTCTTGCACAATTTGGAGGTGTGTTTAGGGTCATTGTCCTGTTGTAGGATGAAATTGGCTTCAATCAAGCGCTGTCCACTGGGTATGGCATGGCGTTGCAAAATGGAGTGATAGCCTTCCTTATTCAGAATCCCTTTTACCCTGTACAAAGCTCCCACCTTACCAGCACCAAAGCAACCCCAGACCATCACATTACCTCCACCATGCTTAACAGATGGCGTCAGGCATTCTTCCAGCATCTTTTCATTTGTTCTGCGTCTCACAAACGTTCTTCTTTGTGATCCAAACACCTCAAACTTGGATTCATCCATCCACAACACTTTTTTCCAGTCTTCCTCTGTCCAATGTCAGTGTTCTTTTGCCCATCTTAATCTTTTTCTTTTATTGGCCAGTCTCAGATATGGCTTTTTCTTTGCCACTCTGCCCTGAAGCCCAAAATCCCGCAGCCGCCTCTTCACTGTAGATGTTGACACTAGTGTTTTGCGGGTACTATTTAATGAAGATGCCAGTTGGGGACCTGTGAGGCGTCTGTTTCTCAAACTAGAGACTCTAATGTGCTTATCTTCTTGCTTAGTTGTGCAACGCGGCCTCCCACTTCTTTTTCTACTCTGGTTAGAGCCTGTTTGTGCTGTCCTCTGAATGGAGTAGTACACACCGTTGTAGGAAATCTTCAATTTCTTTGCAATTTCTCGCATGGAATAGCCTTCATTTCTAAGAACAAGAATAGACTGTCAAGTTTCAGATGAAAGTTCTCTTTTTCTGGCCATTTTGAGCGTTTAATTGACCCCACAAATGTGATGCTCCAGAAACTCAATCTGCTCACAGGAAGGTCAGTTTTGTAGCTTCTGGAAGGAGCTAGACTGTTTTTAGATGTGTGAACATGATTGCACAAGGGTTTGCTAATCATCAATTAGCCTTCTGAGCCAATGAGCAAACACATTGTACCATTAGAACACTGGAGTGATAGTTGCTGGAAATGGGCCTCTATACACCTATGTAGATATTGCACCAAAAACTAGACATTTGCAGTTAGAATAGTCATTTACCACATTAGCAATGTATAGAGTATATTTGTTTAAAGTTAGGACTAGTTTAAAGTTAGCTTCATTTAAAAGTACAGTGCTTTTCCTTCAAAAATAAGGACATTTCAATGTGACCCCAAACTTTTGAACGGTAGTGTATCTACACATATACAGGTAAAAGCCAGTAAATTAGAATATTTTGAAAAACTTGATTTATTTCAGTAATTGCATTCAAAAGGTGTAACTTGTACATTATATTTATTCATTGCACACAGACTGATGCATTCAAATGTTTATTTCATTTAATTTTGATGATTTGAAGTGGAAACAAATGAAAATCCAAAATTCCGTGTGTCACAAAATTAGAATATTACTTAAGGCTATTACAAAAAAGGGATTTTTTAGAAATGTTGGCCAACTGAAAAGTATGAAAATGAAAAATATGAGCATGTACAATACTCAATACTTGGTTGGAGCTCCTTTTGCCTCAATTACTGCATTAATGCGGCGTGGCATGGAGTCGATGAGTTTCTGGCACTGCTCAGGTGTTATGAGAGCCCAGGTTGCTCTGATAGTGGCCTTCAACTCTTCTGCGTTGTTGGGTCTGGCATTCTGCATCTTCCTTTTCACAATACCCCACAGATTTTCTATGGGGCTAAGGTCAGGGGAGTTGGCTGGCCAATTTAGAACAGAAATACCATGGTCCGTAAACCAGGCACGGGTAGATTTTGCGCTGTGTGCAGGCGCCAAGTCCTGTTGGAACCTGAAATCTCCATCTCCATAGAGCAGGTCAGCAGCAGGAAGCATGAAGTGCTCTAAAACTTGCTGGTAGACGGCTGCGTTGACCCTGGATCTCAGGAAACAGAGTGGACCGACACCAGCAGATGACATGGCACCCCAAACCATCACTGATGGTGGAAACTTTACACTAGACTTCAGGCAACGTGGATCCTGTGCCTCTCCTGTCTTCCTCCAGACTCTGGGACCTCGATTTCCAAAGGAAATGCAAAATTTGCTTTCGTCAGAAAACATGACTTTGGACCACTCAGCAGCAGTCCAGCCCTTTTTTCCTTAGCCCAGGTGAGACGCTTTTCGCGCTGTTTCTTGGTCAACAGTGGCTTGACACGAGGTATGCGGCAGTTGAAACCCATGTCTTTCAAGCGTCTCTTGGTGGTGGATCTTGAAGCACTGACTCCAGCAGCTGTCCACTCCTTGTGAATCTCCCCCACATTTTTGAAGGGGTTTTTTTTCACAATCTTGACTAGGGCGCGGTGATCCCTATCGCTTGTACACTTTTTCTGACCACAGTTTTTCCTTCCCTTTGCCTCTCTATTAATGTGTTTGGACACAGAGCTCTGAGAACAGCCAGCCTCTTCAGCAATAACCTTTTGTGTCTTTCCCTCCTTGTGCAATGTGTCGATGGTCGCCTTTTGGACAGCTGTCAAATCTGAAGTCTTCCCCATGTTTGTGTAGGCTTCAGAACTGGACTGAGAGACCATTTAAAGCCCTTTGCAGGTGTTTTGAGTTAATCAGCTGATTAGTTTGTGGCACCAGGTGTCTTCAAAATTTAACCCTTACACAATATTCTAATTTTGTGACACACGGAATTTTGGATTTTCATTTGTTGCCACTTCAAATCATCAAAATTAAATGAAATAAACATTTGAATGCATCAGTCTGGGTGCAATGAATAAATATAATGTACAAGTTACACCTTTTGAATGCAATTACTGAAATAAATCAAGTTTTTCAAAATATTCTAATTTACTGGCTTTCACCTGTATATAGTATAATGTGTGTACATACAGGCATAGATAAATGTATACTTGAACATGGAAAAAAGAGACCCTCTCCATGCCCCCAGCTATGCTAACCTCACAATGAACCTCTGGGAACACCGCTCTATTTGGTATGACAATCCTTACTCCAAGCACATCATCTACTTCGGACGTTACATAGTCATCGTCTGGGACGATACTTGGTCACAGGCAGATGATTTTGTCTCCTATTGTAACACAATCAACCTTGGTCTGTCCTTCACATCTGTGTGTGACCCTGACAAATTGGCCTCTCTTGATCTAGAATTGGGACACACAGACATAACAATACACGCCAAAAATTACACCAAACTTCCTGCAGGAAACTCTTATCTCCATTGTCACAGCTGTCATCACCCTAGGTGGATATCCAATATACCCAAGAGTCAATTCTGCCTCTAAAAACATAATTGCACCCAAAATTACCCACGATTACTCCACACAGGGATACCTTTTCAAACAAAAATTTGTAGAAAAAGGATACCCCACCCAGCTAGTTGAGCGTGCGTACACCTAATTCCTCAGTGAATAGTCTAGACCCAACCTCAATCACCCCACACCTCCACAGACCACCAGATTCATAACTCAGTTTCACACACAACACAAAAAGATGGAATATATCTTTTGCAAACATTGGTGTGTACTACAGGAAGATCCTCACCTCCAAAACTCCCTCAGTATCAAACCTAAAATTACATACATGAAGGCCAATAACATAAAGGGGAAAATTTCTCAGAGTAAACTCAAATCCCATAAGGCAACCTCTAGACCCACCCACACTTTTTTAGACATTAAAGGGATGTATCAGTGTCGCAAATATAACTTCATGACTTGTAAATTCATCCAAGTAAATTAACTTTGCCTACTGGCACACCTGAACCTTGGAACTATTTCCATATCGCACTAGCTGCGTTTCTAGTACTCCACCTTTTTTAATTTTAGAGGGGGGTTTTATTTACCTTTAACCACTTCAGCCCCGGAAGGTTTTACCCCCTTCCTGACCAGAGCACTTTTTACAATTCGGCACTGCGTCGCTTTAACTTGTAATTGCGCGGTCATGCAATGCTGTACCCAAACGAAATTTGCGTCCTTTTCTTCCCACAAATAGAGCTTTCTTTTGATGGTATTTGATCACCTCTGCCATTTTTATTTTTTGTGCTATACACGGAAAAAGACCGAAAATTTTGAAAAAAAATGATATTTTCTACTTTTTGTTCTAAAAAAAATCCAATAAACTCAATTTTAGTCATACATTTAGGCCAAAATGTATTCGGCCACATGTCTTTGGTAAAAAAAATGTCAATAAGTGTATATTTATTGGTTTGCGCAAAAGTTATAGCGCCTACAAACTAGGGTACATTTTCTGGAATTTACACAGCCTTTAATTTATGACTGCCTATGTCGTTTCTTGAGGTGCTAAAATGGCAGGGCAGTACAAAACCCCCACAAATGACCCCATTTTGGAAAGTAGACACCCCAAGGAATTTGCTGAGAGGCATGTTGAGCTCATTGAATATTCATTTTTTTTGTCCCAAGTGATTGAATAATGACAAAAAAAAAAATTACAAAAAGTTGTCACTAAATGATATATTGCTCACACAGGCCATGGGCATATGTGGAATTGCACCCCAAAATACATTTAGCTGCTTCTCCTGAGTATGGGGATACCACATGTGTGGGACTTTTTGGGAGCCTAGCCGCGTACGGGGCCCCGAAAACCAATCACTGCCTTCAGGATTTCTAAGGGCGTACATTTTTGATTTTACTCCTCACTACCTATCACAGTTTTGAAGGCCATAAAATGCCCAGATGGCATAAAACCCCCCCAAATTACCCCATTTTGGAAAGTAGACACCCCAAGCTATTTGCTTTGAGGCATGTTGAGTCCATGGAATGTTTTTTATTTTGACACAAGTTGCGGGAAAGTGACAATTTTTTTTTTTTTTGCACAAAGTTGTCACTAAATGATATATTGCTCACACAGGCCATGGGCATATGTGGAATTGCACCCCAAAATACATTTAGCTGCTTCTCCTGAGTATGGGGATACCACATGTGTGGGACTTTTTGGGAGCCTAGCCGCGTATGGGGCCCCGAAAACCAATCACTGCCTTCAGGATTTCTAAGGGCGTACATTTTTTATTTTACTCCTCACTACCTATCACAGTTTCAGAGGCCATGGAATGCCCAGGTGGCACAACCCCCCCCCCAAATGACCCCATTTTGGAAAGTAGACACCCCAAGCTCTCATTTGTTTTTGAAAATAAAGGAAGACGAGAAAAAAAAATTTTTTTTTTCTTTTTTCAATTTTCAAAACTCACTATACCTCTCATCAAATAGCTTGGGGTGTCTACTTTCCAAAATGGGGTCATTTGGGGGTTTTTTTGCCACCTGGGCATTCCATGGCCTCCGAAACTGTGATAGGCAGTGAAGAGTGAAATCAAAAATTTACGGCCTTAGAAAGCCTGAAGGCGGTGCTTGGTTTTCGGGGTCCCGTACGCGGCTAGGCTCCCAAAAAGTCTCACACATGTGGTATCCCCGTACTCAGGAGAAGCAACAGAATGTATTTTGGGGTGTAATTTCACATATTCCCATGGCATGTTTGAGCAATATATCATTTAGTGACAACTTTGCGCAAAAAAAAAATAAAAAAAATAAAAAATTGTCTCTTTCCCGCAACTTGTGTCACAATATAAAATATTCCATGGACTCGACATGACTCTCAGCAAATAGCTTGGGGTGTCTACTTTCCAAAATGGGGTCATTTGGGGGGGGGTTGAACTGTCCTGGCATTTTATGCACAACATTTAGAAGCTTATGTCACACATCACCCACTCTTCTAACCACTTTAAGACAAAGCCCTTTCTGACACTTTTTGATTACATAAAAAAATAATTTTTTTTTGCAAGAAAATTACTTTGAACCCCCAAAAATTATATATTTTTTTAAAGCAAATGCCCTACAGATTAAAATGGTGGGTGTTTAATTTTTTTTTTTTACACAGTATTTGCGCAGCGATTTTTCAAACGCATTTTTTGGGGAAAAAACACACTTTTTTAAATTTTAATGCACTAAAACACACCATATTGCCCAAATGTTTGATGAAATAAAAAAGATGATCTTAGGCCGAGTACATGGATACCAAACATGACATGCTTTAAAATTGCGCACAAACGTGCAGTGGCGACAAACTAAATACATTTTTAAAAGCCTTTAAAAGCCTTTACAGGTTACCACTTTAGATTTACAGAGAAGGTCTACTGCTAAAATTACTGCCCTCGATCTGACCTTCGCGGTGATATCTCACATGCATGGTGCAATTGCTGTTTACATTTGACGCCAGACCGACGCTTGCGTTCGCCTTAGCGCGAGAACAGGGGGGACAGGGGTGCTTTTTTTTTTTTTTTTTTTTTCTTTATTATTATTATTTTTTTATCTTATTTTTATACTGTTCCTTTCATTTTTATTTTTTTTTAAATCATTTTTATTGTTATCTCAGGGAATGTAAATATCCCCTATCATAGCAATAGGTAGTGACAGGTACTCTTTTTTGCAAAAATTGGGGTCTATTAGACCCTAGATTTCTCCTCTGCCCTCAAAGCATCTGACCACACCAAGATCGGTGTGATAAAATGCTTTCCCAATTTCCCAATGGCGCTGTTTACATCCGGTGAAATCTAAGTCATAAAATGCTTGTAGCTTCCGGTTTCTTAGGCCATAGAGATGTTTGGAGCCACTCTGGTCTCTGATCAGCTCTATGGTCAGCTGGCTGAATCACCGGCTGCATTTTCAGGTTCCCTGTTGAGACAGGAGAGCCAGAGAAAAACACGGAAGACGTTGGGGGGGGGCATTCCCTCCCACTGCTTGTAAAAGCAGTCTAGAGGCTAATTATCCGCTAGGATTGCTTTTACATGAAAGCCGACCGCTGGCTGAAAAGAATGATATCAAGATGATACCTAAACCTGCAGGCATCATTCTGGTATAACCACTTAAAGTCGTGAATGGCGTACCTGAAGACAAAAAAATGGTTAACAATAAAGCACAGTAAACGGTAAGGTATAAAAAATTGCATACCTGAAAAGCAAACATGATAAAACATAATAACAATAAAACATTGCAGAATAGAATACAGTAAAAAAGAGCAGAACAATAGAGAGAGAGAGAACAATAAAACGCCAACTATTTTTTTTTTATTTTATATTTTTGTATGTTTTTTTTTTTTTTACACTTTTTTTTGTAACTAACTTTTATAACTGTAACCGGTTCCAGGTTCGGGTCTCTCAAAATGCGATGGCATCTTGGGAGACCCTGTGAAAGTGTGCCTAGTCTGTGCAATGCTGTACCCTACGCTAATACTCAACTAGTGAATGGTAGCGTTCAAAACATTCACCAATGCAAAGACCAGGATTGTCAGGACAGGAGGGACAATAATAGCGGGTGTCACGCCTATATCCGTGCTAGCTGCAGACACAACATCTTTTTTGGGGGGGTTCGTTGGGTAGGGGTACTCGGGAGGACATAAAGAAAATGCCTCTCATGCAACCGACTGCATTTGGTTGGGGATGTGAATGGGGGAAGTACGGGCGCTGCAGAAGCGGTGGGTTCCCAATTAGGATTGGCGAATGCAGCAGGAAGGGCACTATGGGCACGACGGGCCTGTGTTTGTCTTTTTGGTGGCAGCGGGACACTACTTGTGCTTGCCACCTCACCAGCTTGAACTGCACTTATGGGACTCGCCACGTCACCAAGTGTTACTGCAGTGCTGGTTTGACTACGACCGGGGTGTACTAGGCCGCTGGTGCTTGCCAGTTCACCAAAACGCTACAAAAAAAACTGTTAGCGATCGCAGGGATCAGGCCTGACTCTGCGAACGCTGCAGTTATGCGTTTAGTCTTTTGTAAGTGACAGTGATCGATTGATACTGCACTTGGGTGGGCTGGGCTGGGCCGGGCGGAGGGGCAAAACGCAGGTGCTAGCAGGTATCTGGGCTGATCCCGCTAACACTGCATTTTTGGGAACCCTAAACTGCTAGGGACACTAGTATAGATCTGATCGGATCAGATATTGATCCGTTCAGATACTATACCACTAAGGGAGGTGTACGGTGCGTGCGTGGGTGTTAGCGGTACTGGCGCTAACCTGACGCTGCCTGGGGCTGGTGCTTGCCAGTTCACCAAAACGCTACCAAGAAAACTGTTAGCGATCGCAGGGATCAGGCCTGACTCTGCGAACGCTGCAGTTATGCGTTTAGTGTTTTGTAAGTGACAGTGATCGATCGATACTGCACTTGGGTGGGCTGGGCCGGGCGGAGGGGAAAAACGCAGGTGCTAGCAGGTATCTGGGCTGATCCCGCTAACACTGCGTTTTTGGGAACCCTAAACTGCTGGGGACACTAGTATAGATCTGATCGGATCAGATATTGATCCGATCAGATACTATACCACTAAGGGAGGCGTATGCTGCGTGCGTGGGTGTTAGCGGTACTGGCGCTAATCTGACGCTGCCTGGGGCGACGCATATCACCGCCGGGCGATCAGGGGGCTAAACCTTTATTCGGTAATAAACGGCGGGTGCCCTGACACTATAAAAAATAAACGAACTAACCAGCGTCACCCGTAACACTTATACGGTGATCAGTGGTGAAAGGGTTAACTAGGGGGCAATCAAGGGGTTAAAACATTTATTAGATAGTATATGGGGGTCCCTGTCGCTATAAAACGCTGACGGCGAACCTAAATATTTACCTCCCTAACTAGCATCACCAGCGACACTAATACAGCGATCAGAAAAATGATCGCTTAGTGACACTGGTGACAGGGGGTGATCAAGGGGTTAAAACTTTATTAGGGGGGGTTAGGGGGGTACCCTAGACCTAAAGGGGGGTAATACTCACTGTCCTAACACTGTAACTGTCACAAACTGACACCATGCAGTAATCAGAAAAAAAAAAAAAATACTGCTTGGTGTCAGTTTGTGACAGGGGGGGGGGGTGATTGGGGGGGATCGGGGGGCGATCGGGGGGGTCGGGGGTGTAAAGTATGCCTGGCATGTTCTACTGTGTGTGTTTGTGTTGTGCACTCACATGTCTTTTCTCCTCAGCGCTGGGACGGAAACTGCCAGACCGAGGAGAGATGACATCACATCCTCTGCCTGTGTGAAACTACACACAGGCAGGGGAGGATTCCCATTGGCTGGGAGCGATTGCGAGGGGGGGGCCACGATCGGATGGTCTCGCCTCCCGACGCTCCCAGTGAAATGCCGACCGCCGCTGGCACCGGGGGAGGCAGATCACGTATGGGAATGTGATTCTGCCTGCCCGTGCCATTCTGCCGCAGTATATCTGCGTTAGGCGGTCGGCAAGTGATTAAAAGAGATGATTTTTATTTTTAAATCAAACTTATCTAGGTGGATGTAGCATTGATGCAATGTTGCATCTGTCCCCTGCTGAATCTAAGACCAAGAACTGAGCAATCAAAGACCACTGTGAAACCAATTGCCTTCAGAAGTCACCTAATTAGTAAATAGAGTCCACCTGTGTGTAATTTAATATCAGTAAAAATACAGCTGTTCTGTGAGGCCCTCAGAGGTTTGTTAGAGAACCTTAGTGAACAAACAGCACCATGAAGGCCAAAGAACATATCAGACAGGTCAGTGATAAAGTTGTGGAGAAGTTGAGATCTGTGTTAGATTATAAAAAAATCCCAAGCTTTGAACATCTCACGGAGCACTGTTCAATCCATCATCCGGAAATGGAAAGAGTATGGCACAACTGCAAACCTACTAAGGCATGGCCATCTACCTAAACTGACAGGCCAGCCAAGGAGAGCATTAATTAGAGAAGCAGCCAAGAGTCCCATGGTAACTCTGGAGGAGCTGCAGAGATCCACAGCTCAGGTGGGAGAATCTGTTCACAGGACAACTATTATGCCGCGTACACACGAGCGGACATTACGGCGGACTTTGCCCGGCGGACTTTTCGACGTACTTTCCGACGGACTTTGTGAATGAACGGACTTGCCTACACACAATCCACCAAAGTCCGTCGAATTCGTACGTGATGACGTACGACCGGACTAAAACAAGGAAGTTCATAGCCAGTAGCCAATAGCTGCCCTAGCGTGGCTTTTTGTCCGTCGAACTAGCATACAGACGGCGGACTTTTCGACCGGACTCGATTTCAACGGATAAATTTAAAACAAGTTTTAAATCTAATTCCGTCCAACTTTTGAGAAAACAAAGTCCGCTGGAGCCCACACACATCGAATTGTCCGACGAAATCCAGTCCGCCGGGCAAAGTCCGCCGTAATGTCCGCTCGTGTGTACGCGGCATTAGTCGTGTACTCCACAAATCTGGCCATTATCGAAGAGTGGCAAGAAGTAAGACATTGTTGAAAAAAAGCAATAAGAAGTCCTGTTTGCAGTTTGTGAGAAGCCATGTGAGGGATACAGCAAACATGCGGAAGAAGGTGCTCTGGTCAGATGAGACCAAAATTGAACTTTTTGGCCTAAAAGCAAAACGCTATGTGCATAGTTGCCAACAGTCCCGATTTTCCCGGGACAATCCCGATTTTGGGATCCTCGTCCTGATCGGAGGCTGTCCCGAATCGGGATTTTCATCAGGAAAATCGGGAATGTTTGTTTTTTAATTTTTGGCGCAGCTGGCTCAAGCAAATGGCCGCCGCTATATCTTCCCCCTTGTGTTCAGTGGAGAGAGGAAGGGGGCTCGATCAGTGCAGCCAATGAATCGCCTTCTTTAGCTGCATGGATCGGCCCCTCCCCTCTCCACTGAACACACAGCGCCAGTATTCGACAAGACACCGGCCACTCCTGGACATGTGCTGGTGGCGTTATGGCATGTACATTCCAATCTATAAGAATAATGTGTAATGTAATCACTGTGTGGTATAAGGTAACACAATGAGGTGTGTGTTGTCTGCAGGGACGGACTGACCATTCGGGCATATGAGAGGCTCCTGGGAGGACAGGGCGGGATGGATGGAGTAAGCGGGCTGAGAGGAGAGAGAGAGACCGGGGGGAGGAGGAGAACACTTCCCAGAGCGGTGAGAGAACTCAGAGCACTGCTTTGCTTCAGTTCAGCACCACCTACGGCAAGTAGTCTGTATGTGTGACTAGTTCACATTCTACTCATCATATCCCTTGTGTCAGTGAGGAGAACAGCACCGCCCAACTCTCTCCTACACCGCTATCTTCATCCTAGCAGGAGGGCACCCGAATGCAGCTGGAAGCCGATTGGTCTGCTGCCCTGTCACTCACAGCTGCCCCACCCTCCTGAAATTCAGCCTGTGTGGGAAATACAATATGTGCAGCCTGGAGATTTAATGTCTGCCTGAGCAAGGGTGATCAGAGCCAGTGGTCCTCTTGTTATAATTCTACACTGAACCCTGTTTACCAAAATGTGTGCAGAGATGTACAGGGATAGAACATGTGTACAGGGATGGAACATGTGTACAGGGATGGAACATGTGTGCAGGGATGTACAGGGATGGAACATGTGTACAGGGGTGGAACATGTGTGCAGGGATGGAACATGTGTACAGGGATGAAACATGTGTGCAGGGATGGAACATGTGTGCAGGAATGGAACATGTGTACAGGGATGGAACATGTGTACAGGGATGTACAGGGATGGAACATGTGTACAGGGATGGAACATGTGTGCAGGGATGTACAGGGATTGAACATGTGTGCAGGGATAGTACATGTATGCAGAGGTGTGCAGGAATGGAACATGTGTGTAGAGATGTACAGGGATAGAACATGTGTGCAGAGATGTACAGGGATAGAACATGTATGCCGAGATGTACAGGGATAGAACATGTGTGCAGAGATGTACAGGGATGGAACATGTGTGCAGAGATGTACAGGGATGGAACATGTGTGCAGAGATGTACAGGGATGGAACATGTGTGCAGGGATAGTACATGTGTACAGGGATAGAACATGTGTGCAGAGATGTACAGGGATAGAACATGTGTACAGGGGTGGAACATGTGTGCAGAGATGTACAGGGATGTAACATGTGTGCAGGGATGTACAGGGATAGAACATGTGTACAGGGATGGAACATGTGTGCAGAGATGTACAGGGATGGAACATGTGTGCAGAGATGTACAGGGATGGAACATGTGTACAGGGTTGGAACATGTGTACAGGGATGGAACATGTGTACAGGGATGTACAGGGATGGAACATGTGTACAGGGATGGAACATGTGTGCAGGGATGTACAGGGATTGAACATGTGTGCAGGGATAGTACATGTATGCAGAGGTGTGCAGGAATGGAACATGTGTGTAGAGATGTACAGGGATAGAACATGTGTGCAGAGATGTACAGGGATAGAACATGTATGCCGAGATGTACAGGGATAGAACATGTGTGCAGAGATGTACAGGGATGGAACATGTGTGCAGAGATGTACAGGGATGGAACATGTGTGCAGAGATGTACAGGGATGGAACATGTGTGCAGAGATGTACAGGGATGGAACATGTGTGCAGGGATAGTACATGTGTACAGGGATAGAACATGTGTGCAGAGATGTACAGGGATAGAACATGTGTACAGGGGTGGAACATGTGTGCAGAGATGTACAGGGATGTAACATGTGTGCAGGGATGTACAGGGATAGAACATGTGTACAGGGATGGAACATGTGTGCAGAGATGTACAGGGATGGAACATGTGTGCAGAGATGTACAGGGATGGAACATGTGTGCAGAGATGTACAGGGATGGAACATGTGTACAGGGTTGGAACATGTGTGCAGGGATAGTACATGTATGCAGAGGTGTGCAGGGATGGAACATGTGTGCAGGGATAGAACATGTGTGCAGAGATGTACAGGGATAGAACATGTGTGCAGAGATGTACAGGGATGGAACATGTGTGCAGAGATGTACAGGGATGGAACATGTGTTCAGGGATAGTACATGTACAGGGGGGTTAACTATATACAGGAGGAGGGGGGGTAACTATATACAGGAGGGGGGGTTAGCTATATACAGGAGGAGGGTGGTTAGCTATATACAAGAGGAGGGGGGTTAACTATATACAGGAGGGAGGGGTTAGCTATATACAGGAGGGAGGGGTTAGCTATATACAGGAGGAGGGGGGTTAACTATATACAGGAGGAGGGGGGTTAGCTATATACAGGAGGAGGGGGGTTACCTATATACGGGAGGGGGAGGGTTACCTATATACAGGAGGGGGAGGGTTAACTATATACAGGAGGGGGGTTAACTATATACAGGAGGGGGGAGGGTTAACTATGTACAGGAGAGGGAAGGGTTAACTATATACAGGAGTGGGGGTTAACTATTTACAGGAGGGGAGTTAACTATTTACAGGAGGGGGGTTAACTATGTACAGGAGGGGAACTAGTTACAGGGGGGATACTATGTACGGGGGGGGTAACTATGCACAGGGGGGTAACTATGTACAGGGGGGTAACTAGGGGGAGAGGGGAAACTATGTACAGGGGGAGGGGTAATTATGTCCGGGGGGGGGACTATGGCTCTGCCTGGGACACTGATTTAAGGACTGAGGCTGGGAAAACTGGTGTAAAGACTGACTCTGCTGGTGGCACCTGATCCAAGGAGGGATTCTGCTGGTGGCACCTGATGCAAGGAGGGACTCTGCCGGGGGCACCTGATGCAAGGACAGACTCTGCTGGTGGCACCGGATGCAAGGAAGGACTCTGCTGGTGGCAAGCAATGTGGCTAGTGACACGCTCAGGGATCCCACTGATACAGCTATGGTGAGTTGAATGATTTCATTTTATATTACAATGTAATAATAGAAATAATGCACTTCAATCATCCTGACACCATAACAATCATGGTGCCGGGATGATTGAAGTGCTAACACCAGGTGTTTGGAGTATCTTTATCTGCTGATTGTTAAACTTTCTAGAATACACATATTTCTATTGTTGTTTAGGATCTGGGCCTGCTGTCCCGTCATTCCTCTCTCCCCCTTTCCCTCTCCATCCCTCATTCATCTCAGACTCTAAGCACACCCCCTTTAAGCCACGCCCATTTAATCCACGCCCACTATTCCGTGTAAACCACGCCCATTTTCCACAGGTTTCTTTTTTATTGCTATGCCACGCCTACAAACGCATGTCCTGCCCCCTAATTATTATACGGCTCTGCCTACAGCCAAAAAAGTGTCCCACAAATTTTTTTTGCAATGTTGGCAACTATGTATGTGTGGTTGAAAAATAACACTGCACATCACCCTGAACAAACCATCCCCACGAGAAACATGGTGATGGCAACATCATGTTGTGAGGATGCTTTTCTTCAGCAGGGACAGGGAAGCTGGTCAGAGTTGATGGGAAGATGGACGGAGCCAAATATAGGGCAATATCAGAAGAAAACCTGTTATGCCACGTACACATGGTCAGACTTTGACAACAAAGGTCCAACGGTCTTTCCGACTGACTGTTGACGGAGTTACGACGGACTTTCGACTGACTTTCTAAGGACCGGACTTGCCTACACATGATCACACTAAAGTCCAACGGATTTGTACGTGATAACGTACGACCGGACTAAAATAAGGAAGTTGATAGCCAGTAGCCAATAGTTGTCCTAGCGTCGGTTTTTGTCTGTCGGACTAGCATACAGACGAGCGGATTTTTCGACCGGACTCAAGTCCATCAGAAAGATTTGAAGCATGTTCCAAATCTAAGGTCTGTCAGATTTTCGACCGAAAAAGTCCACTGCAGGTCCGATGAAGCCCACACACGGTCGAATTGTCTGCCGGACTCGGTCCGTCGGACCAGTCCGGTCGAAAAGTCAGCTCGTGTGTACGGGGCATTATGCCGCGTACACACGAGCGGACATTACGGCGGACTTTGCCCGGCGGACTTTTCGACGTACTTTCCGACGGACTTTGTGAATGAACGGACTTGCCTACACACAATCCACCAAAGTCCGTCGAATTCGTACGTGATGACGTACGACCGGACTAAAACAAGGAAGTTCATAGCCAGTAGCCAATAGCTGCCCTAGCGTGGCTTTTTGTCCGTCGAACTAGCATACAGACGGCGGACTTTTCGACCTGACTCGATTTCAACGGATAAATTTTAAACAAGTTTCAAATCTAATTCCGTCCAACTTTTGAGAAAACAAAGTCCGCTGGAGCCCACACACATCGAATTGTCCGACGAAATCCAGTCCGCCGGGCAAAGTCCGCCGTAATGTCCGCTCGTGTGTACGCGGCATTAGAGTCTGCAAAAGACTTGAGACTGGGTTGGAGGTTTACCTTCAAGCAGGACAACGACTCTAAACATACAGCCAAAGCTACAATGGAATGGTTTAGATCAGTGGTTCTCAACTCCTGTCCTCAGGGCCCACTAACAGGCCAGGTTTGCAAGATAACTGAAATACATCACAGGTGATATCATTTGCTGCTCAGTGATTGCAGTATTCTAGTCTGCATGTCCCTAAGGTAATACTTAAAATCTGGCATGTTAGTGGGTCCTGAGGACAGGAGTTGAGAACCACTGGTTTAGATCAAGGCATATTTATGTGTTAGAATGGCCCAGTCAAAGTCCAGAGCTAAATCCAATTGAGAATCTGTGGCAAGACTTGAAAATTGCTGTTCACAGTGGCTCTCTTTCCAATCTGGCAAAGCTTGAGCTATTTTGCAAAGAAGAATGCGCAAAAATTTCACTCTCTAGATGTGCAAAGCTGGAAGAGACATACCCAAAAAGACATGCAGCTGTAATTGCAGTGAAAGGTGGTTCTACAAAGTATTGACTCAGGGGGGCTCAATACAAACGCACGCCACACTTTTAACATATTTATTTGTAAAAAATGTGCAAGTATTATAATGTTTGATAATGTTTACAGTGTATTTCTGTCTACCTTTTTGACCTACGACAACATTTCGTTTTATCCAAAATGAAATAGAAAACCTTTGCCTGGAGTTTTACTTGAAGTTTTGTACTTTGCTTTCAGTAATGCATCACAGTCTGTCTTAGACTTTCTCAAAACAGTAGCTGTCTCTGGTGGAATGAAAGGTTCTATTCTATGTCATAAAACAGGAAAGGGTCTCCATACTAAATCCCTAATATCTCTTCATACAATAATTATTCCTGCAGATTGCCCTTCTTCAAATAGATTGTTCATGGTGCTGTATCTAATAGGCTAATTTAGAAGCTGCACAAATGTCAAAGTACAGAGAGAACATGTTCATATAAATTTATACATGAATTTGAGCATAAGTAATCTTAATTTCCTAATGGATCTATTATGTTACACCACTTCCCTAAATATTCCACTAAAGAGAAAAGAAAAAGAAACAACTTGCTAATAAATATTTAGACTGAGATACAAGGCTCCCATTTATACACGCCTGACATGTTTGTTTCCTACAAATCCCAGTGATATCTTCAAAGGAAAGGAATGAAAAGAGTGTTTACATGTGAAGAAACAAAGTAACCAGGTAAACCAATCTCTAGGACCGTTAGTGTCTAGGTTCATAGTACTCGATAATTATTTTATTCAGTCTAAGGGCAGCCATTTTGAATGATTTCATGTGATGTACTGTGATGTCACAAACTACTGTTAGGAGTATATGCAGTATTGCAAAATAGAAATATTGATTCTGATGTTAGAAATGTAATGTAATGTTAGAAATGTAGAACATGCTGAAAATCATCAATTTTCTACTGTTGATCACCTGACAATGGCAGCAAGAATTTAAAGGGCAAAAATATTTTTTTTACATTAGTTGTTTTAGTCAGCTGTACAAAATATGGATCTTGTGACTGAATCACATTAAAGTACAATATTGTTTTATTAAAAGATAAGGTTTATTCCATGTTTAACAGGATATAGCTTCCAAGTCAGTTTGTGTAAGTGAGTTTTTTTGTAACATACAGTATGTGTCTAGACAATATCATAATGTTATGATAATATTGGTTGCTCACAGTTAATCTTTGACCAGCATGGATTAACATTAATTTATGTTGGTTTAAAAGAGTTTAACCCCAAAAATTGTATGATCTAGGTGCAATAGGAAGGTGCTGCACTAAATTATACGTATACTAGGGGTGTTGAAAATAATCGGCACATCGATGCATAACGATTCTGCCCTTCTCGATTCCGCATCGATGCGGTATCCAGCGTAATCGATTATGCATGGCGTCATTCCGGCTCCTCCCCCTCCCACGCACAGCAATGTCTTTGCTGGTAATAACAGGCCACCGATCGGCTTGCTGCGCCTGGCGCCGTTCCCCCGTCATTGGATGATGTAGCCTCAGCATGCTGCCCCCCCACGCTCTCCCCCTCCTTGGGATTTGTACCTGTGGACAGTGACATTGGTCATCTCCCCGATGGGCAGGTACAAAGCTGCACAGAGCTGTGAGACACAGATCACTGTAGCGGTCATCACATCTGTGGGATAAGGCTGTCCTCCATTTCTGCATGGGGACTTATCAGAAAAATAAAATAGGGGGGCTCCAAATATCCTGCCCCCATATGTTAAAGAGTAACAGTGAATTGTTACTCATCCACAACTAAATGTAAATAGTAAATAAAACACACACTCTGTTGAAAAATTATTTTTTTGTCTAGCAAAGTAGATCCATTGTCAGTCATGATAAACGACCCTGTCAACTTACCGACAAGACCACCTTAACCAGTGATTCAGATTGTCAGATTCTCAATGTAAATAATGGGGGGGGGGGTTTGCAGAACGGAACTCAACATCCCAGAAGAATGGCAGAGAGTTCCAAGTGATCTATCTTTGGCAACAGAATTTCTTCTACATTGCATACAATGCTGCTGTCTACTGGAAAAAGGGAACTGTGTTTTAGGGATGGGCTTTATGTTCGGGTCGAACATGAGTTTGACTCGAACATTGGCTGTTCGCCCGTTCACCGAACAGCGAACAATTTGGGTGTTTGCTGAAAATTTGAAAGCCGAAGAACACCCTTTAAAAGTCTATGGGAGAAATCAAAAGTGCTAATTTTAAAGGCTTATATGCATGGTATTGTCATAAAAAGTTTTTGGGGACCTGGGTCCTGCCCCAGGGGACATGGATCAATGCAAAAAAAAGTTTTAAAAACGGACGTTTTTTCGGGAGCAGTGATTTTAATAATGGTTAAAGTGAAACAATAAAAGTGTAATATTCCTTTAAATTTCGTACCTGGGGGGTGTCTATAGTATGCCTGTAAAGGGGCGCATGTTTCCTGTGTTTAGAACAGTCTGACAGCAAAAGGACTTTTCTAAAGGAAAAAAGTCATGTAAAACTACTATCGCTACTATCACTACTACCTTGGGGTGTCTATAGTATGACTGTAAAGGGGCGCATGTTTCCCATGTTTAGAACAGTCTGACAGCAAAAGGACATTTCTAAAGGAAAAAAAGTTATGTAAAACTACTATCGCTACTATCACTACTAACTACTGTAAAATTACTATCGCTAGCGCCGGCTATAATGAATTGTCGGTCTGACAATACACATAAAAGTTAATTGATAAAAACGGCATGGGATTCCCCCACAGGGGAACACCAAACCAAAATTTTAAAAAAATGCGTGGGGGTCCCCCTAAATTCCATACCAGGCCCTTCAGGCCCTTCTTCTGACACTTATAAAACGGAGGGCGGGGCCACCCGGTGACCCCGCCCTCCTCTGACGCAGGGGATTTCATGGGGACTTCCCTGTGGCTTTCCCCGTGTTGTCAGAGGGGGGTGGGGTCACCCGTTTATGTAACCGGGTGACCCCGCCCCCTCTGACAACACGGGGAAAGCCACAGAGAAGTCCCCGTGCGTCAGAGGAGGGCGGGGTCACCGGATGGCCCCGCCCTCCATTATATAAGGAGTGTCAGAAGAACCGTAGCGTCACATGGCAAAAGACTCCCACTGAGGTGGATTGTGCAGACGGAGCGGAGAAGAAGCCGGAGGAAGATGCGGGAAGAGAAGAGCAGAGGAAGAAGAAGATGGAGAAGAAGAAGATGGCGGAAGAAGAAGAACACCGAAGAAAGACTAGAAGAAAGAAGATGGAAGAAGAAGCGGAAAGAAGAAATTAATAAAGGACTTGTCAAAAACCCTCTCTTGTGTTTTTTAACCTTTTTGACACTTTTTTGTGAAATGGTAGGGGTACATTTGTACCCCATTACCAATTCACACAGGGGGGCCAGGATCTGGGATCCCCTTGTTAAAGGGGGCTTCCAGATTCTGATAAGCCCCCCGCCCGCAGACCCCCACAACCACTGGGCAAGGGTTGTGGGGATGAGGCCCTTCTCCCCATCAACATGGGGACAAGGTGCTTTGGGGGGCTACCCCAAAGCACCCTCTCAATGTTGAGGGCATGTGGCCTTGTACAGTTCAGGAGGGGGGGGCGCTCTCTCGTCCCCATCTCTTTTCCTGCCGCCTACCAGGTTGCGTGCTCGGATAAGGGTCTGGTATGGATTTTTGGGGGGACCCCACGCCACTTTTCTTTTTAATTTTGGCACGGGGTTCCCCTTAATATCCACACCAGACCTGAAGGGCCTGGTATGGAATTTAGGGGGACCCCCATGCATTTTTTTTTTAAATTTTTTTTAAAATGTGGGGGAATCCCATGCCATTTTTATCAATGAACTTTTATGTGTATTGCCGGAACGACAATTCATTATAGCCAGCGCTAGCAATAGTAGTTTTACAGTAGTTAGTAGTGATAGTAGCGATAGTACTTTTACATGACTTTTTTCCTTTGGAAATGTCATTTTGCTGTCAGACTGTTCTAAACACGGGAAACATGCACCCCTTTACAGGCATACTATAGACACTCCCCAGGTAGTAGTGATAGTAGCGATAGTAGTTTTACATGACTTTTTTTCCTTTGGAAATGTCATTTTGCTGTCAGACTGTTCTAAACACGGGAAACATGCACCCCTTTACAGGCATACTATAGACACTCCCCAGGTAGTAGTGATAGTAGCGATAGTAGTTTTACATGACTTTTTTTCCTTTGGAAATGTCATTTTGCTGTCAGACTGTTCTAAACACGGGAAACATGCACCCCTTTACAGGCATACTATAGACACTCCCCAGGTAGTAGTGATAGTAGCGATAGTAGTTTTACATGACTTTTTTTCCTTTGGAAATGTCATTTTGCTGTCAGATTGTTCTAAACACGGGAAACATGCACCCCTTTACAGGCATACTATAGACACCCCCCAGGTATGAAATTTAATGGAATTTTACACTTTTATTGTTTCACTTTAAGCATTATTAAAATCACTGCTCCCGAAAAAACATCCGTTTTTAAAACTTCTTTTTGCATTGATACATGTCCCCTGGGGCAGGACCCGGGTCCCCAAACACTTTTTATGACAATAACTTGCATATAAGACTTTAAAATGAGCACTTTTGATTATTCATGTTCGTGGCCCATAGACTTTAACAGTGTTCGCGTGTTCGAACAAATTTTTTGCCTGTTCGCATGTTTTGGATGCGAACCCGAACCGGGCGGTGTTCGGCTCATCCCTACTGTGTTTGTGTATCCATGTTTTATTTTCAAAATATACCAGAAAAGAGGGATACCCACTGCCAGAAACTTCTGAATGCTCAGCAGTACTTTTATTGCTGTCTATGGCCCCACTAGGAAGATTCTTCCTTTCTATCTGCATTGGTGATAATTGTCACTAAGAAAGAAAACAATGGAAAATCCAAAATTTCAGAACTGGGGTAGAGGGAAAATATCGGGAAACCTATTCCTAGGGCAACTGTCTAGGATTTTTTTGCTTTTCTGGACCATACCTCCCTCATTACTACACCACCTCTTTTTTTTATTTCCACCCACTTTCCTACTTCTCCATTTAAGGTGGCCATACACTTTACAATCTGATTGTACAATCTCCAAGGGACCTGCCTTATTTAATACAAATTGAATGGATTGTTAAGGTGGGTTATCCTATTCCATGGTTCTAGTAAGGAAATTGTGCAATGATTGTAAAATCAGATTACATAGCGTATGGTCAACTTTCTAGAAATACAGGGGAAGGAGTGAGTGGAGACAATCAGCTGTAATTGTTCTTGTGCAAACATGCCAATTTATCTTTTAGGCCCCATTCACATCTAGTGTAGTAGGAGCACATGTTTTTGGTGCCTTTCTCCTGTGACATGCATTAACTAGTCCGTTGGTTTCAATGGGCTGCCCTATGTGCAACAATTGCAGCAAAGTAGGTTATGGGGCATTTGGGTGTGTTGTGGTTTGCACATTTTTTACCGTGCATTTTGCCAAGTTTGTTGCACATTTTTGCACACGGAAAAATGGAATTTGCTTCCATTTTTGGGATACCGTTAACTAATAATGGCACCGAAAGTGATGCGACTAATTCATTTTAGGTGTATAAAGGTGGCCATACACTATACAAACTGATTGTACAATCTCTCTACATTCTCCTTTGAATTTACCAAAACTATATACAGTAATAGGAGGACACATTTATCTATCCAATCACTCTGTAGCCAATCAGACAGGCCCTAGCACTACAGAGCTGATGGTAGATCTAAAGGTGATTGTACAATCAGACTGTACAGTGTATGGTGAGAATTACAGACTTCCAGGGACACACTTCTCCCGGTTTCAATACTACAGCTCTTCCCCACAGACTGCTATGTGATTGCTCAGCTCTTGCACATGAATGATCTATGCAAGAAGAAAATAGAGTACAAAACAATCAATCAGTAGAGGAAAACACTGGCTGGGTATTCAGTGAGAACAGTGCTCACTGACAATGATTGCACTGGAAAAGTATGTAACTGCAGAGGTAGGCGGGAGCAATCTTCTGGAGTGGGAGGGCAGGTGCAGGGTGTGTGTAAATGAGGTCACCTGCTGAACTAGTCTCTGACTCTTAACAGATTTGACGTCTCATGTCCCTGGATATATACCAGGAAGTAATGGAGGTGTTTTCTATAGAACAAACTGGATGCTGAGATTTTGCCTGTCCTAGAATATAAAAAGGAAAATTTATTATCAAATACTTACCGTAATTTTCCTTTCCTGATGGACTCCATGGCAGCCTACGTGTGGGTTAACCCCGCCTCCTCTCCAATGCTATAGGACCCCATTCCCATAAAAGAGTACTCACCACTAGCTACTGCGTTCCGTAACTAGCCTACTCTATGACCAATGGGTGGGAACTCCGTCTGCCATGGAGTCCATCAGGAAAGGAAAATTATGGTAAGTATTTGATAATAAATTTTCCTTTTTCCTGACAGACTCCATGGCAGCCTACGTGTGGGAAATAACTAGTCGACCACACAGGTGGGTATGTTGAATCAAACCAAAATTTTAATTTGTCCTATCAACCGATAAGATTCTCAAAGCAAAGTTTACAGAGGACAATGAAGCAGGCTCAATACAGTAGTGAGACATGAAAGTATTGATAGAGGCCCACGAGGCCGCTTTGCATATGGTGTCTGGGGCCACGTGTCGAGCTGCCGCCCATGAAGCCGCCATTCCCCTGGTGGAGTGAGCTGTCACCGCCTGTGGAGGAGCCAAGCCCTTTGCCCTGTACGCTTGTTGAATAGTCTGTACAATCCAAGTAGCGAGTGTCCTAATCGAAGCTTTTTTCCCTTTATTGCTTCCTGAGTGTAGAATAAATAAATGGTCAGAACGTCTGAAGGGAGAAGTTATTCTCAGGTATTCTTTGATTGCTTCCCCTACATCCAGAGGATGAATTTCAGAGGACCCTGGAGACCTAAACGTGGGAAGGACTATATCCTGATTATCATGGAACACCGAGGACACTTTTGGGTTCGAACCCAGCATAGGGATGAGGACTATCCGGTCCGGGAAGAACGTCAGGAAGGGTTCTTCACAACCCAGAGAGCCAATCTCAGAGACTCTTTTCGCCGATGTGACGGCTACTAAAAAGACCACTTTTGCCAAGAAGTCCTTAATAGAGAGCGGGGAAGGCCCGGTAGTACTGAGTCCCGAGATTGAATCTAGAACAAGTGGCAGGTCCCATTTGGGGAACCTGGATTTCCTTTGGGGCTTGAGCCTTGAAGCACCACGAAAGAATTGCCGGATTAACGGATTGGTTGCCCAAGAGGACCCAGAGAAGGCAGACAGTGCAGATACCTGAACTCTAAGCGAGCTGATGGATAATGGTAGATCTAAACCTGTTTGAAGGAAGCTGAGATTGTCTTGCACCTCCGGGTGTCTAAAATACCTGCCGTTAGAAGAGCAAAAATCCACAAACTTGGACCAGATCCTACTGTAGACTCTATTCGTGCTAGGTCTTCTTGAGCTCATGAGAGTTGAGATCACTGTGGGAGCGCAACCAAGCGAGATTAGCCTCTCCCTCTCAAGAACCAGACCATCAGTCTCAGTACTGCCGGACATGGGTGCAGAACTGACCCCTGAGAAAGAAGGTCCGGCCTGAGAGGGAGAGGCACCGGGTCCCTGAAGCTGAGTTGGACAAGGAGAGGGAACCACGCCTGTTCGGGCAGTATGGAGCTATCGTCAACACTTCAGCCGTTTCCGAACGGAGCCTCTGCAGGAATCTCAGGATGACTGGAAGCGGCGGAAAGGCATAGGCCTTGTTGAATCTCCAAAGATCCGTCAGTGCGTCCGACCCGACAGCCTGGCTGCAATGACCTCTGGCATAATATTTCTCCAACTTGTAGTTGTGGCGGGAGGCGAATAGATCCACCTCGGGCTTGATCCCTAGTGATGAGACCCATCTGAATGTCTCCATATGCAGGGACCACTCGTTGTTGTCCAGCTTGGTGCGTGAAAGGAAGTCTGCTTGGATATTCTGGACTCCTGGGACAAACACCGCCGAGATATTGCATAGGTTCTTCTGTGCCCAAGAAAGGATGGGCTTGACTTCCCGAAGGAGAAGTCCGGGTACCCCCTTGCCTCTTCACATAGGCGACTGCCGTTGTGTCCATTCTCAGCAGTACTGAGTTCCCTTTCAATTGGTGAGAGAAGGATTGCAGTGCACACCAGGCCGCTCTGAGTTCCAGGACGTTTGAACCCGGGACTGGGAGGCATGGATCCCATTTGCCCTGGGCAAGGTTCGAACCGCAGAGGGCTCCCCAACCCGTCCCGCTGGCATCGGTCGTGACCGTGATCCAGGAGATGGGGGCAATGGAGTGACATGTCAGGAGGTTCTTGCGTTGAAGCCACCAGAAGAGGCTGTTCCTCATTGATGATGTCACCCGGATGACCTGATTCTTGTCCCCTGTTCTCCATTGCTGCAGGAACCCTGACTGGAAGGGACGTAATCTCCACAAGGCCCACTTGACCATGGGAGTCGTAGAGACCATCGTACCAATGATTTCTAGACACTGAGAGGCCTTCAGGTGTGTGGTATGTAGAGCCCGAGAAATTCTGTCCCGGACCACCGGAATTTTCTGTAGTGGAAGGGAAATAGTGCTCCTTACGGTGTCGAACTGTGCTCCCAGATATATTAGGCGTTGAGCCGGAATTAGGTGGCTTTTTGCAAGATTCAGAATCCACCCGAAGCTGGATAGGGCGGAGATCACCTGCTCCCGGTGGGCCAGCAGCTTATCCCTGCTTTGAGACAGAACCAGGAGGTCGTCGAGGTAGTGGTAGAGCCGCACCCCCTTTAACCTTATGAAAGCTACCGTGGCTAAGAGGATTTTTGAAAAGACCCGGGGGGAAGTTGTCAACCCGAAGGGGAGGCAAATAAACTGCAGATGATCCTGCCCTACTTGGAAACGTAGGTACTTGTGAAGCCCCTCCTCTACTGGGACGTGGAAGTAAGCGTCCTTCAAATCGATGGAAATCATCCAATCGCCTGGCTGAATAGCTTGCTGAATGGTCGACAGAGTTTCCATCTTGAACTTTCCTTGCTCTATAAACTTGTTCAGGTAGGTCAGGTCTATGACCGGGCACCAAGAGCCACTCTTTTTTCGAACTAGGAAAAGAGGGGAGTATACCCCCTGAAACCATTCGTCCCTGGGGACGTGTACAACTGCTCCTTGAGACTTCAGAAGGTCCACATAGGACAGTAGAACTTGTCTTTGTTCTTCCGACCGGGGTAGAAGAGTGGAGACAAATCTGGGAGGAGGAATATTGGAGAAGGTCCATCTGTGACCTGTTGAGACTGTTCTTATCACCCAAAAATCCGAGATCGAGGCCACCCAGACGTGCCGGAAGAGGCTCAGCCGTACCCCTACCCGACCCGCCTGGGCGGGCGCAATCTCAAAAGGATTTTGCCTGCTCACGACCACTGGATGTCTGGCCTTTAGCGGACTTGCGAAAGGAAGCTTGACCTCTGTTCCAGTTCTTCCTGAAGTCCCTGCCGGGCTTGTAAGAGCGAGCTTCCCTGGAGCACTCTGGAGAACGTCTTCTAAACTGAGGTTTCTTCCGACCAAGAAAGAGTCTATCCTGGGGAAGGAAGCCCGACTTGCCACCCGTGGCACGCGATATGGCATCGTCGAGTTTGTTGCCAAACAGTGAGGACCCCTCGAAGGGAATCTTACACCAGGCCTGTTTGGAAATAGGGTCAGCAAGCCAAGGACGTAACCATAATGCCCGTTTGGCCGTGACTGACGATAGCATAATTCGCGCCAAAAGGCGTATCAAATCAATGGATGCCTCCCCCAAGAAGACTGCCGCTAGCTTTAATTCTGCGGCTGCTGAACTTCCTACTAGCTCTTCCGAAATTCCCTTGAGGAAGGAATCCACATTCTCCGTCCAAGCCTCCATGGCTTTTGACATGGCTGCCAGGGCCAAAGCCGGTTTACAGGCCGTGCCGGCCAGCCCATAGATCCTCTTCAGATCCTGGTCAATCCTTCTCTCGAGACCATCCTTGAAGGATACCCTATCCTCTAGGGGAAGAGTGACATGTTCAGCCAGCCGCATTAGGGCAGCGTCTACAAGGGGAGCATTCTCTAGGTACTTCACCTCTTCCGACTTGAAGGGGTACAATCTGGAGGCTTTATTAACCATAGAGGACTTCCTGTCCGTTTTACTCCATTCCTCATCTATAATATCTTTCAGCTCTGAAAGGAGCGGGAAACTTGAACGTTCTTTTCCAAGGTGTTTGAAGAATTTCTTCTGTTTAGCCGGAGGAGTAGCGGGATCCTCCCATTTAAGGGCCTCTTTGATTGCTTTAATTAAAGGTGACACCATGTTGAAGTCAAAGCCTCCGATTTCCTCTTCTTCCTGAGGATCGTCATCTGAGGAATCAAGAGAGGCCGCATAAGGCTGAGACGTGCCCGGGTCTTCACAGGCCTCATCAGCCGGGGGGCCAGACAGAGAAGTAGACTGGCTCAGCGTGTGGGGCGAATCCAGCTCTTTCAGGGATTGCTGTACCACACGTTTAACTAGAGATTCCAAGTGTTGGTTCTCTGTTTCCTTTTCCCTGACCGCCCGGGCATAGCACCGATCACATAGTGATTTGCCCTCCGGAACTCTTGTTCCACATCCCCAGCAGGCTCTTCGATCAGAGAGGCTGTCATGGCTTTGGGAACGGTGTCTGGAGGAGGAATGAGATCGTCTCCCCTGGTGGTGGTCTCCAGATGCAGAGTCTCGTCTGGATCTTGAAGGAGACTGGCGTTGTGGCCTGGCAAGGTCTTTATCATTCTGGACCGAAATCTGAGGGTCCGATCTAGAAGGGCTGGAGGAAAAAACACAGTAGGGAAGGGGAAATGATGGGACCAACATCAGATAACGCATATACCATGCGGCTGACTTTCCACCCCTCCCCTCTTAAGCACATACCTTGTGCGAGAGGGCTGGCCACTTAAAGGCGGTGAATTATCCATGATTTGCAGAAGAAGTGCGACACAATGCAGCTGGTCTGCAAAAAGAAAAAATGGCCTGAATGGGCCAACAAACCAGTAAGGAGGAGTCCTTCGCCCCAAAGCAATTACAACATATCATCATAGATCAAAGGAGAAAAATTTTCCTCCGCCCTTCTCTATTTTTTTTTTTTCAACACGAATTGCACTTAGTAAAATATATACATTTTTTTTTTTTTTTAAATTTTCAACACACACAAAGTATACCTATGTGCTGCAAACACTCACCTTAGAGTTGACCAGAGCTGGGCATGGGGAAGACCGCTCCACTCCCGTTCACTGTGAGGGAAATCCCACTGTGAGGGAGTCTCAGAGCGGTATTTGAAGCTCCCCGCCCGTGACGTCACCGTCCACGACGCGCCTGCGCCATAGGTTGGCGTTCGTACCGCGCATGCGCGGTTCCAGAGCATTACGCCGTATTACGCATGCGCGAGCCAAGCCTCGGTCTCGAGGAGGCTACTGCGCATGCGCGAACGGCGCAGACGCGGTTCCCGGAAGTGCTGAGGCAAGCTGGAACGCACCAGCGCTCCAGCCGCCATGAGGCGCGGAAAAGGACCCAAAAGCGACCAGTCTCACTGAAGTAGAGGCCGGAGATACCAGGGGAAAGACAGGATACACAGAGAAACACTGCCATGGAGACACAAACAATGCTTCCGACCTTGCCAGCCGTTGATACGTCCAGAAGTTTTCGGCATACAGAGGCAACCATCCCTACACCACAAGGGGAAAACCTTCAGCCTCAGACGCTACTTGCCTGCCCGTGGCTGGGCCCTGAGCTGCACCGCAAGAGGTATGCCATAATCCTGGATCCGTTCGACCGGATGTGAACATCTTGAGTAGGTCCATTGGAGGAGGACAAAAAAGGTACGCAGTAGCTAGTGGTGAGTACTCTTTTATGGGAATGGGGTCCTATAGCATTGGAGAGGAGGCGGGGTTAACCCACACGTAGGCTGCCATGGAGTCTGTCAGGAAAGAAAGCTTTTTCTTTTCTGCAACAGAGGTATACTGTATTAATAGTATCAAATGCTATGCAATGTAAATTCCCCTAATGAAGGAAGGCCAGGATTCAACTGGATTCGAGGCTATTCCCACACTGGAGAAGGGACTTTAAATGTGCCAAGCAAGTGAGAAACCAAATAATATATCCAAAAAACCCTTACGTCATAAAAACATCAGTTTTATTGTATCTTGTTAAAAGATGCCATCTAGATTAAAATCAACAGTACAAAACAATCAGACAAATGTACATAGGTATAGCAAGTGTGTGACATCCAACGCTTTTCGCTACATATGCTTCTTCAGGAGTAACGCTCTAAAGATGGCTACAAAAGTAATAAGAAAAAATCAGGTCATCAAAAAACAGATATGAAGAAACATAACACATTTATAATGATACATAAACTATATTAGCTAGGGGGGGACCTCAGGAAAAAAAGGGGGGAGGAGGGAGAAAAGAAGAGGAGGAGGATGGGAGAGGGGGAGGGGGGAGAGGAAGGGGCAAGGGAGAAGAAGAAAAAAAAGAAGGTAAAAATAAAACAGAAGGCAGGGGCAGGGAAAGTATTCAATGGGGGACATCAAATGAATAAGGGGCCAACAAACATGCACCCCAGGGAGTATTGCAAAAGAAGCGTAACTCCCACTTACCCAAGTGAAGTGTCTTAAACATTAAAAAAACAAAATCATATGCATAACCCTCCATCCCAGGGTAGGAACCGGTAAAGTAGCCCAGAAGCACCACACTTACGGGCCAAGAAAGTGGGATTACATATCTGAAAAATAAATAGACACTAAACTTCCAAAAATTCAATATAATAAACAAACGCCACCTCCACAGTGGCAATACTAGAAATAATAATAATTAAAAGAAAAACAGCTCATAAGCAACTCCAAACTGCAAGGGCTCCCTGTATATTTACATACCTCAAAAACTTTATATCCAGGATGACACTGTTCCAAAAGATGGATAGTTAAAAAGACCCCTGAGAGGAAAATGCAGGGATGGACATCCAAGACAAATGTGTGGCTGAACCCACTATACTATAGGAAGACAATAAGGCTCCATTCACACTAGCGCGTTTTTTGATGCATTTTGCAGAAATGCATGGGGATTTTTTAACATGGGTTCCTATGGAACATGTTCACATCAATGCCTTTTTGTACCTCTGCATTTTTGGAAAGGGTCAGGGACTTTTTTTCATGCAAAATGCAGCGTTTTGCATGTAATAGAATTCAATGGACCAGCATCAAAAACGCAAGTGCAGCATTTTTGCTGCGTTTTTACAGCGTTTTTGATGCGTTTTTGATGTTTTTTTGGCATTTTTTTTTTAAATTTGTTTTTAGACTGTATACAGTCTAAAAAAAACTGTAAAAAAAAAAAACGCAAAATGCGGCAAAAACGCTACAAAAACGCTGCTCAAAAACGTGGCAAGCATCACAAAAAAAACTCCAAAAACGCTCAAGAGCAACATGCATAGATGTGAATCGAGCCTAAGGCTCGATTCACACTAGCGCGTTTTTTGATGCATTTTGCATTTTGCAGAAATGCACGGGAATTTTTTAACATGGGTTCCTATGGAACATGTTCACATCAATGCTTTTTTGTTTCTTTGCGTTTTTGGAAAGGGTCGGGGACTTTTTTTCATGCAAAATGCAGCGTTTTGCATGTAATGGATTTCAATGGACAAGCATCAAAAACGCAAGTGCACCGTTTTTGCAGCGTTTTTGATGCATTTTTGGTGCGTTTTTGGTGCGTTTTTGCCGTTTTTTTTTTTGTTTTTTTTTTACATTTTTTTTTAGACTGTAAAAAAAACTGTAAAAAAAAAAACGCAAATCGCGGCAAAAACGCGGCAAAAAGCATTAAAACTGCATAGGTGTGAATCCAGCCTAAGGCCCCTTTCACACTGGGGCGGTGGGGGCGTCGGCGGTACAACAGCGCTATTTTTAGCGCTGCTGTACCGTCGTTCTAGCAGCGGTATTCGGCCGCTAGCGGTGCAGTTTTAACCCCCCCGCTGGCGGCCGAAAAAGGGTTAAATCCCTCGTACAGCGCGGCTATAGCCGCGGTATTACAGCGGTATAGCCGCGCTGTCCCATTGATTTCAATGGGCAGGAGCGGGGAAGGAGCGGTGAATACACCGCTCCTTCCCCGCTCCAAAGAAGCGGTTTGCAGGACTTTTTTCACCGTCCTGTCACCGCAGCGCTTCAGTGTGAAAGCCCTCGGGCTTTCACACTGAACAAACAGCGGCAGCTGTTTAGGGGCGGTTTTCAGGCGGTATTTTTAGCGCAAAACCGCCCCAGTGTGAAAGGGGTCTAAAGCTGGCCATACACCTATAGATTATCTGCAGATATTCTATGGTTAGATAGAAAATGTGCAACAGATCTCTCCATGTTCGCTAAACTGTGTGGATGGAGGAATCTCCCACTTTTTCCATCTAACCATAGAAAATCTGCAGATAATCTATAGGTGTATGGCCAGCCTAAGGCTCGATTCACACCTATGCATGTTGCTTTTGAGCGTTTTTGGAGGGTTTTTTTTCATGCTTGCCACGTTTTTGAGCCGCGTTTTTGCCGCGATTTTGCCGCGATTTGCGTTTTGCGTTTTTTTTTGTTTTTTTTTTTTTTACATTTTTTTTTTACAGTCTTAAAAAAAATTAAAAAAAAAAAAATTAAAAAAAAACGGCAAAAACGCATCAAAAACGCATCAAAAACGCTGCAAAAACGCTGCAAAAATGGTGCACTTGCGTTTTTGATGCTTGTCCATTGAAATCCATTACATGCTGCATTTTGCATGAAAAAAAGTCCCCGACCCTTTCCAAAAATGCAGAGAAACAAAAAGGCATTGATGTGAACATGTTCCATAGGAACCCATGTTAAAAAATTCCCGTGCATTTCTGCAAAATGCAAAATGCATCAAAAAACGCGCTAGTGTGAATCGAGCCTAAGGCTCGATTCACACCTATGCATGTTGCTTTTGAGCGTTTTTGGAGGTCTTTTTTTCATGCTTGCCGCGTTTTTAACATGCGTTTTTGCCGCGTTTTTGCCGCGTTTTTGCCGCGATTTGCGTTTTGCGTTTTTTTTTTTTTTTTTTTTTACATTTTTTTTACAGTCTAATAAAAAATTAAAAAAAAATTAAAAAAAAAAAAAAAAAAAAAAAGGCAAAAACGCATCAAAACGCTGCAAAAACGCTGCAAAAACGGTGCACTTGCGTTTTTGATGCTTGTCCATTGAAATCCATTACATGCAAAACGCTGCATTTTGCATGAAAAAAAGTCCCCGACCCTTTCCAAAAACGCAGAGATACAAAAAAGCATTGATGTGAACATGTTCCATAGGAACCCATGTTAAAAAATTCCCGTGCATCTCTGCAAAATGCAAAATGCATCAAAAAACGCGCTAGTGTGAATCGAGCCTAATGCCGCGTACACACGAGCGGACATTACGGCGGACTTTGCCCGGCGGACTGGATTTCGTCGGACAATTCGATGTGTGTGGGCTCCAGCGGACTTTGTTTTCTCAAAAGTTCGACGGAATTAGATTTGAAACTTGTTTTAAATTTATCCGTTGAAATCGAGTCCGGTCGAAAAGTCCGCCGTCTGTATGCTAGTTCGACGGACAAAAAGCCACGCTAGGGCAGCTATTGGCTACTGGCTATGAACTTCCTTGTTTTAGTCCGGTCGTACATCATCACGTACGAATTCGACGGACTTTGGTGGATTGTGTGTAGGCAAGTCCGTTCATTCACAAAGTCCGTCGGAAAGTACGTCGAAAAGTCCGCCGGGCAAAGTCCGCCGTAATGTCCGCTCGTGTGTACGCGGCATTAGGCTCGATTCACACCTATGCATGTTGCTTTTGAGCGTTTTTGGAGGTTTTTTTTCATGCTTGCCACGTTTTTGAGCCGCGTTTTTGCCGCGATTTTGCCGCGATTTGCGTTTTGCGTTTTTTTATTTTTTATTTTTTTACATTTTTTTTTACAGTCTTAAAAAAAATAAATAAATATATAAATAAATTAAAAAAAAAACAAAAAAAACGGCAAAAACGCACCAAAAACGCATCAAAAACGCTGCAAAAACGGTGCACTTGTGTTTTTGATGCTTGTCCATTGAATTCTATTACATGCAAAACGCTGCATTTTGCATGAAAAAAAGTCCCTGACCCTTTCCAAAAATGCAGAGAAACAAAAAGGCATTGATGTGAACATGTTCCATAGGAACCCATGTTAAAAAATTCCCGTGCATTTCTGCAAAATGCAAAATGCATCAAAAAACGCGCTAGTGTGAATGGAGCCTTAGGCTCGATTCACACCTATGCATGTTGCTTTTGAGCGTTTTTGGAGGTTTTTTTTTCATGCTTGCCACGTTTTTGAGCCGCGTTTTTGCCGCGATTTTGCCGCGATTTTGCCGCGATTTGCGTTTTGCGTTTTTTTTTTTTTTTTTTTTTTTACATTTTTTTTTACAGTCTTAAAAAAAAATTAAAAAAAAAAAAAATTAAAAAAAAAAAAACCAAAAAAAAAAAACGGCAAAAACGCATCAAAAACGCACCAAAAACGCTGCAAAAACGCTGCAAAAACGGTGCACTTGCGTTTTTGATGCTTGTCCATTGAAATCCATTACATGCAAAACGCTGCATTTTGCATGAAAAAAAGTCCCCGACCCTTTCCAAAAATGCAGAGAAACAAAAAGGCATTGATGTGAACATGTTCCATAGGAACCCATGTTAAAAAATTCCCGTGCATTTCTGCAAAATGCAAAATGCATCAAAAAACGCGCTAGTGTGAATCGAGCCTAAAAGAGAGTTAGCTTTCCACATACCTTCACTTCAAACGTCTGCCATAGATCGTGTTTGCCTCATACACTGGGAAAAATTAGCATTTACTTTAATTGATGGGGGTATTTATATAGCTGGAAGGATGCTAATCTTTCCCAGTGTATGAGGCAAACACAGTCTATGGCAGATGTTTGAAGTGAAGCTAACTCCATTTTTGGACTGGTGATTGTTGGTAATGCTCTCTATGTCTCTCATTGATATGGGTGTCTTATTGTCTTCCTATAGTAAAGTGGGTTCAGTTACACATTAGTCTTGGATGTCTTTCCCTGCATTTTCCAGGAGCTGTGGCGGCCCGTGCATGCGCCGCCCTCCCTATTCATGTGCCCGGCCCCTTTCAGGATGCCGGACACATGAAATACTATGGCAGGGATAGGCGAGGGGTGTGTATTTTGAAGCACGTGATTAGAGCCAGATGCTCTAATAGGCTTCAAAATAGGGTAGCTCGGGCGCAAAGCACTGCGTCCCGATCCCACCCTGTTGTGTGGCATAGCGAATGAATTTTCATGACTATTGGATAACAGATGTCTATTACCTCTGATAAAATCCTTATACTCCTACTCCAAATAAATAAGACCACACCAGCTTTTTGGAGTAATAAAAAAGGCCGTAGCAGCCTACTTTATTTTAACAAAACCTTTTTCTATAAAATTATAAAATATATAAAATATAAAATTCTGTCATCAGAAAAAACAATAACCAAAAACATCTGTTATACAACCTGTTATTTCAAAAGAGCGTTGGTCTGAGCAATCGCTTAGCAAAACAAACTGATGGCCATAACAACTATCGCACTGTAGCCCCAATCCAAAATCTCCAATAGGCCTCAAGCCGACAAGCTGGCTCAGAGACGGCCGTGACCACAGTGCCCCATATCACTTCCCGGCTAACCTCCGTTAACCGGGAACCAAAAAACCTCCGGACCCATATCAACGTTGGATCCCCACTCTTACTTTTTTGCCATCTTCCTTCCTTTTTGCCCAGACCAACGCCCGCCACAGCATCCCAATAGTAACACCTTACTCTTGGGTGCCCCTCCACACCCGAATAGCTCGCTGTATTCCATCCTGCAAGCCTAGAGTCCACAAATCTGTACCCACATCGTTGAGGTGTACCCCATCGCGTCTCAGATACCTCCATGTCTCGAATTCCAATTCCCTATGCCGTATAGCCAACCCCCCATTACCGACCACAAACTTACTAATTTCCCTGTTGATCTTCCTCCTGGCTCTGTTCACACCCTCCACTGACCTGGCCATTCTCCAAGACATCCTGGCGACCATGTCTGACCATATAATGATCATCTGCGGGAATTCCTTCATCAATCGCCAGATGTCAAATTTGATATCTCGCGTGATGTCAATCATCGAGCGAATGCCTAAATCGTTCCCGCCAACATGTATCACCAGGACATCCGGAGGTCCCTCTCTGTTTGCATAGCGCTGTACCTCCTGTACCAACCTACCCCACAACATCCCCGGTATACCAAACCACTTTATATACACTTCCCTTCTATCAAAACTTATCTGTCTACCCTCAGGCCGCGCGTCTCCCCTCCGCGCCCCCCAACATACATAAGAATGGCCCATAATCCAGACCATTCTCGGCGCTGCACCTGTAATTAGAAGAAAACAAAACACTATTCTCAACATTGACTATTCCAATTATAATCCTGGCCATAACAGATAACTATAAATCCCATGCCCCATATAACCGACAGAAAACCCCACTCTACCACCTACAATTTTACTGCCAGCTGTGGCCGCACATAAGATTGAAATCTGTTAGATTCCCACCGCCCAATGCTTTTTATTACCTCCACATCCATCCCCAACCTGGCCGCTTCAGTCGCAGCTCCTATCCTAAATGAGTGGGATGAAAAATCCTTCTCTTCCAGCCCCAGTCCCTGCAAACATTTCTTCAACACAGCAATAAACTGAAAACGTGATAACAAAGTACCATTTGAATGCATTAACAGGGGGCCTGTAAAATCCGGCCTAACCTTCAAGAATTCCCTGACCGTGCTCACCGGGCACAGGGGGGAACCGTGAATGGGATAAATTCTCACCATCCTGCCTCTTCCCCCCTGATCCGTCTTAGATTTCCTCAAAAATATCGATACCCCCTCCGCTTCTAGTTGCACCTCCTGTAACCCAATTCCCCCTTGAACCTTTTTGGAAGGACTGACCAGTTCCCCTATCCGAAATGCCCCAAAAAATGCCAACACAAAAGCAACCTTAAACAAAGTAACTTCGTATTCAGATGAGCAAACCACACCCAACTGATCCACAATACCCCCCAGAATCTCAAAAGTTACCGGTCTCCTCGAATCGCGCTTGACCACTGCCCTCCTATAACCCTTCAACGCTTGTCTTACCCAAAAACCCTTAGTCACGTCGGGCTGCCCTTGTAGCTTGAAAAGGAAAGCCAAACCAGCCAACTGTGTATTCATTACTGACACTGACACTCCCTCGTCCAATTTCTTTGCCACATAGTACAGCAATAACGAACTTAATCCTTGCCCTACGGGCTTCTCCCCTAACTCTTGTCCAAATGACATCCATTCCCGCCATACCTTATTGTATGCTGCCCATGTACTCCCACTTACCGACCGCTTAATCCAGCCCTCTACGATGCCAGCGCAATCTCCCACAGCCAGTCTGGACAAGGTACCCCCTGTTGCTCCGCGTCCGGCGCCAAATCTCGGAACCTGTCCCACTGGAAGCGAGACAGTGCATCAGCAATGACGTTTTCCACCCCCGGCAAGTGCACAGCATGAATGAAAACATTCAGTTGTAGACATCTTAAGACTAAGTGCTGCAGCAGCCTGATCACCGGCGGAGATGACGCCGTGACCCTGTTTATCACTTGCACCACCCCCATATTGTCCCCATGAAAACGCACTTTCAGATCCCTGAACGATGCACCCCATAGCTCCACTGCCAGAACTACCGGAAACAATTCCAGCAGAACCAGGTTCCTCGTGAAGCCCTCGTCTATCCAAGATTGTGGCCATGGACCCGCGCTCCATTTTCCTTGAAAAAACGCCCCAAAACCTGTTGCCCCTGCGGCGTCTGTAAACAATTCCAAGTCAAAATTGCTGACTGGTCCTGACATCCACATTGCCCTGCCATTAAAGGATTCCAGAAAGGTATGCCATACCCTCAGATCCTCCCTATGCGTTTTCCCCAAACGCACGAAATGTTTTGGTGACTTTACCCCACTCGTGCTGGCCGCCAGCCGGCGACTGAACACTCTCCCCATCGGAAGTATGCGGCAAGCAAAATTCAGTTTGCCCAACACCGATTGCAACCTACGCAGTTGTACCTTTTTAATTCCTATCAACCCGGCCACCTCTTTTTTCAAATCCTCCAATTTGTCAGCAGGCAATCTACATTCCATGGCTTCTGAATCTAGCACAATCCCCAAAAACGTGATGACCGCGCAGGGCCCCTCCGTTTTGTCATCCGCCAATGGAATGCCAAACCTGCCTGCTATATGCTGCAATGAAGCTAGCAACACCGCGCATACTCTAGAAGATGCCGGGCCTATGCATAGAAAATCATCCAAGTAGTGAATTATCGAATTCACCCCGGCTACATCCCTTACCACCCACTCCACAAAGGAGCTGAATTGCTCAAATATCGCACACGACACCGAGCAACCCATTGGTAGGCATTGATCGACATAGAATCCGTCATTCCAATGGCACCCGAGCAACCGGAAACTATCCGGATGAACCGGCAGCAGTCGAAACGCTGACTCTATATCTGCCTTAGCCATCAATGCACCTTTTCCATAGTGTCTCACCCACCTTACCGCAGCATCAAAAGACGTATACGTCACCGAGCATGCTTCTTGGTCTATGGCATCATTCACGGATCCTCCTTTTGGGAAGGACAAGTGGTGAATGAGCCTGAATTTGTTGGGTTCCTTTTTGGGCACCACGCCCAGCGGAGATACCACCAAATCAACTATAGGTACTACTGGGAAAGGGCCACTCATTCTACCTAAAGCCACTTCCTTCTGCAGTTTCTCTGAAACCACTTCCGGATGTTGCAGGGCCGACTTTAAATTTTTTGGGCACCGGGGGAGTCACCGATAAACCACATGGAATCCTAAAACCTAACGTAAATCCATCTTCTAATAGTGATGCTGCCTTTCTGTCTGGGTACTTACCGAGAAACGGCCGCATCCTTTCCACCATCACCGGCGTCCTCCCTTTTGTTCCCAGCCTCTCCTTGTCGACCTTTTCCCTGCTTAAAACATCTGGATGATGGATGTGTTCCCCCGCAGCCTGAACACTCATGCTTGAACTTACATGTTCCTCCAAACTTACAGGATCCTGAGTTATATTGCCAGCAAACCCCTTTTTTGTTTCCAGCCGAATGTCCCTGGGCGGACGGTCCACCGGCTCCCCCTTGAAAAAACTGATTCGGCGCCCTCGCCGTCGTCATCAAGCGCATCCATAGGCTGATGTCCTTATGGTCCCAACGTAGCTCTGAGCGAACTGCTCTCCTCTGCCTGAACTGTTCGTCGTATCGCAACCATGCTGTACCTCCATATACTCTATACGCTTCCCCTATCGCATCTTGATAGCAGAAAAGCGCCGAACAGTGTTCCGGTTGCTTCTCCCCTATCACACTTGCCATGATCGCGAACGCTTGTAACCAATTTGTAAATGTCCTGGGTATCAGCCTATACCTCCTCTTTTCCTCATCTTCCTTTTTGGAGTCGTCCGGCTTGACTCTATCAAGATTGAACTTCTCCAAGGGCAGTAACGAAAATATTTCCACATACTCACCCTTCCATAACTTTTCCCGCACTTCTTGTTTCAAGTGCGCTCCTAACGGCCCCTCGTAGCACACATACACTTCGCAGCGCGCCGCGTCCGCCAGCCTGATGATATCCTTCCTCGCCGCAGCCTCCCCTGTCGGCGCTGCTTTTTCCTTCCCTTGCGCAACTCCACTCCCCGTGGCTTGCTGAGCAGGCGCCGCGACCACAGCTGAAACCTCTTTGGTCGGGTCCCCCCCAGTACTTCCTAAATCCTTCCCTGCCTGCTGTACCCATGCAGCTCCCGGACCTTCTACCGGCTTCTCTGCAGCCTCCAACCTCTGCACCAGTTCTTTTATGCCTGTTAGAAACCCCAGGAAACCCGGAGTACCCACCCCTATAGCAGACCCCACCATGCTTTTTTCTAACCCCCCAGCCCCAGTTGCTACACATGATGCATCATTTAAACTAGACATTGTAATGACCTGTGCTGGCTCACCTGGCTGCATAGGTGTCGCCCCATCAGCCGACCGTCTGCTCTCCTCAGGCCCCATCCTCCTGGGCAGGGGGGCCGCCTCCTCCTCTGATCCGGACTCCTCATCTCTTACGCTCCGACCCGACTCTTCACCTGCATCCGACGGAGGCCCGCCCGGGATGTGAACTGCAGCTGCCGCATTGCTCGCCATCCTTCCCCTCCTCCGCGCAGCGAAACCTCCTGTGGACTTCCGGATCGCCTTCCCAGGACCGGTGTGGGCTACCTCAGTCCTGCCAGCCTCCGCTCCTGCAGTTGTTAGGCCAGCCCTGTTTCTCTCTCCCCTCTGCCTTTCCCCTGCCGCCGAATTAGAAGGCCCGGGGATCCCTCCAGGCAGTGCAGTTGCCGCGATGGCGGAGCTCCCCGCCGTCATCCTGGGGGCGGGGCTTGCGCTCTCCGTGTGTCTCCTATTAGTAGGCCTCACTGTGGCCGGTTCCCTGGCCTGCCTCTGCTCCTGTCCCGCCGGGGCCGCACGCCCGCTGACCCGCTCTCTTCCCGCTGGCCGTTTCGCCGGTGGTCCCCCCGGGAGTCTGGAAGACAGACTACCCGAGTGCCGCTGCGCTGGCGTCATGCGGTCCGGAGAGAACCGCTCAGGCGGACGAGAGCGGCGTGCTCTGGTGCCGCTTCTCTCTCCCCCACTTGCCTGCATCGTGGAGCCTTGTAGTGCGGCTGCGATCATCTCCTGGAGCCACTCAGCACCCCGCACTGCTGCTTCTTCCCGCAACTGGGCCATGAGCCCCTCTAATTCAGCCATGTTGGTAGCACAACCTTCCTGAGAACTTTCCTAATCTTTCTGTTGTCCCTCCCAGGGCGGGAACCCCTTTTAACTAGTTCCTCCCCTGCTCCTCCCTCCCCCTCGGCTCCACATTCACAACATAACCTTAACCCATTACACTGCTACCACTGTCATGTGCGCCCTTCGCATACATCATTGCATGCTGTTGCTCCAGGCTTTTCTTTATTTTCACACTAACGTTCCTCCCTGCCAATCAGCAGGCAGGTCAGTGAGACCTGTCTCCCGATTGGCCAAAGCATTAGGCAATCCTATTGGATGCCTAACGCTTTGGCCGAAGAGAAGACATGGCGGAGGAAGCCTGAGGAGCCAAGCGGACACAGGAGCCGCAGCCGCCACTTTCCGCCAAGGAGGAGAGCCGCCAAGGAGGAGAGCCACCAAGGAGGAGAGCCGCTGCTTCCCGCCAAGGAGCAGAGCCGCTGAGGAGAGCCCCATCACTCCAGGAGAAGAGCAGAGCCCCGCCACATGTAAATGCCGCCGGACTGGCCGCGGGGGGGTTAGTAAAGTGACAGCCGAGCTGGGGGACACGCCTGGCTGCATTTGATGGGCACAAATGGCTGCATATGACGGGCACAAGTGGCTGCATATGATGGGCACATTGGATGAGCACAAGTGGCTGCATTTGATTGGCACACGTGGCTGCATATACTGGGCACAATGGCTGCATTTGATGGGCACAGTGAGGCTGCAATTGATGGGGGGGGCAGTATTTTTCAGTTTGTTTGCGCCCCACCAAACATTTTCAGCACCAGCCGCCACTGCTCAGGAGTCTTTTTAACTATCAATCTTTTGGAACAGTGTCATCCTGGATATAAAGTGTTTGAGGTGTGTAAATATACAGGGAGCCCTTGTAGTTTTGAGTTGCTTATTAGTTTTTTATTATTATTATTATTATTATTATCATTTCTAGTATTGCCACTGTGGAGGTGGTGTTTGTTTATTATATTTATTTTTTAGAAGTTTATTGTCTTTATTTATTTTTCAGATATGTAATCCCACCTTGAAGAAATGGATTCTAGACAGCGGCACTCCAATAAAAGCCTTTATTGTAATGAATAGTCAACGTTCATGTGACAACAGAAACAGGACAAACAACTGACGCTTTTCACAACATCATTGTTGCTTAGTCATAGCTATAACAAAGCTACAATGATGTTGTGAAATGCTTTACAATAAAGGCTTTTATCCAGAATCCATTTCTTCAATATTGCTCATGCTGAGCCTGCATCTGGCTTCCACTTTGAGGAGGTTGTTTTCTTCAGTACACCACCTGGAGCGGTTCGCCCTCATGTAGTCCCACCTTCTTGGCCCATAAGTGTGGGGCTTCTGAGCAACTTTACAGGTTACTAGGGATGAGCTTCGTGTTCGAGTCGAACCCATGTTCGACTCGAACATCGGCTGTTCGGTCGTTCGCCGAATTGCGAACGATATGGGCCGTTCGCGCCAAATTCGTGTGGCGCGTCACGGCCCATAATTCACTGCGGCATCGCAGTGCATTGCTGGCTGATGATTGGCCAAGCATGCACTATGACCCGCATGCTTGGCCAATCACAGCGCCGTCAGTAGAGAGAGCTGTAATTGGCCAAAGCCAGGGTGGCTTTGGCCAATTATGGCTCAGGGGATTTAGTACACGCCCCACACTATATAAGGCCGCCTGCACGGCGGCCCTGTGTAGTGTGTGTTCCGGTGTGCTGAGAGATAGAGAGAGAGAGAGACAGTGTCATTTGATTTGAGTTAGATAGATTAGGCAGAACAGTCAGTCAGTTAGCTGCACTTACAGTGTATTGTGTATATATATGCATCCCAGGTGTTGCATATATATATATACACTGTATTCAGTTTAGCTAGATCCGTTCCTGTTATCTTCTATCTAGACTATTTACATTTGGTGCAGTGCGTTCTGCTCACAGTGTTCAGCTAGATCCGTTCCTGCTATTTACATTTAGTGCAGTGCGTCCTGCTCACAGTGTTCAGCTAGATCCGTTCCTGCTATTTACATTAAGTGCAGTGCGTCCTGCTCACAGTGTTCAGCTAGATCCGTTCCTGTTATTTACATTTAGTGCAGTGCGTCCTGCTCACAGTGTTCAGCTAGATCCGTTCCTGCTATTTACATTTAGTGCAGTGCGTCCTGCTCACAGTGTTCAGCTAGATCCGTTCCTGCTATTTACATTTAGTGCAGTGCGTCCTGCTCACAGTGTTCAGCTAGATCCGTTCCTGCTATTTACATTTAGTGCAGTGCGTCCTGCTCACAGTGTTCAGCTAGATCCGTTCCTGCTATTTACATTTAGTGCAGTGCGTCCTGCTCACAGTGTTCAGCTAGATCAGTTCCTGCTATTTACATTTAGTGCAGTGCGTCCTGCTCACAGTGTTCAGCTAGATCTGTTCCTGCTATTTACATTTAGTGCAGTGCGTCCTGCTTAGGGTGGCCACGTGTCCCGGATTGCCCGGGATTGTCCCTTATTTCAGATTTTTGTCCCGTGTCCCGGGTACCTCCATTCCGGGACAATACAGTGTCCCGGAATGAAAAAAAAACCACACCGCCGGCTGGCACCAGTCCGACTCCGTCTCCGAGTCCGCCACCCTTATAATCATTAAACAGTAACACACACATCATATGCGCAGCTTAACTGGTTGCTAGGCTAGGGCCGCCCGCCCCGCGTCTAGCAACCAGTGACGTCAGCTGGCACCGTCCGTCACGTGGGAGTCAGTGAAGTGGGTACACGCTACGGCTGAGCAGCGCCAGCGCGCCTCCGAGAGAGAGAGCAGCCGCCAGCCTGCCACACTTACTAGCCTGCCCTGTGCCCACCAGTGATGTCACAGACAATCAGAATCAGACAGGCCGGGAGCGAAGCCTGCGCTTAGTACTGCATAACTCTCTGCAGTCTGCACCCATCTCGGCACCCCCCCGGACCCGCCCCTCCTCCTCCGGCGCCCAGCGGCATTTAGCAGGGACTGGTCTGGTATGACCTTTGCTCTCCAGTGTCAGCCCGCCCGCTGTCAGCTAGGAATGGATGTGCCCGACTGCTGCTACTGCTTAAGTGGCAGGCGGAGGGTCCGGTGATGACATGAGAAGAAGGCAGAAGTGGCTGAAGCTGTCAGGCTGACTGAAGAGGAACATGCAGTGTCCAGACTCCAGTCCTGGATCTTCTCCTCCCTGCACTTCACCACAAAGACCGAGGACATGTGCTGCAGGAAGTGATTGACACCTACTACAAGGATATGCAGTAATTCAGGTACATGGGGACATACTACACCATAGGCTGGACCGGGCTTATGTCAGGGCTGTGACAGGGAGAGAGCAAGCAGGACTTGAATAGGGTGGCCATGAGGTGAGGGGTGTGCTCTGCTTCTCCTAACATTGACATGGCCATCACTCCTCAGGACTCTCTGCAGAGGGCACTCTGGAAGTACTATCTGTGTGCCTCCAGAGTGCCCCCTTACTTCCTCCAGAGTGCTCCCTAACTTCTTCCAGAGTGCTCCCTTACTTCCCCCCCCTTACTTTCTCCAGAGTGCCCCCTTACTTCCTCCAGAGTGCTCCCTAACTTCTTCCAGAGTGCTCCCTTACTTCCCCCCCCCTTACTTTCTCCAGAGTGCCCCCTTACTTTCTCCAGAGTGCCCCTTTACTTTCTCCAGAGTGCCCCTTAGTACAGCAGTACTAAGGGGGCACTCTGAAGGGGGATGTAAGGGGGCACTCTGAAGGGAGATGTAAGGGGGCACTCTGGAGGAGGATGTAAGGGGGCACTCTGGAGGAGGATGTAAGGCACACTCCAGAGGATGTAAGGAGACACTAAGGGGGCACCCCGGGGGATGTAAGGGGGCTCTGACTAAGTTAGTACCGCCAGAGTGCCATCTTACATCCCCCCTTACAACCTCCAGGGTGCCCCCTTAGTGCCTCCAGAGTGCCCCTTTACTTCCTCCAGAGTGCCCCCTGACATCCTTCGGAGTGCCCCACCACCAAGGTGCTATAGCAGTGGCTGACAGACTATCAGAAGGTGGTATTGCACTCCTCTCCTGTATATATTACCCACCGCCATACACTCCGCACTCCTCTCCTGTACATATTACCCACCGCCATACACTCCGCACTCCTCTCCTGTACATATTACCCACCGCCATACACTCCGCACTCCTCTCCTGTACAGATTACCCACCGCCATACACTCCGCACTCCTCTCCTGTACATATTACCCACCGCCATACACTCCGCACTCCTCTCCTGTACATATTACCCACCGCCATACACTCCGCACTCCTCTCCTGTACATATTACCCACCGCCATACACTCCGCACTCCTCTCCTGTACATATTACCCACCGCCATACACTCCGCACTCCTCTCCTGTACATATTACCCACCGCCATACATTCCGCACTCCTCTCCTGTACATATTACCCACCGCCATACATTCCGCACTCCTCTCCTGTACATATTACCCACCGCCATACACTCCGCACTCCTCTCCTGTACATATTACCCACCGCCATACACTCCGCACTCCTCTCCTGTACATATTACCCACCTCCATACACTCTGCATTTCCAATTTAACATTACCACATTCTGCACTATATAAGTCATCTCAGACTCTCTTTAACAACACCCCCTTTAAGCAAATATTTAGCGCAATTTAAGACATGTCCACTGTTTACCATGACGCGCTTTGCGCGCCATATTGTTGTTCTTCTTGATGCCTAGGGCCCACTTTTGATCTTGCACACGGGCCCGCTGATTTCATGATACGCTCCTGCCCCAAAAATCGGCAAAAAAAGATGTCAAAAATCATCTTTTTTTAGGGGGGGGGGGGGTGTCCCTGAATGGCAGTTTGGAAATGTGGTCACCCTAGTCCTGCTCACAGTGTTCAGCTAGATCCGTTCCTGCTATTTACATTTAGTGCAGTGCGTCCTGCTCACAGTGTTCAGCTAGATCCGTTCCTGCTATTTACATTTAGTGCAGTGCGTCCTGCTCACAGTGTTCAGCTAGATTCGTTCCTGTTATTTACATTTAGTGCAGTGCGTCCTGCTCACAGTGTTCAGCTAGATCCGTTCCTGCTATTTACATTTAGTGCAGTGCGTCCTGCTCACAGTGTTCAGCTAGATCCGTTCCTGCTATTTACATTTAGTGCAGTGCGTCCTGCTCACAGTGTTCAGCTAGATCCGTTCCTGCTATTTACATTTAGTGCAGTGCGTCCTGCTCACAGTGTTCAGCTAGATCTGTTCCTGCTATTTACATTTAGTGCAGTGCGTCCTGCTCACAGTGTTCAGCTAGATCCGTTCCTGCTATTTACATTTAGTGCAGTGTGTCCTGCTCACAGTGTTCAGCTAGATCCGTTCCTGCTATTTACATTTAGTGCAGTGCGTCCTGCTCACAGTGTTCAGCTAGATCCGTTCCTGCTATTTACATTTAGTGCAGTGCGTCCTGCTCACAGTGTTCAGCTAGATCCGTTCCTGTTATTTACATTTAGTGCAGTGCGTCCTGCTCACAGTGTTCAGCTAGATCCGTTCCTGCTATTTACATTTAGTGCAGTGCGACCTGCTCACAGTGTTCAGCTAGATCCGTTCCTGCTATTTACATTTAGTGCAGTGCGTCCTGCTCACAGTGTTCAGCTAGATCCGTTCCTGCTATTTACATTTAGTGCAGTGCGTCCTGCTCACAGTGTTCAGCTAGATCCATTCCTGCTATTTACATTTAGTGCAGTGCGTCCTGCTCACAGTGTTCAGCTAGATCCGTTCCTGCTATTTACATTTAGTGCTGTGCGTCCTGCTCACAGTGTTCAGCTAGATCCGTTCCTGTTATCTTCCTACTGACAGGCAGGCTTGTCTGGTTACAGTATATAAAGCTACCTGAAGAAAATTACAGGTGTTCTATCCCAGCTTAGTGCAGCTACAGGCCATTAGTATGTCTGGAAGGCCAAGAAGGAGAGGCAGACAGTCACAAGCCAATAAGAGAGGGCAAGCAGGCTCTGTGTCTAGTGCTGGTCGTGGAGACGGTGCATCCTCATCAGCACGTGGCCATGGGACACGCTTGGCCTTTTTTTCAGCAGCTGGCCGTGTTGAGCCGCAACATGCAGAAGACTTGGTCGAGTGGATGACCAAGCCGTCCTCATCCTCCTCATCCTCTCTCACCCATGCCCAGGGTGCTTTGTCTGGCAAAGCAGCGGCCTCTTCCCTCAGCTCAATGTCATCAGTGACTCCTTCCCTAGCTCCACCATGTCCTCCTGAGGATTCCCTCGAACTGTTTGACCACAGTGTTGGGTACATGCTCCAGGAGGATGCCCAGCGTTTGGAAGGCTCTGATGATGATACTGAGCTCGATGAAGGCAGTAACATGAGCACGGACAGAGGGGGTGCCCAAGAAGGACAGCAATCTGGCAGTCATGCTCCCCCTGCTGCAGCATACTGCCAGGTTTGCTCCAGTGATGAGGAGGGAGGGGATGATGAGGTCACTGACTCAACGTGGGTGCCTGATAGGAGAGAGGAGGAGGAGGAGGAGGAGGAGGAGGCGGCACATCACCAACGAGGCAGGATGCCCTCCAGGGGCCAGCCTAAGGGCAGCACATTGACTGCATCACACCCCAAAGCTCCACATGTGCAGGGCGCTGCAGTCTCTGCGCGTTATTCAAAAAGTTCTTTGGTGTGGGCCTTTTTTGAGACGAGTGCATCAGATCGCACCGCTGCTATTTGCAACATATGTCTCAAGCGTATCTCGCGTGGCCAAAACATCTCCCGCTTGGGTACCACATGCTTGACCAGACATATGTTGACCTGCCATGCAGTTCGTTGGCAAGCATATCTAAAAGACCCACACCAAAGAACAAAGAGGATCTCTCCTTGCTCCTCATCAGCTGAGATTTCCAACCCCACTAGACCTTCAGTCCTCTCTGAGACCTGCAGTGAGAGGAATGAAGGTGTAGAATTAGGTGTGTCACAGCCAAGTACTTGTGGGCAATCTGCTTTTGGTACACCGATGTCAGATTGTACCAGGCAAATTTCCCTGCCCCAGCTGCTGCACCGCCGAAAGAAGTTTGCTCCCAGCCATCCACATGCCCAGCGGTTGAATGCTAGCTTGGCAAAATTGCTAGCACTTCAACTGCTGCCTTTTCAGTTGGTAGACTCTGCCCCCTTCCGTGAGTTTGTGAAATGTGCGGTTCCTCAGTGGCAGGTACCCAAACGCCACTTTTTCTCACGGAAGGCGATTCTGGCTCTCTACCGCCATGTGGAAGGCAATGTCCATGCCTCGCTGGACAGGGCGGTCAGCGGTAAGGTGCATATTACCGCTGACTCATGGTCCAGCAGGCATGGACAGGGACGTTACCTAAGTTTCACGGCGCATTGGGTGACTCTGCTGGCAGCTGGGAAGGATGCAGGACAAGGTGCAGTAGTGTTGGAGGTTGTTCCGCCACCACGCCTCCAAAATGCTGATTGTGACACACCTCTCTCCTCCACCCCCTCCTCTTCTTCTTCCTCCATGGCCTCTTCCTCGGAACCAGCGGTGCCCCGTAGGCGTTCAAGGGGCTACGCAAGTACGCAGGCCAAAAGATGCCATGCGGTGCTTGAGCTGGTGTGCTTGGGGGACAGGAGCCACACTGGGGCAGAGGTTCTGTCAGCTCTGCAGGGGCAGGTTCAGAGGTGGTTGACGCCACGCCAACTTAAGGCAGGAATGGTGGTTTGCGACAATGGCACCAACCTCCTCTCTGCCCTCCGACAGGGACAACTGACCCATGTGCCCTGTTTGGCTCACGTCCTTAACTTGGTGGTGCAGCGGTTCTTGGGCAGGTACCCGGGCTTACAGGATGTCCTGAGGCAGGCCAGGAAAGTCTGTGTGCATTTCCGCCGGTCATATAATGCCAGTGCTCGGCTGGCGGACCTCCAAAAGGAGTTTAACCTGCCCAAGAACCGCCTAATCTGTGACATGCCCACCAGGTGGAACTCAACGTTGGCCATGCTGCAGCGGCTGCACACGCAGCAGAGGGCCATCAATGAGTACCTGTGCGACTATGGCACCAGGACAGGGTCAGGGGAGCTTGTTTTTTTTTCCCCACGCCAGTGGGCCATGATCAGGGATGCATGCACTGTCCTGTCACCATTCGAGGAGGCCACGAGGATGGTGAGCACTGACAGTGCATGCATCAGTGACACTGTCCCCCTTGTCCACCTGTTGGAGCACACGCTGCGTGGAATAATGGACAGGGCACTTGAGGCAGAACAGAGGCAGGAAGAGGAGGACTTCCTTAGCTCTCAAGGCCCCCTTTATCCAGACAGTGTTCCTGCGTGCCCGCCGATCACACAGGAAGAGGACGAGGAGGAGGAGGAGGAAGATTGTGTCAGTATGGAGGTGGAGCCTGGCACTCAGCATCAGCAGCAGTCTTTAAGGGATCAGTCCCAAGGAACACATGGACTTGTACGTGGCTGGGAGGAGGTGGCTGCGGACGTTGTTGTCCTTAGTGACCCAGAGGACTCCGGACCGAATGCCTCAGCAAACCTACGCTGCATGGCCTCCCTGATCCTGCAAAGCCTGCGTAAGGATCCTCGTATTCGTGGTATCAAGGAGAAGGACCAATACTGGCTGGCAACCCTCCTTGATCCACGTTACAAGGGTAAGGTTGCGGACCTTATCTTGCCATCGCAGAGGGAGCAGAGGATGAAACATCTTCGGGAGGCCTTGCAGAAAGGTCTGTGCAACGCGTTCCCAGAGACTGGGAGGTTACAAACTCCTGTTTCTGGACAACGTGTTGCTGAGGCTCCGGTCAGTCAAAGAAGGAGCGGTGGAGAAGGTGGCCGTCTGACCGATGCGTTCAGACAATTTTATGGTCCGCAGCCCCAAGGTATGATCGGTTCCAGCAACCATCGCCAGCGTCTGTTTTACATGGTGCAGGAATACCTAGGGGCAAGATCAGACTTGGACACCTTTCCCACCGAAAATCCTCTGGGTTACTGGGTCTTGAGGATGGATCACTGGCCAGAGCTTGCACAGTATGCAATTGAGCTACTGGCCTGTCCTGCATCCAGCGTTCTTTCGGAACGCACATTCAGTGCTGCTGGAGGCGTGGTAACCGATCACAGGGTGCGTCTGTCCACCGACTCGGTCGATCGGCTGACCTTCATAAAAATGAATCAGTCTTGGATCACCACCAGCTACCAAGCACCTGATGGTGATGTAACCGAATAATTTTTTTTGAAATCTCAGATCCCTTCAAAGACTGCCTATGCTGATGCTGAGTGACTATCCCTGAGTAATTATCCTCTTCCTCCTCAATCATCACGCTGATAGCTTGTAAGAACATTTTTGGTTCTGGGCGCCACCACCAGTGCCTAAGGCACAATTTTTCAGCCCCTGTTTAACAGGGGCGTGTAATTACAATTTTTGATGTAATACTTTGCAGCAGGGCTCGTTCCTGCATTCCAACTAGAGTGTCTGTGAGGGGTTGCAGTGTTGTGGCACCAGCACCAGTGCCTAAGGCCCAATTTTTCTGCCCCTGTCTAACAGGGGCGTGTAATTACAATTTTTGATGCAATACTTTGCAGCAGGGCTCGTTCCTGCGTTCCAACTAGAGTGTCTGTGAGGGGTTGCAGTGTTGTGGCACCAGCACCAGTGCCTAAGGCCCAATTTTTCTGCCCCTGTCTAACAGGGGCGTGTAATTACTATTTTTGATGCAATACTTTGCAGCAGGGCTCGTTCCTGCGTTCCAACTAGAGTGTCTGTGAGGGGTTGCAGTGTTGTGGCACCAGCACCAGTGCCTAAGGCCCAATTTTTCTGCCCCTGTCTAACAGGGGCGTGTAATTACAATTTTTGAAGCAATACTTTGCAGCAGGGCTCGTTTCTGCATTCCAACTAGAGTGTATGTGAGGGGTTGCAGTGTTGTGGCACCAGCACCAGTGCCTAAGGCCTAATTTTTCAGCTCCTGCTCAACAGGGGCATGTAATTACAATTCTTGATCTAATATTTCACAGCAGGGCCCTGTGAGGGCTTACAGTGTTTTGGCCACAGCAACACCTAAGGCCCAAATTTCTGCTGAGTATATAGGGCAGGACCCTACTTTCAAACATCTAACTTACAGACGACTCCTACTTGCAAACGGAAGGAGACAACAGGAAGTGAGATGAAATCTACCCCTAGGAAGGGAAATTCTCTCCTGTAAGAGTTAATATGGGAAAACAATTTCTCCTTTCCACTGATGCTTTCCAATCCTTGTTCCACAAAAAAACCCAAATTTTCAAAAAACATTTTTCATTGGGACAAAAAAGTGAGGTGAAATCTTCTGAAGAGGAGGAAAGACAGCAAAACAAATGTCACAGGGGTGATAACCCTTCCCTATGTTTTCCAAAAAGCTTAAAAAAGATTTTTTGGCTGGAGCTAAACACGTTAAAAATGTACCCGTTCAAAATTACAAAGAGATTCTACTTAACAACAAACCTACAGTCCCTGTCTTGTTTGCACTGCCTGTATACTGCTGTTCAGAGTATATAGGGCCTTTCCTTATTTTAATTTGGGTGCGGGGTTCCCCTTAATATCCATACAGGACCCAAAGGGCCTGGTAATGGACTGGGGGGGTACCCATGCCGTTTGTCTCACTGATTTTCATCCATATTGCCATGACCCGACATGACATTAAACCCGCAAGCAGTTTTAAATGAGATTTTTTCCTTTAAAAATGACATTTGGTGCAGGGACTGTTCTAAACATGGGAAACACGCGTCACTTTACAGGCATACTATAGACACCCCCCAGGTACGATATTTAAAGGAATATTTCACTTTTTTTTTTTTACTTTAAGCATCATTAAAATCACTGCTCCCGAAAAAACGTCCGTTTTTAAAAGTTTTTTTTGCATTGATACATGTCCCCTGGGGTAGGACCCGGGTCCCCAAACCCTTTTTCGGACAATACCATGCAAATTAGCCTTTAAAATGAGCACTTTTGATTTCGAACGTTCGAGTCCCATAGACGTCAATGGGGTTCTAACGTTCGTGCGAACTTTCGGTCCGTTCGCGGGTTCTGGTGCGAACCGAACCGGGGGGTGTTCGGCTCATCCCTACAGGTTACCCTGGGATGGAGGGTTATGCATAGGATTTTGTCTTTTTAATTGTTTAAGACACTTCACTTGGGTAAGTGTGAGTTATGCTTCTTTTGCAATACTCCCTGGGGTGCATGTTTTTTGGCCCCTTATTAAATTTGATGTCCCCCTTTGAATACTTTCCCTGCCCTTGCCTGGTGCATAGGGAAGCTGGAATTTAGAGAAAAAAAGTGAACTTGGCCTTTAAGTGAGGAAGGAGAGACCATCAGTAGCCTCTAAAAAGTATAATTATGAAACAAATTGGATGGAGCTGTGATGGTTAATTTAATAAAGTTCTAAAATTTCACCTGTGATTTATGTATACGTTTTCTGGACTAAAATAATTAATTTAACAGAAGAGTGCATTGTATGGCTTTTCTATTTCTTACATGTAAAAATGGAAGTCCATCTCCTTTATATCATTGTTTAAATTCAACACTATCTTTTAAGGTACCAATTTTACATCTTGCTATCTCCCCTATTACATTCTGGTTTTAGTATAATACTAATTCTGGTTTTAGTACAAAATTTAGATAGCATTACTGGTGGTAAAAGGATAGTGAATTAAATGGTGTGATCACTAAATTTTGGCTAGGGCAGAGTGTTTTATAAATGGAGCCCAAATTGAGCAACTAAAGTGAAGCTGTGCTTTCCAATATAAGGCAAAGCAAGTGGTTTGCTTGAATGTGCCACCCCTTCAGCATATATACCCTTCCATTCACTATATATCTTCCATTTGTTCCCCAACCTCTCCATTCCTGTATGGACAAGGCACAGATGTAATTTAAAACCGTCAGTTACTTACCGATAACTGTGTTTCTACGAAACCTTCCAGGATGGCAACGCATGAGAGATGAGAGGCTCCTTCCTACAGGAAACACAATCAGTTCACAGCTGTTTAAAGGGCCCCACCTTAACTCTTGTCCCTCAGTTGTTGTAAAGTAGTTCTCCCAAAAGATTCACAAGGGGTCTTTAGACACTTAGGCACTTACCACCTATTGTATACATTCTCCTCCACCGTTAACAGGGCGGGAAGTAGGCCTGCCGTCCTGGAAGATTTCATAGAAACACAGTTATCGGTAAGTAACCGTCGGTTTTCTCACCTCACCTTCCAGGACAGCAACACATGAGAGGATAATCAAGTAATCCGCAGGCCTACCCTAGGGTGGGACCACTGGCTGCAAGATCTTCCTGCCAAATGCCAGGTTCTGCAGCACGTTTTACCTCCACTTCATTATGACTGATGAAGGTATCTTAGCTGGATCAGCAGGTTTGCTCCACCGATGTCCCTGTCCTCTCCGTTTTGGATGCAGGATGGTAGTAGAATAAGGGAAGGTTATTCCCTGGGCTTAGAAAGCTGGACAGGTATGTGCCCAAGCACACCAACCTTATGACTTCCTTCACATCTGAATGCTCTATATACACAGACTCCCTATACCCCTGCATGCAAATGCATTAAAATTAAGCGGAAGGGAGCTTGTAAACACCAGATTATACCTATTCCGTAAATATCAGGTGTCCTATCTGATGTCTGAAACCATAATCCACTCGAACACCATTGGGTGCCTTTTGATATTATTGAGGGATACATTAAGCAGAACCCAACTACAGGAGGTTAAGTCTTTAGCAGGAGCAGAACACTCACGTTGGTCTGCTATGACCAGTTCTGCTATGAAGAATACATATAGAACTGTACACCTATTGAGTTAGGTATATGGAACAGATAATTTTTGATACTGCTTCTTCAGGTAATACTCCTACAAACCAAAGTTCTTACTAAAAAAGGTGATTTTTATAACCTTCTTCCAGTGTCATACAACCCTACCGAGTTACAAGCACAGGGAATGCCTCAGGCATGCCTGTATGTAAGGGACTGAATTTTCTGACAATTAATATCACAAATATAAAGACCATAGACAACAATGTTGTGTATTTCTGAAGTGCAGCTAGATGGACCATCACAGAAATGACACGACATGAACTTCAGAGTCATGCAACAAGGTATAGCTATATAATAAATATAAATAGGAAAGACGCAAACAGGGGCGTAACTAGAAATAGCAGGGCCCCATAGCAAAATGTTGTATGGCGCCCCTGCAAACAGCCCCCCCCCACAGCTGCCCTAGTGTCAATGCAGCATGACCTGTGCCACATACAGCGTGACCTGTGCACAATGCAGCGTGACCTGTGCCCAATACAGCTTGACCTGTGCCAAAACAGCGTGACCTGTGCCCCATACAGCATGACCTGTGCCCCATGCAGCGTGACCTGTGCCCCATGCAGCGTGACCTGTGCCCCATGCAGCGTGACCTGTGCCCCATGCAGCGTGACCTGTGCCCCATACAGCGTGACCTGTGCCAAATACAGCCTGGTCTGCCTGTGCCCCATACAGCCCCACCTATGCAGAGGAAGAGGCAAGCCACCCAGATCAGCAGAGAGCGGGATTGCCCACTGTAATAGCTTTTATTTGAATTTCCCGTCTTCCCGGGGCTCATCGTCACATAGCCCCACCTCTTGGCCCAACGCCTTTGATGACATCACATGTCCCGCATTGGATCGGCGTTCTGTCTATCAAAGGCACCGGGCCAAAAGGTGGAGCTATGTGACGTGAGCCCCGGGAACATTGGAAGTTCTAATGAAAGCTATTACATCTGGCAATTCAGCTCTCTGCTGATACGGACAGCTTGCCTCTTCCTTTCCTCTCTCTTCCCCTGGCTGGGAGACTGTGCCGGCGGTGCTCTCATCCTCACTGGGTCCCACTCGGCTGCGGGCCCCATAGCGCCCGCATGGGTCGATATGGTGGTAGTTCCGCCCCTGGACGCAAACAGTCTTCACTGTTGCGTATTCTGATGTGCAGCCAAATGCAAAAAACAAAAAAGACACAACAAATTTCTAGTGTTGTGTATTTCTCAAGTGTGGCAAGAAAAGCAATATAAGGACAGAAGGACATGAACTTCAGTGCTGTGTATTGCTGATGCTCGACAAGGTACAACTAATATGAAAACAGAAACGGTACCTTCTCAATGTTGTGCTTTTCTGATTAGTAACACGGTGCAGTCATAACAGAAAAGGCACCGACAAACTTTAATGCTGTGCGTTTCTGATTAGCAACAGGGTAAAGTCTGATGATCACCAGAAATGTTGTTAATAGACTTTAAATGCTGTGCATTTTTTTATTGCATCGTATAGTCATATAACCAAAACAAATGTCACTAGCAACTTTAAATGCTATGTATTTCTGATTAGCAACAGGGTACAGTCCTAAGACCGACAGAAATGTCGCTAATAACTTTAAATCCTGTGCATTTTTGATTAGCAACAGCGTATAGACATATGACCGACAGAAATGTCAATAGCAACTTTAGATGCTGTGTATTTCTGATTAGCAACAGGGTCCAGTCCTAAGACCGATGGAAATGTCGCTAACAACTTTAAATGTTGTGCATTTTTTGTTAGCAACAGCGTACAGCCCTATAACAGAAAAGTTACTAGCAACTTTTAATGCTGTGCATTTCTGATTAGCAACGGGTTGTCTTATGATCGACAGAAATGTCGCTAACAAACTTTAAATGCTGTGCATTTGTGCTTAGCAACAGCATATAGCCATAACCAACAGAGATGTCACAAGCTCCTGCAATGCTGTGCATATCTGGTTAGCAACAGGGTACAGTCTTATGATCAACAGAAATGTCGCTAACCTTAGGCTACTTTGATACTGGGGCATTGGGGGCGTTGTCGGTAAAGCGCCGCTATTTTTAGCGGCGCTTTACCATAGTTTTTGCGGCACTTTTCGGCACTCAGCTAGCGGTCGAAAAAGGGTTTAAAATGGCCGTAAAGCTCCCGCAAAGCGGCACTGCAGCGGCACTTTGCCAGGACTTCGGCGGCACTGCCCATTGATTTCAATAGAAGCAGCCTTAATGCTATGCATTTTCGGATTAGCAACAAAGTACAGTATCACTTACTGTTTTGTATTTCTGATGAGCAGCAAGAAAATCAAAAAAGACAAATAACTTCCATGTTGTGTATTTCTGATATACAACCAAAGAATGAAGTCAGAGTCATGGTATATTCAACTGCCCAGCAAAGGGCAAAATCTACCACAGGCATAGCCTGGACTCTATATATTAAACCTTCAACCACCAGAGGGGAAGCAGGGTAGTTCCAAATAATTGAAGTTTAAGGTGTGTGAATACCCCACAGTAGTAATAGCGGTTGGTCTACCACTGTCAAAGTATGAGTAGGTGTAGTTAGCCATACACACACTTTTTTTACACAGGTGAAAGAGTTCAAGCCTCCCAAGCATCTAAGGTTTTATGCCCGGTACACACAAATGATCGTCCATTTTTTTTTCATGCTAATCTCAGATCGAATCTGATGAGTTTACTAAATTCACGAAAATTCTCGTATGACAGAAAAAATTTGGAAGTGATGTCATGTGTTGTAATGCATTTCTATTACATTTTTCGAACGATAGCTGTACTGATTAAACAAAAATCGTACGATCTAGCATCGTACGGAAAAAAAATTTGTGCATGTCCGATAGAATAATATCAGATGAACTGTCATGATCGGCTCTCAAAAGCTCTGTACTAATGATCCGATTATCGTACGATCGATTTGAAAGCGGTATTTTCTGTACGATTTTCTGATTGTGTGTACGGGGCATTAACGAGCACAGACCTAGAGATCAATTAAGCCAGCCTCAAGAAGAGGTGGTCACAATCTTAGCCTGGAGGCAATCAGACACCTGTAGGGCTTAACAAACAATCGTTAGATACAGGTTAGTATATGTAGCTCTTGCATAGAAGTTTGCACCAGAACCCATCAACTAAGGGTTGCAGGATAATAATTTATGCTTCTAATTCATCCAAGGGGTGTACTGTAGCCCAAACCACAAGAGGTACCTATTAACTGTTACACACCTACAGATATAACTTCAGTGTAAGGAGGAATTAATAGGTTGGAGCTTGATAAGATGCTACACATACCAAGCAACCCCCACAAAGAAAATATAGGCACAAGGGTACCCCTTGCTATCCCCCCCCCCCCCATAGGGGGAAAACTAAGTGGCAGGTTTTTAAAAGCCAACAACCTCTAAATGAACCCTCTTGCAGCTACATTTCAGATTCATAGCAGCTGGCCTAATATATTCAGATTACATGGTAGGCATTGCTGACCAGGGGAAGTCTGTGCTATTACTCCTGGAATCACCAGTTACCTACAGACCACTTCACATCCCTTCAATTAACCCTTTAGGAATGTGTAACTTGTTTAGTGGCAGAAATGGCCTATAAGAGACCATTTGTGTCTAACAGGTCTCAACCCTTCACTATATTTATCCTTATTGATGGATTTATAGTGAGAGGCTGGAAACTCAATGTTGTAATAGCCACAACATTTCCTGATGTAAAAGGGAGCTGTGGACATTGGTCTAGCTAAACCTTCTGGGCTATTTCTTCCCAGACCCAAAGCAAGGATAGTAGCACCCCTGGTTTTGAGGGAGGGAGTCCTATCTCAATGCCCAGAAACCACCAGGCTAGGGATTCTGCTGCTAATCTCCCAAAGCAAAAAAGGGAAGTACTCACCACTGTTGTCTTTCCCTTTGCCACAGCCACTGGGCTTGCTTTTCTCTCCTTATGGTCGCATGAGAAGAGGATAGTGGCCACCCCCCTCCAAGTTGCTGTCCTCACTACGAAGCTGCCAAGTTAGGCTGTGTGCACTGTACCAGTAGCATGCCCACAAGGAAGGAACATGTCGTTTTACATATTTCACAGTGTGTAAGTGTATATACTTTATAAATAAAGTCTATTTTTTTTGTTTTTAAATATGTGTTTAGAATTGCAGTCTACTCTCGTCGGAAATGTTGATATGTAAAACACCAGACCATCTGAATGGGAAGTCAGAACTGAGACTACAATTTTCCTTTTTTTTTTTTGAGCAAAACAATTTAAATCATAATGTTTACGATCCATAGATACAGATGGATGGATTGCTTCCCATTTGTGTGATATTCCTGTCGAGCAAGCTAAAGGCCAATTAACACATAATAAACACAGCGTGCTCCCTCACGTCTATTTTCTACAAAAGTAGCCTACTTTTTATAGTGACTTAGAACAAAAATAGTGAAAGATTTCCAGTAAGTAGGCGTCTTTCAGTAGGAGGTGTACTGTGATAAATCCAAGACATTAAAGTGTTTAATGAATCAGAATTCCAGAGTGAAAGGCTTATCCAAGTCATACCATATGTCTGTCTTCATTACCTCTGTATTTAATTGGATATTAGCTGGAGTTCCAGGATACATGTGTGAACGAGATCAATAGCTAAAAAAAAATCTTAATTTAGAAAAGCAATGTCAAAATGTCAAAAGCAATACTGAGTAATTGCCTAGGACCTGGATGAATAAAAATACATCAAATAGTACAACTGTGTTTTCCCTGGCATGTTGCAATTTCAGATATGACTGCACCTGTTTTCTAGCTAGGCGTTCCATTTTATACTCTTACATACTGGGCACAAGACCAAATTTAATGAATTCGGATGTACTGAGCTGAATCTCAATTTTGTGCTCATTGTATCAATTACATTTTTGGAGTTTCATTTTCCTAAAAGGCTTATGGGAGTCATGTGTCTTTTCTATCCCCTTTGATATAAACAGGAGCCTCCTTGCAGCATTTCTCACTCTCCTCTTTGCCAAGCCCAAACTCTGAGTAATATCTTGCTATATCTGCTATAATTATCTCTTTTGTCCTCCCAAGACCTCCTGCTCTCTAGCTCCCTTGTCACCTGTCCCCATGCTCACCTTCAGGATTTCTACCGAGCTTCTCCCATCTGTTGGAACTCCCTACTCCAATCTGTCTATCTCCTAATCAATCTATCCTTAGACAATCCAAATCCTTCTCTTTAACCACTTGACGTCCGTGCTATAGCCGAATGACGGTCACAGCGCGAGCCTAAATTTCCGGGAGGCCGTTATATGATGGCGTCCCCTGTGCATGTGCCCCCTGCAAGGAGCACGCGGCGCGCGCTGTGATCGCAGAGTCACTGAGTCTTGAGTGATCATAGATCCGAGTAAGGGGCCGGTCCTGGCCCCTTACCACGTGATCAGCTGTCAGCCAATGACAGCTGATCACATGATGTAAACAAAAGCTCGGTAATCATTTTTTTTTCTCCTCACGCTGACAGCGTGAGGAGAAAAAAAAGACAATCGCTGGCTTATCTGCAAGGGACATCGGTCCTGAAGAGGAAGAGGCAATTATGCCTCATCTGTGCCCACCAGTACCCCCTGCCAGTGCCACCTGCCATTGCCACCTGCCAGTGCCCACAGTGCCCGCCAGTGCCAGCTATCAATGCCCATGAGTGCCACCTATCAATACCCACACGTGCCACCTATCAATGCCCACCAGTGGTGCCAATCAGTGCCACCTAGCAGTGCTGCCTATCAGTGTAACCAATCAGTGCCCATTATTGCCACCCATCACTGCCACCCATCAGTGCCCATCACTGCCACCTATCGCTGCCCATCAGTGCCGTCTCATCAGCATACATCAATGAAGGAAAAAAATTACCTGTTTGCAAATACCACCAAAAGAAAGCTCTATTTGTGGGGAAAAAATGATAAAAATTTAGTTTGGGTACAGAGTAGCATGACCGCGCGATTGTCATTCAAAGTGCATCAGCGCTGAAAGCTGAATATTGGTCTGGACAGGAGGGGGGGTTTAAGTGCCCAGTAAGCAAGTGGTTAAAGAAGCCTATCCTGCTTCTAATACACTGTTTTTTACTTTCTCCATCAGCTCACCCCCCACAGTTATTACCTTTGGTATCAATTGACCCTCCCTCTTAGATTGTAAGATTTAACAAGCAGGGCCCTCTGATTCCTCTTGTACCAAATTGTATTGTAACTGTAATGTCTGACTTTATTTTGTAAAGCGCTGCGCAAACTGTTGGTGCTATATAAATCCTGTATAATTATAATAATAATTATTGGAATAGTTGGATTAGGCTGCTTGTGAACTTGTTGATCAAGTTGCACAAAGGCTAATATATACAGTGCTATCACTTACATATACTCCATAAACTCCTTTTTATGGCACAATTTGTTTTTTTTTTTTTAATGCAGCAGATGCAACACATGAAGAACATGCAAAATTATGAACAATGAAAAAAACAAAATCACACATTTCCAATCCAACACCCGTAACAAAATATACGATATTACAAAATGTATTACGTGTGGCAGTAGGTTTGTTACCTACCTTTTAGAATGCCCATGCGGGCTCCAATACATAGGGAGGACAACAAGAGTGTTCAGAATAAGGTTAGGAGAGCATGTCAACAATATTAGAAAGGGTTTTCAGGTGCATAACCTCTCCAATCATTTTAAATTGTGCCATAATAAGGATCCATCATAACTTAGGTTTTGTGGTATAGATAAAATTGAGAAGCATTGGAAATGTACTAACATTAAGAGAACAGTCTCTCAAAATTAGACCAGGTGGATATATGAAATGGGTACACTATTGCCTAAAGATCTAAACACTGATGTTGACCTAAACTGTTTTTTGAAGATTTTATTGTATATCCATATGTTATGTCCCCTTATGTAGGGCCTATTTATTTGTAATTCTGTTTCTGGTGTCAGCTTAGGCATTCACTGTTTCTTAATAACATATATGTATATCCATAGGGGGAGCTATGATTAGTACAGTTGTATAGGTTTTTTTTAACAGTCATTTTTTAATAAAAAATGGTATTTATGCTTTGATTAGTGCCCTAGGGCATATTGGCAGGAAAGGAGCATATAGGCCACTCAATTCACTAGTATTATGTGATGAAGCCACATGCACCCAGTATAGCTTTCGGGCATGTTTACAGGAATGGGGTAGGATTTAGGATGGTGGGGAAGAGCTGAGTAGTACATAAGGACCAACCATAACCGGAAATGGTTGTTCCTGAAGATGCCCATAGGTACGGCATAACACGTTGGATGGAGCCCATACTTCCGGTTACGGTGATGTCACATTTGGCCCATGAAGTGGCACTTTCGAGTCTTGGGTATCAACTGTTTCGTATGCTGACTGTTTTCATGCAATAAGCAAGTGTATTTTTATATTAGCATTTTTAATAAAATGTAATGCTACACTATAATGTGATCCACCTTCTTTACTTCCTTGCTTTACAAGAGAAGTACAATTAAAGGGAAATTTACATTGATGGAGGATAAGAGCAGAGGTGGATTTAAAGTGGTAGATTTAAATTGATACTAAACCCACACTGTTTAACCACTAGCCGTCCAGCTCACGCAGATATACTGTGGCAGGTGGGTCCTCCTGTGCGAACCGCTGTAAAGGTATAGCAACTCGCGCAGGCCCAGTTGAGCATGCCCGTGATCGTCTAGTAGAGATGCAGAATGGGGATCTGCCAGTGTAAACAATGCGGATCCCCAGTTCTGACAGGGGACATGTCAGAGATCTACTGTTCCCAGTGGTCAGGAACAGTGATCTCTGTCATGTCCAAGTGAGCCCATCGTCCCTACAGTTAGAACACTCTAAGGGAACACACCTAACCCCTTGATCGCCCCCTAGTGTTAACCCCTTCCCTGCCAGTGTCATTTTTACATTGATCAGTGCTTTTTATAGCACTGATCAATGTAATAATGTCACTGGTCCCCAAAAAGTGTCATTTGGGTTTAGATTTGTCTGCCACAATGTCGCAATCCCACTGATCACTGCCATTACTAGTAAAAACAATAAAAAAAATAAAAGTCCCTAAATGTATCCCATAGTTTGTAGACACGATAACTTTTGCGCAAACCAATCAATATACGCTTATTGCGATTTTTTTTATACCAAAAATATGTAGAAGAATATATATTGGCCTAAACTAATGAATACATTTTTTTTTTTGGATATGTATTATAGCAAATAGTAAAAAAAAATTGTGTTTTTTTCAAAATTGTCACTCTTTGTTTATAGCGCAAAAAATAAAAACCGCAGAGGTGATGAAATACCACCAAAAGAAAGCTCTATTTTTGGGAAAAAAAGGACGTCAATTCTATTTGGGTACAGCATCGCACGACCACGCAATTGTCAGTTAAAGCGATGCAGTATCGAAAAAAATGGCCTGGTCATGAAGGGGGCAAATCCTAAAGTGGTTAATTTGCAGTATCCCTTCTATTTCCGTATGTGGATGATGACACTGTAAATATTAAAAAAAAAACAAAAAAACATCTAAGTACCTTTTTCCAATTAGATATACAGCTGTCACATGACCCAGACCTTTTCCAGCCTGTCTGTGCAGAGAAACATAAGCAGGAGGAGCTTTGAGTCCTCTGCTGCTGTCACATGTTCAAAAAAAACCCTCAAAAATGACTTTGAAATACAGTAACAATAAATATAAAGGTTAAGTATATGCAGCGCTAGAAGCATCAAATTATAAAGTAAGAGTCCATAGTGTTAAAACAGAGTCCTTGTTCAGGGCAAATGCTGGAACCACCCACAGCGCAGACAGAGATACAATAAGGTGAACATGAGATTATCCTCCACCGGACATCAACACACCGGGCCTCTTACCAAAGAAAATGGACCGCTGAATTACAGGTGGTCAAACAAGCATGATATATCCACAGCGCCACGGAACCACTTTAGTTGGATCATAGAAGGCTGGATCTTGTAGTCCCACTCAATGGTAATTCATAGGTACATGCATAGGATACAAGAAAGCAACTCCTCATGGTGTAGTATTTCAAACCAAGGTAAATTTATTTCTTATAAAAAGCCAGGGTACTCACATTTTGAAAAATAAAAACAGGCATGTCAAAAGTTGCAATTCGTCATGGATAGCAGATGTTTCCAACCACAAAGATGGCCATAATGTCATTGACCCTGCAAAAAACGTAAAAGTGTTCTTTCTGAAATGAAAGTGTTTTTTTACATGCCAAAAATGCCTACCTTGCAAAGTCAGAAAGAAACAACCAAGAAAGAAAGAATCATTTAGATCTAGGACCAACAACAAAGAATATCAAAATAGGGAACTCATCACATGCAGTAGCACGCACGTGACTTATGTCATTGAGTGTCCCTGCCACTTACAGTATGTAGGCAGGACCACCAGACCACTCAGTGTAAGGATCAGAGAACACATTAATAATATAAAGAATGGTTTCCTGAAACATAATTTGTCAAGGCATTTCAAGGAGGTAAATCAAAGTGACCCCACGGGTTTGATTTTTTACGGGATAGATTTAATTAGGGATCATTGGAGGGGTGATAACAAAAAGATAAGGGTATCGCAGAATGAGATGAAATGGATGTATCAATTGGGGTCTTTAGTGCCTGGGGGGCTTAATGTTGATATTGACCTCAATTGTTTTTTATCCATTTTCTAGTTTTTAGGTTTTTTTTTAATTCAAGCCTTTTAATTTTAGATCTCCATTTAGGATAACCCATGATTTTCAAACCAGGTCATGAGTGTCTTATGATCAGCAGTTGATACCCCTTGAATACATTATGACTGATCATCAGAGTACTTTGTATGTGTATATATATATATATATATATATATATATATATATATATATATATATATATATATATACAGTGGCTTGCGAAAGTATTCGGCCCCCTTGAACTTTTTAACCTTTTGCCACATTTCAGGCTTCAAACATAAAGATATAAAATTTTTATTTTTTGTGAAGAATCACCAACAAGTGGGAAACAATTGTGAAGTGGAACGAAATCTTTTGGATTTTTGAAACTTTTTTAACTAATAAAAAAATGAAAAGTGGGGCGTGCAAAATTATTCGGCCCCCTTGTGTTAATACTTTGTAGAGCCACCTTTTGCTGCGATTACAGCTGCAAGACGCTTGGGGTATGTCTCTATCAGTTTTGCACATCGAGAGACTGAAATTCTTGCCCATTCTTCCTTGCAAAACAGCTCGAGCTCAGTGAGGTTGGATGGAGAGCGTTTGTGAACAGCAGTTTTCAGCTCTTTCCACAGATTCTCGATTGGATTCAGGTCTGGACTTTGACTTGGCCATTCTAACACCTGGATACGTTTATTTGTGAACCATTCCTTTGTAGATTTTGCTGTATGTTTGGGATCATTGTCTTGTTGGAAGATAAATCTCCGTCCCAGTTTCAGGTCTTTTGCAGACTCCAACAGGTTTTCATCCAGAATGGCCCTGTATTTGGCTGCATCCATCTTCCCCTCAATTTTAACCATCTTCCCTGTCCCTGCTGAAGAAAAGCAGGCCCAAACCATGATGCTGCCACCACCATGTTTCACGGTGGGGATGGTGTGTTGAGTGTGATGAGCTGTGTTGCTTTTACGCCAAACATATCGTTTTGCATTGTGGCCAAAAAGTTGGATTTTGGTTTCATCGGACCAGAGCACCTTCTTCCACATGTTTGGTGTGTCTCCCAGGTGGCTTGTGGCAAACTTTAGACGAGACTTTTTATGGATATCTTTGAGAAATGGCTTTCTTCTTGCCACTCTTCCATAAAGGCCAGATTTGTGCAGTGTACGACTGATTGTTGTCCTATGGACAGACTCTCCCACCTCAGCTGTAGTTCTCTGCAGTTCATCCAGAGTGATCATGGGCCTCTTGGCTGCATCTCTGATCAGTCTTCTCCTTGTCTAAGCTGAAAGTTTAGAGGGACAGCCAGGTCTTGGTAGATTTGCAGTGGTCTGATACTCCTTCCATTTCAAAATGATCGCTTGCACAGTGCTCCTTGGGATGTTTAAAGCTTGGGAAATCTTTTTGTATCCAAATCCGGCTTTAAACTTCTCCACAACAGTATTACGGACCTGCCTGGTGTGTTCCTTGGTCTTCATGATGCTCTCTGCGCTTTCAACAGAACCCTGAGACTATCACAGAGCAGGTGCATTTATACAGAGACTTGATTACACACAGGTGGATTCTATTTATCACCATCAGTCATTTAGGACAACATTGGATCATTCAGAGATCCTCGCTGAACTTCTGGAGTGAGTTTTCTGCACTGAAAGTAAAGGGGCCGAATAATTTTGCACGCACCACTTTTCAGTTTTTTAATTGCTAAAAAAGTTTAAAATATCCAATAGATTTCGTTCCACTTCACAATTGTGTCCCACTTGTTGGTGATTCTTCACAAAAAATTAAAATTTTATATCTTTATGTTTGAAGCCTGAAATGTGGCAAAAGGTTGAAAAGTTCAAGGGGGCCGAATACTTTCGCAAGCCACTGTATATATATATTGTATATTGTATATTCTATATATTCATATAATACTTTTTTATATACTTATGTCTTTTTAACACGTTGTGAATTTTTATATCATCAAATATATATATATTTAATTTGTGAGGTAATTAGAAAATAAATAGAATTTATGTGATTGCATTCCCCTAAGAATATAACTCTCTATACTCTCTTAAATATATTTGATCAAAAAATGTTCATCTTGTTTAAAATAAAGTTTTTAATATTATGTTTTTATATGTTTGGTTTTACCTGGTAATATCTGACTTGCATTTGGTAAGTGGAGTTGTACTGTGGAATGTAATAATAACCTAGACCACTAGGGGGACTTGTCGGTTCCATTACACATTTTGGCCATCTGTGGAGTTTACTCAACGGTGGGATTTTTAGTATGACTAATCTCCCATGAGTGAATATCCATCCTTCTTTAGACTCTATGTGATAACGCAAACCCTTGGTTTGGTAATTGCTAGTTATGAGATTTAGCCCGATTGGAAACAGTTGGGCGGTATCTTCATTTGCTATGTAGCAATAACTCTCGGTGGAGCTGCTGGTTTAAGCGGGCTTGTTACCTTTACTCTCCTTCCCTCTGTTTCACCGACACCGGGTCTAGGGTTCCATTGAGTTTACCTCTGGACGATACACGCACCAACACTTGAGTACGTTTTCAATGCTTTATTAAACAATTTACTAAGGAAGTAGCAGGAAAGAGGCAGAAAGGAAACTGCAGAAGAAACTCAAATATCTTCTTGTAAGATTCTTGACAAATGTAGAATTTGGATATTACAATAGAATGCGCTCCCCTCGTGGGACACACTCCTTGCACGCCTGGATAGGCCTCTCTCACTTGCCTAGCAGCCAGTACATAGCACGAACAAAAGTCTCTGCCACAGACTTGTTAGGGATAAACCCGTATGATCCTCTGCCACAGGATGTATTGTTTTTTTCTGAAATGAACATAAGTCACAGTGCTTGAACCTTTAAGCCAACCCGGCAACACTATGCTGTATAGTTATGCCGCGTACACACGGTCGTACTTTTCGTCTACAAAAGTCCAACGGACGCTGACGGACTAAAGCTGGCTGGTAATCCGATCGTGTGTGGGCTTCTCCGGACTTTCAACGTACTTTTTTAGCCTCAAATCCGACGTACTTTAGATTTGAAACATGCTTCAAATCTTTACTTCGTAACTACGACAGACCCCGAAATCCGCTCGTCTGTGTGCTAGTCCGACGGACAAAAAGCCACGCTAGGGCACCTATTGGCTACTGGCTATGAACTTCCTTATTTTAGTCCGGTGTACGTCATCACGTAAGAATTCGACGGACTTTTGTGTGATCGTGTGTAGGCAAGTCCGTTCGTTAGAAAGTATGCCGCAAGTCCGCCGCAAGTCCGCCGAAAGTCTGCCGGAAGTCTGTCGGACAGGCTGTCTGACTTTTGTAGACGAAAAGTACGACCGTGTGTACGCGGCATTACTTTAGGATACGTCCTCCAACCGAGTCACCAGGCCCCTCTCCAGACCAGCACGCTGCGCGATCCTTCCATGACGGATCCTCCCCTGGGATCTCCTCGGTTGTCCAGCTTCTTCTCTCTGGATAGACAGCTCAGGACCATTCCTCGGCTGCTGTGGTAGGCCCCAGACAAGCTTCTGGGCCCACCCCTGCGCCGCAGTAATGTGGGCCTCCGGAACGGAGAACCACGAGATTGCTCTCTAACGCATACCTGTCGGCCAGGAGGGCCAGCAGGTGACTGTAAAACGAACCCCACAATATGGCGTCTGTCCCATAAATACCCTCGCCCAGAATGCATCTCGGAGGACCACCTCCACCGAGTTGTCTCCGGGACAGAAGAGCATCCATACGCTTCGACACATTGCCTTTCCAACACTGACCAGTGATAACAGCGACACCCACCTGTCAGTATGGAAACACACACAACGTCAGCCAAGCTGGAACAGAGGCAAACCTAACCTTCCTAACGAACAAGTTACTAAATTTACCTAACATATGGTAGATCACAAATCTACCAGCGCTACATACTCCCCCCACTACAGTAGACGTTGTCCCCAACGTCTGTCCAAAAACTGTAACAGTAACTCCCAAGCCTGGGAGTAGGTATTTGAATTTCTTATAACTTGAATAGACAAAGAGAGAGGAAAAGACAGTGGAAAGATATTATAAGACTTACATCTATAAAACATTATGTTCACATCCGCAAACAAAACCATCTTATGATTGTACACAACCTTACTATCTATCTAGCTGAAAAGCCTCCCAGCTTGATAGGAGATCCAATAATTCCTGAAAAGGAAAACTTATTAAACACACACATATATACTGTACAATATCAGGAGCAAAGCCTCATTTTTAGAGAAAATGAGCCGCTATTCCCATCATCTAACATCAAAAAGGAAAAAAATCTTAAGGAGTCCATCCCTATAATATGATCTCTTCAAATAAAGAAAAATCCGGCTAGCAAAAAGAAGTCCTTCGATTTAAAACACTGAACAGAATATGTAGATCTTGACCACGCAGATCTCTTTACACTGACACTAACTAGCTAACCCAAAGTTCTTTTGTCCAAAGTCACCAATAAAACCGGGGATCAGGCAATGTTAGTGGTTTTCCCGTTTTATCCACGGTGGTAATGAAATAGACAACATCATCTTTTCCGGGCCTGCAAATGACCACTTTGTCAGCATAGATGTGCCAACCGAAGTTCCAGTGCATGAAACATCCACTAAAACGTTCATCCATCTTAACAGAACATCCAGTCTTTCGGAAAGGTTTAGGCACAGACAAATAGTCCCAAACAGCTTCACTGTACCAAAGTTCCCGATTAGTTTCAATCACTTGCATTATATTCTGGGGCACATAGGAGAACTCCAAACCATACTCGGCAGCTACAAGCTTGTTTAACATTCTCTGCAAATGTGCAAGTTTGGGCAAAGATCTGTCCTTCCCCATACCAGGCGGTACACAGGAATCCAATGACTTGCTCACCATAGACCCAGCCGGTGTCTGTAGTGAACTAGCAACTTTTGGCAAAGTCTCGGTAACAGTACTGTGTGGCTCCACACAGGGTGACGTCTTCCCAGAACTCAGGGCTGTCCATTCAGGGAAAGTCATAGCAGAGGCAATATCTTCACCTTGTGACCATAACAGCTCTTGTGACATAGTCTCAAATAGGTCATCATCCCTGGAAAGATCCGACATGGATTCTATTTCCGAATCTCCCAACTCTTCTGCTGGTAGATATTTATTTACAGTCCCAGATACATTCCCCATCAGTGGCTTACCCGTTCCTGACGTGGACTCTGGTAGCTCCGGTTCAGGTAACCTCTGGGGCAGGCCTCGACCACGGCCGCGGGAAGCCTTCACATATCCCACCTTCCTTTGAGCAGACACAACAGGAGTAGGTGTAGTGGATGCAGAAATCAAAGTAATGTCCCCCGAGGAGACGACAGCAGCAGTGTCCCTCTCCAGAACATTGTCAACAACAGGCAAAGTGGTGGCCTGTCGCTCTCTCTCTGTAGCGGTAGCAGCTTCTACTGTGGCGTTACCTGTTGCCCAATCCACCCGATAAGCACGGGGCGACGTGGTAGTTTGCTCCACCACAAACAAGTACTCTCCACATTGCGGACATCGGCCAAATGGATGGAGATGCACGGCCAGTCCTTCACATTGGTGGCAGGTCATACCCAGTCCCTCAATATCTCCTGAGGTATACAGGACAAACCTCCCCTGCGGCTTCAAACGAACTCCAGTATCTGTAAGCAGAGTTCCAGATAGCACAGTATTCATCACGGTGCTTGCAGTGAACATTATCGGTCCCATGATTGGCTGCATCGCCGGAAAAGACATGGCCACGCTCTGATCTTCTCAGCACGATCACGAGGCCTCTCTTTTCCTATGGCGCCAAACACAAACACGCGTCCCACGCGGTAACAAGTAGGGTAGGCTCCTCCCACTTGTTCTTCTGGTCACGTAGCTCCCGGGCCTTCACTGACGCCCAGCGTCTACGCATTCAGAAACAAAGTCCTGCAGTTTAACCCTTTCTCTTCCTGAAGGATTTTTTTTCAAAGTCCAGCTCTCTCCATAAACTCCCGGTAAAACACTTCTCGGGGTTGCGAGAATTGATGGTCAACAAATCCCGGACGACGCCCCCACATGTAGCAATAACTCTCGGTGGAGCTGCTGGTTTAAGCGGGCTTGTTACCTTCACTCTCCTTCCCTCTGTTTCACCGGCACCGGGTCTAGGGTTCCGTTGAGTCTACCTCTGGACCATACACGCACCAACACTTGAGTACGTTTTCAATGCTTTATTAAACAATTTACTAAGGAAGTGGAAGGAAAGAGGCAGAAAGGAAACTGCAGAAGAAACTCAAATATCTTCTTGTAAGATTCTTGACAAATGTCCTGGTAGAATTTTTTTATATTACAATAGAATGCGCTCCCCTCGTGGGACACACTCCTTGCACGCCTGGATAGGCCTCTCTCATTTGCCTAGCAGCCAGTACGTAGCACAAACAAAAGTCTCTGCCACAGACTTGTTAGGGATAAACCCCTACGATCCTCTGCCACAGGATGTATTGTTTTTTTCTGAAATGAACGTAAGTCACAGTGCTTGAACCTTTAAGCTAACCCGGCAACACTATGCTGTATAGTTACTTTAGGATACGTCCTCCAACCGAGTCACCAGGCCCCTCTCCAGACCAGCACGCTGATCCTTCCATGACGGGTCCTCCCCTGGGATCTCCTCGGTTGTCCAGCTTCTTCTCTCTGGATAGACAGCTCAGGACCATTCCTCGGCTGCTGTGGTAGGCCCCAGACAAGCTTCTGGGCCCACCCCAATGCCGCAGCGATGTGGGCCTCCGGAACGTAATTAAACAGAGGCTGAAAAATTGGGCCTTAGGCACTGGTGGCGGGACTGGCGGCGCCCAGAACCAAAATGTTCTTACAAGTTATCAGCAAGATCATTGAGGAGGAAGAGGATAATTACTCAGCATAACAGGATAGTCACTCAGCATCAGCATAGGCAGTCTTTGAAGGGATCTGACACTTCAAAAAAATTTATTCGGTTACATCAGCATCAGGTGCTTGGTAGCTGGTGGTAATCCAAGACTGATTCATTTTTATGAAGGTCAGTCGATCGACCGAGACGGTGGACAGACGCACCCTGTGATCGGTTACAAAGCCTACAGCAGCACTGAATGTGCGTTCCGAAAGAACGCTGGATGCAGGACAGGCCAGTAGCTCAATTGCATACTGTGCAAGCTCTGGCCAATGATCCATCCTCAAGACCCAGTAACCCAGAGGATTTTCGGTGGGAAAGGTGTCCAAGTCAGATCTTCCCCCTAGGTATTCCTGCACCATGTAAAACAGACGCTGACGATGGTTGCTGGAACCGATCATACTTTGGGGCTGCGGACTAAAAAATTGTCTGAACGCATCGGTCAGACGGCCACCTTCTCCACCACTCCTTCTTTGACCGACCGAAGCCTCAGCAACATGTTGTCCAGAAACAGGAGTTTGTAACCTCCCAGTCTCTTCGAACGCGTTGCACAGACCTTTCTGCAAGGCCTCCTGAAGATGTTTCATCCTCTGCTCCCTCTGCGATGGCAATATAAGGTCCACAACCTTACCCTTGTAATGTGAATCAAGGAGGGTTGCCAGCCAGTATTGTTCCTTTCCCTTTGATACCACGAATACGAGGATCCTTCCGCAGGCTTTGCAGGATCAGGTAGGCCATGCAGCGTAGGTTTTCTGAGCCATTCGGTCCGGAGTCCTCAGGGTCACTAAGGACGACATGATCCGCAGCCACCTCCTCCCAGCCACGTACAAGTTCATGTGTTTCTTGGGACTGTAAATGATCCCTTAAAGACTGCTGCTGATGCTGAGTGCCAGGCTCCACCTCCATACTGACACAATCCTTCTCCTCCTCCTCCTCCTCTTCCTGTGGGAATCGGCGGGCACGCAGGAACACTGTCTGGATAAAGGGGGCCTTGAGAGCTAAGGAAGTCCTCCTCTTCCTGCCTCTGTTCTGCCTCAAGTGCCCTGTCCATTATTCCACGCAGCGTGTGCTCCAACAGGTGGACAAGGGGGACAGTGTCACTGATGCATGCACTGTCACTGCTCACCATCCTCGTGGCCTCCTCAAATGGTGACAGGACAGTGCATGCATCCCTGATCATTGCCCAATTGCGTTGGGAAAAAAACAAGCTCCCCTGACCCTGTCCTTGTGCCATAGTCGCACAGGTACTCATTGATGGCCCTCTGCTGCACGTGCAGCTGCTGCAGCATGGCCAACGTTGAGTTCCACCTGGTGGGCATGTCACAGATTAGGTGGGTCTTCGGCAGGTTAAATTCCTTTTGGAATTATATGACAGGCAGAAATGCACACAGACTTTCCTGGCCTGCCTCAGGACATCCTGTAAGCCCGGGAACCTGCCCAAGAACCGCTGAACCACCAAGTTAAGGACGTGAGACAAACAGGGCACATGGGTCATTTGTCCCTGTCGGAGGGCAGAGATGAAGTTGGTGCCATTGTCGCAAACCACCATTTCTGCCTTAAGTTGGCATGGCGTCAACCACCTCTGAACCTGCCCCTGCAGAGCTGACAGAACCACTGCCCCAGTGTGGCTCCTGTCCCCCAAGCACACCAGCTCAAGCACCGCATGGCATTTTTGGCCTGCATACTTGCGTAGCCCCTTGAATGCCTACGGAGCACCACTGGTTCCGAGGACAAAGCACAGGAAGAGTCCATGGAGGAAGAAGAAGAGGAGGGGGTGGAGGAGAGAGGTGTGTCAGAATCACCAGTAGTGGCATTTTGGAGGCGTGGGGGCGGAACAACCTCCAACACTACTGCACCTTGTCCTGCATCCTTCCCAGCTGCCAGAAGAGTCACCCAATGCACCGTAAAAGATAGGTAATGTCCCTGTCTATGCCTGCTGGACCACGAGTCAGCAGTAATATGCACCTTACCACTGACCGCCCTGTCCAGCGAGGCCAAGACATTGCCTTCCACATTCCGGTAGAGAGCCGGAATCGCCTTCTGTGAGAAAACGTGGCGTTTGGGAGCCTGCCACTGAGGAACCGCACATTCCACAAACTCACGGAAGAGGCAGAGTCTACCAACTGAAAAGGCAGCAGTTGAAGTGCTAGCAATTTAGCCAAGCTAGCATTTAACTGCTGGGCATGTGGATGGCTGGGAGCCAACTTCTTTCAGCGGTGCAGCAGCTGGGGCAGGGAAATTTTCCTGGTACAATCTGACATTGGTGTACTAATAGCAGATTGCCCGCAAGTACTTGGCTGTGACACACCTAATTCTACACCTTCATTCCTTTCAGTGCAGGTCTCAGAGGGGACTGAAAGTATAGTGGGGTTGGAGATCCCAGCTGATGAGGAGCAAGGAGAGGTCCTCTTTGTTCTTTGGTGTGGGTCTTTTAGGTATGCTTGCCAACGAACTGCATGGCAGGTCAACATATGTCTGGTCAAGCATGTGGTGCCCAAGCGAGTGATGTTTTGGCCACGCGAGATACGCTTGGGACTTATGTTGCAAATAGCAGCTGTGTGATCTGATGCACTCGTCTCAAAAAAGGCCCACACCAAAGAACTTTTGGAATAACGCGCAGAGACAGCAGCGCCTGCACATGCAGAGCTCTGCGGTGTGATGCAGTCGGTGTGCTGCCCTTAAGCTGGCCCCTGGAGGGCATTCCTGCCTCGTTGGTGATGTGCCTCCTCCTCCTCTCTCCTATCAGGCACCCACGTGGAGTCAGTGACCTCATCATCCCCCCCCTCCTCATCACTGGAGCAAAGCTGGTAGTATGCTGCAGCTGGGGGAACATGACTGCCAGATTGCTGTCCTTCTTGGGCACCCCCTCTCTCTGGGCTCACGTTACTGCCTTCCTCTTGCTGAGTACCATCATCGGAGCCTTCAAAACGCTGGGAATCCTCCTGAAGCATGTACCCAACACTGTGCTCAAACAGTTTGGGGGACTCCTCAGGAGGACATGGTGGGGCTAGGGAAGGAGTGACTGATGCCATTGAGCTGAGGGAAGAGGCCGCGTTGGCAACTGCTTTGCAGGACAGTACAGTGCAGTGCCCTGAGCCTGGGTGAGAGAGGATGCTTGGTCATCCACTCAACACGGCCAGCTGCTGAAAAAAAAAGGACAAGCGTGTCCCACGGCCACGTGCTGCTGAGGATGCACCGTGTGCATGACCAGCACTGTTGCCTCTAGACACAGAGCCTGCTTGCCCTCTTTTATTGGCTTGTCTGCCTCTCCTTGTTGGCCTTCCAGACATACTAATGGCCTGCACTGCAGTGAGAAGTAGCTGCACAAAACTGGGATGTATATATATATACTGATTATACAGCAGCTAGCAGAATGCCTGCCTGTGGTATTAATAGGATCAGAAGAAGCACACCAGCACTTGTCTTCAAGTAGCTATACTGTAGTTGCAACTGTGCAGGGTACACAGTACAGTAACTGGAAACACTTCAAGTTGCCTGCCTGTGGTATTAATAGGATTAGAAGAAGAACACCAGCACTTGTCTTCAGGTAGCTATACTGTAGGTGCAACTGTGCAGGGTACACAGTACACTAACTATAAATACTTCAAGAGCCTGCCTGTGCTATTAATAGGAACAGAAGAAGCACACAAGCACTTGTCTTCAGGTAGCTATAGGTGCAACTGTGCAGAGTATACAGTACACTAACTGTAAATATTTCAAGAAACTGCCTGTCCTATTAATAGGATTAGAAGAAGCACACAAGCACTTGTCTTCAGTTAGCTATAGGTGCAACTGTGGTTTAAAAAAAGAAAAATAAATTACTACTTCTGCACATAACATTGCAATCAGATTTGACACAAATATGCTTAGCCAACATAAGGATACACTTAAATGAGTATTTAAAGATTAAAGTGTAAGGTCAACTTATCTGATCCCCCCCCCTCTGGTGGCCCATTAAACACATTTGGGGGGAAGGTAATGGGTAGATGTTGTGGACAGGTAACCCTCTCCACTTCCATGAGAGCTATTTGCATAAATAATCAGTGATACTTTGGCCAGCCCATCCTTACTTACACTATTGGCAGCCCAGTGGACAGGTAAGAAGTGTCATAATCTAAAAAGCTGGATACACAATGTCCAAATCGCAGAACATTTTGACATTATGATTTAAATAATTAATACAATAGGAGACAAAAACATAATAAGTTTTTAATTTCACACCATCTCTGTATAAATGTAGTTCATTTTTTGGGACGGCTGGCGAGGGTTTGGGCTGGCCACTCCTTGTGCAAAGTGTCACTCCGGCGACAATTGTTGGCACTTGTACACGGGCACTTCCTCTAACAAGACCATGCCTTCTCTGCTCTACTTTCAGGTAACTGCATAGACCTGTATGTAAAACAAGTGCAGCGCTAGAGTCCCAAACAAAAACTGAAATCATGTATGGAACAAATATAAATCTGTGACATAAAGACCTATAAGTAATTGTGAATCAACACAATGCAAAAACACGTGAAATATACAAAAATGTCTAATATGCAAAGTGATATGTTCTGGAACCAGAGTCCATAAATATAAAATAAAAATAAAGGAGTCTTCTCAAACAGAGGAGGTGCTCGAACAAAGGACGTTGACTGGAGACTTAGATGTAAGGCAACCACAGGGAACACGTCATAGACATCTAAGGTTGAGTACTCTTACCAGATCTTGTAGGACATATCTGCCATATAGCAGTATGTCTGTTAGAGCTTGTGGAGGTGACCTCCCGTGGAATACGCCCGGGTGTTGTTCCTTGGGTCACGATCACCGATAAGGAAGGGTTGTCATAGGTGGAAGTTAACCGCTCATTCGCACACTCTCCAATTCAGGGACCAAAAAGGTCAAAATAACCTGTTGCATTTGCCTGCCGGCTTCTGTGATCTCCACCTGGGTAACACTCCAGCTTTCTGGAGTGTTACCCAGGTGGAGATCACAGAAGCCGGCAGACAAATGCAACAAGCCTTTTAGATCTCTATAATCTGAGATCCAACAGATTCAGTAAGCGAGCATTTTTACTTTACCTAAAGTGGGAAGATCATCTATGTGTGTCAAAGCAGAAGATTCATGGTTGATCCACAATACAAGGCCATGTGGAGCCTTTTTCTTTCTTCCTCCATGACTTCACCCTCAACTGGTTTATTTTGACCTTTTTGGTCCCTGAATTGGAGAGTGTGCGAGTGAGCGGTTAACTTCCACCTATGACAACCCTTCCTTATCGGTGATCGTGACCCAAGGGACAACACCCGGGCGGATTCCACGGGAGGTCACCTCCACAAGCTCTAACAGACATACTGCTATATGGCCGATATGTCCTACAAGATCTGGTAAGAGTACTCAACCTTAGATGTCTATGAAGTGTTCCCTGTGGTTGCCTTACATCTAAGTCTCCAGTCAACGTCCTTTGTTCGAGCACCTCCTCTGTTTGAGAAGACTCCTTTATTTTTATTTTATATTTATGGGCTCTGGTTCCAGAGCATATCACTTTGCATATTAGACATTTTTGTATATTTCACGTGTTTTTGCATTGTGCTGATTCACAATTACTTATAGGTTCTTTATGTCACAGATTTATATTTGTTCCATACATGATTTCAGTTTTTGTTTGGGACTCTAGCGCTGCACTTGTTTTACATACATGTTGGTGTGACTTGATTTGTTTGTGTGTCAGCTGCTGTTCACTGTATTGACATTTTTTTTTTGGGTCAGCGCAGCATTTCCCCCTTATCACAACTGCATAGACCTTCCTTGCAACACAAAGTCGCTCTACCTGTCTGCGATTTCCCACCTGACTCTTCATACCCTCTGGTAACTGCATACACTCCACTCTTCTCTTATACACTGGACTACATTGCCTAACTGAACTCTAATTCTGCCTTACTAAGAATTGAAATCTGCTGTCTATACTTGCTTGTTGTTTATTTTTGAAAGTGTTATTTATTTTGTATTATGTTGCCTTGGACAAGATCAAACTCAAACTCCCTTGTCACCTCATCCCATGCTCGCCTTCAGGACTTCTCCAGAGCCTTTCCCATCCTTTGGAATGCTCTACCCCAATCCGTCCGATATTCTCCTACTTTATCCACTTTCAGACGATCCCTGAAAACTCATCTCTTCAGAGAAGCCTATCTGGCCCCCACCTAACAACTGTACATTTATCTTCTCAATCAGCACATCACCCACAGTTATTACCTCTTGTATCTCTTGACCTTCCCTCTTAGATTGTAATCTCTAAGGAGCAGGGCCCTCTGATTCCTACTGTATTAAAGTGTATTGTATTTGTGCTGTCTACCCTCAAGTTGTAAAGCGCTACGTAAACTGTTGGCGCTATATAAATCCTGTATAATAATAATAATAATAATTTAACCTTATCCTGTTGCCCCCTCTTGCATTGCATTCTGTCCAGGCCTGTTGTAAACCCCACCCACCCACAAGCCTGGTTTAATCAGCTCCTAATTGAATAATTGTGAATCCCCCCCCCCACACCATCTCTGTATAAATGTAGTTCATTTCTTGGGACGGCTGGCGAGGGTTTGGGCTGGCCACTTCTTGCGCAAAGTGTCACTCTGGCGACAAGTGTTTGGCACTTGTACACGGGCACTTTGACTAAGGCGCTGCTAGAAAAAAGGTTCCACACCTATTTTACACTAAGTTCCCCTTCATCCTCTAACTTTCCTCAGCCTTCCTTCTATTCCCATCTCCCCACCCTCCAACATGCTCACACTAATCTTTGCTATAGCGTCCTCTCTCCTCAAACTCTCATGTCTTTACCCCCCCTCCAGCCCCCAACCTGTACATATCTCCCTCTCTTCTGCCCACTCAATATTACTACACTTATCACCTCCTGTTCATTCTAAGCCCACACAGTATCACCACTTCCACTACACTGTCCTCCTATATATCCCACTCCCGCCTTACCACCCTCACCCTCCTACTACTCCTAATATCTGGGGACATCGCACCAAACCCCGGCCCTCCCACACCCAATTCCCGCCCCCAAAATTGTCTGTCTACCTCCTCCAACAGTAGTCGTAACTCTCACCTTCTCATCCCAATTCCCCTGATTCCACAAGTCAGCCCCCCTCTTTCATGTGCCCTCTGGAATGCCCACTCAGTCAACAATCTAGCTTCTGTCAATGACCTTTTCCTCTCCAAGTCCCTTAATCTATTTGCTTTTACCGAAACCTGGCTCCAGGAATTCACCACCGACTCTCCAGCTGCCCTGTCCCACTGTGGCCTCCTCTGGACTCACTCCACCAGACCCAGTGGATGAAAAGGAGGTGATGTCGGACTTCTCCTCTCCCCACAATGCACCTTCCAGGTTCTTCCCACACCTCCCTCTCTTTCCCCATGCTCTTTCAAAGTGCACTGCATTCGTCTTTTCTTTCCAGCTTATCTGAGGGTCGCAGTCATTTATCGGCCTCCCGGACCAGTGTCACGCTTTCTAGATGACTTCTCTGCATGGCTACCCTACTTTCTCTCCTCTGAAGTACTTGCCATCATCCTAGGTGACTTTAACATTCCAATCAATGTTAATACTGCAACCACTTTTCAACTGCTCAACCTAACCTCCTCTGTGATTCTGCTTTATCCTGGTTCTCCTCCTACCTATCTCAGCGCACTTTCAGTGTCACTTACAAAGCCATCTTCTCTACTACTCTTCCACTCTCTGTTAGGGTACCCCAAGGCTCTGTCCTTGGTCCCCTCCTATTCTCACTCTATACCTTTTCCCTGGGCCAGTTGATAACCTCCCATGGCTTCCAGTACCACCTCTACGCCGATGACACCCAGATCTATCTCTCCACTCCTCAACTCACCCCCTCGATCTCCTCACGGATCTCAAACTTACTGAATGACATCTCGGTATAAATGTCACACCACTTTCTCAAACTCAGTCTTTCTAAAACTGAGCTTGTAATTGTTCCTCCTTCCCGGTCCCCACCCCATGACCATTAAGATTAACAGCACAACCATTGGTCCCTCCACACATGCCAGGGTGCTGGGTGTCATCCTTGACTCTGACCTCTCCTTCAGCCTCCACATCCAATCATTGACTAAATCCTGCCGCCTTAACCTCCGCAAAACATCTCCAGAATTTGACCCTTCCTGACTAATGACACCACAAAGCAACTTATTCACTCCTTGATTATTTCCCGCCTTGACTACTGCAACTCTCTCCAAAAAGGCCTACCCTTACGCAGGCTATCCCCCTTCAGTCTATTATGAATGCTGCTGCTAGACTAATACACCTCACAAGTCGATCTGTGACTGCTGTCCCTCTCTGCCAATCCCTTCACTGGCTTCCCATACCCCACCGTTTAAAAATTCAAAATGCTGACCACAACATACAAGGCCATCCACAAAATTGCCCCCAGCTACATCACCAACCTCATCTGCAGATTTTGCCCAAATCGTCCCCTCCGCTCCTCCTAGGACCTCCTGCTCTCTAGCTCCCTTGTTACCTCCTCTCATGCTCGTCTTCAGGTCTTCTCCAGAGCCTCTCCCATCCTCTGGAATTCCCTGCCCCCGTATATCCGATAAGCCCCTAACCTGTCCACCTTTAGGAGATCCTTGAAAACTTCCTTATTCAGGGAAGCCTATCCCACACCCACCTAACAACCCCATCAAATCATTCCCCGCATCTATTACCTTTTGTACCAGCACCCCCTACCTTTAGAATGTAAGCTCTACATGCAGGGCCCTCCTGTCCCCTCTGTATTGTAGTGTAATTGTGCTGTCTCTCCTCTACATTGTAAAGTGCTGTGTAAACTGTTGGCGCTATATAAATCGTGAATAATAATAATAAAAATAATTTGTAAGTAAACAGGCAGGCCCTTGAACTACATGGTTTGAGGAATTTAAAAAGAAATTTGAACACAAAAGAGCGATAGTGTGTAGGGGTTTTGCAAAGTCAGCAGTAGGGATGAGCCGAACACCCCCCTGTTCGGTTCGCACCAGAACATGCGAACAGGAAAAAAGTTCGCTCGAACACGCGAACACCGTTAAAGTCTATGGGACACGAACATGAATAATCAAAAGTGCTAATTTTAAAGGCTTATATGCAAGTTATTGTCATAAAAAGTGTTTGGGGACCTGGGTCCTGCCCCAGGGGACATGGATCAATGCAAAAAAAGTTTTAAAAACGGCCGTTTTTTCAGGAGCAGTGATTTTAATAATGCTTAAAGTCAAACAATAAAAGTGTAATATCCCTTTAAATTTCGTACCTGGGGGGTGTCTATAGTATGCCTGTAAAGGGGCGCATGTTTCCCGTGTTTAGAACAGCCTGACAGCAAAATGACATTTGGAAGGAAAAAACTCATTTAAAACTACCCGCGGCTATTGCATTGCCGTCAATACACATAGAAGTTCATTGATAAAAATGGCATGGGAATTCCCCACAGGGAAACCCCGAACCAAAATTAAAAAAAAAAAATGAAGTGGAAGTCCCCCTAAATTCCATACCAGGCCCTTCAGGTCTGGTATGGATATTAAGGGGAACCCCGTGCCAAAATTTAAAAAAAAAAATGACGTGGGGTTCCCCTTAAATTCCATACCAGACCCTTCAGGTCTGGTATGGATTTTAAGGGGAACCCCGCGCCAAAAAAAAAAAAAAAAACGGCGTGGGGTTCCCCCAAAAATCCATACCAGACCCTTATCCGAGCACGCAACCTGGCAGGCCGCAGGAAAAGAGGGGGGGACGAGAGTGCGGCCCCCCCCTCCTGAACCGTACCAGGCCACATGCCCTCAACATTGGGAGGGTGCTTTGGGGTAGCCCCCCAAAACACCTTGTCCCCATGTTGATGAGGACAAGGGCCTCATCCCCACAACCGTGGCCGGTGGTTGTGGGGGTCTGCGGGCGGGGGGCTTATCGGAATCTGGAAGCCCCCTTTAACAAGGGGACCCCCAGATCCCGGCCCCCCCCTGTGTGAAATGGTAAGGGGGTACTTACCCCTACCATTTCACTAAAAAAGTGTCAAAATAGTTAAAAATGACAAGAGACAGTTTTTGACAATTCCTTTATTTAAATGCTTCTTCTTTCTTCCTTCATCTTCTTCTTCTTCTGGTTCTTCTGGCTCTTCTGGTTCTTCCTCCGGCGTTCTCGTCCAGCATCTCCTCCGCGGCGTCTTCTATCTTCTTCTCCTCGGGCCGCTCCGCACCCATGGCATTGGGGGGGAGGCTCCCGCTCTTCTCTTCATCTTCTTCTTCATCCTCTTCTCTTCTTCCTTCTTCTCTTCTTCTCTGTTTCTCTTCTTAATTTTCTTCTCCGGGCCGCTCCGCATCCATGCATGGAGGGAGGCTCCCGCTGTGTGACGGCGTCTCCTCATCTGACGGTTCTTAAATAACGGGGGGCGGGGCCACCCGGTGACCCCGCCCCCTCTGGCGCACGGGACATGACGGGACTTCCCTGTGGCATTCCCCGTGACGTCACAGGGAAGTCCCGTCAAGTCACTGTGCGTCAGAGGGGGGCGGGGTCACCGGGTGGCCCCGCCCCCCGTTATTTAAGAACCGTCAGATGAGGAGACGCCGTCACACAGCGGGAGCCTCCCTCCATGCATGGATGCGGAGCGGCCCGGAGAAGAAAATTAAGAAGAGAAACAGAGAAGAAGAGAAGAAGAGAAGAGGATGAAGAAGAAGATGAAGAGAAGAGCGGGAGCCTCCCCCCAAAGCCATGGGTGCGGAGCGGCCCGAGGAGAAGAAGATAGAAGATGCCGCGGAGGAGATGCTGGACGAGAACGCCGGAGGAAGAACCAGAAGAGCCAGAAGAACCAGAAGAAGAAGAAGATGAAGGAAGAAAGAAGAAGCATTTAAATAAAGGAATTGTCAAAAACTGTCTCTTGTCATTTTTAACTATTTTGACACTTTTTTAGTGAAATGGTAGGGGTAAGTACCCCCTTACCATTTCACACAGGGGGGGGGCCGGGATCTGGGGGTCCCCTTGTTAAAGGGGGCTTCCAGATTCCGATAAGCCCCCCGCCCGCAGACCCCCACAACCACCGGCCACGGTTGTGGGGATGAGGCCCTTGTCCTCATCAACATGGGGACAAGGTGTTTTGGGGGGCTACCCCAAAGCACCCTCCCAATGTTGAGGGCATGTGGCCTGGTACGGTTCAGGAGGGGGGGGCCGCACTCTCGTCCCCCCCTCTTTTCCTGCGGCCTGCCAGGTTGCGTGCTCGGATAAGGGCCTGGTATGGATTTTTGGGGGAACCCCACGCCGTTTTTTTTTTTTTTTTTGGCGCGGGGTTCCCCTTAATATCCATACCAGACCTGAAGGGCCTGGTATGGAATTTAGGGGGACTCCCAATTCATTTTTTTTTTTTTTAATTTTGGTTCGGGGTTTCCCTGTGGGGAATTCCCATGCCGTTTTTATCAATGAACTTCTATGTGTATTGACGGCAATGCAATAGCCGCGGGTAGTTTTAAATGAGTTTTTTCCTTCCAAATGTCATTTTGCTGTCAGGCTGTTCTAAACACGGGAAACATGCGCCCCTTTACAGGCATACTATAGACACCCCCCAGGTACGAAATTTAAAGGGATATTACACTTTTATTGTTTGAATTTAAGCATTATTAAAATCACTGCTCCTGAAAAAACGTCCGTTTTTAAAACTTATTTTTGCATTGATCCATGTCCCCTGGGGCAGGACCCAGGTCCCCAAACACTTTTTATGACAATAACTTGCATATAAGCCTTTAAAATTAGCACTTTTGATTTCTCCCATAGACTTTTAAAGGGTGTTCCGCGGCATTCGAATTTGCCGCGAACACCCCAAATTGTTCGGTGTTCGGCGAACTTGCGAACAGCCAATGTTCGAGTCGAACATGAGTTCGACTCGAACTCGAAGCTCATCCCTAGTCAGCAGATAGAGTATTTGGAATTGTTGACTTAGCATTTTTTGGGGGGGGGGGTTCCAAATGAGTTTGGGCCCAAAAAAATGGCCTCTTACACTCTGTCTGCATTTGAGGACAACAATAACATTTGTACACATTTAGGGGTTGTTTAGGGTAAGCCCCAAAATGTAAAGATGATAAAATAAGTGTAGCGCTATAAAATGTCCAATGTGGAGGCCGTTAGGCCAATTAGTTCCAAAAATATATATTAAGGAAGAATCAACCATACATATGACAATAGGTAGTCTTCAAAAAGATTTCTCAAAACAAGGACATCTGGCATCCAGAATGAAGACAGACACACTCCCACGAGAGATGAAAAGGCTTACCAGATTGGGTGGACCCAAAGTGGCATACGCCGGGTTGGGTCGGCTAAGGCTTGGGTGGTGAGTGGCTGTACGTGGCCCCGGAGAGATGATGTTTGTGAATGGTCCCACAAGTTACTGTATCCCTCTGAACGGTACCCAAATCTTGAGGGGTGTGGATGGTCCCACGGATGTGGATAGTCCCACGAGTCGCGGAGGAATGGAGTATATGGAACGACCAACCCGTTGTTGTATTCCTCAAGGCGATATTTTATAAGCTCAAAGTTGATGGTGACAGATAAGGAAAGAAAAGGAATGGCCACATAGTGTGAATCCGTAAAAAGAAAATTGATTTAAAATGAAGATATACACTCACATGTAGATCCGTATAAAAACAGCGCTGTAAAGAAGTGGCGACAGTAGGTTCCTACTCAACGCGTATCGTCTTCATAGACGTCGTCTGGGGGGTTCCCCCCACTGTAGCCACCAAGATATATATAGGGAGTACATCAGTAATCATGGGAATCAACTCCACAAGTGAAAACAAATCACTTCCGGTATCGGCCAAGATGGCCGCCCGGCGTGCGTTCCACGCCTCACATTGGTATTCATATGAGCGCCGGAAGTGAAGAAATAACATGGCTGAAAATGTAATAAACAAATGATGGCCTCACACCAGGCCAAAGAGTGCAGTGTATGGAAAATGGTATAGTGAATGGAAATGCAAAGCCGTTCAATTCTGAACCAGCGCGGCAGTCTGCGTGCGCATCGAGGTACTACATACGGTGCCGCGCATGCCCAATATGCGCAACGCTAGGTGAAGGACGTGAAGTCAGACGTGACTGGGTGACGCTAGTGAAGGGGAGGACCTCATGAAGGAACTTACGTCAGCCCCTAACAACAGGGCCGCACATGTGCAATGTATGCAAACATAGTGGAAGGGATTGAGTGATGCTAGGTAGGAGGAACTCCGTGAAGGAGGACGTCACGACAACACCAGGCAGCAAAAAGTGACTGGGTGGCGCTAGTGAGGGGGAGGACCTCAATGAGGGAAATACCGACGTCAGCCCCAGACAGCAGGGCATGACGTATAGTGCACATGCGTAGTGGAAAAAATGTGGAGTGTCAGAATATGGGGATGAGGGCAGACCAATGCTGAGAAGTAAAAGGCATCACTGCCCAGCCCCCTCATGTACAACACCCGGGGTTGCTAATAATGACCCGGAAGAGCATATGGTGGCCCCCAATCGCAAAAATGGAAAAAACACACTAAATATGTGTGTACATGAAAAATAAATGCACATATTGAAAGTGTGAAAATGTAGTAAATAAATCACTGACATGTTCTCAGAAAGGCAACAATGAATTGTGGGAAAAAAAGGCATATACTAATGCTGAATTAAAACCACAAATAAATGTGCAATAGTGGAGTGGACTCACATGAAGGTATGCCTGAAATATTCACCACATATGCACATACAATAATAACAATACATTCGTAAACTTAATAAAAGTAAATATAAAATCATGGAGCGAACTCCTATAAAGATGTGCAAAAAATATCCCCTATATATAGTAAATGCATTCATGGATACAATAAATGTATGCGTGTAGAATATACCCACAAACACGTAAATACAAATAAAATATGAGACTTAGATGGTAAACAGGAGAGAGATCACCACATAGAGGTAGGCGTCAAGCCCTATTTATAAAGGCATTAATATCTAGCTCTACATTAATACCTAATGGAAAGAGTGTGCGGAGCTCATGAATCCAGAAGGTCTCCAAACGGGATACACCCCTGGTCATGGCCCCTCCCCTCCAAGGGGGGACATATCTGTCTATCACCACGAATTGTGTCCCCACCATAACACGATTGTGGTGTAGCTTGTAGTGTCGGGGGACTGTGTGTTTAGTATCTCCATTCTTGATGAGAGCAATATGTTCCGCTACTCTTATGGCGAAAGAGCGAATAGTGCGGCCTACATATTGTTTTCCACAGTGACATGTAATTAGATATACAATGTAACTGGTGGTACAAGTACAGAACTGGAGAAAAAAGAACAACAGTGGCGCCACTCTAAGTGCAGTATTAAAAACGAATTTTAATATATCTTTAAAATCTGGTACTCACAAAGGTACATGTAAATGAGCATGTAGAATAAGATTGATAGTGCCAGGTGTCCCAAATGAGTTGTCCAGTCATATCATGCGGTGGCGTTCTGACAGGCTGCGCTGCAGGATGTTCGCTCTGTCCTGCCGCTGGAACGCACTGTTTTCGATCCGGGGGACGTCCCCCGGATCGAAAACAGTGCGTTCCAGCGGCAGGACCTTTGTGAGTACCAGATTTTAAAGATATATTAAAATTCGTTTTTAATACTGCACTTAGAGTGGCGCCACTGTTGTTCTTTTTTCTCCAGCATCCAGAGGATTGCTTCATCCTTATCTACAGGGCTGCCTTCTACAGTTGCTTCCCATGGACTTTAATTTAACTTACTCTATTTAGTTTATTTGGACTTCAGCAGCTCAGAGTCTGCTTGTTTATAGTTCTTACAATTTACCAATTATTTCTTTGTGGAAATATCTTTTAGCAGTTATCCTCTCTGTAATATAGCTATATATGTGTATATATGTGTTTTTTGGGGTTCCAACTGTTTATATTGGTTGGGTGCAGCGCTCACATGTACATATTGACAAGTACAGAACTGTTTAATAGGATACCGTTTTTGGGTGACCGATGAGGTAAACGACACAGTTTTCCTTCCTATGCCCGAATTATGTTGACACACAATGCATTTTCTACATGAGTAGAATCCTTCCATTTTGTGGAAGAGAGGTTGGCGTATGGGGGGTTAATGATGTTAGGGGCGATTTTACTTTGTAGAGTAGGGGCTCCCCTAAAGATGACCTTTGCCCTGTCAGGCAAAACTGTGCCCAAAACTCAGTCATTCTTAAGGATATCCCAGTGCTTGGAAAGGATGGCTTTAACGTGCCTGTATTGATTGGAAAAAGCAGTCAATAGGGACCACTTGAAGATCTCACTCTGTTCTTTTTTGGGCCTTTCTACAAGTAGTGATTCCCTATTGGTTTAAAGAGCGTATTGAAACTCACGGTCTATAAGTTGGAGATCATAATTCTTGTCTACAAGCTTAGCCTTCAAAAGTGCGGATTGTGCTTTGAAGACATCAGTATTGGAGCAATTTATTCGTAATCTGAGAAATTGACTTCGTGGCACGGAATCCAACCAAGACCGGTGATGACAGCTGTCTGGTGGTATGAAGCTGTTCCGGTCTGTAGTTTTAAAGTGGGTCTGGAGCTGGAAACTGCCATTACAGATCTCAATATCTAGATCTAAGAAATTGATTTTATGTTTGCTGGCCATATAAGTTATGCCGCGTACACACGAGCGGACATTACGGCGGACTTTGCCCGGCGGACTGGATTTCGGCGGGCAATTCGATGTGTGTGGGCTCGAGCGGACTATGTTTTCTCAAAAGTTCGACGGAATTAGATTTGAAACTTGTTTTAAATTTATCCGTTGAAATCGAGTCCGGTCGAAAAGTCCGCCGTCTGTATGCTAGTTCGACGGACAAAAAGCCACGCTAGGGCAGCTATTGGCTACTGGCTATGAACTTCCTTGTTTTAGTCCGGTCGTACGTCATCACGTACGAATTCGACGGACTTTGGTGGATTGTGTGTAGGCAAGTCCGTTCATTCACAAAGTCCGTCGGAAAGTACGTCGAAAAGTCCGCCGGGCAAAGTCCGCCGTAATGTCCGCTCGTGTGTACGCGGCATTAGGGAGATGCCACGATCGTTATCGTTCAGATGTTCAAAAAATGAATCAAGTGATTCAGCACTCCCCTTCCATAGGAGGAGGATGTCGTCAATATACCATTTCCACATAGTAAGGGAAGGGTCCCTATTGGTATAGACGACATCCTCCTCCCACTTGGCCATAAATAAGTTGGTGAGGCTAGGGGCAAATTTGGCGCCCATAGCCACGTCACTCAATTTAAGATAGTATTGCTGGTCAAACCAGAAATAACTTCGCTTAGTGGCGAACTCCAATAGTTCAATAATAAAGGAACACTGGAAAGGAGCAATGTTAGGTTCCTTTTCCAGAAAGTACCGGACAGCTTTCAAACCTTTGTCTTGGGGTATGCATGTATATAAAGAAGCCACATCAGCAGTGGCAATGATGTGGTCCCCTTGTAGCTCTAGACTTTCCAACATACGTATAGTGGCCCCCGTATCCTTTAGATAGGAGGGCATACGCCTCACCAGGGGCTGCAGATAAAAAATCAATGTACCGGCCTATACGTGAGGTGACAGAGTCTATCCCACTCACGATAGGCCGGCCGGGGGGTTGCACTGGATTCTTGTGCACCTTGGGCAAATATATAGTTGGAACCCTGGGTGCCAAGGGTACCAAGAAATCTCTCTCCTTTTTATTTAAAATCTTGTGGTCATAACCCTTCTTTACGATAGCAGACAACTCTCTTTTAAACACAGTAGTGGGATTGTTAGGCATTATTTTGTATGTATCGGGTTCGTTAAGAATCCTATACATCTCAGATATGTAGTCCTTCTTGTCCAGAACCACAATACCGCCACCCTTATCCGCCGGGCGGATAACAAGGTCTTTTTGTAGACACAAAGACCTCAGACCTGTATTAGACAGGGAGTGGCGGTATGTGCGCTTATCCGGAAGTTCCGATAAATCTTTAAGGACTAAGTCTCTAAATATACTAATGGCTGGCGCCATGGGGACGGGTGGGGTAAACAATGAAGGATTGGACAGGCCAGAATGGACGGTCCCAGATGTGGCGCTGCTCTCATTTCTTACAGGATTGGCAATGAGGTAGCGCTGAATGTGCAACTTTCGTACATATTTATGAATATCAATGAAAGTGCCAAACCTATCAAGCTTCTTTGGGGGGGCAAATTTAAGTCCCTTGTCGAGTACAGAAAGGTCCTCAGTGGTGAGTGGCTTGGTACTTAAATTGAAAACCCCTTGCCCCTTAGGTTCTCCTTTTTCTTCCTCTGAATTCTCCAGCCTCCCCTTGTACCTCTCTTAGGTCGGAGCCCCTTTTTCTTGGTCTTTGGTCCTCGTGAAAAACCTGTCCATTAGGTTGGTTAGTACTGGGTGGATAATAAGCATGAGAAGACTGTTCACGTCTGACACCAGAGTCGTATCTATAATCATCTCTGTATTCGTCATCCCATGTATCCCTAAGGGGTAAATTTCGAGTGGTCAGGGGGGGTTGTTCATAATGATGGGGATTCTGGTAGTGGGTATCATAGACCCCCTGTCGGGATAAGGAAGCATCCCGTTTTCCTGAATATAATTCAGAGGGATGTCTCCCACGGCCTCGTTGACCCCTTCCACCACGTTTCCCTCTAGTGTGACCCCTACCCCTCTGATTGCCCTGGGGAGTGTGGGGGTTGTGGTAGTATGTTCTGATACGCGAAGGAGATTCATATCTTAAGTCATCTCTCCTTATTGTATCAACAGGAGTACCTGAAGGTTGTACTTCTGTGTCAACTGTTCTAGACAACGAGATACTAGGAGGACAAGCCATAGGGGGTGCAGAGGTGGTGACACCAGGATTTGCGGTGTACAGTTTCTGCCAACCAAATACATTTCCTGTTCTATAGTCCCCCATATCCCTAGAGTACTTTTTTTGTTTTTTATTTTTCTGTTCTTTATCTTCCTTCTCCAGATGTTTCTGTAGATTGGAAGAAAGAACAGAGTACTCGGGAATTTTTATGAGTTGAAAGTTTATCTTTAATCTCCTTGATCTCACTATCCAACATGGATAGTTTTTGGCGTTTCTTGGTGATGAGGATACCAAGGAGATTAATTCCTGCCTCATTAAAGTATTTGTACCAAGAGTCTATATCAGGTTCTATATCAGGTTCCCCTTGTGGTGAGTGTACATCCCACTTGAGGCTTCTAGGAACAGTATGATCAGAGACATACTGTTCCAGGAACACCACGTCCCACTGTAAATGGAGTTCAGAGGACATGATGTTCTTAAGCCTCAAAAACAAACCACCTAGTTTGGTGTCATTACCAGTGACTACGAAGACACCATCCGTATTAACGGTCCGAGAGGCCCTGTAGTCAAAGATATCCATATTGCTATGGACTGGGATGGGCTGCAGAATGTGATATCAAAACACAAAAGAGGATGTATACAAAATAATTCTGCGCTGCACGAACAAAGAGACAAGAGCAGCTAACACAACCAGCAAGGTGTAAAGATGAAAAGATGATAAAATAAGTGTAGCGCTATAAAATGTCCAATGTGGAGGCCGTTAGGCCAATTAGTTCCAAAAATATATATTAAGGAAGAATCAACCATACATATGACAATAGGTAGTCTTCAAAAAGATTTCTCAAAACAAGGACATCTGGCCTCCAAAATGAAGACAGACACACTCCCACCGAGAGATGAAAAGGCTTACCAGATAGGGTGGACCCAAAGGGGCATACGCCGGGTTGGGTCGGCTAAGGCTTGGGTGGTGAGTGGCTGTACGTGGCCCGGAGAGATGATGTTTGTGAATGGTCCCACAAGTTACTGTATCTCTCTGAACGGTACCCGAATCTTGAGGGGTGTGGATGGTCCCACGGATGTGGATAGTCCCACGAGTCGCGGAGGAATGGAGTATATGGAACGACCAACCCGTTGTTGTATTCCTCAAGGCGATATTTTATAAGCCCAAAGTTGATGGTGACAGATAAGGAAAGAAAAGGAATGGCCACATAGTGTGAATCCGTAAAAAGAAAATGTATTTAAAATGAAGATATACACTCACATGTAGATCCGTATAAAAACAGCACTGTAAAGAAGTGGCGACAGTAGGTTCCTACCCGATGCGTTTTGTCTTCATAGACGTCATCTGGGGGGTTCCCCCCATTGTAGCCACCAAGATATATATAGGGAGTACATCAGTAATCATGGGAATCAACTCCAGTATTGGCCAAGATGGCTGCCCGGCGTGCGTTCCACGCCTCATATTGGTATTCATATGAGCGCCGGAAGTGAAGAAATAACATGGCTGAAAATGTAATAAACAAATGATGGCCTCACACCAGGCCAAAGAGTGCAGTGTATGGAAAATGGTATAGTGAATGGAAATGCAAAGCCGTTCAATTCTGAACCAGCGCGGCAGTCTGCACGCGCATCGAGGTACTACATACGGTGCCGCGCATGCGCAATATGCGCAACGCTAGGTGAAGGACGTGAAGTCAGATGTGACTGGGTGACGCTAGTGAAGGGGAGGACCTCATGAAGGAACTTACGTCAGCCCCTAACAACAGGGCCGCACATGCGCAATGTGTGCAAACATAGTGGAAGGGATTGAGTGATGCTAGGTAGGAGGAACTCCGTGAAGGAGGACGTGACGACAACACCAGGCAGCGAAAAGTGACTGGGTGGCACTAGTGAGGGGGAGGACCACAATGAGGGAAATACCGACGTCAGCCCCAGACAGCAGGGCATGACGTATAGTGCACATGCGTAGTGGAAAAAATGTGGAGTGTCAGAATATGGGGATGAGGGCAGACCAATGCTGAGAAGTAAAAGGCATCACTGCCCAGCCCCCTCATGTAAAACACCCGGGGTTGCTAATAATGACCTGGAAGAGCATATGGTGGCCCCCAATCGCAAAAATGGAAAAAACACACTAAATATGTGTGTACATGAAAAATAAATGCACATATTGAAAGTGTGAAAATGTAGTAAATAAATCACTGACATGTTCTCAAAAGCCCCAAAATGTAGCTGACAAAAACATTGTTAAGTTACCAGGCTAGGTGTGTATGGGCCCAGGATAGCATGCTGGGCTGAGGAGGTTAGTGAAGGAAAATATGCATGTAGGCCAAAAAAGCAGCAGGAAAAGCATGCATGAGGACAAAGAGGACATTCACAGCATATTACAATATTGATAATTATGCAATCCAAAAATTAATAAAATACATTAGAAAACATAAATACATAGAATGTGATCTTAAAGGTAGAAACTTACCCTAATATAGTCCTTCTGCAGGACTTGAACGATGGCTGAGCAGGTCCCTGGAATAATGACTCCCAGAGCCTGGCGGGAGATCCCAGTAGTAAACCTGAGGTCCTGGAGACTTCTCCACGTCGCCAAGTACCGCAAGGTGGCTGTGAGCCTTTGCTCTGGAGTGATGGAAAGCCTCATGCATGTGTCCTGCTTCTTAATATAGGGGGTCACCAATGCCAAGAGTTGGTGAAAGCAGGGGTCCGTCATCCGGAGATAATTCTGTAAATAATCCGGATTATTCTCCTGGAGCTCCCGTGGCAATGGCATATGACATAATTGGTCACGATTAAGCAACCAATTTTTGGCCCAAGAACTTATCTTCCCACTGTTCCTGGATTGGTATTGGGTCAAAGCAATAACTCCTAGCCCAATAATCACACGTTCTCTCCTCCGATTACGCAACATGGCTGGCTGATGAACGGGCATTCAGAAACGAACTGAAAAGCACAAATCAACACTCACCAAACTTCTACTAACATGAAATTAGCAGAAGGAGCCCAAAGGTTGGCACTTGAGAAATGAACCTCCTCTTTATAGACACGTAGTACGTCTAGTACATCACTACGTTCGTGTTGTCGACCGACAATTTGTGTAACGTTAGTATGCAAGACAAGATCCTGGCACACGCCCTTTTGACAAAAATCAGACGCTTGGTTGGCCAACAATCGTACCGCGTGTACGAGACTTTAGAATAAGAGGTAGGTGCAGCCTCTATTAATCTACTTGTAATATCCTGCACCCATTGTGTTTAACTGGTTAGTGGGCATGGAGGAAGAGAGTGGGCTTCCTTTTACCACTGTGTATACGCCTACATGTGTCACTCTATAGTCACATGGACTGCTCAGATGTGATAGGGAGGAAATGCTCAGCATAGAAACTCACTGAAAACTGAGCATGTGCAGAGTTGCCACCACAGATGCAAAATCCCTAGCTTAATTGGAAACATTAACAGAAAGTGGAGATAGAGAGCAGCAGGATCAATCAGTTCTTTTGCAGAATACAAAAAAAAAAATCTCATAGCGACTGAGTGAGTATGAACAGCATGTAATACAGCATTTATTGATAGTTTTTTTATGATGTGGGTTTAGTGACACTTTAATTTGGAAAATCTTTGCAATCCTAGATGTTGCCATATATGCTTGTCTGACTTCTTTAGCTTCTGGTGAGTGTGGACACACCTGGGGGAGTGCACAATCACTTCATTGGTGTTAAGAGGAAGCAGTAGATCTCCACTAATAGTATCTATAGAAGCACAGAGCACTTATTATTAAGTTTGGCACATGTGTTTGGACTTTATTTTTGAATATAGTGACTGTTATTGAATTCCACTTTACGTCTGCTAAGAGGAAGTGGTGGATCTACATTTACAGAAACCATTTATAGAAATCTGGAGCATCTTATTTTAACTCTGGCACATGCACTCGGACTTCATTTCTGAATATAAAGACTGTTACACATTTTCACATATTTTGTTAATGTTTATGGAGTATATGTAAGTGATAGCGTTGTATATATTCGTTTTTGTGCGGTTTGAGGGACACTCAGGGGGAGATTTACTAAAACTGGTGTACTCAGAATCTGGTGCAGCTGTACATTGTAGCCAATCAGCTTCAAACAGGCTTCAATAACACTTGGAAGCTAATTGGCTTCTCTTCAGAGCTACGCCAGATTTTGCACTCCCCAGTTTTAGTAAATAATCCCCTCAGTCTTGATAGCAGCAGCTGTCACATGTAATGTTGTATTTTCTTTGTTTTTGATTTTCACATAGCGCTGTATATATATTTTTTTATTATTGATCAAGTTATGTTGCCTTCAAGGCCCCTGCCACCTCCCAGACCCAAGCTCTGAGTAATATTTTAGTATCTCTTGCTCATTTCTTGTAACAAGTGGATCATGTCCATTTTTTCATGATTCCTTCTTCACTCACATATTTCCCATCCTATGGTTTTCAATGGGCACAGTGACCACACCAACAACTGTATGCATATGAATTTAGCTTTTTTCCTATTAGATCAATTTTCCAACTTTATCTCTTTCCTCACATTGCTGCTCTTATACAGCCGCTCTTCCTCTTCAAATATAACTTGTTTAGATTTGGAGAAAAACAGAGCAACCAGCGCCAATTTTCCTATTGCCCACAAAAGAAGCAGCGCAACTCTAAATTAACTGAAAAAATAAAAATAAATACATGTTATTGCATGAAAATAAATTGCAAAACAGCCAAAATATATTTAGATGAAAATAATATTTTATACTGTTATGCCAGGAGGACCGTGCCGAGAAAATTGTAATTTGTAACACACAACAGAGGCGGTTTTTGTTGTCGTGAAGGCAACAGTGATGCAATTGAAATTACATACATCACCATTCTTCTAAACATAAAAATGAAGCCGATGCTGCTCCTAGTTAAGACCTGGTTCACACCTATGCATTTTTTAGCGCGATTTCAGAAACGCACTACAGTCCATTTAACATGGTTTCCTATGGATGTAGTTCACATCTGTGCATTTTAAAGCGGAGTTCCACACAAAAATGGAACTTCCGCTTTTCGGAACCCTCCCCCCCTCCGGTGTCACATTTGGCACCTTTCAGGGGGAAGGGGGGTGCAGATACCTGTCTAAGACAGGTATTTGCACCCACTTCCGGCATAGACTCCCATGGGAGTCTATGCCTCTTCCTGTCCCTCCGCGCTGTCTTCTGGGAAACACACAGCTCCCAGCAGAGAGCGGGGACCACTAGGGACGCGCAGCGCGACTCGCGCATGCGCAGTAGGGAACCGGGAAGTGAAGCCGCAACGCTTCACTTCCTGATTCCCTGACCTAGGATGGCGGCGGCAGCTGGCGAGAACCGAGCGGGTTCTCGGCGCCGCCTGCCGACATCGCTGGACTCTGGGGCAGGTAAGTGGCCATGTATTAAAAGTCAGCAGCTGCAGTATTTGTAGCTGCTGGCTTTTAATATATTTTTTTTTAGATGATGTAGGTGGACCCCGCTTTAAGGGCCAGGGACTTTTTTCCATTTTTAGTTCCATGGACTTCACTGCATCAAAAACATGTATTGAAAAACGCGAAATGCACCTGGAATATGCAAACTACAACTTGCATAGGTTTGAACCAGGCCTTAGGCTCGATTCACACTAATGTGTTTTTTGATGCAGTTTGCATTTTGCAGAAATGCAGGGAATTTTTTTTAACGAGTTCCTATGGAACACGTTCACATCAATGCATTTTTGTGCCTCTGCGTTTTTTTGCTGTACATTCACTATATATAACTGGTTGCTAAGGAGAGGGCCAGGAAGCCGGCCGCCGCGTCTTTAACAACCGATGAGTCAGGGGAGGGATGTGGAATCTATAGTCAATACAACATCCAAAACAAAACAGTTCCTTTTCAGTGAAATGGGAGGGGTTAGAGGTTTAGATAGGAAGAGCAAGGTGAATTCTCTCTAACAGGGTGATGGACAGTAATAGAAATCTTAACAAAAGTATTCAATCTTACCAAATCAATCTTTAGATCCAAAAAATAGTCTTTGTTAGTTACATAGTTACATAGTAGGTGAGGTTGAAAAAAGACACAAGTCCATCAAGTCCAACCTATGTGTGTGATTATGTGTCAGTATTACATTACATATCCCTGTATGTTGCGGTCATTCAGGTGATTATCTAATAGTTTCTTGAAGCTATCAATGCTCCCCGCTGAGACCACCGCCTGTGGAAGGGAATTCCACATCCTTGCCGCTCTTACAGTAAAGAACCCTCTACGTAATTTAAGGTTAAACCTCTTTTCTTCTAATTGTAATGAGTGGCCCTGAGTCTTATTAAACTCCCTTCTGCGAAAAAGTTTTATCCCTATTGTGGGGTCACCAGTACAGTATTTGTAAATTGAAATCATATCCCCTCTCAAGCGTCTCTTCTCCAGAGAGAATAAGTTCAGCGCTCGCAACCTTTCCTCATAACTAAGATCCTCCAGACCCTTTATTAGCTTTGTTGCCCTTCTTTGTACTCTCTCCATTTCCAGTACATCCCTCCTGAGGACTGGTGCCCAGAACTGGACAGCATATTCCAGGTGCGGCCGGACCAGAGTCTTGTAGAGCGGGAGAATTATCGTTTTATTTCTGGAGTTGATCCCCTTTTAATGCATGCCAATATTCTGTTTGCTTTATTAGCAGCAGCTTGGCATTGCATGCCATTGCTGAGCCTATCATCTACTAGGACCCCCAGGTCCTTTTCCATCCTAGATTCCCCCAGAGGTTCTCCCCCCAGTGTATAGATTGCATTCATATTTTTGCCACCCAAATGCGTTATTTTACATTTTTCTACATTGAACCTCATTTGCCATGTAGTCGCCCACCCCATTAATTTGTTCAGGTCTTTTTGCAAGGTTTCCACATCCTGCGGAGAAGTTATTGCCCTGCTTAGCTTAGTATCGTCTGCAAATACAGAGATTGAACTGTTTATCCCATCCTCCAGGTCATTTATAAACAAATTAAATAGGATTGGTCCCAGCACAGAACCCTGGGGAACCCCACTACCCACCCCTGACCATTCTGAGTACTCCCCATTTATCACCACCCTCTGAACATGCCCTTGTAGCCAGTTTTCAATCCATGTACTCACCCTATGGTCCATGCCAACGGACCTTATTTTGTACAGTAAACGTTTATGGGGAACTGTGTCAAATGCTTTTGCAAAATCCAGATACGCCACGTCTACGGGCCTTCCTTTATCTAGATGGCAACTCACCTCCTCATAGAAGGTTAATAGATTGGTTTGGCAAGAACGATTCTTCATGAATCCATGCTGATTACTGCTAATGATATCGTTCTTATTACTAAAATCTTGTATATAGTCCCTTATCATCCCCTCCAAGAGTTTACATACTACTGATGTTAGGCTAACTGGTCTGTAATTCCCAGGAATGTTTTTTGGGCCCTTTTTAAATATTGGTGCTACATTGGCTTTTCTCCAATCAGCTGGTACCATTCCAGTCAATAGACTGTCTGTAAAAATTAGGAACAACGGCCTGGCAATCACCTGACTGAGTTCCCTAAGTACCCTCGGATGCAAGCCATCTGGTCCCGGTGATTTATTAATGTTAAGTTTCTCAAGTCTAATTTTAATTCTGTCTCTGTTAACCATGGAGGTGCTTCCTGTGTTGTGCCATGAGGATAAACACTGCAGTTTTGGTTACTGAAGCCCCCCGATTCACTCGTGAAGACTGAGGAGAAGAATAAATTCAATACCTTTGCCATCTCCCCATCCTTTGTAACCAGATGTCCTTCCTCATTCTTTATGGGGCCAATATGGTCTGTCCTCCCTTTTTTACTGTTTACATACTTAAAGAATTTCTTGGGATTTTTTTTGCTCTCCTCCGCTATGTGTCTTTCATGTTCCATCTTAGCTATCCTAATTGGACCCTTACATTTCTTATTGCATTCTTTATAAAGTCTGAATGCTGAGGATGATCCCTCAACCATGTATTTTTTGAAGGCCTTCTCCTTTGCTTTTATATGCATTTTTACATTGGAGTTAAGCCATCCAGGATTTTTGTTCGCTCTTTTAAATTTATTACCCAATGGGATACATTGGCTAATGCCCTTATTTAATATGCTCTTAAAGCAAACCCATCCCTCCTCCGTATTCTTTGTTCCTAATAGGGATGAGCTTCGTGTTCGAGTCGAACCCATGTTCGACTCGAACATCGGCTGTTCGACCGTCCGTCGAATTGCGAACGTTATGGGCCGTTCGCGCCAAATTCGTGTGGCGCGTCACGGCCCATAATTCACTGCGGCAACGCAGTGCATTGCTGGCTGATGATTGACCAAGCATGCACTATGACCCGCATGCTTGGCCAATCACAGCGCCGTCAGTAGAGAGAGCTGTAATTGGCCAAAGCCAGGGTGGCTTTGGCCAATTATGGCTCAGGGGATTTAGTACACGCCCCACACTATATAAGGCCGCCTGCACGGCGGCCCTATGTAGTGTGTTCCGGTGTGCTGAGAGATAGAGAGAGAGACAGACAGTGTCATTTGATTTGAGTTAGATAGATTAGGCAGAACAGTCAGTCAGTTAGCTGCACTTACAGTGTATTGTGTATATATATGCATCCCTGGTGTTGCATATATATATATACACTGTATTCAGTTTAGCTAGATCCGTTCCTGTTATCTTCTATCTAGACTATTTACATTTGGTGCAGTGCGTCCTGCTCACAGTGTTCAGCTAGATCCGTTCCTGCTATTTACATTTAGTGCAGTGCGTCCTGCTCACAGTGTTCAGCTAGATCTGTTCCTGCTATTTACATTTAGTGCAGTCAGTGCGTCCTGCTCACAGTGTTCAGCTAGATCCGTTCCTGCTATTTACATTTAGTGCAGTGCGTCCTGCTCACAGTGTTCAGCTAGATCCGTTCCTGCTATTTACATTTAGTGCAGTGCGTCCTGCTCACAGTGTTCAGCTAGATCCGTTCCTGCTATTTACATTTAGTGCAGTGCGTCCTGCTCACAGTGTTCAGCTAGATCTGTTCCTGCTATTTACATTTAGTGCAGTGCATCCTGCTCACAGTGTTCAGCTAGATCCGTTCCTGCTATTTACATTTAGTGCAGTCAGTGCGTCCTGCTCACAGTGTTCAGCTAGATCCGTTCCTGTTATTTACATTTAGTGCAGTGCGTCCTGCTCACAGTGTTCAGCTAGATCCGTTCCTGCTATTTACATTTAGTGCAGTGCGTCCTGCTCACAGTGTTCAGCTAGATCTGCTCCTGCTATTTACATTTAGTGCAGTCAGTGCGTCCTGCTCACAGTGTTCAGCTAGATCCGTTCCTGCTATTTACATTTAGTGCAGTGCGTCCTGCTCACAGTGTTCAGCTAGATCCGTTCCTGCTATTTACATTTAGTGCAGTCAGTGCGTCCTGCTCACAGTGTTCAGCTAGATCCGTTCCTGCTATTTACATTTAGTGCAGTGCGTCCTGCTCACAGTGTTCAGCTAGATCCGTTCCTGCTATTTACATTTAGTGCAGTGCGTCCTGCTCACAGTGTTCAGCTAGATCCGTTCCTGCTATTTACATTTAGTGCAGTGCGTCCTGCTCACAGTGTTCAGCTAGATCCGTTCCTGCTATTTACATTTAGTGCAGTCAGTGCGTCCTGCTCACAGTGTTCAGCTAGATCCATTCCTGCTATTTACATTTAGTGCAGTCAGTGCGTCCTGCTCACAGTGTTCAGCTAGATCCGTTCCTGCTATTTACATTTAGTGCAGTGCGTCCTGCTCACAGTGTTCAGCTAGATCTGTTCCTGCTATTTACATTTAGTGCAGTCAGTGCGTCCTGCTCACAGTGTTCAGCTAGATCCGTTCCTGCTATTTACATTTAGTGCAGTGCGTCCTGCTCACAGTGTTCAGCTAGATCCGTTCCTGTTATCTTCCTACTGACAGGCAGGCTTGTCTGGTTACAGTATATAAAGCTACCTGAAGAATATTACAGGTGTTCTATCCCAGCTTAGTGCAGCTACAGGCCATTAGTATGTCTGGAAGGCCAAGAAGGAGAGGCAGACAGTCACAAGCCAATAAGAGAGGGCAAGCAGGCTCTGTGTCTAGTGCTGGTCGTGGAGACGGTGCATCCTCATCAGCACGTGGCCATGGGACACGCTTGGCCTTTTTTTCGGCAGCTGGCCGTGTTGAGCCGCAACATGCGGAAGACTTGGTCGAGTGGATGACCAAGCCGTCCTCATCCTCCTCATCCTCTCTCACCCATGCCCAGGGTGCTTTGTCTGGCAAAGCAGCGGCCTCTTCCCTCAGCTCAATGTCATCAGTGACTCCTTCCCTAGCTCCACCATGTCCTCCTGAGGATTCCCTCGAACTGTTTGACCACAGTGTTGGGTACATGCTCCAGGAGGATGCCCAGCGTTTGGAAGGCTCTGATGATGATACTGAGCTCGATGAAGGCAGTAACATGAGCACGGACAGAGGGGGTGCCCAAGAAGGACAGCAATCTGGCAGTCATGCTCCCCCTGCTGCAGCATACTGCCAGGTTTGCTCCAGTGATGAGGAGGGAGGGGATGATGAGGTCACTGACTCAACGTGGGTGCCTGATAGGAGAGAGGAGGAGGAGGAGGAGGAGGCGGCACATCACCAACGAGGCAGGATGCCCTCCAGGGGCCAGCCTAAGGGCAGCACATTGACTGCATCACACCCCAAAGCTCCACATGTGCAGGGCGCTGCAGTCTCTGCGCGTTATTCAAAAAGTTCTTTGGTGTGGGCCTTTTTTGAGACGAGTGCATCAGATCGCACCGCTGCTATTTGCAACATATGTCTCAAGCGTATCTCGCGTGGCCAAAACATCTCCCGCTTGGGTACCACATGCTTGACCAGACATATGTTGACCTGCCATGCAGTTCGTTGGCAAGCATATCTAAAAGACCCACACCAAAGAACAAAGAGGATCTCTCCTTGCTCCTCATCAGCTGAGATTTCCAACCCCACTAGACCTTCAGTCCTCTCTGAGACCTGCAGTGAGAGGAATGAAGGTGTAGAATTAGGTGTGTCACAGCCAAGTACTTGTGGGCAATCTGCTTTTGGTACACCGACGTCAGATTGTACCAGGCAAATTTCCCTGCCCCAGCTGCTGCACCGCCGAAAGAAGTTTGCTCCCAGCCATCCACATGCCCAGCGTTTGAATGCTAGCTTGGCAAAATTGCTAGCACTTCAACTGCTGCCTTTTCAGTTGGTAGACTCTGCCCCCTTCCGTGAGTTTGTGGAATGTGCGGTTCCTCAGTGGCAGGTACCCAAACGCCACTTTTTCTCACGGAAGGCGATTCCGGCTCTCTACCGGCATGTGGAAGGCAATGTCCATGCCTCGCTGGACAGGGCGGTCAGCGGTAAGGTGCATATTACCGCTGACTCATGGTCCAGCAGGCATGGACAGGGACGTTACCTAAGTTTCACGGCGCATTGGGTGACTCTGCTGGCAGCTGGGAAGGATGCAGGACAAGGTGCAGTAGTGTTGGAGGTTGTTCCGCCACCACGCCTCCAAAATGCTGATTGTGACACACCTCTCTCCTCCACCCCCTCCTCTTCTTCTTCCTCCATGGCCTCTTCCTCGGAACCAGCGGTGCTCCGTAGGCGTTCAAGGGGCTACGCAAGTACGCAGGCCAAAAGATGCCATGCGGTGCTTGAGCTGGTGTGCTTGGGGGACAGGAGCCACACTGGGGCAGAGGTTCTGTCAGCTCTGCAGGGGCAGGTTCAGAGGTGGTTGACGCCACGCCAACTTAAGGCAGGAATGGTGGTTTGCGACAATGGCACCAACCTCCTCTCTGCCCTCCGACAGGGACAACTGACCCATGTGCCCTGTTTGGCTCACGTCCTTAACTTGGTGGTGCAGCGGTTCTTGGGCAGGTACCCGGGCTTACAGGATGTCCTGAGGCAGGCCAGGAAAGTCTGTGTGCATTTCCGCCGGTCATATAATGCCAGTGCTCGGCTGACGGACCTCCAAAAGGAGTTTAACCTGCCCAAGAACCGCCTAATCTGTGACATGCCCACCAGGTGGAACTCAACGTTGGCCATGCTGCAGCGGCTGCACACGCAGCAGAGGGCCATCAATGAGTACCTGTGCGACTATGGCACCAGGACAGGGTCAGGGGAGCTTGGTTTTTTTTCCCCACGCCAGTGGGCCATGATCAGGGATGCATGCACTGTCCTGTCACCATTCGAGGAGGCCACGAGGATGGTGAGCACTGACAGTGCATGCATCAGTGACACTGTCCCCCTTGTCCACCTGTTGGAGCACACGCTGCGTGGAATAATGGACAGGGCACTTGAGGCAGAACAGAGGCAGGAAGAGGAGGACTTCCTTAGCTCTCAAGGCCCCCTTTATCCAGACAGTGTTCCTGCGTGCCCGCCGATCACACAGGAAGAGGACGAGGAGGAGGAGGAGGAGGAGGAAGATTATGTCAGTATGGAGGTGGAGCCTGGCACTCAGCATCAGCAGTCTTTAAGGGATCAGTCCCAAGGAACACATGGACTTGTACGTGGCTGGGAGGAGGTGGCTGCGGACGTTGTTGTCCTTAGTGACCCAGAGGACTCCGGACCGAATGCCTCAGCAAACCTACGCTGCATGGCCTCCCTGATCCTGCAAAGCCTGCGTAAGGATCCTCGTATTCGTGGTATCAAGGAGAAGGACCAATACTGGCTGGCAACCCTCCTTGATCCACGTTACAAGGGTAAGGTTGCGGACCTTATCTTGCCATCGCAGAGGGAGCAGAGGATGAAACATCTTCGGGAGGCCTTGCAGAAAGGTCTGTGCAACGCGTTCCCAGAGACTGGGAGGTTACAAACTCCTGTTTCTGGACAACGTGTTGCTGAGGCTTCGGTCAGTCAAAGAAGGAGCGGTGGAGAAGGTGGCCGTCTGACCGATGCGTTCAGACAATTTTTTGGTCCGCAGCCCCAAGGTATGATCGGTTCCAGCAACCATCGCCAGCGTCTGTTTTACATGGTGCAGGAATACCTAGGGGCAAGATCAGACTTGGACACCTTTCCCACCGAAAATCCTCTGGGTTACTGGGTCTTGAGGATGGATCACTGGCCAGAGCTTGCACAGTATGCAATTGAGCTACTGGCCTGTCCTGCATCCAGCGTTCTTTCGGAACGCACATTCAGTGCTGCTGGAGGCGTGGTAACCGATCACAGGGTGCGTCTGTCCACCGACTCGGTCGATCGGCTGACCTTCATAAAAATGAATCAGTCTTGGATCACCACCAGCTACCAAGCACCTGATGCTGATGTAACCGAATAATTTTTTTTGAAATCTCAGATCCCTTCAAAGACTGCCTATGCTGATGCTGAGTGACTATCCCTGAGTAATTATCCTCTTCCTCCTCAATCATCACGCTGATAGCTTGTAAGAACATTTTTGGTTCTGGGCGCCACCACCAGTGCCTAAGGCCCAATTTTTCAGCCCCTGTTTAACAGGGGCGTGTAATTACAATTTTTGATGTAATACTTTGCAGCAGGGCTCGTTCCTGCATTCCAACTAGAGTGTCTGTGAGGGGTTGCAGTGTTGTGGCACCAGCACCAGTGCCTAAGGCCCAATTTTTCTGCCCCTGTCTAACAGGGGCGTGTAATTACAATTTTTGATGCAATACTTTGCAGCAGGGCTCGTTCCTGCATTCCAACTAGAGTGTCTGTGAGGGGTTGCAGTGTTGTGGCACCAGCACCAGTGCCTAAGGCCCAATTTTTCTGCCCCTGTCTAACAGGGGCGTGTAATTCCAATTTTTGATGCAATACTTTGCAGCAGGGCTCGTTCCTGCGTTCCAACTAGAGTGTCTGTGAGGGGTTGCAGTGTTGTGGCACCAGCACCAGTGCCTAAGGCCCAATTTTTCTGCCCCTGTCTAACAGGGGCGTGTAATTACAATTTTTGATGCAATACTTTGCAGCAGGGCTCATTCCTGCGTTCCAACTAGAGTGTCTGTGAGGGGTTGCAGTGTTGTGGCACCAGCACCAGTGCCTAAGGCCTAATTTTTCAGCTCCTGTTCAACAGGGGCATGTAATTACAATTCTTGATCTAATATTTCACAGCAGGGCCCTGTGAGGGCTTACAGTGTTGTGGCCACAGCAACACCTAAGGCCCAAATTTCTGCTGAGTATATAGGGCAGGACCCTACTTTCAAACATCTAACTTACAAACGACTCCTACTTGCAAACGGAAGGAGACAACAGGAAGTGAGATGAAATCTACCCCTAGGAAGGGAAATTCTCTCCTGTAAGAGTTAATATGGGAAAACAATTTCTCCTTTCCACTGATGCTTTCCAATCCTTGTTCCACAAAAAAACCCAAATTTTCAAAAAACATTTTTCATTGGGACAAAAAAGTGAGGTGAAATCTTCTGAAGAGGAGGAAAGACAGCAAAACAAATGTCACAGGGGTGATAACCCTTCCCTATGTTTTCCAAAAAGCTTAAAAAAGATTTTTTGGCTGGAGCTAAACACGTTAAAAATGTACCCGTTCAAAATTACAAAGAGATTCTACTTAACAACAAACCTACAGTCCCTGTCTTGTTTGCACTGCCTGTATACTGCTGTTCAGAGTATATAGGGCCTTTCCTTATTTTAATTTGGGTGCGGGGTTCCCCTTAATATCCATACAGGACCCAAAGGGCCTGGTAATGGACTGGGGGGGTACCCATGCCGTTTGTCTCACTGATTTTCATCCATATTGCCATGACCCGACATGACATTAAACCCGCAAGCAGTTTTAAATGAGATTTTTTCCTTTAAAAATGACATTTGGTGCAGGGACTGTTCTAAACATGGGAAACACGCGTCACTTTACAGGCATACTATAGACACCCCCCAGGTACGATATTTAAAGGAATATTTCACTTTTTTTTTTTTACTTTAAGCATCATTAAAATCACTGCTCCCGAAAAAACGTCCGTTTTTAAAAGTTTTTTTTGCATTGATACATGTCCCCTGGGGTAGGACCCGGGTCCCCAAACCCTTTTTCGGACAATACCATGCAAATTAGCCTTTAAAATGAGCACTTTTGATTTCGAACGTTCGAGTCCCATAGACGTCAATGGGGTTCTAACGTTCGTGCGAACTTTCGGTCCGTTCGCGGGTTCTGGTGCGAACCGAACCGGGGGGTGTTCGGCTCATCCCTAGTTCCTAATATTTTATCCCAATTTATGCCTTTTAGCAAGGTTTGTAGTTTAAGGAAGTTGGCTCTTTTGAAATTCAGTGTCTTTGTGTTCCCTTCATGTTTACTATTTGTGTGATTTATACTGAAACTAATTGACCTGTGATCGCTGTTACCTAAATTGCCCCGTATTTCCACATCTGTGATCAGGTCTGTATTGTTGGTAATCAGTAGATCCAGTAAAGTTTTATTTCTAGTTGGTGCGTCTATCATCTGACCCATAAAATTGTCCTGCAAGACATTAAGGAACTGGCGAGCCTTAAATGAATGTGCGGTTCCCTCCTTCCAGTCTATGTCTGAATAATTAAAATCCTTCATTATGATAACACTTCCCATCCTTGCTGCTAATCAAATTTGTGATAGGAGATCCGTCTCCACTTCCTCCCTCAGGTTAGGGGGCCTATAGCATACTCCCAGTATTATTTTCCCCTTAGCTTCATCCCTTTGGAGCTCTACCCATAAGGATTCCACCTCCTCTCTAGCTCCCTCAGTGATGTCATCTCTCACATTCGCTTGTACATTATTCTTGATATATAGGCATACCCCTCCCCCTTTTTTACCCTCTCTATCCTTGCGGTATAGGGTATACCCTTGAATGTTTAGAGATAGGCTTTAATTGCTTGCAGCCCGCCCTGCCACCAAATGATGACAGGGCAGTGCGGCTCTCGTTCTGGGATGCCATCATATGGCGGCGTGCCAGAACGGACGCTCTTGCGCGCCCACTGGGGCGCGCAGAGCAGCGATCAAGGCCGAGCTGTGTTGCTAGGACATAGCGCGACCCTGATCTCTGTAGAGAGCCGTCCATGGCTCTTTAACCATGTGATCGGCTCTGTCCAATCACAGCCGGTCACATGTAAACAAGGAAGTGCCGGTAATCGTCTCTCCTCGCCTCACACTGACAAAGTGTGAGGCGAGGAGAGCCGATCAGCGGCATCTCCTCACAGGGGGACATGTAGGAATGTAATCAGGGCACTGATCATCAGTGCCCTGATTACAATAGTGCAACACAGTGTCACCAATCAGTGCCCACCATAGCTGGCATTGATGGGCAATCAGTGGCAGCAATCATTGCCCACAAGTGCCACCAATCAGTGCCCATTAGCGATGCCAGTCAGTGCTGGCAATCAGTGCCACCTATCAATACGGCCTATAAGTGCCCATCACTGCTGTCAATCAATGCACATCAGTAATGCCCATCAGTGTCGCCCATCAATGCCCATTAGTGCCCATCAGTACTGCCTATCTGTGCCGCCTATTAGTGCCCATCAGTGCCACCTGACAATGCCCATCAGTGCCACCTATCAGTGCCCATAAGTGCGGCATAAGTGTTTGGGTACAGTGTAGCATGACCGCGCAATTGTCATTCAAAGTGCGACAGCGCTGAAAGATGAAAAATGGCTTGGGCAAGAAGGGGGTGTAAGTGCCTGGTAGGCAAGTGGTTAAGTATGGTTAAAACCCCTTTTCATGGTATACTTGGATCAGGTATGTAGTAAAAAACAGAAAAAGTAGGTCCTTCGCGTGCAAAGGCCTGGGACTAAAGCATAATAAAAAATAAAAAAACATTGACTACACCAATTAGGGAAATGGCCCAAAAGTCATTCAAGGGAATTCATACAGGGTGTTGTAGACTCCCTTTGGAATCCTGTCAAGGTGCAGCCCTGAATGTACTTTTGCCTGATTTATGCTCATGCTCTGCATCGAGGAAGGAATGTCCACACTTGACAGTCCTTTCTCACTGCACTTACTCCCACCCTCTCTGGCCACTGTGCTTGCAACACTGACAGTCACATGGAAAAGGAATTTTGTACTGCGGTGCTGAGCCCGAAAGAAAACTGGGATACTAGTTCCTCATCAGGTACGCTTTGATTAACAGTTTAACAGTGCGCGGCAGTGGGCGGATCCATAGCCACTATCCATTCTAATAGCTGCTTTCATTTCCACCTACTGCCAAGTTCTGTCAAACAAAAGTAGGTGGACGTCATAGGGTACTAGTCTCTCGGTTCCTCATCAGGCTCTGCCGACCCAGTGACAAATAATTTCCCAGATATAGGCATTGCCCATATTTAGGTAATGACAACACCTGTATCTCCGTTTACTGGAATCTCCCAGGAGACAGCAGAATGGGGCCTGGGGACAGTACTATATGGGAAGCTGTCACATACATGACAGCTTTCTAACACAGGCACTGCCCACTACGAGTACTGGTGTACCTCTGTATGCCAGGTCAGAGCTGGTCTTAATTATATCACCAGTTTCCTAACTTAAGAGCTGGTGCTAATCCTTTAAAGTGATTGTAAAGTTTTTTTCTTTTTTTTAATAACAAACATGTCATACTTACCTGCTCTGTACAATGGTTTTGCACAGAGCAGCCCCGATCCCCCTTTTCTCAGGTCCCATGGTGGTGCTTTGAGCTCCTGCTCATCTCTGTGTGCCACCATAGGAAGCCGATGTGACACAGTGCGGAGCTCGTCTCCCCGCTTCCTCATCATCTGAATTTGATTGACAGCAGCAGGAGCCAATAGCTGCTCACACTGAGTCCAGTGAGGAGGGAGAGCGAGAGCAACGCTGCTACTCTCCAGTGCAGCACTGAATCAAGATCGGGCTCGGGGGGGGGGGGGGGGGGGGTGATAATAGAAGGTTTTCTTTTGCTTTAATGCAGATAATACATTAAGGTAAAAAACATTCAGCCTGTACAACCACTTTAAGATTTTGGCACTGCCAGAGTGACAGATTGTGAAAGTGACAGAAGTAAGGGGGTTGCACATTTTACTACTCTGAACCCTTTCTTCAATCTAAGGTTAAACCTAATTTCTTCTAGCCTAAAATCATGGCTGTATGTCCTCTTCACAGACCTTAGAGTAAACAGTTTATTATTGTTACTGAAGTCACCTTTGATATATTAGTACAATGCAATCATATCCCCCTCAACTACCCATAGTGAGTAACTGTAATTTATATAATCGATCCCATAGCTAAGGCCCTCTATCCCTCGTTATTCATTTTGCTGCCCATTGCTGAACTCTGTCTAATTCAACAATGTCTTTCCAGAAGATTGGTGACCACAACTGAACTCCATGGATGTGCATGATCAGCTTGCTGCGGAGTCACAGGAGAATGCTGCAGTGAACAATGCCATTGTCCGCAATGAGCAATGTCAATATGTGGTTCAGCTCACTGCTTTCAGAACCCTCAAACTTCTTAAGAAAGAAGAAGACCCATGATATATATATATATATATATATATACACACATACACACAAACACACACTATATTACCAAAAGTATTGGGACATAGGCCTTTAAACGCACATGAACCTTAATGGTATTCCAGTCTTAGCCTGTAGGGTTTAATATAGAATTGGCCCACCCTCTGCAGCTATAATAGCTTCAATTCTTCTGGGAAGGCTGTCCACAATTTTTAGGAGTGTGTCTATGGAAATGTTTGACAATTCTTCCAGAAGCACATTTGTGAGGTCAGGCACTGATGTGGACAAGAAGGCCTGGCTTGCAATCTCCGCTCTAATTCATCCCAAAATTGTTCTATCATGTTGAGGTCAGTAATCTGTGCTGGACAGTCAAGTTCCTTCACCCCAAATTCTCTCATTCATGTCTTTATGGACTTTGCTTTGTGCACTAGTGTGCACTCCTGTTGGAACAGGAAGGGGCCATCCCCAAACTGTTCCTACAAAGTTTGGTGTATGAAATTGTCTTGGTATGCTGACGCCTTAAGGGTTCCCTTCACTGGAACTAAGGGGCCAAGTCCAACCCCAGAAAAACAACCCCACACCATAATCCCCCCTCCACCAAAAGATTTGGACCAGTGCACAAAGCAAAGTCCATAAAGACATGGATAAGCGAGTTTGGAATGGAGGAACTTGACTGGCCTGCACAGAGTCTTGACATCAACTCAATAGAACACCTTTGGGATGAATTAGAGCGGGGACTGTGAGCCAGGCCTTCTTATCAGTGCCTGATCTCACAAATGCGCTTCTGGAAGAATGGTCAAACATTCCCATAGACACACTCTTAAACCTTGTGGACAGCCTTCCCAGAAGAGTTGAAGCTGTTATAGCTGCAAAGGGTGGGCCAACTCAATACTGAACCCTATGGACTAAGGCAGGCGTCCTAATACCTTTGGTAATATAGTGTGTGTGTATATATATGTGAGTGTATATACAGTGCCTTGCAAAAGTATTCGGCCCCCTTGAACTTTTCAACCTTTTGCCACATTTCAGGCTTCAAACATAAAGATATAAAATTTAAATTTTTTGTGAAGAATCACCAACAAGTGGGACACAATTGTGAAGTGGAACTAAATCTATTGGATATTTTAAACTTTTTTAGCAAATAAAAAACTGAAAAGTGGTGCATGCAAAATTATTCGGCCCCTTTACTTTCAGTGTAGCAAACTCACTCCAGAAGTTCAGCGAGGATCTCTGAATGATCCAATGTTGTCCTAAATGACTGATGGTGATAAATAGAATCCACCTGTGTGTAATCAAGTCTCTGTATAAATGCACCTGCTCTGTGATAGTCTCAGGGTTCTGTTGAAAGCGCAGAGAGCATCATGAAGACCAAGGAACACACCAGGCAGGTCCATAATACTGTTGTGGAGAAGTTTAAAGCCGGATTTGGATACAAAAAGATTTCCCAAGCTTTAAACATCCCAAGGAGCACTGTGCAAGCGATCATTTTGAAATGGAAGGAGTATCAGACCACTGCAAATCTACCAAGACCTGGCTGTCCCTCTAAACTTTCAGCTCAGACAAGGAGAAGACTGATCAGAGATGCAGCCAAGAGGCCCATGATCACTCTGGATGAACTGCAGAGAACGACAGCTGAGGTGGGAGAGTCTGTCCATAGGACAACATTCAGTCGTACACTGCACAAATCTGGCCTTTATGGAAGAGTGGCAAGAAGAAAGCCATTTCTCAAAGATATCCATAAAAAGTCTCGTCTAAAGTTTGCCACAAGCCACCTGGGAGACACACCAAACATGTGGAAGAAGGTGCTCTGGTCCGATGAAACCAAAATCGAACTTTTTGGCCACAATGCAAAACGAAATGTTTGGCGTAAAAGCAACACAGCTCATCACCCTCAACACACCATCCCCACTGTCAAACATGGTGGTGGCAGCATCATGGTTTGGGCCTGCTTTTCTTCAGCAGGGACAGGGAAGATGGTTAAAATTGAGGGGAAGATGGATGCAGCCAAATACAGGACCATTCTGGATGAAAACCTGTTGGAGTCTGCAAAAGACCTTAAACTGGGACGGAGATTTATCTTCCAACAAGACAATGATCCCAAACATACAGCAAAATCTACAAAGGAATGGTTCACAAATAAACGTATCCAGGTGTTAGAATGGCCAAGTCAAAGTCCAGACCTGAATCCAATCGAGAATCTGTGGAAAGAGCTGAAAACTGCTGTTCACAAACGCTCTCCATCCAACCTCACTGAGCTCGAGCTGTTTTGCAAGGAAGAATGGGCAAGAATTTCAGTCTCTCGATGTGCAAAACTGACAGAGACATACCCCAAGCGACATGCAGCTGTAATCGCAGCAAAAGGTGGCTCTACACAGTATTAACGCAAGGGGGCCGAATAATTTTGCACGCCCCACTTTTCATTTTTTTATTAGTTAAAAAAGTTTCAACAATCCAATAGATTTCGTTCCACTTCACAATTGTGTCCCACTTGTTGGTGATTCTTCACAAAAAAAATAAATGTTATATCTTTATGTTTGAAGCCTGAAATGTGGCAAAAGGTTGAAAAGTTCAAGGGGGCCGAATACTTTCGCAAGGCACTGTATATGTGTGTGTGTATATATATATATATATATATATATATATATATATATATATATATATATATATATATATATATATATATATATATACATATATACACATATACATACAGGGAGTGCCCCTGGGGGCAGGAAATGGAGGTGGGCTTTAAGCAACATGGCTAGGTCAATATCCTGCCCCAGGAATATATAGTATTTATAATAAAATGTCCTTGTGGATTATTATATATAAGAGACAGGATTGCCCGCCACAAATACTCGATTGGAAATAAACATATCAAGTTAACTTTGGCAAAACATTTATTGAAAAGGGTCACACTATTTCCCAGCTTAGATTTATGGTAATATATGGGATACCTAGAATTAGACATGGAGGTAATAGAGAACTAACCCTGAGAAAACAGAAAGTAGAATGGATCCATTTTTTGGATACATTGTTGCCTAAAGGATTGAATTCAGATTTTGATCTGTATCTGTTTCTTTCATTTATGATCGGCCCAAATTTTTATATGGTATTAGTTTTAAATAACATCTGCTTATGTATTGGTTTGAATTGTATATAATTGTATGTAGTTGTGAATTAATTGTATATTTATTACTAGAGGTGTCCTTTCTAGCAAATCCCATGTGTGGTGAGCAAATCGATTACACCTGACAGATCTTTGTTCTGAAAAAAGTCCAGTTGTTGACAGACTGTTGAGGGTGCGGCAGGGGATCCAATGCGCGTGGTCGGCGGGCACGATCGGCAGCATGGGGATTTGTGTAAGTATAATTTCCCCTGAACATAATTTATACGGGACATAGGGTAAAATGTCAGCAGTTCACACTGGGGCGGCTTCAAAGTCACCTGACTCTGAAGCTGTCCTGCACAGGGCGACTTCAGCATGGCTTGCAAACGACTTCTTTAATAGAAATCAATGCAAGCCGCTCCGAAGTCGCCCCCAAGTAGCACAGGGACCTTGAGTCGCTCCGATTAGAACGGTTCCATTGCACTGAATGGAGCACGACTTGCCAGATGGCTAAGTCGCCTGACAGGTCGCCCCAGTGTGAACTGAGCCTTAGCAGTTTTGCCTGTTTTTTCCAATATTTTTTGTTCGTTTACTGGAAAGGTGAGGTTTTGAACTTATTCAAATCAGGACAATAATTAAAGTAAAAAGACACATATAACCATACTTTCTGTTAATGTACTGGTTTTTCAAACCTTTCATCTCTATGCAATTGCAAACAAAGCAACTATTAGCTAAAGAATAACTATATAGCTATATCCAGTGTCAGTATGTAAACGGGCCATACATTATTTTCCTTATAAGTGCTATTATGAATAAGGGCACTTAGAATTTTTCAGCCTTTTACAAAGTCTGATTAAATAGCATAAGTACCCTCAGTTCAGTAATCTACTATACTGTATACAGCAATTATGAACTTCATTCTTAATGACAGTACTCAAGGTAATAGTAACTCATCCATTTCTGAAATGAAATCTGTTACTATAAAGGCACTACTGTGAGTTGTTGTGCAACGTGATACACTAGTGTCCCAAAAGCGCCGCTTAAACAGCAGTAAAGCACCGCTAAAACTAGCAGCACTTTACCGCTAATGCAGCCCGCACCCCAGTGTGAAAGGGGTCTAAAAGGGGACAAGTCACAGTAGTGAAGAGGGCCTACTGGAGCAAGTCCAGTTGAGCAGGCATGGCCTTAGTTTCAGTTTGGGTGTAGCCCTCCCTGTTAGACAGAACCTTGTTTTTTTATTTTTTTTTACAAAGGTAAGACAAAAATATGTTTAATAGTGGCTTGCAGCCAATTGGCTACAACCCTAATCAGTGTATTCTGACAGTGAGGAGTCCCCCCATCAGAATACAGTGTCCCAGCATCGCTTGTGTTGATGCAAGCACCTGTCAGCTAGTGATCTGAACAAAAAAACCTGTGCAGGTATAGCAACTTTAGGCCTGGTTCACACCTATGCATTTTTTTTTAGTGCATTTTCAGTCTTGCAGAAACACACTACAGTCCATTTAACATGGTTTCCTATGAATGTAGTTCAAATCTGTGCATTTTATGGAAAGTGTATACACCGCTCCTACAGCGCCTCAAAGATGCAGCTGGCAGGACTTTTTTGAGCATCCTGCCACACACCGCTCCAGTGTGAAACTCCTTTGCAGGCGCTATTTTTAGGGCTATAGCGCCTGCAAAGCACCTCAGTGTGAAAGTAGCCTAAGTCATAGCAATCTGAGAATTTATAAACTACAAGTTCAATTCAACACTACAGCCTGCACACTGATCAGCACACCTGTAGTTCATTCACACTGCCTACAGCTCTGCAATGACAGCCATACAGAGGTACGGGCAACAGAACTGTAGGCAATGTCTGCAGGAGCCTGACACTTCACCCGCACTCTGCTGATTGCGGGTGCAATACTTTGCAGTCTCCAGTTTTAAAAAAGAATAAATGCCCTAGCAAAAATTTATGCATTTATTATTTTTTTAATAAAAAAGTGAACGAAGGCACTTGTGTCAGGCAGGCACATAAATGGGTGGTTTTATGTACATATATGTGAGTGTTCATTTGTGTATATACAGTGTGTATATGTGTGTGTATATATATATATATATATATATATATATATATATATATATATATATATATATATATATATATATACACACACACACATGTGTGTTTGAGTTTTGGGGTGCACACCCTAATGCAATAGGCTGCGCATGCCTATGGCAGAGAGCCTGTAACAATTAGCCAGAATTTGAAAAATGTGTACTGTTCTTTTCTTGTATGGGAACATCCTCTGCATGGAAAATCTTACGCGAACCTACTTTCTTGATGAAATATTAAAATTAAAGTGATTGTAAAGTCTTGGGGTTTTTTTACTATAAAAATAAAAAACATGTTATGCTTACCTGCTCTGTGAAGTGGATTTGCACAGAGCAGCCCCGATCCTCCTCTTCTCTGGTCCCTCTTCAGTGCTCCTGGCCCCTCCCTTCTGTCGAGTGCCCCCACAGCAAGCAGCTTGATATGGGGGCACCCAAGGTGAGTCCCAGCTCCCCGTGTCCATTCAGACACCCGCCCCCTCTCTCCTGGTTGGCTGACTGACTTTGACAGCAGTGGGAGCCAATGGCCCCGCTGCTGTGTCTCAGCCAATCTGGAGGGAGAGTCTCTGATGGCTGAGACACTCGTGGACATCGCTGGACAGAGATGGGGCTCCGGTAAGTATTAGGGGGGCTGAGGGGGGCTGCTGCACACAGAAGGCTTTTTATCTTAAAGTGTTTGTTAAGGTAAAAAAGGTTCTTCTATAGTTCCGTCTGATATATAACAGTAAGCTCCCCAGTGGATGTCATTTATAAAAATATGTGGTATAATAGCTTACTTCAGAGAGTCGTTCGGCGTTTAGCTGATTGTCCACTGGTCTCCTCTCCCGATCTAATAGCTGCAGGGGGAGGTGCTGGGAAACCCCTGCTGACATCAGCTGGAAAGAGGAAAGGAGGAGACCAGTGGGAAGTCACGTGAGCGCCTAACGGCACTCTGAAGTAAGCTATTATACTGCATATTTTTATAGATCACATCCACTGAGGAGCTTACTGTTCTATATCAGAGGGACCTAAAAAAGAAAAATATTGTTTTTTTTAGAGCAGGAGGGGATCATCAGGGAGCTGACAGGCAGGGAGGGGAGGGGGGGCAGAGGGAGACACAGGCGCAGGAGAGTAGGGCTGCGGATGATGGAGGCATGTAAGCTGACCACAGTGTCAGGGCTCAGAAGCCCTGATTATCGTAGTCAGTTTACAGGGGGGAGGGCAGAAGCTGTCAGGATCAGCCAGGTATTTCAGGTGATGCAGGGGGCCAAATTACATAGCACAGGCATTGTGCTGTATAACATGCTTTAAGGGAACAGGATCCAATTTTTATTTTTTCGGGGTGTTAACAAACCCTTTAACCACTTGCTTACTGGACACCTAAACCCCCCTCCATCCCAGACCAATTTTCACCTTTCAGCGCTGTCACTCTTTGAACGACAATTGCGCAGTCATACAACACTGTACATAAATGAAATTTTTATAATATTTTCCCACAAATAAAGCTTTCTTTTGGTGGTATTTGATCACCACTGGGTTTTTTATTTTTTGTTAAAAAAAATGTAAAAGACTGATTTAAAAAATACAAAACCGTTTTATATTTTGTTAATAAATTTTGCAAACAGGTAATTTTTCTCCTTCATTGATGTACGCTGATGAGGCTACACTGATGGGCACTGATAGGCTGCACTGATGGGCACTGATGAGGTGGCACTGGTGGGCACTGATGAGGTGGCACTGGTGGGCACTTATAGGTGGCATTGGTGGTCACTGATGGGTGGCACTGATAGCTGGCAGTGATGGGCACTGATGGGTGGCAGTGATGGGCACTGATCGGCACTGGTAGGTGACACTGATAGGCAGCACTGATAGGTGGCACTGATGAGGCACTGATTTGCACCACTGGTGGGCATTGATAGGTGGCACTTGTGGGCACTGATAGGTGGCACTGATTGCTGGCACTTACTACTGTGGGCACTGATTGGGGGCACTGTGGGCACTGATTTGTAGCACTGGCAGGTGGCACTGGCAGGCGGTACTTGTGGGCACATATGAGGCACCTTCGCCTCTTCCTCTTCGGGACCGATGTCCCTTCAAACAGAAGCCAGCGATCTGCTTTTTTTCTTCTCACGCTGTCAACTTGAGAAGAGAAAAAAAAGGATTACCGATCCTCTGTTTACATCACGTGATCAGCTGTCATTGGCTGACAGCTGCTCACATGGTAAGGGGCTGGGATCGGCCCCTTACTCGAATCTGTGATCACCCAAGTCTCATTGACTTGGGCGATCACAGCATGCGCCGCGCGCCCCCTTCAGGGGGGCGTGGCCAGATTTGAAAGAGGAGGACGTCAATAGACGTACTTCCGGCAGAGCAGATCCGCGCTGTTGCCGTCATTCGGCTATGGCGCAGATCTGAACAAGTTAATGCATAGAATGCATTAAGATAAAAACCTTCTGACTTTAAAATCACTTTAAAGTGGGATGGAAGCCCCAATACACAGTTTGGTGTGTGTGTATTGGCTGAATAAAAATGTCTATGTCAGGTTAAATCTCACAATATTCATATTTTTATAACATATTTACAACTTTCTTACCCATTCAACACAAATATGTAACGTTGTTTACATTCAAATGTTAAACATTTCATCTACCCTCTGCCATCTTACCTAAAACAGAATTGCATAGCTGAAAAAGAGAAATTAAAAATGAAAGCCTTAACAACTAAACTGTACACCTGGAACAGGCAGGATCAACCACGTATTATACTACAGGGAAAGGGCAAAATAATATTGCTGTATCAATATTCGGTTTATTGCACCTTAAAGAGACAGAAGCACGTTTTCTGTTTTTTGTATTTGTTTTAGATTTACGTATTCTTTAACTACTAAACACAAAAATAACTATGTATAAATCCTTTTTTAGGGAAATCACACTATCTGTACGAGATTCCTTTCATAAATCGTTTTCTTATACTGTAGGTTGCACATTAATCAAACAGTTTATTTCTTCCAAAGTCCAGACACAGTTTTACAGGATTGCATGAAAGTAGATCTACACCCTAACTGAAAGATATTTAATTTGTTAAAACAATGGGGTTGATTTATTAAAACTAGAGAGCGCAAACTCTGGTGTAGCTCTGCATAGAGACCAATCAGCTACCAAGTTTTTTTTGTCAAAGCTTAAGGCTGGGTTCACACCTCTATGAATTGGATGAAGCTTTGTCCGCATCCAATTCGCATAGCAGGACAAGTGTGAACCGAGCCTTACTGAAGAAGCTGAAGTTAGAAGCTGGTTGGCTACCATGCATAGCTGCACCAGATTTTTCACTCTCTAGTTTTAGTAAATCAACCCCCTTGTGTATCATTAACAGTTGTAGGTTTTCATTTCTTAAAATACTGTTTTTACCTTTTTCATGCTCATCTTGTAATCATATCATTGCTCAGGATAGGCTTTATGATGGTGACAACAAGAAGACATCCCTGAGCAATGTGCATCAACTTGGCCTCTTCTGGTGTCCACTGAAAGTGCACATGACAGGGTGACCAAACAGGAGTGCAACTTGGAGACAGGAAAAGAGCATTGTCACCTTATAGGGTCTAAAATGTGGTGGTCAAGTGCCAATCCTGGGGAGTTAGCCAGGGGTCTCTGGTATAGCTTAGGGTGTCCACCGAAAAAGAAAAGAGGGAGGCAGAAGAACTCTTGTAGTTTAGTAGATTGTTACAAAAACAGAATATATTGCTTCAAAAAATGGAGGTGAGAACCATAGAGACTCCACAGTGGGAAAAGGAAAGATAAAAGTAGGCTTACATCTGTTGAGGCTGCTGTCACCCAAATGCCGCGTACACACGATCGGACATTCCAACAACGAAATCTTGGATTTATTTCCGACGGATGTTGGCTCAAACTTGTCTTGCATACACACGGTCACACAAATGTTGTCGGAAATTCCGAACTTCAAGAACGCGCTGATGTACAACACGTACGACGACACTATAAAAGGGAAGTTCAATACCAAGTGCGCCACCCTTTGGGCTCCTTCTGCTAATCTCGTGTTAGTAGAAGTTTGGTGAGAGACGATTCGCGCTTTTCAGCCTTGTGCTTTTCAGATCGTTACTGCTCTTCAGTTTGTGGTTGTGGGTGCGTATCTGGTTTTCAGTGCGTGTATTCAGTTCGCATCTGGTTTTCAGTGCGTATTTTTATATTACGTATTTGATTTCCAGTACGTTCTTGTCCTTTGGTTTCTGATTTTCAGCTCGCTCTTCTCTTGGCAATGGGGAGAAGTCTGCAGAACATCAAGTTCTCGACAGGCATCTCCCCCCAGGCTCTGGGGATCATTATTTCAGAGACCTGTTCTGCCATCATTCAGGTCCTGCAGAAGGACTATATTAAGGTAAGATTTCTCCTTTAACATCACATTATATGTATTTAGTGTTTGCTAATGTATTGTATTTCTTTCATCATTCACTAATTAACATGATTGTAATATGCTGTGAATGTCCTCTTTATCCTCATGCATGCTGGAAGTTTTTAAAGTTCCTTTTTTGTCCTTCATGCATATTTGCCTTCACTAACCTCCACAGCATGCAAGTTCAAGATGGATTCAATTTTCACTGTCAGAAATCTACTGACTCCAGGTTGCTTCATGGCGCAGTGGATTTAAAAGATGCATACCTGCATATTCCAATCTCATCCCAATCCCAGAAGTATCTCAGGTTGGCAGTAAGGATTGAGGGCAGAATTCAGCATCTACAATTCAGAGCCTTACCCTTTCGGGCTAACTTCCGCACTCCGAATTTTCACCAAGGTGATGGCAGAGGCCCTAGCTCCGCTTTGTCTTCGAGAAATCGCAGTAATTCCTTATTTAGACGATCTGCTATTTTTCGCCCCCTCAAGAGAGAGGAATTACAGAGAAATTTAGGCAGAGCATGCAGCCATCTGGAGTCTCTCGGATGGATTCTAAATCTCCAAAAATCTTCCCTGAACCCATCTCAGGAGATTCGGTTTCTAGGGTATATAATAAATTCCGTAGATCAAAGGATCTTTCTTCCTTCAGAGAAGAAGGAAAAGATCCAGGATACAGTGTCTTTACTGCAGACCAACCAGCAGCTGACGGTAAGGCGGGTCATGTCGGCTCTGGGTGTTCTGACTTGGGGGCTGCCAGAGGTGGACCTGTTCGCCTCAAAGGAGAATGCCCTGGTTCTGCAATTTTTTTCCCTGAACAGTCACAACGGGTCACTAGGGACAGATGCTTTGGCGTATCCATGGAAATTCCATCTTTGCTACGCTTTCCCCCATTCTAGTTAATTCCCTTAATATTAAGAAAAATTCAGAGGGAAATGGTACCAGTCATCCTAATCATGCCTTTTTGGCCAAGAAGGGCCTGGTTTTCAACCGTTCTGAGAATGACGGTCAAGCCTTATTGGCATCTGCCCCTCAGGCACGATTTACTGTTTAAAGGTCCAATAAATCATCCAGAGGTAGCCACTTTGGCGTTTACAGCCTGGTATCTGAAGAGCAGCGCCTAAAAAGCAAGGGTTTTTCCAACCAGTTAATTTCAACACTTTTATCAAGTAGGAAAAAGGTGACTAGGGACATTTATTCCAAGGTCTGGAGGGTTTATAATACATGGTGTAATTCATCTGCCCAGGACCCAGGGAGTATTGTTACCATTCTAGAATTTTTACAGGTTGGAGCTGACAAGGGACTAGCAGTTAGTACCTTGAAGGTGCAGGTTGCTGCGCTAGCAGTGTTCTTAGAAAGATCTGTGGCCCGAATCCGTTGGTAACCAGATTCTTTAGATCTCTTACGAGATCCAGACCAGCACCGCTTAAGTTTTTTCCTAAATGGGATTTGTCAATAGTCCTTCAGTCTCTAACAAAGAGTCCCTTTGAACCTTTGGGAGAAGCGCCACTCAGATATCTCACTTTTAAATCTGTGTTTCTGATTGCCATGGTCTCTGCACACAGGATCAGTGAGCTTAACGCTTTATCAATTAAGGAACCCTATTTGTCTATCTTTCCAGATAGGGTTATACTTAGGACAGATCAGAAATTCTTACCAAAGGTAGCTTCAGCACAGAATCGTGTTCAGGACATTATACTTCCAACCTTCTGCCCCAACCCAGCAGGGGAGAAGAAGAATTGTTTCCACATGTTGGATGTCAGAAGGACTTTGTTATGCTATTTGGAAAGAACAAAGTTCTTTAGACGTTCAGATTCACTGTTCGTGCTATTCTCGGGCAACAGGAAAGGTTGCCAGGCTTCTAAGGTTTCTTTAGCAAGGTGGCTGAAACTATCCATTTCAGAGGCTTATTCGCATGCAGGTGTGTCTCCACCAGCAGGAATTTGTGCACACTCAACAAGAGCACTAGCAGCCACTTGGGCAGAGAAAGCTGGTGCCACCCCTGAACAAATTTGCAAGGCGGCAACATGGTCAAGTTTTCGCACATTTGTGAAACATTACAGGCTGGACCTCGCATCTGCTAATGATCAGGCGTTTGGCAGAAAGGTCCTGCAAGCTGTTGTCCCGCCCTAAGGGGGTAAGTCTCTGTTATCCTCTCAGGTTCTGTCCTGAAAGACGCCTTGGGAAAAACCAAGTTAGACTTACCGGTAACTTGTTTTCCAGAAGTCTTTCAGGACAGCAACATCCCGCCATATTTGTATTTAATATACTATGCTGTGACTAACGTATGTGCTTATGTGTTCCAGCCGGGGCCGGAGGTTTCTCTACTACAACTGAGGTATGGTAGGGAGGTGCCTCCCTTTAAAGTCTGGAGGAAGAAGGTGTTTCCTGTGTTCCGGTGGGAGGAGTCACTATCTCTCAGCTGCTGTCCTGAAAGACTTCTGGAAAACATGTTACCGGTAAGTATAACTGTGTTTTTCCGACAACAAGCTCCCATCGAACATTTGTTGTCGGAAATTCCAACTGTGTGTATGCGGCAAGAGAGTTGGGAAAACACACACTTCCAAGTGCACGAGTAGAGAAAACCTCTCTACATGCAGGGTCCAGGTGGTCGCTCAACTAGCGCTAACTAGCTAAAGACATTGGGTGTATGATGTATACCTAAAATAACTTTAAAGACCTTGGGTGTACTTAAATACACCCATAGATGCCTTGCCACAACTTGACAGTCATTAAAATTGACAGAACCAAGTCTTCAGTTTAACATCTCATTCTGCATTTCGGATGCACTGACAGTGATTCTTTGGAGAAAAAAATCTTTAAAGAAATGATACATTACCTTGCCAGTGGGGCCAAGAATGCTCTATTTTATTTTTACATTAGTACACATGAAGCACACTTATATACATTTGTTTAGTGTGTATGTGTCAGAGAGGTTACCTGGTTGGGCGCCGGTGCGCGCCGAGGAGCGTTGGTGCTCGTGTCTCTGTGCGTGCTGGGGCGCGTGTTCCTGGGGGCAATGGCGTGTCTGGTCTGATCGGCCGTGGCGTGCAGGGTGGCGTCCGGGCGTGCGTGCGTATACGCGTTCGCGCTAACGCGCGTCCGCCTATGGGCATTACCGCTGGCGTGCCAGGTGGTGTGGGCGTGCACGCCGGTGTCAGGCGCGTGCGGGGGCGCGGGGCGCTTTGGCGAATCGGCACGTGCACGAGCGCAGCGTTTTGGCGCCAATCAGCCTATTTAAGCCTGCCTCTACCCTGATTCGGTGCTGCCTGATCAAACAGCTCTGTGTCTTGTTCCATGATCTTCCTGTGTTCCTGTATCTCCGTAGTCTGACCCGTTGTGACCCGGCTTGCCCTTGGACCTCCCTTGATTGCTGCCTGAACCCGACCCCGGCTTGTTTGACCTTGTTTCTGCCTTCTCCCTTGTACCGTTGCCGCCAGCCCGTTGCCGACCTCTGCCTGTGTGTGACCAGCCTGATTAGCTCCTGCTCAGCATCTGCTACATCACTCCTGAAGCTCTACCGGTTGCTTGCCAGACCACCTCACTCCAGGACCCTAACATCAGGCCCTCATACCACTCCGCATTCGTGGGCCTCCTGTCTACTCTACCAGGGGTCCCGAATCGGATACGTAAGGGAGCCTACCCTCTGCCCAAGCAGACTCACCTGTCTGGTAAGTGTGGGACCTGACAGTATCAGGCAGCCATGACTGAGTCCGGGCAGGGGGCCTCCCCCATGGATGAACTTTGCAGGCACCTAGCGGGCCTTACCCAAGCCGTCAAAAGCCTACAGGAGGGCTATACCAGACTGGAAGGACAGGTCCAGGCCCTCTCAGCCTCCCCTCCGGGAGCAGCATCTGCTAATCCTGCCTCTGCACTCTCTGTAGTTATGCTCCCACCAGAGCCCAGGGTACCTACACCCGAAAAGTTTTCTGGAAAACGTTGCAAGTTCCGGGTGTTCCGCAACGCATGCAAACTTTATTTTGCCTTACAACCACGTACGTTTTCTTTGGAGGCTACCAAAGTGGGGTTCGTCATATCTTTGTTGACCGGCGAGCCTCAGACCTGGGCCCACCATCTGCTGGAGCAAAAGGCCAGATCTCTGGATTCCTTGAGTGACTTTTTTATAGCCATGTCTCAGCTGTATGAGGACCCTCAGTTAACAGCCACGGCAGAAGCCGCCTTGCACTCCCTTCAACAAGGCTGCAGAGCGGCCGAAGATTACGTTGTGGAGTTTAGGCGTTGGAGCTCTGATACGGAGTGGAATGACGCGGCCTTCCGTCACCAATACCGGCTGGGGTTGTCGGACCCCCTGATTGACGAATTAGCACGGGTGGGGGTACCTCAGACACTAGAGGAGCTTATCAACTTGTCAATCCAAATTGACCGCCGCCTCAGAGAGAGACATTCTGAGAGATCCGTTGGCCATCCACGCCTCACTTGGATGCTACCCAGGGCCCCTAGTGCCCCGAACCAAGCTCCGCTTGTCTCGTCTGTTCCAACCCAGGAAGCTCCTGAGCCCATGCAGCTGGGACTGCTCCATCCCTCTCTGACCCCAGAGGAGAAGACATGCAGACGCACACTTAACCTGTGCCTGTACTGTGGAGAGCCTGGACACTTTGCAAGAGCATGCCCCAATAAGAGACGTAAGTGCCTGCCGTCCTCCTCGTTGTGTGCACCTGTCTTACCTAGTTCCGGTAACCACCTAACACTTTCCGTTGTATTACAGTTACCTGGAAGGAACATCCCAGTACCGGTCATCATTGATTCGGGAGCATGTAGCGGATTCATTGACCGGACCTTCGTCGAAGACCATCATATCCCTACTCAAACTAAGGCCCAGGGACTAGCAGTTTTCTTAGCGGACGGCTCCACCCTCCGCTCCGGTCCTGTTACCCAGGAAACGGTTCCTCTACTGGCCACCATTGGCCCGGAACATCAGGAACTCTTACGTCTAGATGTCATCTCCTCTCCCCTCTTCCCAATTATCCTAGGAATACCTTGGCTACAGGCTCACAATCCTAGTATCAACTGGTCTACGGGCAAGATCCAGTTTTCTTCTGAATATTGCAAACAACACTGTTTACGGGGGGCCCCTTTAACATCCTCTCAATGCCTGTGCCTAGATTCAGAAACTAAGTCTTACCAAAATCTTCCCGAACCTTACCGGGATTTCCTGGATGTATTCAGTAAAAAGGGAGCAGAAACTCTTCCAGTACATAGACCCTACGATTGCCCGATAGAACTCTTACCTGGTACTGAAGTTCCTTTCAGGAGGATTTTTCCTTTAACTGAGCAGGAGCTGGGCACCTTGAAAGTCTATATAGACGAAAACCTGAAGAAAGGGTTCATCCGTCCCTCCACATCTCCAGCGGGGGCAGGCATCTTTTTTGTAGAAAAAAAGGATCACTCCTTACGTCCCTGCATTGATTACCGGGAGCTTAATAAAATCACTATAAAGAACAGATACCCTCTACCTTTGGTTCCCGAATTATTTCAGAGATTAGGATCTGCTACCGTCTTCACTAAGCTGGACCTCCGTGGAGCCTATAATTTGATCCGCATAAGAGAGGGGGACGAATGGAAGACGGCCTTTCGTACTCGATTTGGGCACGACGAGTACCTCGTCATGCCCTTTGGTCTGTGCAACGCGCCGGCCACATTCCAGCACTTCGTCAACGATGTCTTTCGTGACTTCCTGGGCTTATATGTCATCGTCTACCTGGACGATATCCTGGTTTTCTCTGCTTCCCTGGCTGAGCACCGCAAACACGTGCGAAACGTACTTACCCGGCTTAGACAACATGGGCTTTACGCCAATCTCGAAAAATGTGAGTTTGAGCTCCAATCCATCCAGTTCCTAGGCTTGGTCATTTCCCCTGACGGCATCAAAATGGATCCGCAAAAAGTATCCGCTATCTTGGATTGGCCTGCACCTAAAGACAAGAAAGGAGTACAGCGTTTTATTGGCTTTGCCAATTTCTATAGGAAATTTATTAAGGGATTCTCTTCGATTATAACTCCCATTACGGAACTCATTAAACAAGGAAGCCGGTTCTGCTGGACTCCTAAGGCACAAGAGGCCTTTGAAAGACTCAAAGCGCTGTTCACGTCAGCCACTATCCTCAAGCATCCCAACCCTGCCTTGCCCTTCGTCTTGGAAGTGGATGCTTCCGAAGTCGCGGTTGGAGCTGTGCTCTCACAAACACCAAGGTGCCAAAGCACTTCTGTGCCCTGTGGGATTCTTCTCACGTAAACTCTCCCCTTCCGAGAGGAATTACGACGTGGGAGATCGGGAACTTCTAGCCATTAAAGCAGCCCTGGAGGAATGGCGTTATCTCCTGGAAGGTGCAGCTCACCCCATTTTGGTCTACATGGACCACAAAAACTTAGAATACCTAAGAACGGCCAAGAGATTGAAACCCCGGCAAGCCAGATGGGCACTTTTTTTTTCCCGATTTATTTTTCATATTACCTACAGACCCGGATCCAAGAATGTCAAATCCAACGCCCTTTCCCGAATGTTTCTTGATTCTGAGAAGACCCTGTCTCCAGACACCATCCTCCCCTCTGGGAATTTCCTGATCTTACAGGAGGATCTGATCTCCCAAATCAGACGATCCTCTATGAGAATGTCACCACCTGCTGAAGCTTGTACCAAAGATGGGCTGTTCTGGTTCAAGAATAAAATTGTGGTCCCTGAGGAGCTAAAAGTACGGGTGTTAAGCTTGTGCCATGATCACAAACTTGCCGGTCACTTCGGCACACGGAAGACAACTGATCTTGTCCAACGCACCTTTTGGTGGTCTCACCTTACTAAGGACTGCAAGGAATATGTTGAGTCCTGTAATACTTGTGCCAGAAGCAAGAGTAGCCGGACAAAAGCATGGGGTCTGTTGAGACCACTACCAGTCCCAGAGAGACCATGGGCCATGATTTCAATGGACTTTATTGTTGAACTCCCCCCATCAGAAGGTTTTTCGTCCATTTTTGTAGTGGTAGACAGGCTGTCTAAAATGGCCCATTTTCTCCCCATGAAGGGCACCCCTTCGGCTATGGAGACTGCTTCCATCTTTATTAAGGAGATCGTCAGACTGCATGGAGTACCGACCAATATAGTTTCTGACAGAGGCGTCCAGTTTACCTCCAGATTCTGGAAAGCCCTTTGTGGCGCCCTTGAAATCGAATTGTCATTTTCTTCGGCCTATCATCCTCAGTCAAATGGACAAACCGAGAGGACGAATCAAACCTTGGAGCAATACCTCCGCTGTTTCTCTGCATTCTCCCAGGATGACTGGGCCTCCCTGCTTCCAATCGCGGAGTTCTCCTACAACAACTCACTACACTCAGCTACCAATCAGTCACCATTTTATGCCAAATATGGTTTCCACCCATCCTTCTTACCTGGACCTATTCCCGAGTGCCCTGTTCCTGCAGTATCCGAAACTTTGGACTTTTTTTCAAACAATAACAAATTGCTGCAGGCAACCATGACCAAGGCTCAGGAAGATTACAAAAGAATCTTTGACAGGAAGAGACGGGGAGAACTTGTTCTGGAACCTGGCAATTCTGTCTGGTTATCTACCACTAACCTCAAGTTGGCCTGTCCGTCCAGAAAACTGGGCCCCAAATACTTGGGTCCTTTCTTGATTAAAAGCAAAATCAACAATGTGGCATACGAACTTGACCTTCCTAACTCCCTGAGGATACATCCAGTCTTCCACGTGTCCCTCTTGAAGCCGGTCACCCCCAACTTCTTTTCTGGCCGTAGCATTGGCCCACCCAAACCTATTGTGGTTGATGGCGAAGAGGAGTTCGAAGTGGAGGCAATTCTAGATTGCAGAAGAAGACGCAATCAGGTTCAATATCTTGTAAAATGGAGGGGCTATGGACCCGAAGATAATTCGTGGGAGCCAGAAAGTAACTTACATGCCAGAGAACTTCTGCAGTCTTTTAAAACTTCTCATGCCTCAAAGATGGCCCAGCTGGGCATCCGCAGTCTGCCCTTGAGGAGGGGGCACTGTCAGAGAGGTTACCTGGTTGGGCGCCGGTGCGTGCCGGGGCGCGTTGGTGCTCGTGTCTCTGTGTGTGCTGGGGTGCGTGTTCCTGGGGGCACTGGCGTGTCTGGTCTGACCGGCCGTGGCGTGCAGGGTGGCGTCCGGGCGTGCGTGCGTACACGCGTTCGCGCTAATGCGCGTCTGCCTATGGGCATTACCGCTGGCGTGCCCGGTGGTGTGGGCGTGCACGCCGGTGTCGGGGGCGCGCTCGGGCGCATGCGGGGGCGCGGGGCGCTTTGGCGAATCGGCGCGTGCACGAGCGCGGTGTTTTGGCGCCAATCAGCCTATTTAAGCCTGCCTCTACCTTGATTCGGTGCTGCCTGATCAAACAGCTCTGTGTCTTGTTCCGTGATCTTCCTGTGTTCCTGTATCTCTGTAGTTTGACCCGTTGTGACCCGGCTTGCCCTTGGACCTCCCTTGATTGCTGCCTGAACCCGACCCCGGCTTGTTTGACCTTGTTTCTGCCTTCTCCCTTGTACCGTTGCCGCCAGCCCGTTGCCGACCTCTGCCTGTGTGTGACCAGCCTGATTAGCTCCTGCTCAGCATCTGCTACATCACTCCTGAAGCTCTACCGGTTGCTTGCCAGACCACCTCGCTCCAGGACCCTAACATCAGGCCCTCATACCACTCCGCATTCGTGGGCCTCCTGTCTACTCTACCAGGGGCCCCCGAATCGGATACGTAAGGGAGCCTACCCTCTGCCCAAGCGGACTCACCTGTCTGGTAAGTGTGGGACCTGACAGTATGGTATATTCTAATGCCTCATACACACGGTCAGATTTTCCGACGGGAAATGTTCTGTGGGAGCCTGTTGTCTGAAATTCTGACCGTGTGTAGGTTTCATCGGACATTTTCTGTCGGAATTTCCGACAAACAAAATTTTAGATCTGGATCTCAAATTTCCCAACAAGAAATCCGTTGTCGGAAATTCCGATTGTGTGTACACAATTCCGACGCACAAAATTCCACGCATGCTTGGAATCAAGCAGAAGAGCCGCACTGGCTATTGAACTTTATTTTTCTCTATTAGGTGTTGTACGTCACCGCGTTCTTGACGTTCGGAATTTCTGACAAGATTTGTGTGACCGTGTGTATGCAAGAGTTTGAGCCAACATCCGTCAGAAAAAAAACATGGATTTTGTTATCGGAATGTGCGATCGTGTGTACGCGGCATTATAGGGCGTACACACGGTCAGACTTTGTTCGGACATTCCGACAACAAAATCCTAGGATTTTTTCCGACGGATGTTGGCTCAAACTTGTTTTGTCTACACGCGGTCGCACAAAGTTGTCGGAAAATCCGATCGTTCTAAACGCGGTGACGTAAAACACGTGCGTCGGGACTATAAACGGGGCAGTGGCCAATAGCTTTCATCTCTTTATTTATTCTGAGCATGCGTGGCACTTTGTCCGTCGGATTTGTGTACACGCGATCGGAATTTCCGACAACGGATTTTGTTGTCGGAAAATTTTATCTCCTGCTCTCCAACTTTGTGTGTCGGAAAATCCGATGGAAAATGTCCGATGGAGCCCACACACGGTCGGAATTTCCGACAACACGCTCTGATCGGACATTTTCCATCGGAAAATCCGACCGTGTGTACGGGGCATTAGTGTAATTAAACATCCAGTCTACCTCTATCTGATATTACAGTTTTGAATAGTTAAATTACATGTTCACTTAGTTTATCCTTTATGAGCTTCAGTGATGATATTTTGTAACTTTTATGCCCCATAACCATGGCTGCATTTTTTGCACCAAAAACCTTAGATTCAATGTTTTCATCAAATCTAAAAAGTGAAAAGGTGAGTCAACAGTCTTTCTTTTTCATTTGTAGTTTCCCTGACTAGCCCCTGAGCAAGTTGAGGGTTTTACGTTTTACGTTACAGTATTTTTAAAGTCATTTTTTAAATAATTGTGCACTAGCATATTCTAATGTGTAATATATCTGACAGCTAGATGATACTTGGGTTGACCAACAAGACAGGTAGAACAGCATCTATTTAAAAAAATACCTATACTATTAAGTGCTAAATTATTTTTCCCCACAAGATGGCGCATTTTTTTGGTGTCACTACCAGCGTCCTTCTAACTACTTCCTGTCAGCCACTGATATAGAGTCAATCCCTTTTCCACCTAACCTGTATTTATATCCTTTGCGTGGTGTACGTCATTTAGCCACAGCTCTGACAATGTCAAAAGTATGGTGAAACGTGTCGGAAGGGACCTAATGTGACATCATTATTCACAGCGGCCGCTGCCCAGAAGGAACACACAGTGGAAGGTACAAGAGCTACAGTTTATTGTATATCAATGCCAGTTTACATCTAATGTTTTGTGAGTACACTACTTTTATCTAATAAACAGTATTTTAACCACTTCCCGCCCGGCCTATAACAGAATGATGGCTGGGAAGGGGTTCTGTTATCCTGACTGGGCGTCATATGATGTCCAGAAGGATAACATGCCTCTGACAGAGGCTTCTTACCACATGATCAGCTGTGACCAATCCCAGCTGATCATTGCGAGAACCAGGAAGTGCCGGTAAATGGCATTCCTCGGTTCTCGCTGACAGGGAGAGCTGATCGGCAGAGGTGGGGGACTCGAGTCACATGACTTGACTCGAGTCGGACTCGAGTCACCTGTTTGAGGACTTGCGACTTGCTTGACAAAATTAAATAAATGACTCGACTTGACTAAAAATAGTTCTGTAAGTACTAGTGTACTAAGCAGCAACACCTTATTTTCTGGCAGTGCCCGGGCCGTCCCGACAGCAAACTCTGGATCCGCCCCTGACAGACCAACGCACAAGGCAGCTATAATGGAGGGAGCAATTCCAAAAATAATTAAATTTGGATTTAAGGAAGATGTTTTAGATGTTGGTGAAAAGAAGAGAACGGCGATATGCAAGGTCTGCAACTCAAAAATAAGAGACACGTCCACCACAACATCCAACTTCATCCGTCACTACAAAACCCACAAAGAAAAGTAGGTACAGTAACGTCACGTGTATGTATATATATGCAAATTAGGCCTACATCCCACTTTAGGTGGGAGCAGAGTGTATTGTTGTTCAAATCAATAAATCACATAGCTAACTTTTTTTTCTATCTCTCTTCTGTTTACTCTATAGATATGAAGAGTACATCCATACCAAAGGGACTTTTGATGATACCCAGCCTCAAATCTCACAATTCATCGCACAGGGGACTGTGCAGCTATACCACTGCAACCACCAGCAGCAAAAGGCAATTACAAACTCAATCCTGTCAGACCTCATTATAAACTGCAACATGCCTTTTGGAGAAGCCACAGACCTCTCACAGGGAGAAAAACTTGTGACAATAAGTGCTGTTGTACCCTGTATCCTTTCTCTGAATCACCACTTGGAAAATCATAAAGAGAGCGTGCGCTACCTTGGTGGCTTGATCCGTAGCCTGCAAGAATCACTCCAAAGACTATTCAAAGGGATCTTTGTCAATGTGAGGATGGCAGATGAACAGAATGATGTAGCAACCTTACCCTTCTCTGACCCTCTATACCTAAAAGCTGCTCTGCTGCATCCTTCATTTGGCACCATGTGGTTGACCCATGATGTTTTGGCTACCGAAAATGTCAAAGAGGCTGTGTCTGCGATGATAAAAAGTATGTTATGTTTTTGGTAATAACCCGTTTGCAGTAATAACACCTGAGTGCATTGAGTCACTGTTTTATGCTTGTGTTTTTCAGACTTGATTCTCAAAGAGTACTGCAAGCCCACCCCAACAACCAACGATGAAGACGAGCAAATGCCAGTGGCAGAGTCAGAGAGTCAATCTGGGCTGTTCACAGCATACCGCAAAAAACAGAAGAGAGATTCATGTTCCAGTCCCCAAATTCAGCTGAACCAGTATTTAGACATTTGTGATGGACAGAGCTGCCTTCAGTTTTGGGCCATGAACAGGCACATGCTCCCCTCTTTGTTCAGGGTAGCGGTAAGAGTAATGTCAGTCCCTGCATCAAGCGCACCTGTTGAACGTGTGTTCAGCCATGGTGGGGTGATAATGCGACACCATCGCTCACAACTGAGCGAGAAAGTACTTTCCAATTAAATTTTTTGCAAATGCAATGCATGTTAAGTGGCTATTCTAATAACTAAGAAAAAAGGAATAGAAGTAGATAGGCGCTGTTTCCAAGCCTGGTGAATTCAAATGTGTTATTCCCTTAGTGGGAGGGCAGTATGGAGTGGGAAAGATTGTAAAGATGTTGCCTATAGTATTCAGTGAATGTTTATCCCGTGGAATTGTGTATAAAGGTCCTGGATGTGCATAAGTCAAGTTGGTTGTCTGACTTAATAAAGTGCAGTGTGTGCTCTAAAAAAGATATAACTTAATCCGTATAAATATAATATATACATATATAAATGAACCCTATTTTTAAATTAAAAATATTTGTGCAAAATTATGTGATCCATAACGTAATCGATAATGTACATATGTAGTGAACAAACAAATATATATAATCAAGTGCTTTCAGTGCTGCTACAAAGATTTTTAAATACCTGTGTACTGTGTTTTTTATTGACGCTTTTTTCCCTAGGTGAATGGGTAGGGGTACCATGTACCCCATACTCATTCACATAGGGTGGGGGGCCGGGATCTGGGGGCTCCCTTATTAAAGGGGGCTCCCGGATTCCGATAAGCCCCCTACCCGTAGACCCCGACAACCAACGGCCAGGGTTGTCGGGAAGAGGCCCTTGTCCTCATCAACATGGGGACAAGGTGCTTTGGGGTGGGGGGGCCGGCAGGGTGCCCCCCATGCCCTAAAGCACCCACCCCCCCATGTTGAGGGCATGCGGCCTGGTACGGTCCAGGAGGGGGGGGGGGCGCTCGCTCGTCCCCACCCCCATTCCTGACCGGCCGGGCTGCATGCTCGGATAAGGGTCTGGTATGGATTTTGGGGGGGACCCCATGCCGATTTTTCGGCGTAGGGGGTTTCCCTTAGATCCATACCAGACCTAAGGGCCTGGTATGCCCCTGGGGGGGAACCCACGCCGTTTTTTTTTTTTTCCTTTCCCGATGAGCGACAGGCAGTGCTGACAGCTGTCTGGTATGAATCCAGAGGGGGAACTCCACGCCAAGTTTTAAATGAAAAAAACGGCGTGGGTTCCCCCCCAGGGGCATACCAGGCCCTTAGGTCTGGTATGGATCTAAGGGGAACCCCCTACGCCGAAAAATCGGCGTGTGGTCTCCCCCAAAATCCATACCAGACCCTTATCCGAGCATGCAGCCCGGCCGGTCAGGAATGGGTGAGCGCCCCCCCTCCTGGACCGTACCAGGCCGCATGCCCTCAACATGGGGGGGTGGGTGCTTTAGGGCATGGGGGGCACCCTGCCGGCCCCCCCACCCCAAAGCACCTTGTCCCCATGTTGATGAGGACAAGGGCCTCTTCCCGACAACCCTGGCCGTTGGTTGTCGGGGTCTGCGGGCGGGGGGCTTATCGGAATCCGGGAGCCCCCTCTAATAGGGGAACCCCCAGATCCCGGCCCCCCACCCTATGTGAATGAGTATGGGGTACATGGTACCCCTACCCATTCACCTAGGGAAAAAAGCGTCAATAAAAAACACAGTACACAGGTATTTAAAATAATTTATTAGGCAGCTCCGGGATCTTCTTCCCACTTCGGGGGTCCTCTTCCGACTTCGGTGGTCTCTCCGGCGTCTCCTCCCGGTGTCCTGATCTTCTGCCGGCTCCTCCGCTTTCTTCTGCAGCTCAATTGCTAGCGGTGGTCCGGACTTCTGCCTTCTTCTTTTCTTCCAGAGATGTTGACACGACGCTATCTCCAGCTGGAATGGTCTCTGAACGCTCCGCAACAGACTTATATAGGCGGTGACCCCGCCCCCTTATGAGGTCACTGTCCCGGGGCATGCTGGGACTGTGCCGTCATAAGGGGGCGTGGTCATCACCCGGTGACCACGCCTCCTAAAACGTCACAGTCCCAGCATGCCCAGGGACTGTGATGGCATAAGGGGGCGGGGTCACCGCCTATATAAGTCCGTTGCGGAGCGCACAGAGACCATTCTGGTTGGAGAGAGCGTCGTGTCAACATCTCTGGAAGAGAATTTAGGAAGGACAAAGATAGTCAACTGACAGCACCACATCCCATAATTGACTGTGAAGTGAAGACAAGGGCTATATTAGCCTGTAAGGGGATAGGGGAAAAAAGAAGAGAAATATTCCCTTTTCCCCTGGGACTTTTAAGGTGCTTCTTAACTCAACGATTTAAACAATGATTTCCGTACCAGTTATAAAATTATTATTTTTATTTGATAAAGATTAAAAACATCTGTGTCTCACATGGAAAGGAAGAGACATAATTCTAAAAATGCTTAAACATAAATGATTAGACCTAAATTCATTAACATTATACAGTGCTACATAAAGCAACTACTTAAAGGTGCCATGACAATCTGCCGCTTGCTCGACATGTTTCGCTCAAATGTGAGCTTCTTCAGGAGTATTTAAAGGCAAATGATTGTAGTGGACTCTGAATGATGAGAAAATGAGCAGAAATCAATACATCAATAGTTTAAATATATACAGAATATATACAGAATATAACCCAAGATATTGGATTTGGTTAATAAAGTAAGTACAGAACACTATAGTATATATACATAAATCAAATAAACCAAACAATTATAAGTAAAGAAGATTTTAATTTGCATATCTTACCAAGCTGTAGTACAACCGTGTAGCGTAAATGCCCGCATAGGATAGAGCTGATGCCAACTTAGAAATGGGGGATTCTCATAAAGGTGGAGCCTCACTGTCATAGGGTGACCACAGGGGTATATAAAGTGTTTAAACAGGCCCTTTAAGAAATGACAGATAGAGTGTAGATTAGATAAGGGATCGCATCGGATATCACTTTGATACCAAAACACCCTTAATTTGAAGAGTGTATTACCTTAAATAGAACCAATTGTTAATCCTGACCCGGAACATGAAAGTCTCCCAGCCAGTGCAAATTCTACAGATGGAGATAGACACCAAAATTCTAATGGTCTAGTCCCTGATAAAGGCACAGTTGAATTGTCCTGAGGGAGCGATTCCCTTCACAGCAGTTTTCTGAGTAAAGAGGAAAAGAGGAAGAAAATGTAATGAAAGGGCCGTTGAAGATCAAAGTGCTCAAGACACTAACAGTGATGACAAGGCTGCAGGGGAGCGACTTACTTTGAAGGCATAGACACGGCACATGAGCTTGAGGGGGCTTGAAGCGTCCTCCGTGGATGAGCACCGATATCAGAGTGTAAGCGGTGTATAACCGCCTTTAAATACCCCGATCCCGGCGGCGTCTGATTTCACCGCCGGGATGCGGACGTTCATTGAGACTGCCTGCGTCATGACGTGGGAGGGCGCCGCGGCGTCATTCTGACGTCAGCGGCGTTCATAATTCTTAGTGCGCATGTCTGAATGGTTTTGGAGCCTGTAAAACATACGAGCGCCACACGGCGCCATTTTGGATAAGGGAAAGGATAAGGGAAAAACAAACATTATCACCCTGGAACATAGAATACCAGTCCCAGTATACAATCACTGCTCTAAGGCTTTGAAGAGGATGTTCCCTAGAGGTATATTAAAGGCTCCTAAAAGAGTTAATCTGAACCAAAGGTCTAATTCTAACATGACCAGACTCAATTGTTAGGGCCTCCATCGTGGGGGTGATTGGTTCTTCATCCCCAGCGGTGGGTGCCCCGGGCGTCCGTGTGGTCGAGATTGACAGGGATGGCCCCAACCTTCTTAGAGAATCCATTGACCAGAATTATTATTTTTCTCCTGACTGGGGCAATAAAAGCGGGAGCAAGAGTATATTAATAACTACAGCCTGCAAGATAGGCAACCATTCCAGTGGGAATCCAATGATATCACACACAACAGTACAATGTACACGATCCTAATACATCTGTTTAATATCCGATTTCATACCACATATAAATACAGATGATACCAGCTTAAATGAGAATTGAGAGTATTAGATAGAATAAATGACCAGAACAAAAAGGGGGGGGGGAAAGAAAAAGTGAAAAGGAACTGAAAAAAAGCCAAATTTGGGCTGTTGATACCACGGTTTTCAAAGAAAGGGCTTGAAACTGAACGCCTCATTCATGCCCGGATATTTGAGGGCCGATAACTCGTGTATCCAGCGAGTCTCCTTCTGAAGGAGGAGCCTGTCATAGTTTCCCCCTCTATCCCCAGGGGGAATATGTTCCAACGCAAAAAAGTGTAGGCACTTAGTGTCAAAATTATGATGCAGACCTACATGGCGACTGATCGGAGTCTCCATTTTCTTTTTTCGTATCAGGGAGACATGATCCCTGATGCGGCAGAAAAAGGGTCTCTTAGTTTTACCAATATAGAACATATTGCACTCGCATAGCATAATGTACACAATGCCAATGGATTGACACGTTATTGCAAATCTTGGTTTGTATAGATGCCCATTGGGCAGTAGAAGACTTCGAGTCGCCAAAATATACCTACAAAAGGAACAATGATGGCACGGCCTACTGCCTCTATCAGTTTCTTTGACTTTGACAGTATTGTTTTCATAATGACTGTGTACTAACGAATCCCTCAGGGATTGGCAACGTCTGAACGTGATCTCCGGATAAGGGTTTAAATGTTTGGCTACTTTTTCGTCCCCCATCAGCAAATACCAGTATTTGTTGAGAATTTCACGTGTTTGTTTGTGTTGATTAGAGTAAGTAGTGATGAGTAGGGATGAGCCGAACACCCCCCGGTTCGGTTCGCACCAGAACCCGCGAACGGACCGCAAGTTCGCACGAACGTTAGAACCCCATTGATGTCTATGGGACTCGAACGTTCGAAATCAAAAGTGCTCATTTTAAAGGCTAATTTGCATGGTATTGTCCTAAAAAGGGTTTGGGGACCCGGGTCCTACCCCAGGGGACATGTATCAATGCAAAAAAAACTTTTAAAAACGGCCGTTTTTTCGGGAGCAGTGATTTTAATGATGCTTAAAGTAAAAAAAAAAAAGTGAAATATTCCTTTAAATATCGTACCTGGGGGGTGTCTATAGTATGCCTGTAAAGTGACGCGTGTTTCCCATGTTTAGAACAGTCCCTGCACCAAATGTCATTTTTAAAGGAAAAAATCTCATTTAAAACTGCTTGCGGGTTTAATGTCATGTCGGGTCCTGGCAATATGGATGAAAATCAGTGAGACAAACGGCATGGGTACCCCCCAGTCCATTACCAGGCCCTTTGGGTCTTGTATGGATATTAAGGGGAACCCCGCACCCAAATTAAAATAAGGAAAGGTCCCTATATACTCTGAACAGCAGTATACAGGCGGTGCAAACAAGACAGGGACTGTAGGTTTGTTGTTAAGTAGAATCTGTTTGTAATTTTGAACATTTTTAATGTGTTTAGCTCCAGCCAAAAAATCTTTTCTAAGCTTTTTGGAAAACATAGGGAAGGGTTATCACCCCTGTGACATTTGTTTTGCGTCTTTCCTCCTCTTCAGAAGATTTCACCTCACTTTTTTGTCCCAATGAAAAATGTTTTTTGAAAATTTGGGTTTTTTTGTGGAACAAGGATTGGAAAGCATCAGTGGAAAGGAGAAATTGTTTTCCCATATTAACTCTTACATGAGAGAATTTCCCTTCCTATGGGTAGATTTCATCTCACTTCCTGTTGTCTCCTTCCGTTTGCAAGTAGGAGTCGTTTGTAAGTTAGATGTTTGAAAGTAGGGTCCTGCCCTATATACTCAGCAGAAATTTGGGCCTTAGGTGTTGCTGTGGCCAAAACACTGTAAGCCCTCACAGGGCCCTGCTGTGAAATATTAGATCAAGAATTGTAATTACATGCCCCTGTTGAACAGGAGCTGAAAAATTAGGCCTTAGGCACTGGTGCTGGTGCCACAACACTGCAACCCCTCACAGACACTCTAGTTGGAACGCAGGAACGAGCACTGCTGCAAAGTATTGCATCAAAAATTGTAATTACACGCCCCTGTTAGACAGGGGCAGAAAAATTGGGCCTTAGGCACTGGTGCTGGTGCCACAACACTGCAACCCCTCACAGACACTCTAGTTGGAACGCAGGAACGAGCACTGCTGCAAAGTATTGCATCAAAAATTGTAATTACACGCCCCTGTTAGACAGGGGCAGAAAAATTGGGCCTTAGGCACTGGTGCTGGTGCCACAACACTGCAACCCCTCACAGACACTCTAGTTGGAACGCAGGAACGAGCACTGCTGCAAAGTATTGCATCAAAAATTGTAATTACACGCCCCTGTTAGACAGGGGCAGAAAAATTGGGCCTTAGGCACTGGTGCTGGTGCCACAACACTGCAACCCCTCACAGACACTCTAGTTGGAACGCAGGAACGAGCACTGCTGCAAAGTATTGCATCAAAAATTGTAATTACACGCCCCTGTTAGACAGGGGCAGAAAAATTGGGCCTTAGGCACTGGTGCTGGTGCCACAACACTGCAACCCCTCACAGACACTCTAGTTGGAATGCAGGAACGAGCCGTGCTGCAAAGTATTACATCAAAAATTGTAATTACACGCCCCTGTTATACAGGGGCTGAAAAATTGTGCCTTAGGCACTGGTGGTGGCGCCCAGAACCAAAAATGTTCTTACAAGCTATCAGCGTGATGATTGAGGAGGAAGAGGATAATTACTCAGGGATAATCACTCAGCATCAGCATAGGCAGTCTTTGAAGGGATCTGAAAAAAATTATTCAGTTACATCAGCATCAGGTGCTTGGTAGCTGGTGGTGATCCAAGACTGATTCATTTTTATGAAGGTCAGCCGATCGACCGAGTCAGTGGACAGACGCACCCTGTGATCGGTTACCACGCCTCCAGCAGCACTGAATGTACGTTCCGAAAGAACGCTGGATGCAGGACAGGCCAGTAGCTCAATTGCATACTGTGCAAGCTCTGGCCAGTGATCCATCCTCAAGACCCAGTAACCCAGAGGATTTTCGGTGGGAAAGGTGTCCAAGTCTGATCTTGCCCCTAGGTATTCCTGCACCATGTAAAACAGACGCTGGCGATGGTTGCTGGAACCGATCATACCTTGGGGCTGCGGACCAAAAAATTGTCTGAACGCATCGGTCAGACGGCCACCTTCTCCACCGCTCCTTCTTTGACTGACCGAAGCCTCAGCAACACGTTGTCCAGAAACAGGAGTTTGTAACCTCCCAGTCTCTGGGAACGCGTTGCACAGACCTTTCTGCAAGGCCTCCCGAAGATGTTTCATCCTCTGCTCCCTCTGCGATGGCAAGATAAGGTCCGCAACCTTACCCTTGTAACGTGGATCAAGGAGGGTTGCCAGCCAGTATTGGTCCTTCTCCTTGATACCACGAATACGAGGATCCTTACGCAGGCTTTGCAGGATCAGGGAGGCCATGCAGCGTAGGTTTGCTGAGGCATTCGGTCCGGAGTCCTCTGGGTCACTAAGGACAACAACGTCCGCAGCCACCTCCTCCCAGCCACGTACAAGTCCATGTGTTCCTTGGGACTGATCCCTTAAAGACTGCTGATGCTGAGTGCCAGGCTCCACCTCCATACTGACACAATCTTCCTCCTCCTCCTCCTCCTCCTCCTCGTCCTCTTCCTGTGTGATCGGCGGGCACGCAGGAACACTGTCTGGATAAAGGGGGCCTTGAGAGCTAAGGAAGTCCTCCTCTTCCTGCCTCTGTTCTGCCTCAAGTGCCCTGTCCATTATTCCACGCAGCGTGTGCTCCAACAGGTGGACAAGGGGGACAGTGTCACTGATGCATGCACTGTCAGTGCTCACCATCCTCAGGCCTCCTCGAATGGTGACAGGACAGTGCATGCATCCCTGATCATGGCCCACTGGCGTGGGGAAAAAAAACCAAGGTCCCCTGACCCTGTCCTGGTGCCATAGTCGCACAGGTACTCATTGATGGCCCTCTGCTGCGTGTGCAGCCGCTGCAGCATGGCCAACGTCGAGTTCCACCTGGTGGGCATGTCACAGATTAGGCGGTTCTTGGGCAGGTTAAACTCCTTTTGGAGGTCCGTCAGCCGAGCACTGGCATTATATGACCGGCGGAAATGCACACAGACTTTCCTGGCCTGCCTCAGGACATCCTGTAAGCCCGGGTACCTGCCCAAGAACCGCTGCACCACCAAGTTAAGGACGTGAGCCAAACAGGGCACATGGGTCAGTTGTCCCTGTCGGAGGGCAGAGAGGAGGTTGGTGCCATTGTCACAAACCACCATTCCTGCCTTAAGTTGGCGTGGCGTCAACCACCTCTGAACCTGCCCCTGCAGAGCTGACAGAACCTCTGCCCCAGTGTGGCTCCTGTCCCCCAAGCACACCAGCTCAAGCACCGCATGGCATCTTTTGGCCTGCGTACTTGCGTAGCCCCTTGAACGCCTACGGAGCACCGCTGGTTCCGAGGAAGAGGCCATGGAGGAAGAAGAAGAGGAGGGGGTGGAGGAGAGAGGTGTGTCACAATCAGCATTTTGGAGGCGTGGTGGCGGAACAACCTCCAACACTACTGCACCTTGTCCTGCATCCTTCCCAGCTGCCAGCAGAGTCACCCAATGCGCCGTGAAACTTAAGTAACGTCCCTGTCCATGCCTGCTGGACCATGAGTCAGCGGTAATATGCACCTTACCGCTGACCGCCCTGTCCAGCGAGGCATGGACATTGCCTTCCACATGCCGGTAGAGAGCCGGAATCGCCTTCCGTGAGAAAAAGTGGCGTTTGGGTACCTGCCACTGAGGAACCGCACATTCCACAAACTCACGGAAGGGGGCAGAGTCTACCAACTGAAAAGGCAGCAGTTGAAGTGCTAGCAATTTTGCCAAGCTAGCATTCAACCGCTGGGCATGTGGATGGCTGGGAGCAAACTTCTTTCGGCGGTGCAGCAGCTGGGGCAGGGAAATTTGCCTGGTACAATCTGACGTCGGTGTACCAAAAGCAGATTGCCCACAAGTACTTGGCTGTGACACACCTAATTCTACACCTTCATTCCTCTCACTGCAGGTCTCAGAGAGGACTGAAGGTCTAGTGGGGTTGGAAATCTCAGCTGATGAGGAGCAAGGAGAGATCCTCTTTGTTCTTTGGTGTGGGTCTTTCAGATACGCTTGCCAACGAACTGCATGGCAGGTCAACATATGTCTGGTCAAGCATGTGGTACCCAAGCGGGAGATGTTTTGGCCACGCGAGATACGCTTGAGACATATGTTGCAAATAGCAGCGGTGCGATCTGATGCACTCGTCTCAAAAAAGGCCCACACCAAAGAACTTTTTGAATAACGCGCAGAGACTGCAGCGCCCTGCACATGTGGAGCTTTGGGGTGTGATGCAGTCAATGTGCTGCCCTTAGGCTGGCCCCTGGAGGGCATCCTGCCTCGTTGGTGATGTGCCGCCTCCTCCTCCTCCTCCTCCTCCTCTCTCCTATCAGGCACCCACGTTGAGTCAGTGACCTCATCATCCCCTCCCTCCTCATCACTGGAGCAAACCTGGCAGTATGCTGCAGCAGGGGGAGCATGACTGCCAGATTGCTGTCCTTCTTGGGCACCCCCTCTGTCCGTGCTCATGTTACTGCCTTCATCGAGCTCAGTATCATCATCAGAGCCTTCCAAACGCTGGGCATCCTCCTGGAGCATGTACCCAACACTGTGGTCAAACAGTTCGAGGGAATCCTCAGGAGGACATGGTGGAGCTAGGGAAGGAGTCACTGATGACATTGAGCTGAGGGAAGAGGCCGCTGCTTTGCCAGACAAAGCACCCTGGGCATGGGTGAGAGAGGATGAGGAGGATGAGGACGGCTTGGTCATCCACTCGACCAAGTCTTCCGCATGTTGCGGCTCAACACGGCCAGCTGCCGAAAAAAAGGCCAAGCGTGTCCCATGGCCACGTGCTGATGAGGATGCACCATCTCCACGACCAGCACTAGACACAGAGCCTGCTTGCCCTCTCTTATTGGCTTGTGACTGTCTGCCTCTCCTTCTTGGCCTTCCAGACATACTAATGGCCTGTAGCTGCACTAAGCTGGGATAGAACACCTGTAATTTTCTTCAGGTAGCTTTATATACTGTAACCAGACAAGCCTGCCTGTCAGTAGGAAGATAACAGGAACGGATCTAGCTGAACACTGTGAGCAGGACACACTGTACTAAATGTAAATAGTCTAGCTGCCTGACCGTGGTACTAATAGGATCAAAAAGAACACCTGTAATTTTCTTCAGGTAGCTTTATATACTGTAACCAGACAAGCCTGCCTGTCAGTAGGAAGATAACAGGAACGGATCTAGCTGAACACTGTGAGCAGGACGTACTGCACTAAATGTATATAGCAGGAACGGATCTAGCTGAACACTGTGAGCAGGACGCACTGCACTGAATGTAAATAGCAGGAACGGATCTAGCTGAACACTGTGAGCAGGACGCACTGCACTAAATGTAAATAGCAGGAACGGATCTAGCTGAACACTGTGAGCAGGACGCACTGCACTGAATGTAAATAGCAGGAACGGATCTAGCTGAACACTGTGAGCAGGACGCACTGCACTGAATGTAAATAGCAGGAACGGATCTAGCTGAACACTGTGAGCAGGACGCACTGCACTGAATGTAAATAGCAGGAACGGATCTAGCTGAACACTGTGAGCAGGACGCACTGCACTGAATGTAAATAGCAGGAACGGATCTAGCTGAACACTGTGAGCAGGACGCACTGCACTGAATGTAAATAGCAGGAACGGATCTAGCTGAACACTGTGAGCAGGACGCACTGCACTAAATGTAAATACCAGGAACGGATCTAGCTGAACACTGTGAGCAGGACGCACTGCACTGAATGTAAATAGCAGGAACGGATCTAGCTGAACACTGTGAGCAGGACGCACTGCACTGAATGTAAATAGCAGGAACGGATCTAGCTGAACACTGTGAGCAGGACGCACTGCACTGAATGTAAATAGCAGGAACGGATCTAGCTGAACACTGTGAGCAGGACGCACTGCACTAAATGTAAATACCAGGAACGGATCTAGCTGAACACTGTGAGCAGGACGCACTGCACTGAATGTAAATAGCAGGAACGGATCTAGCTGAACACTGTGAGCAGGACGCACTGCACTGAATGTAAATAGCAGGAACGGATCTAGCTGAACACTGTGAGCAGGACGCACTGCACTAAATGTAAATACCAGGAACGGATCTAGCTGAACACTGTGAGCAGGACGCACTGCACTGAATGTAAATAGCAGGAACGGATCTAGCTGAACACTGTGAGCAGGACGCACTGCACTGAATGTAAATAGCAGGAACGGATCTAGCTGAACACTGTGAGCAGGACGCACTGCACTAAATGTAAATACCAGGAACGGATCTAGCTGAACACTGTGAGCAGGATGCACTGCACTGAATGTAAATAGCAGGAACGGATCTAGCTGAACACTGTGAGCAGGACGCACTGCACTGAATGTAAATAGCAGGAACGGATCTAGCTGAACACTGTGAGCAGGACGCACTGCACTGAATGTAAATAGCAGGAACGGATCTAGCTGAACACTGTGAGCAGGACGCACTGCACTGAATGTAAATAGCAGGAACGGATCTAGCTGAACACTGTGAGCAGGACGCACTGCACTAAATGTAAATACCAGGAACGGATCTAGCTGAACACTGTGAGCAGGACGCACTGCACTGAATGTAAATAGCAGGAACGGATCTAGCTGAACACTGTGAGCAGGACGCACTGCACTGAATGTAAATAGCAGGAACGGATCTAGCTGAGCACTGTGAGCAGGACGCACTGCACTGAATGTAAATAGCAGGAACGGATCTAGCTGAACACTGTGAGCAGGACACACTGCACTAAATAGTCTAGATAGAAGATAACAGGAACGGATCTAGCTAAACTGAATACAGTGTATATATATATATGCAACACCTGGGATGCATATATATACACAATACACTGTAAGTGCAGCTAACTGACTGACTGTTCTGCCTAATCTATCTAACTCAAATCAAATGACACTGTCTCTCTCTCTCTCTATCTCTCAGCACACCGGAACACACACTACACAGGGCCGCCGTGCAGGCGGCCTTATATAGTGTGGGGTGTGTACTAAATCCCCTGAGCCATAATTGGCCAAAGCCACCCTGGCTTTGGCCAATTACAGCTCTCTCTACTGACGGCGCTGTGATTGGCCAAGCATGCGGGTCATAGTGCATGCTTGGCCAATCATCAGCCAGCAATGCACTGCGATGCCGCAGTGAATTATGGGCCGTGACGCGCCACACGAATTTGGCGCGAACGGCCCATATCGTTCGCAATTCGACGGACGGTCGAACAGCCGATGTTCGAGTCGAACATGGGTTCGACTCGAACACGAAGCTCATCCCTAGTGATGAGTCTAACTCCAGAATTTGCTTTTTTGGGTCTAGTGTTATGTAGAAGAGAAACTCTGTTTTGATTCTTAGCTCTGAGGTATGCTTTTTTAAGGCATTTTTTACTGTATCCTCGGTTTAGGAAGCGCAAACGTAAACACTTGGCCTCCTTTTCGAAGTCAGACTCATCACTACAATTACGTTTAGCTCGCAGATATTGCCCATAGGGCACACTATTGATGAGGGGAACCGGGTGGGAACTGGTGGCATGCAGTAAAGAGTTTGCTGCAGAGGATTTGCGGTATAGGGTCGTTCTGATGCTACCGTCTGGTTTCACTGTGATTAGAGTATCCAAAAAAGTCAGACTAGATTGACTAAATTCAACCGTAAATTTGAGGTTGAACCTATTGATTTTTAAACTTTCCAAAAAGGACAAGAGAAGATCTTGGGGGCCCACCCATATGAAGAAAACATCGTCAATAAATCTCCTCCATAGGGGGATTTGATCCATAAATTTCTGCATATCATCACTGGAGAATAGTTCCCGTTCCCACCCCCCCAGATACAGGTTGGCATAAGAGGGGGCACACTTGGTCCCCATAGCCACCCCCTGTATCTGGAGGTAGTGGGATCCTCCAAATAGGAAGATGTTGTTGGAAAGAATAAACATCAACAGGTTCAGAATGAACTCATTGTACTGAGAAGATATTTCATGATTTTGAAAAATGAAATATTTGACAACTTCCACCCCCTGATAATGGGGGATGGAGTTGTACAAGGCCTCCACGTCAAGGGCCACCAGCCACGCGCCCGAGGGAAGGGAAATCCCATCAAGGGCGCGTAGCAGGTCATTGGTGTCCTGAAGGTAGGACACCAAGCCCTCGACGTGGGGCCTGAGGAAGTCATCAATTGTTTGACTGGCTGTCTCGGTGAGACTGCCATTACCAGAGACAATTGGGCGGCCCGGGGGTTTAGTCTGACTTTTATGGATCTTGGGAAGTGCGTATAAAGTGGGTATTCGTGGAGTTGTAACATTCAGGAATTCCCAGGTGGACTTATTGATGAGGCCGCTACGATAAGCAGAACCAATTAGGTGTTGGTAGCGGTTAATAGTTAAGGTGACATGAGTTGGTGATATTTTGCGATACCATTCTCGGTTCTGGACAATAGCCAGTACCATGGACTCGTATTGGCCCCTGTCCATCACTACCAGATTACCGCCCTTATCGGCAGGCTTGATGATAATATTTTGATTTTGTTGTAAGGATTTTAGAGCCTGAGTTTGAGAGGGGGTTAAATTGGTCTCAGAGGTGTTCCTCCATTTAGTTTCCATAATCTCCTTGGTGACTTGGTTAGTGAACGCCCATACGTTCGGATTACCTTGCAGAGCAGGAAATTTGGAAGATTTAGGTTTATAGTTACCAGATGGAGCAGTATTGGGGAGATGGGGATGGATCAATGGAGGTGGGGGAGGGGGCGGGGGGTCAACAGCCGTTTCGAGGGCACAAGCCTCGAGCAGGTCTGTTTCATTGATCCCCCCCTCCTCCCACAGCTCCATTAGATCCTCCATAGCCTTGATGTCATTGATGGACATCTCCTTCCAAAGGGGATTATCAAAAGATGAACTCCGGATAGCTGGAGGAGGCCTATCATATAGAATTTTAAACATAGGTTTCCTTGAAAATAAATTGAGATCTTTTATCAATTCGAAGGGGTCTATCTTTCGCGTGGGGCAGAAGGTGAGGCCAAGTTTCAACACAGAAACTTGTTCTGCCGATAAAGGATAGGAGGAGATGTTAATTACCTCGAGTTGAGTTTCTGTGGTTTGGGATTCCCCAAATCCGAACTTATGGGTCTTTTGGGATCCGGCATCATCTGAGTAAAAATTGGGGCCGGACGAAAATCCTGCTGCAAAGGGAAAGTATTAATGTTACTTACCGAGGTGTTCTGTATATATTCTGTATATATTTAAACTATTGATGTATTGATTTCTGCTCATTTTCTCATCATTCAGAGTCCACTACAATCATTTGCCTTTAAATACTCCTGAAGAAGCTCACATTTGAGCGAAACATGTCGAGCAAGCGGCAGATTGTCATGGCACCTTTAAGTAGTTGCTTTATGTAGCACTGTATAATGTTAATGAATTTAGGTCTAATCATTTATGTTTAAGCATTTTTAGAATTATGTCTCTTCCTTTCCATGTGAGACACAGATGTTTTTAATCTTTATCAAATAAAAATAATAATTTTATAACGGAAATCATTGTTTAAATCGTTGAGTTAAGAAGCACCTTAAAAGTCCCAGGGGAAAAGGGAATATTTCTCTTCTTTTTTCCCCTATCCCCTTACAGGCTAATATAGCCCTTGTCTTCATCTCTGGAAGAGAAGAGGGAAGAAGACGATCCAGAGGTCCGGACCACCGCTGGCAAAAGATAGCGGTGGAGCCGGCAGAAGATGCGGACACCGGGAGAAGACGCCGGAGAGACCCCCGAAGTCGGAAGAGGACCCCCGAAGTCAGAAGAAGATCCCGGAGCTGCCTAATAAATTATTTTAAATACCTGTGTACTGTGTTTTTTATTGACGCTTTTTTCCCTAGGTGAATGGGTAGGGGTACCATGTACCCCATACTTATTCACATAGGGTGGGGGGCCGGGATCTGGGGGCCCCCTTATTAAAGGGGGCTCCCAGATTCCGATAAGCCCCCCGACAACCAACGGCCAGGGTTGTCGGGAAGAGGCCCTTGTCCTCATCAACATGGGGACAAGGTGCTTTGGGGTGGGGGGCCGCAGGGCGCCCCCCCATGCCCCAAAGCACCCACCCCCCATGTTGAGGGTATGCGGCCTGGTACGGTCCAGGAGGGGGGGGCGCTAGCTCGTCCCCACCCCCATTCCTGACCGGCCGGGCTGCGTGCTCGGATAAGGGTCTGGTATGGATTTTGGGGGGACCCCCACGCCGATTTTTTGGCGTAGGGGGTTCCCCTTACAATCCATACCAGACCTAAGGGCCTGGTATGCCCCTGGGGGGGAACCCACGCCAGTTTTTTTTATTTAAAACTTGGCGTGGAGTTCCCCCTTATGATTCATACCAACTACTGTATGTTTTCATTTGTTAATGCCAAAAACGTGGCAAAGTAGTACTGCTCCCAAATCGCGGTAAAATCGCGGCAAATCGCGGTAAAATCGTGCGACTTTGAAGTCATATAATAAGCTAAGGGGAAAATAATACTGGGAGTATGCTATAGGCCCCCTAACCTGAGGGAGGAAGTGGAGACGGATCTCCTATCACAAATTGGATTAGCAGCAAGGATGGGAAGTGTTATCATAATGGGGGATTTTAATTATCCAGACATAGACTGGGCGGAGGGAACCGCGCATTCATTTAAGGCTCGCCAGTTCCTTAATGTCTTGCAGGACAATTTTATGGGTCAGATGGTAGACGCACCAACTAGAAATAAAACATTACTAGATCTACTGATTACCAACAATACAGACCTGATAACAGATGTGGAAATACGGGGCAATTTAGGTAACAGCGATCACAGGTCAATTAGTTTCAGTATAAATCACACAAATAGGAGACATGAAGGGAACACAAAGACACTGAATTTCAAAAGAGCCAACTTCCCTAAACTACAAACCTTGCTAAAAGGTATAAATTGGGATAAAATATTAGGAACAAAGAATACAGAGGAGAGATGGGTTTACTTTAAGAGCATATTAAATAAGGGCATTAGCCAATGTATCCCATTGGGTAATAAATTTAAAAGAGCGAACAAACATCCTGGATGGCTTAACTCCAATGTAAAAATGCATATAAAAGCAAAGGAGAAGGCCTTCAAAAAATACAAGGTTGAGGGATCATCCACAGCATTCAGAATTTATAAAGAATGCAATAAGAAATGTAAGGGTGCAATTAGGATGGCTAAGATAGAACATGAAAGACACATAGCGGAGGAGAGCAAAAAAAAATCCCAAGAAATTCTTTAAGTATGTAAACAGTAAAAAAGGGAGGACAGACCATATTGGCCCCATAAAGAATGAGGAAGGACATCTGGTTACAAAGGATGGGGAGATGGCAAAGGTATTGAATTTATTCTTCTCCTCAGTCTTCACGAGTGAATCGGGGGGCTTCAGTAACCAAAACTGCCGTGTTTATCCTCATGACACAACACAGGAAGCACCTACATGGTTAACAGAGGATGGAATTAAAATTAGACTTGAGAAACTTAACATTAATAAATCACCGGGACCAGATGGCTTGCATCCGAGGGTACTTAGGGAACTCAGTCAGGTGATTGCCAGACCGTTGTTCCTAATTTTTACAGACAGTCTATTGACTGGAATGGTACCAGCTGATTGGAGAAAAGCCAATGTAGCACCAATATTTAAAAAGGGCCCAAAAAACATCCCTGGGAATTACAGACCAGTTAGCCTAACATCAATAGTATGTAAACTCTTGGAGGGGATGGTAAGGGACTATATACAAGATTTTAGTAATAAGAATGATATCATTAGCAGTAATCAGCATGGATTCATGAAGAATCGTTCTTGCCAAACCAATCTATTAACCTTCTATGAGGAGGTGAGTTGCCATCTAGATAAAGGAAGGCCCGTAGACGTGGTGTATCTGGATTTTGCAAAAGCATTTGACACAGTTCCCCATAAACGTTTACTGTACAAAATAAGGTGCGTTGGCATGGACCATAGGGTGAGTACATGGATTGAAAACTGGCTACAAGGGCGTGTTCAGAGGGTGGTGATAAATGGGGAGTACTCAGAATGGTCAGGGGTGGGTAGTGGGGTCCCCCAGGGTTCTGTGCTGGGACCAATCCTATTTAATTTGTTCATAAACGACCTGGAGGATGGGATAAACAGTTCCATCTCTGTATTTGCAGACGATACTAAGCTAAGCAGGGCAATAACTTCTCCGCAGGATGTGGAAATCTTGCAAAAAGACCTGAACAAATTAATGGGGTGGGCGACTACATGGCATATGAGGTTCAATGTAGAAAAATGTAAAATAATGCATTTGGGTGTCAAAAATATGAATGCAATCTATACACTGGGGGGAGAACCTCTGGGGGAATCTAGGATGGAAAAGGACTTGGGGGTCCTAGTGGATGATAGGCTCAGCAACGGCATGCAATGCCAAGCTGCTGCTAATAAAGCAAACAGAATATTGGCATGCATTAAAAGGGGGATCAACTGCAGAGATAAAACGATAATTCTCCCGCTCTACAAGACTCTGGTCCGCCCGCACCTGGAGTATGCTGTCCAGTTCTGGGCACCAGTCCTCAGGAGGGACGTACTGGAAATGGAGCGAGTACAAAGAAGGGCAACAAAGCTAATAAAGGGTCTGGAGGATCTTAGTTATGAGGAAAGGTTGCGAGCACTGAACTTATTCTCTCTGGAGAAGAGACGCTTGAGAGGGGATATGATTTCAATTTACAAATACTGTACTGGTGACCCCCACAATAGGGATAAAACTTTTTCGCAGAAGAGAGTTTAATAAGACTCGTGGCCACTCATTACAATTAGAAGAAAAGAGGTTTAACCTTAAACTACGTAGAGGGTTCTTTACTGTAAGAGCGGCAAGGATGTGGAATTCCCTTCCACAGGCGGTGGTCTCAGCGGGGAGCATTGATAGCTTCAAGAAACTATTAGATAATCACCTGAATGACCGCAATATACAGGGATATGTAATGTAATAATGACACATAATCACACACATAGGTTGGACTTGATGGACTTGTGTCTTTTTTCAACCTCACCTACTATGTAACTATGTGAAAGGAGCCTTAGAGCACACAATGCACTTTATTAAGTCACCAACTTGACTTATGCACATCCAGGACCTTTATAACACATTTGAATTCACCAGGCTTGGAAACAGCGCTATCTACTTCTATTCCTTTTTTCTTATATCTTACTCCACCTAGTGGAAGTAATCGGTAGTGGCAGCAGTTCCAACAACATTCTTTAATTTTTAAATTTTTATTCCATTGCATGCATCCCATTGCGCAGGTGTTTCTCCCTCTTTTTTCTATTCTAATAACTAAGCTCAAAGTTTGAACTTGACACAATGCCAAATTGCCAATATCTGGACACTTGAAGAATGGTGATGGGAATACTATTATTCTCATCACCATTCAAGTTTCCAGATATTGGCATTGTGTCAAGTTCAAACTTTGAGCTTAGTTATTTTCCCCCTCAGCAAGGACTACATTTTTTCAGGCTTGTTGGCCATTTAATTGCTGAGTGTTCTGCTCCTTGTCTGCTATTTGGGCATTCAAAGAGTTTCTTTAATATGCCAAGAAAAAAGCACTAAGCTGTTTTGTTAATGTTGAAAATAAAACAAAACCTTTCCTGAAAACTGACTTTTAACTCATTTAAAGGATGGAAATGGGGTAGATCAGTATTTTGACTTAATTTGTGACTTGACCAAAATAAATGACTTGACTTGACTTGCTTGACTTCTAGCAGGGACTCGACTTGACTTGCTTGCTTTTCGCCACAGTGACTTGGGACTTGCTTATGACTTGAAGGTTAAGACTTGAGACTTGCTTGTGACTTGCACATGTGTGACTTACCCCCATGTCTGCTGATCGGTGGCTCTCCCTGTCAGAGGGGGGGTTTGTGCTGATAATCATCGGTGCCCAGTCAGTGCCCCATCATAACCCCCTGCCAGTACCCAATAAAATGCCAATCAGTGCCCACCACAGTGCAAATCAGTGCCCACCATAGTGCGAATTAGTGGCCATCACATTGCCAATCAGTGCCCAGCATTAACACCTGTCAGTACCTGCTCAATCCATGCTGCCCATCAGTGCCATCTATTAGTGTCCATCAATGCTGCCTGTCAGTGCCCATCAATGCCTTCTGCCAGTGCCCATCAGTGCCGCCTGACGCTACCCATCAGTGCCCAGTGCTGCATATTAGTGCATATTAGTGCCGCCTATCAGTGCCCATCAATTCTACATATCAGTGCCTCCTCATCAGTGCCTATCAGTGCCACCTTATCAGTGCCAACTCATCAGTGCCAGTCAGTGAAGGAGAAAAACAACTTTTATAACAGAAACAAAGAAAAACTTTTTTTTTTTTTCAAAAATGACTGTATTTTTTAGTTTGTTTAGCAAAAAATAAAAACCACAGAGGTTATCAAATACCACCAAAAGAAAGCTCTATTTGTGGGAAGAAAATGATACAAATTTAGTTAGCGTACAGTATTGTATGACCGTGCAATTGTCATTCAAAATGCGACAGCACTGAAAGCTGAAAATTGTCCTGGGCACGAAAGTGCCTGGTATTGAAGTGGTTAAGGACATATTGCACATATGAGCGTTTCTATTTTACATGTTCCCATTGTTTGTCCTTTGTGCTAGAGTGAAGCCTGAGGGATTACTTGGATTCGTTTCACAAGCATCAGATAAAAAAGTTGAACAAGTGATTACAAGTTGAATAAAAATAGGATTGGAAATTAGCGTGGTAACAGAGTAACAGCAGTCAGCAACCCGACATGTTTCTACCTCATCTCTGAAGTCGCTGAAGTCGCTGTGTATGCAGTTTCTGTCTCCGAAGTCGCTGTGTATGCAGTTTCCGGTATTGTCCATTGGCACGCCTCACCGAGTTTCCAGTGAACATCCATAGGATCATCTGGATCCACAAGCCCTTATGACACCCCGCCGTACGGTGAGAGTGTCCATCCCTTCTGGTAAGCGCATCCACCTTACTATTTCTATATGAAATCTGTATGCAGGAAGATTGCCCACCAGATGTAACAATCACTACGGGATCTCATCAGTGCGACAGTTTGCACAGCGTTATCGCTAGAATTTTTTATGTATGGACTTTATTCCTTTATATACTACTATACACTGCTGTGATGTAGGTTGATATATATTATTCTAATTAGATGATTCATGTGTGTAGACACTGCACTTATAATTTGTTGTTTATTTTCACTTATATTTTTTCGAATCACCATCACATTTTTTCGGATGAACATCCTTATTACCTATGAAAGGTGATATGTTTGATTATATGTTTGTATAATCGCTGAAAACGCATGTTTGATTACACATTTGTTTAACCACAGAAAAACGCATGGTTAATGACACTTAGCGCTGCATTTATTTATTTATCACATTTTGTATACGGTTATCATACTGGTGATGCTGGCTGCTGATTTACACTTTTAAGAGAAAATTTTTTTTAGTAGCGCAACAATACTTTTCTTTCTTTCTTGTTTACAAATAATAACTATATATGTCTATGTGTGTATATATGTGTTTTTTCAATAAATATATATATATATATATATATATATATATATATATACATACACAGTCAGGTCCATAAATATTGGGACATCTACACAATTCTAATTTTTTTGGCTCTATATACCACCACAATGGATTTGAAATGAAACAAACAAGATGTGCTTTAACTGCAGACTTTCAGCTTTAATGTGAGGGTATTTACATCCAAATCAGGTGAACGGTGTAGGAATTACAACAGTTTGTATATGTGCCTCCCACTTTTTAAGGGACCAAAAGTAATGGGACAGATTAACAATCATCCATCAAACTTTCACTTTTTAATACTTGGTTGCAAATCCTTTGCAGTCAATTACAGTCTGAAGTCTGGAACGCATAGACATCACCAGACGCTGGGTTTCATCCCTGGTGATGCTCTGCCAGGCCTCTACTGCAACTGTCTAAAGTTCTTGCTTGTTCTTGGGGCATTTTCCCTTCAGTTTTGTCTTCAGCAAGTGAAATGCATGCTCAATCGGATTCAGGTCAGGTGATTGACTTGGCCATTGCATAACATTCCACTTCTTTCCCTTAAAAACTCTTCGGTTGCTTTTGCAGTATGCTTCAGGTCATTGTCCATCTGTACTGTGGAGCGCCGTCAAATGAGTTCTGAAGCATTTTGCTGAATATGAGCAGATAATGCCCGAAACACTTCAGAATTCATCCTGCTGCTTTTGTCAGCAGTCACATCATCAATAAATACAAGAAAACCAGTTCCATTGGCAGCCATACATGCCCACGCCATGACACTACCACCACCATGCTTCACTAATGAGGTGGTATGCTTTGGATCATGAGCAGTTCCTTTCCTTCTCCATACACTTCTCTTCCCATCACTCTGGTACAAGTTGAACTTGGTCTCATCTGTCCATAGGATGTTGTTCCAGAACTGTGAAGGCTTTTTTCGATGTTGTTTGGCAAACTCTAATCTGGCCTTCCTGTTTTTGAGGCTCACCAATGGTTTACATCTTGTGGTGAACCCTCTGTATTCACTCTGGTGAAGTCTTCTCTTGATTGTTGACTTTGACACACATACACCTACCTCCTGGAGAGTGTTCTTGCTCTGACCAACTGTTGTGAAGGGTGTTTTCTTCACCAGGGAAAGAATTCTGTGGTCATCCACCACAGTTGTTTTCCGTGGTCTTTTGTTGTTGCTGAGCTCACCGGTGCGTTCTTTTTCAAGGATGTTCCAAACAGTTGATTTGGCCACACCTAATGTTTTTGCTATCTCTCTGATGGGTTTGTTGTTTTTTTTCAGCCTAATGATGGCTTGCTTCACTGATAGTGACAGCTCTTTGGATCTCATATTGAGAGATTACAGCAACAGATTCCAAATGCAAATAGCACACTTGAAATGAACTCTGGACCTTTTATCTGCTCCTTGTAAATGGGATAATGAGGGAATAACACACACCTGGCCATGGAACAGCTGAGCAGCCAATTGTCCCATTACTTTTGGTCCCTTAAAAAGTGGGAGGCACATATACAAACTGTTGTAATTCCTACACCGTTCACCTGATTTGGATGTAAATGCCCTCAAATTAAAGCTGAAAGTCTGCAGTTAAAGAACCTCTTGTTTGTTTCATTTCAAATCCATTGTGGTGGTGTATAGAGCCAAAAAGATTAGAATTGTGTCGATGTCCCAATATTTATGGACCTGACTGCTGTATATATGTATGTATATATGTATATGTGTATATATATATATATATATATATATATATATATATATATATATATATATATATATATATATATATATATATATACATATATACATACATACATACATACATACATACATACATACACACAGTATAGTTAGAATGTATTTTCTAATGCCGCGTACACACGACCGGACTTTACGGCATACTTTGCCCGGCGGACTTTTCGACGGACTTTCCGACGGACTTTCCGAATGAACGGACTTGCCTACACACGATTAACCAAAGTCCGACGGATTCGTACGTGATGACGTACGACCGGACTAAAACAAGGAAGTTCATAGCCAGTAGCTGCCCTAGCCCCGGTTTTTGTCCATTGGACTAGCATACAGACGAGCGGACTTTTCGACCGGACTCGAGTCCGTCGGATAGATTTGAAACATGTTTCAAATCTATAAATAAAGTGATGCGCTCATATTATCCAATTGATATCACACTGTGTGTTGTGCTTACAAAATATTTCTTAAATAAGTGGATACATTGTTTATATAAAACTTTTAAAACCTTAAGCAGTGAAACCTTAAATATTTATAACTAAAAAATTGACTTTAAAAAATAATAATAAATGTGTTCAGAACCTTCATACAAGGTTCCCTTAATCGTGTAAAACCGGGACCTTCTTCCAATGAATGTGATTATTATAAATCTGTGCTCATGTAAAAATGTGGTTAGAAACTTTTACACTTTTACCGAGAGCGGTAGTGTGCAGTCTGCGTGTGATTGAACTAGCAGCAGCAGGGAGCAGCAAGGAGCTGAATGTAACTGACCATATATTGGAAATGCGATCTATGTTACAGGGATCATGTGAGTGAAAATACTTGGTTCTTTGTTGTACATATACTTCAGCTTAGATTTGCGCAATGGTTGTTTTTCCCAATCTTATGTTTCATATGGGGGAGGACTACTAGAAGCTATAGGACTAACCTATCCATGTCGGCGGATGAACGGGATCTAGTATATCCACCGCTAATCCATCTAAACACAAGTTCTAAAGCCCTGGTTTGAAGAGGTTGAATTTGAAGTGAAGAGGAGGTATCATTTTGTCTCTAATTAGTGGACTAATCACAATCATAATCATTATCTAAGGTGTAAAAGTTTCTAACAACATTTTTACATGAGCTCAGATTTATAATAATCACATTCATTGGAAGAAGGTCCCGGTTTTACACTATTAAGGGAACCTTGTATGAAGGTTCTGAACACATTTATTATTATTTTTAAAGTCAATTTTTTTAGTTATAAATATTTAAGGTTTCACTGCTTAAGGTTTTAAAAGTTTTATATAAACAATGTATCCACTTATTTAAGAAATATTTTGTAAGCACAACACACAGTGTGATATCAGTTGGATAATACGAGCGCATCAATTTATTTATTTTCTACAATTTGTGGGGTGTCACTTATTGATTGCAGCTGTATTATTTTGGTATTTATTTATTCTCACATAATTTATATATCATTTTCCACTTCAGCGCTTTCGTAACTATATTACTGATGTTTCAAATCTAAGTCTGTCAAACTTTTGATAAAACAAAGTCCGCTGGAGCCCACACACGATCGAATTGTCCAACAAAATCCGGTACGCCAGACCAAGTATGCCGTAAAGTCCGATCATGTGTACGCGGCATTAGACCCATTCACATCTGAGCAATGCAGAATTGTTGGCAGAATTGCGCAATTCTTGCCACGATTCCAAATTCCAAAAAGCTCAAATGTCTGTAAAAGCAGCTTTTTTTTGCATGAGCTTCAGTGTGCATGAGCCCTAAGTCAGATAATTGATGTGATTTGGATCCGACATTACAGGAAGATTACCCAGGTATTCCCTGAAGTTGCCTCAAAGTTGCCTTGAAGTCACATTGCTATTAGGTTTGCACCAGAACATCGCGAACAGGCAAAAAGTTCTAGTAGCGAACATACGAACCCTATTAAAGTCTATGGGACATGAACATGAAAAATCAAAAGTGCTCATTTTAAAGGCTTATATGCAAGTTATTGCCATAAAAAGTGTATGGGGACCCGGGTACTGCTCTAAGGGACATGTATCAATGCAAAAAAAAGTTTTAAAACTATTTTTTTCTGAATTAATTTTAATAATGCTTAAAGTGAAAAAATAAAAATGAAAGATTCCTTCAAATATCGTGCCTGGTGGGTCCCCTCAGTCTGCCTGTAAAGTGGTGCATCTGTGCGATGTGTAGAACAGTGCCACAGCAAAATTAAATTTCTAATGGAAAAAATGTCATTTAAACTTGCTTGCGGCTGTAATGTATTGCCAGCTCCCGGCAATATAGGTAAAAAATCAAGGAAAATAACGGCGTGCGCCCCCCCCCCCCCAGTCCATACCAGGCCCTTCGGGTCTGGTATGCATTTTAAGGGGAACTCCACACCAAAATTTAAAAAAAAATTGGCGTTGGGGTCCCCCCAAAATCCATACCGGACCCTTATCTGAGCATGCAGCCTGGAGGTCATGAGCTCGCTCGACACCCCCCCTCCTGAACCATACCAGGCCACATGCCCTCAATATGGGGAGGGTGCATGTTGATGGGGACAAGAGCCTCTTCCCGCCAACCCTGGCTTGGGGATTCCCTCCCAAAATCCATACCAGACCCTTATCCAAGCATGCAGCCTGGAGGTAAGGATGGGGGGGACGAGCGAGCTCCCCCTGCTGAACCATATCAGGCCACATGACCTCAACATGGGGAGGGTGCTTTGGGGTCCCAAAGCACCTTGTCCCCATGTTGATGGAGATAAGAGCCTCTTCCCGACAACCCTGGCCATTGGTTGTCAGGGTCTGTGGGCGGGGGGCTTATCGGAAACCCTCAGATCTCGCCCCCACCATGTGAATGAGTATCGGGTACATTGTACCCCTACTCATGCACCAAAAAAAGTGTCAAAAAGTAAAAACCGCAATAGACAGTTTTTGACAATTCCTTTATTAAAAAAGAAAAAAAGTGTCCCGCGATGTACATCCATCGCCTAATACGCCACCCGATGGACCCGAAAAATAGAAAAAAAAAATGAAAAAACACCATCTTCATGGGAGGGCTCAGGGGCATTGCTAGGTCGACAAAAGATCTGGGGCTAGAGCCGATAGCAGTGAAGTAAAGAAAGTCATACGCTTGAGCAGGCATACACATGTATATAATATATACAGTATGTGTGTGTGTGTATATATAAGATATCGTTGCATATCTGAGTGCGGATTCCATGGTTTGTTATTATTGATATACGGTATCTCACAAAAGTGAGTACACCCCTCACTTTTTTGTAAATATTTTATTATATCTTTTCATGTAACACTGAAGAAATGACACTTTGCTACAATGTAAAGTAGTGAGTGTACAGCTTGTATAACAGTTGCTGTCCCCTCAAAATAACTCAACACACAGCTATTAATGTCTAAACCGCTGGCAACAAAAGTGAGTACACCCCTAAGTGAAAATGTCCAAATCGGGCTAAAAGTGTCAATATTTTGTGTGGCCACCATTATTTTCCAGCACTGCCATAGCCCTCTTGGGCATGGAGTTCACCAGAGCTTCACACATAGCCACTGGAGTCCTCTTCCACGCCTCCATGATATCACAGAGCTGGTGGATGTTAGAGACCTTGCGCTCCTCCACCTTTCATTTGAGGATGCCCCACAGATGCTCAATAGGGTTTAGGTCTGGAGACATGCGTGGCCAGTCCATCACCTTTACCCTCAGCTTCTTTAGCAAGGCAGTGGCCATCTTGGAGGTGTGTTTGGGGTCTTTATCATGTTGGAATAATGCCCTGTGGCTCAGTCTCTAAAGGGAGGGGATCATGCTCTGCTTCAGTATGTCACAGTACATGTTCATGGTTCCCTCAATGAACTGTAGCTCTCCAGTGTCGGCAGCACTCATGCAGCCCCAGACCATGACACTCCCACCACCATGCTTGACTGTAGGCAAGACACACTTGTCTTTGTTCTCCTGACCTGGTTGCCTCCACACACGCTTGATACCATCTGAACCAAATAAGTTTTATCTTGGTCTCATCAGACCACAGGATATGGTTCTAGTAATCCATGTCCTTAGTCTGCTTGTCTTCAGCAAACTGTTTGCAGGCTTTCTTGTGCCTCATCTTTAGAAGAGGCTTCCATCTGGGACGACAGTCGTGCAGAACAATTTGATGCAGTCTGCGGCAAATGGTCTGAGCACTGACCCCCACCCCACCCCTTCAGCCTCTGCAGCAATGCTAGCAGCACTCATACATCTATTTCCCAAAGACAACCTCTATCTATGACGCTGAGCACATGCATTCAACTTCTTTGGTCGACCATGGTGAGGCCTGTTCTGAGTGGAACCTGTCCTGTTAAACTGCCGTATGGTCTTGGGCACCGTACTGCAGCTCAGTTTCAGGGTCTTGGCAATCTTCTTATAGCCTAGGCCATCTTTATGTAGAGCAACAATTCTTTTTTTTTCAGATCCTCAGAGAGTTCCATGCCATGAGGTGCCATGTTGAACTTCCAGTGACCAGTATGAGAGAGTGAGAGTGAAAACACCAAATTTAACACACCTGCTCCCCATTCACACCTGAGACCTTGTAACGCTAACGAATCACATGACACCGGGGGGTGGCTAATTACACTTAGGTGTGTACTCACTTTTGTTGCCAGCGGTTTAGCCATTAATGGCTGTGTGTTGAGTTATTTTGAGGGGACAGCTTTATGGGAAACTCTGCGGCACTCAAATTTGCCTTTCGGCTTCACAGCCGATTTCCTACTGTGCATGCGTGAAGCGTGCTGAACTTTATAATTGGCTCAGCAGTGGAGGAAGGAGGTGGGGGGCCGAACTTCCCAGAGACGGCATGGCGGTGCCGTTTTCAGAAGTGGGGAACGGTACATGTCAAAGACAGGTACCCATCCCCCCTCCCCCCAAAAGGTGCCAAATGTGGCACTTAAGGGGGGGGGGCGAATAAGCGGAAGTTCCATTTTTGAGTAAATGGTTGTGGAATGAATCATCTGAGTTTTCATTATTTCTTCGGCGAAATTCGCTTTGATATACAACTGCTTTGGATAACAAGCACATTCCTGGAACGAATTATCCTTGCAATCCAAGGTTTTACTGTATTTCCATGTTCTGTGTACTGTGGGAGACTAGATAGAGTGAATGCAGGGTACTGGGTTTGGTAACACTTTAAAGAGGAATTCCGCCAGGGGAAAAAAAGATTAAATGTCAACAGCTACAATTACTGTAGCTGCTGACGTTTAATATATGGACACTTACCTGTCCATGGGGCCCGCAATGTTGGCACCCCAGCCGGTTTTTGGATCGGCTGTCCGGTCCTGCCACTGTCATTCGTAGTAAGGGAACCCGGCAATGAAGCCTTTCGATTTCACAGCCAGGTCCCTACTGAGCATGCGCTAAGCGAACTGCGATTTCTAACTGGCCCGGCGACGGGGGCCGAACATCCGAGGGACGGAGTCGCAGTGCAGTCTCCCGGAAATAGGGAAGGGTACCTGTCAAAAACAGGTACCCATTCCCCCCCCCTGAAAGGTGCCAAATGTGGCACCGGAGGGGGGAGGAAGCAGATAAGCAGAGGATCTACTTTTGGGTGGAACTCTGCTTTAAAACCCCTTTCACACTGGGGCGGGTGGTCGTTAGCGGTAAAGTACCACTAGTTTTAGAGGGACTTTACCGCTGTTATAGCGGCGCTATTCGGCCACTAGAAGGCACTTTTAACCACCGATTGCGGCCGAGGAAAGGTTTAATAGTGCCACTAAGCACTTTGCAGGCACTGCGGCAGCAGTGCACATTAATTTCAATGGGCAGGGTCGGTGGAAGAGTGGTGTATACACGGTGTACCAGGGTCCGTATATGTAAAAATGAAATATTCCTTTAAATATCGTGCCTGGGGGTCCCCTTAGTCTGCCTGTAAAGTGGCGCATCTGTGCAAGGTATAGAACATTTCACAGCAACCCTACCCATTCATCAAAAAAGTGTCAAGAAAGCATAAACCACAAGAGACAGTTTTTGACAAATCCTTTATTAAAAAAGAAAAAAAAAGCGTCCTGCGATGTACATCCATCGTCAATCATGCTGCCCGATGGACCCGGAAAATAGAAAAAATGGAAAAAGCTATCGGCAACTGCTGTCTTTGTTTCGACAGCTGTTATATAGGCAGGGCGGGGCCACCTGGTGATGTAACCGAGTGACCCCGCCCCCTTCTGACTTCACATAATGTCAGAAGGGGGGCGGGGTCACCCGGCTACATCACCAGTTGGCCCCTCCCTTGCCTATATAACAGCTGTCAAAGCGAAGAGACAGCAGCCACCAGGAATCCTCCCATCAAGGCGGAGCTTTTTCTGGTCCGTCGGGGGGTGATTGGCGGTGGATGTGCAATCATAGGACACTTTTTTTTTCTTTTTTAATAAAGGAATTTTCAAAAACTGTCTTTTTACTTTTTGACACTTTTTGGTGAATGGGTAGGGGTACAATGTACCCGATATCCATTCACATAGGGGGGGGGCCTGCAGACCTGGACAACCACCGGCCAGGGTTGTCGGGAAGAGGCCCTTGTTCCATCAACATGGGGACAAGGTGCTTTGGGGTGCACCCCAAAGCACTCTCCCCATGTTGAGGGCAAGCGGCCTGGTATGGTTCTAGGCTGCATGCTCAGTCTGGTATGAATTTTGTGGGGGACCCCAGGCCAAAATTTAAAAAAAAATTGGTGTGCCCCCCCCCCCCCAAAATCCATACCCAAAGGGCCTGGTATGGATTTTGGGGGGACACCATGTTTTCTTTTTTTTAACTCTGTCATAGGGTTCCCCTTAACCACTTCAATACACTGTATTATATACTCTGCACTGCACTATATACTCTGCACTGCCTTATGTACACTACACTGACTGCACTATATACTCTGCATTGCGTTATATACACTACACTGATTGTACTATATACTCTGCACTGGGTTATATATTCTACACTGACTGCAGCCTTATATAGCATGGGGCGTGGACTTAGCCCCTGAGCCATGATTTGCCGAAGACATCCTGCCTTTGGCCAATCATGGCTCTCACAGCACATCGTGCTGTGATTGGCCAAAGCATACAGGTCAGGTGCATGCTTTGGCCAATCGGCAGCCTTCAATGCACTGCAATCTCGCAGTGCATTGTGAGGTGCATCACGGCGGGCTAACTTCCCGCGAACGCCCCCATGTTCATCTTTTCTATGCACAAACACCCAATGTTCGAGTCGACCATCCCTATCCACTGGGGATAATTTTATATATGAACTGATATCCTGATATCCTTAGTGATACCTTTTAAAGCAACAGACTTCATAATTCATTTTTTTTAAAAAGTCCACCCACACGTACACAGTCCCTTCTCTGGCAAAAAAAAAAAAAATGAATTGCATCTCACAGTGTTATCTGTAGGCCTGCTTAACATACACCGGTCACAAGTTGTGTTGAACAAGCAAAATTAATGACATCAAACATATGTAAACATGGCTTTTATGTAGAGATGATTATGTGCAATGCATTTCAGATTGCTCCATTTACATGTGAATAACCTGATTAATTATGCATACAGTAGTGTTAAATCTGTTTTAATATTTTCTAAATATGTGTGTGGGTTAATAACACAGCAGAACACAGTTTTTCATAATGTTAAGAAGTATACAATTTTGTAACAGGAATTACATTAATCCTTGACTTGGAGTTTAATGTGTTCAAGGATTACTTTACAAATTGTCACGCTCTACCTTCAAAGTAAACCTTGTGCTAGTTACATTGTCTAATCAAATTTTAACTTTTTTTGAACAGTGATCCATGTAGTTAGAGTTGAAGGAAATAAAAACATCTATTAAAAATGATGCCAACCAAGTAAACTGACAAAATCTAGGCTAAAATCAAGCAACGATGCAATGCAGAAAGGTCAAAATAAAGGCAGACAAGCTGTAACATCTAGTCACCTAAAGCTGTGAATTATTAAACCTGCCTGCCAGGGAAATGTCTTGACCTGCTAATGAATCACAAAGATGAGGGACGGTAGAGAATTGTTCTGTACAGTTCAAAGAACTATCTGCCTTTCGATCTTGTTCCGTTTGTTCATTTGTTTTGTATGTTTGTACTAATCTTATCTCCAGCAGTGAATAAAATATGCTAATGCTTTAAAAGCATTTTTAGAGTTATGCCTCTATTGAGTGGAAGGTGGTAAATGATAATTTTCTGTTAAACAGTGTGATATTTCTTTACTGTACAGTTTTATTATCTTTAAAGGAGAAAAGAAAAGAAAGAAAAGTAACACATTTAAGTTGTCATTGTAGATCACACATTTAATACATTTAATACTAGATGGGATAAGAGTGAGTGAATTTATAAAAATACAGAAACCAGCTGTGAATTTTAAAAGCCTCCTTACAGTTTAAGATGGTCCATGATATTTAATTGAATTTTACTTAGAATGACTTCCGGTGGTAGGATTGTCAGATTGAGTGCAACCTATGAGTCACCCTTGCAGTTTTAGCTTTGAGATTTGGATTGTTACATGACTTTTCTACAACAGATTATCACTGATAGAAGAAGGGGTACACCATAATTGGCAAAACAAGTGCCCTGTAATATAACTGCCGGAAGTGAAGGAAGAGTTGACAATGCAGAGACACTGGGGTTGATTTGCTAAAACTGGAGAGTGCAAAATCTGATGTACATGGTAGCCAATCAGCTTCTTACTTCAGCTTGTTCAATTAAGCTTTGACAAAAAAAAAAAAAAAAACCTAGAAGCTGATTCTATGCAGAGCTGCACCAGATCTTGCACTTTCCAGTTTTAGTTAATCAATCCCACTATTCCTAGCCTAATGGCCCGTACACAGGATCCGAAAATGGTACGTAAAATACCATTTTCATAGTGATCGTATAATAATCTGACCATTGGTACACAGCTTTCGCTAGACAATCATGACAGTTCGTTTGATCTTATCCGATCGCTTTTTGTTTAATCAGTACATTAATCATCTAAAAATACAATACACTATAACACATTACATCACTTCCAAATTTTTATTCCGTAGTACGAGAATTTTCGGAACTTTGGTAACCTATTGAATTTCTACTTGTGACTAGCAAGTGAAAAAAGTCGAACAATCTGTCGTCCAATTTTCAGATTGTGTGTATGGGGCATTAGACACTAGAAGGTATTCAGATGTACAATCACAATCGAATAACCTTTGGCACCTAAGTCTGCTAGCACACCCCTGAATACAAACAGTTGTGTGGATTGGGTGGCACTCTACACAAGAATTAATTTTCTTTTTAGGAAGCCTTGGCTTGCAGTGTAAATTATAGACATAAGATCACCATGGAATCTGGTTACAAGTAGCTAGATAGGGAGACTGGTCATACTAAAGGTGGCCACAGATGGTCTTAGTATTGCTCCTAAATTTAAGCATCACTTTCACTTATCATGATTTTTTGAACCTCTTATGCCACGTACACACGAGCGGACTTTTCGACCGGACTGGTCCAACGGACAATCCGATCGTGTGTGGGCTTCATCGGACCTTCAGCGGACTTTTCCAGTCCATAATCTGACGGATTTTAGATTTGAAACATGCTTCAAATCTTTCCGATGGACTCGAGTCCGGTCTAAAAATCCGCTTGTCTGTATGCTAGTCCGACGGACGAAAACCCACGCTAGGGCAGCTATTGGCTACTGGCTATCAACTTCTTTATTTTAGTCCGGTCGTACGTCATCACATACAAATCTGTCGGACTTTGGTGTGATCGTGTGTAGGCAAGTCCATTCGTTCAAAAGTCCGTCGGACCAGTCCGGTCGAAAAGTCCGCCCGTGTGTACGCGGCATTAGGGGTAGTCTAAAGAGCCCCCAAAAGTCTTGGGATTTGGCATGGAGACACATTGGATGCCTTTAGCTGCCATTGTGATTTTGCTGGGATTCTAATATGTCTCTGCATATTTACCAAGGGGTGGGCTCCCTCCAGACATACCTCAATGAAGCAAAGAAAGCCGCTTCAGGTGAGTGAGTCTCCAGTTAATCCCTGCACACACTAGTCGGGTGCTAGCCCAGTGTACATATTCGCCAGCACATCAACAATCACCGTCCAAAGGTTTATTTATTGCAGAGAGATCACATCACAGAGATAAGTGCAACATTTCGGAGCCACGCAGGACCCCTTCGAAATGTAGCCAATCCTGGGAGAGATGGAGAAGAAGGAGGGGGGGTGTGAAGCTGGAATCGTAGCACACACTCTGCTCTCTGCTTGTTCGTGAGATAAAGGAATCAGATGTCAGTCGCAGCAGTGGAGGATGCGGTGACACAAACTTATCTGTGTGTCGTTTTTTTATCTTACTACAAAAAGACAAGAGGATTGCTCAGAGCTGGATTAACTCTTAGTTGCAAGACTGGGCAGAGATGCCTTGACATCCTCTATTGTACCAGGTAGAAGTCTTCATTATAAAATTCAGGTTTACATCCTCTTTAGAGTCTCTTTAATTTATCTACTGCTATACTGCATATGCTCCAACTTGGAGACTCTCAAATTATAGAGTTAGGACCACACTACGCAGTTTAGCCTTGGCGAGGCAATACTGATTCCATATACACTGGATATAAAAAGTCTACACACCCCTGTTAAAATGTCAGGTTTCTGTGATGTAAAAAAAATAAACTGTACAACTCAGTTGAACAACAAACTAAAATCTTTTAGGTGGAGGGAAGTAAAAATGAAAAACTAAAATAATATGGTTGCATAAGTGTGCACACCCTTAAACTAATACTTTGTTGAAGCACCTTTGATGTTATTACAGCACTCAGTGTCAGGACTGGGCTCAGCCTTTTCTTCTCTGAGCTAGCCGCTCAGCTGTCGGCTAATTGCCAGCTCCTATCTCTCCACAGTGACTCACCTGCTGATGATATCCTGCTCGTCAGTCCTGCTTACGCCGTCCAGCCCAGATGATTTCTGCCTTTGCCTTGGTCAACATCACAGAGACTTTCTCCTGCGCTCCTGTTAAAGACTTGCTTGGCTGACATTCCTTCTGGCTGCAGATTCTGCTTGCTGTTCCACCACGCTGATTCCTGGCTTCCTGACTTTATGGCTCGTCTGACTATCCGTTCCCATTACCAAACTTTGGCTATGTTTTGAGTACGTTTGTTCTATTTACTTTAAAGACCCACTAGAACAACTGAACTTTATTTGGGGTTAATCAGAGGCACTGTAAAGGAAAGCAGGTGTGTACTGATTCCTATTTAACATGAGATTGAATGTGATTGCTTAATTCTGAACATAGCTACATTCCCAGTTATAAGAGGGTGTGCACACTTATGCAACCACATTATTTTAGATTTTTATTTTTACCCCCCCCCCCCCTAAAAGATTTCAGCTTGTTTTTCAATTGAGTTGTACAGTTTGTAGGTCACATTAAAAGGTGGAAAAAGTTCTGAAATGATTTATCTTTGTCTCGTTTTTTTTTTACATCACAGAAACCGGACATTTTAACAGGGGTGTGTAGACTTTTTATATACACTGTATATATTTATTGCAACTAAACCCTCTGTTTTTTACATGACAGGACCAATTTGTTTTTTTGGTTTGCCTTGTGTTTTTTTTTTTTTTTTTTGTGTTTTTTTTATATTTAGTTTTGCAAGCTGACTTGTACGTTTGCTGGAATTTTTTTTATTTGTTTGGAATCTAACAAATAGAACTGACCAGGTGGGTTCATGTTTTTGATCAATATATACACATCCATGTATTCATTGTGATACGATCATTATGATCTTTATCTGTTAATTAACCACTTAAGGCCCATCTGCAATGTATTGCAAATGGGCAGCCTGTGCAAGCAAAGCGACGTACTGGTATGTCACTGTCTGCTTCCAGGGTTTAGGGCACGTTCATGCACGTCCCCCCTGCTATCACTTGCTGTGATTGTACACAGCAGAGGTCTGTTAGCCAGTACTGGCCAATGATTCATCGCTATGTTCAATCCCAGCCTGGAGCCCTGTATTGACAGAAAACACAGAGCTCTGTACAGCAAAGCAGGGATAAGAAACAAAAGAGATCTGTTAGTAAAAGTAGCACACATTACACATTGTTAAGCACACATTTACCCCCTTGATTACCCTAGATTTTAATCCCTTGAATAAACTTGTTGTGTGCCTGGCTGTGGGACAGAAGTTGGGAAGACCTGGACAGTAATTCCTGTGGCCCCCTACAGGTGTAGTGCTACATATGGCACACAATTAACCCCTTGATCACCCTAGATGTTAACCCCTTCCCAGCCAGTGTCATTAGTACAGTCACAGTGTATAGTATTATCACTGATCACTGTATTAGTGTCACTGGTGATATCAGTAGCAGGTAGTCAGTTGCCCCCAGCGTCAGTTAGTGCCAGATTTCCCGCCACACTATCGCAGTCCCAATATAAGTCTCTGATCACCACCATTAGTAGTATAAAAACGAATTACAATATATATACACAATAGTTTGTAGATGCTATGCAAAACTTTCATGCAAACCAATTAATAGACACTTGTTGGGATTTTTTTTTTACCAAAGACATGTAGCACAATACATTTTGACCAAAATTTATGAAGAAATTTGTTTTTCTTCTAATTTTTTTTCCTGGAAATGTTTTATAGCAGAAAGTAAGAAAAAAAAACCCAGTGGTGATCAAATACCACCAAAATTTGTGTGGGGGAAAAAAAGGATATAAATTTCATTTGGGTACAGCGTTGCATGACTGTGCAATTGCCAATTAAAGTAACACAGTGCTAAATAGCAAAAAATGGCCCCGTCATGAAGGGGGTAAAACATTCTGGAGCTGAAGTGGTTAAATTGACCATTATATTTATTTATTTATTTTATTCTGAGACATGTGTTACAATAAATAAAATGTGTGATTTTGATCAATTCTGGAGGGAGTGGTTAAAATATTTCTAGCCAATAACAAAAGGATCAACCAATTAGGGAATGGGAATTCTAGCATGAGAAATGGGACAGCCCTTGTGCTATGCTTGCTGTGCCAGACAGGTTTATTTCATAAAAGGGGGGGGGGGGGGGAGATGCCTTTGCATTGCAAACTAAATTCTGATTGCTTGCACTGGGTTACCACACTTGAAAATTATCACATAAAATAAAAACCCTTTATTTAAAATGGCTTTGATTTTGATTTATGTACTAAAGGAAAATCGGCTATTAACTTTGCAAGGAAATTTGCCTATAGCTTAGTGAATGAGGTGAAGCTCTAATGACTTCCATCATCCAGTCATGTAAAGCAAAAATACAGTTTTTTTTAATTTCGCTTGCTTGTGATTGGGTATTTTTTGTAAAGTGGCTTTTCATTGCTTTCACTAAGCTGGGCAAAGTCCTTTGCAAAATAAACAGATGTTTGCCTTTAGTAAATCTCCCCATAGTGTCTTTATCAATGTATGCATGATGCAAGGACCTCATTAAACAAGGGATTTTATATAAAGGTTAGTGCCATACCTACAGCTAACAAGGTCATTATTCTAAATGTTATAGTAGAATAATTTATTGGTGATTGACATACATACCTATTTCATATTCACCCATTTGAAGGCAATGAAATATGTGCTTAACTATTATTTTCTGTTTTCCTTTTTGAATCTAATATTTGAATTATACAACAAAGTATTTTGTAATTTATATTTTTATATTTTGTTAAATAATTTAATGATAAAAGAGGTACATACACTTGATTAAACGAATCTTTCATAAAATATAAAATACAATAGCAAAAGTAGCATAAATGTTATATTAAGATTTTATAGTACTTTTTTGGAGGATAGAGGGCAACTGAATAAGATTAGTGCACAATATCTGAATGTGAACATCATGAAAAATAAGGCTCAAAATAGAACAAAACAAAGCATAGCCTTAAAATGCCACAAGGAAGAAAGTGTATCTGCCAGCTGAGTCGTGACTCTGGAATATGATGCTTGGTGTCAGGACAATGATTAACCTTCAAACAACTGCCACTTATTCTACAATGTATGTGAACTGAAAGCTTGCTAAATCCAGTAAAGATTTTTACCGATGGTGGATTGCATGAAAATAAAAGCTAAGAGGCAAACCGGGAAATTCAGTAAATAAAATCCAGTGACTTGGTATCACTTTTCCAAACTTATTAAAAGGAAAACAAATCTTGCAATTAAAAGGCTGGTTATTTTGTGAATAAATGAACCCTTTTAAAGACTTCAGCCCCGGAAGATTTTACCCTCTTCCTGACCAAAACACTTTTTAAAATTTGGCACTGCGTTGTTTTACCTGACAATTGCGCGGTCATGCAAGGCTGTACTCAAACAAAATTTGTGTCCTTTTTTTCCTCACAAATAGAGCTTTCATTTGGTGGTATTTGATCACCTCTGCGGCTTTTATTTTTTGCGCTATAAACAAAAAAAAGAGCGACAATTTTGAAAAAAAACATTTTTTTAAAATTTTTGCTATAATAAATATCCCCCAATTATTTTTAAAAAACAAATTTCTTCATCTGTTTAGGCCAATATGTATTTTTCTACATATTTTTGGTAAAGAAAATCGCAATAAACGTATATTGATTGGTTTTCACAAAAGTTATGGCGTCTACAAACTATGGGAAAGTTTAATGGCATTTTTATTATTCCTTTTTTTTTTTACTAGTAATGGCGGTGATCTGCGATTTTTAGCGGTATTGCGACATTGTGACGGACAGATTGGACATTTTTGACACATTTTTGGGACCATTGACAATTATACAGCGATCAGTGCTATAAATATGCACTGATTACTGTGTAAATGTCACTGGCAGGGAAGGGGTTAACACTAGGAGGTGATCAAGGTGTTAAATGTGTGTTCCCTCAGTGTGTTCTAACTGTATGGGGATAGGACTGAGTAAGAGAGGAGACATATCGCTGTTCCTACTTACTAGGAACGAACAACATGTCTCCTATCCCCTGACAGCACAGGGATTTTTGTGTTTACACACTCAAATCCCTGTGCTGGAGCTTGTGCACACAATCGCACATGGCCGGCAGCAATCGCGACCGCCGGCCACGCGCATCGGGTCCCCCGCAGTGCAGCAGGCGCGCGCGCCCTCTGGTGGCCGAAAAGGGGAAGGACGTACTCGTACAGGGTTTCGCCCAGGAGAGCCATTCTGCTATAGTATATCTGCGTGAGCCAGTTGTGAACCGGTTAAAATTACAGCATGCATCTGATAATTTGCACTAAATAAACTGTGCAGCATATCTTGTTTTATAACCTGTAGCTGAATGTTATATTTTATTAAGATGCCAAATAGTGATGAGCCAAACATACCTAGATTTGGTTTGAGTTTGGCAAACATAACTAAAGTTCGGGTGTCAAATCCGAACCCCGAAAAAATATTCTGGGTATTTTCTATGCTAATAGGCAAGGGATTGTCAATTAAATGGGGTGGGGGGCCTGGATACTGCTATTGCTAAATGTACCAAAGCAAAAAAAAAAAATTAAAAATGTTGTTTGGCTGTAAGCAGTGGTTTTTTGAATGCTTAAAGTGAAACATTAAAAATGCAATACTCCCTTAAATAACATGCCTGGGGGGGTTCCTTGACCTTGACACATCTGTGTAATGTATACAACCTACTACAGCAATACTGACATTAAAAAAGAAAATAAAACTGTTTAAATTGCTGTCAACATGACATTTCCCAGTCGCTTTGTTCTGTTTGTAAACAAACTAGTTAGGGATCCTCTCCTATACTAGACCCTTAGCCTAGGCCCTTCACCTTTGGTATGAATTTTAAGAGGGACCCCATGCAAAAAAAAAAAAAGAATGTAAGTTCCTCCCAAATTCTATACGAGATCGTTTGAGTCTGGTTTTGATTTTAAAGGGAAATAACAAAAAAAAAGCACACAGTCCCCCTCAAAAAATCCATACCAGTCCCTTATCTGACTATACTGCCTGGATGGCCCAACCATACCAAGCCACATGCTTTGTGCACTGGTGCGCAGTCATGTTGGAACAGGAACAGCCTTTCAAGAAGAGTTGAAACTGTTATAGCTGCAAAGGGTGGGCCAACTCAATATTAAACCCTACGGACTAAGACTGGGATTTCAATAAAGTTCATGTGCGTGTAAAGGCAGGCTTCCTAATACTTTTGACAATATGGTATGTATATAATATATATATACACACATACACTCACCGGCCACTTTAGTAGTGTGTAAAGGGTTAACCTGCCTCAGTGAGGATCACTCTCAGTCTGCTGGTGGATTGTTGTCTTGTAAGCTAGAAACTCTTTGAGAGTGAATGTATAATAGAGTAAATCCTGTGTTGCGACTAGGAATTTTGCAGACTATTCCATTGTTCTGGCACTGTACCACACAATGTTTCTGCAGCTTGACCTTAGCTTCATAATTTGTAGTGTTTTCTGCAAGGTAAATCTTGCATTTCACCTAAAGGTTTATTGCCTATTTTGGTGCCCAGCACTCTAAAATATTTGTGGCTATTGTCTCTCATATAGTACACACTAATGTTTATTTCAAGCAGTGGCGGTGCATCCCCCTCTGTGTACTATGGAAATTAATATTTGCTTTGCTAACACAGAACCACCTCTCAGCCAATCAGGAGGATGTAATACCGGGCACCTGATTGACTGAAGGTAGAGGCAATCTCATTGGCCACCGTGCAGAACAGGAAGAAGACGCGCACGGAGGACACAGCATCCATCGCCGCCCTACATGTCCCACAGCTCGCCGCCTGACCTGCTGCCTGACCCACCACCATGATGGGGTAAGTGCCAGGCAGACAGCGGGTGGGGGGGCACAGTGGCTGCATATTATGGGCACAAAGGCTGCTATTGATGGAGCACAGTTGGCTGCATTTGCGGGGCACAGTGACTGCATATTATGGGCACAGAGGCTGCAATTGATGGGGCACAGTTGGCGGCATATGATGGGCACAGTTGGCGGCATATGATGGGCACATTTGGCTGCATATGATGGGCAGAGTTGGCTGCATATGATGGGCACAGTTTGCTGCATATGATGGGCACAGTGGCTGCATATTATGGGCACAGTTGGCTGCATATTATGGGCACAGTTGGCTGCATATTATGGGCACAGATGGCTGCATATTATGGGCACAGAGTCTGCATATGATGGGCCCAGAGTCTGCATATGATGGGCCCAGAGTCTGCATATGATGGGCACAGAGTCTGCATATGATGTTTTTGTTTCAGTGTTTTTCAGAATTTTTAAGTTTGTTTGCGCCCCCCAAAAATTTTGAGCACCAGCCACCACTGATTTCAAGATAAAATGTGCCTTGTTCCTGCAAACAGCCTGCAGTGTGGTAGGGTGGGTCCATAAGAGTTGTAGCTCAGGGAAGTAGGTCAAAAGATGATGGCCATCATTCAACATGGAAGACTGATGACAGCTAGTTGGAAAAAAATAGAAACCCCAGGATTAAAGTTTACTATCAAAGCTATTTTTTTTCTTTTTTTAATGCTGTCTTTAAAAAAAAAAAAAAAAGAAAAAAAACTCAAGTTACACTTAATTGTCATTTATACAAATGTATAACATTTCTTTAGGCTTCTCTAAATACATACAGTATGTGTTAAAAGCTTATTAAACACAGCATACAATGAAATGTATGCTTCATGAATGATACAAAAAGAGATTGAAAAAAAAAAAGCTATTTTACTGTGGCAATTTATTTCAGCAAGTGGAGAAAGGACTCCTGAATGTAGCCACAATATACCAAAGACTGCAAAATCACATCAATAAAAGCCTCAGATCCTGAATAGCAAGGTTGGATTATCTGCGTATTTCCAATTAACTAAAAAGAAAGAAAAGTGCAAGAAACAGAAAAAACGATACTAGTACAGTGTGTGCATTAAGAGCATTAGGAGTCACATTAAAAGCTCAAAGAAGATATACAGAATCTGCAGATATTAACTTTATGCTTATCAATTTATCGGTTGATATCTTTAATGTGGTTTAAATATATTTCAGTATTGTTATGTGATTTTCAAATTAACTGGTCATTTACATTTCTTCAGTGTTTCTCATATTAGGACAAAATTTATTTGATGCATACACTGTATATACAGTATACACTAATGTGCAAAAGTTTTATCCAGGTGTGAAACAAATGCTGTAAATTAAGAATTGATCACTGCACCTTTTACTTCCATATGTCTAGATGATATTGGAGATTGTGGATCATTTTTTACTTTTGCACATGCAATTTTGGACTATTTATGGATTTATTGTTCATTGATTTGTTATTTGACGTTTTACACTATGCACTTTTTTTGTACTTACTGAGTTAATGCCGCATTTATTAATCTACTTATTTATCCATTTGTGGGGACACATTCTTAATGTTGGAGTTCACTTGGTTTGCACATTAGTTATTTTGTTATTTGTAAATTAAAAATGCTTTCAGAAATAGAAGTGTTTATTGGTTTATTTTTATCAGTTAACAAAATGAACAGAAAATGAACCCAAATCAAATCATTATTTTGTGTGACCACCCTTTGCCTTCAAAACAGCATCCATTCTTCTAGGTACACTTGCACACAGTTTTTGAAAGAACTTGGCAGGTAAGCATCTTGGAGAACTAACCACAGATCTTCTGTGGATGTACTCTGCCTCAAATCCTTCTGTCTCTTCATGTAATCTCAGACAGACTCAATGATGTTGAGATAAGGGCTCTGTGAGGGTCAAGCCATCACTTCCAGGACTCCTTGTTCTTCTTTACACTGAAGATAGTTCTTAACCTCCCTGGCGGTATGATTATTTCAGATTTTAGGTGCTGAAAGCGGTACCATTATTTTGCACAGAAATTTTGCGTTTTATATTGTAGGCCTGTAATTCTTAGGAATAGTTCACTTAAATCTGTCCAAACAAGAGTCTAGTAGACATCCGGGGTATGATAAAGTTTGAAAAACGAAATAAAAAATTATAATATAATAAATAACTATAAATAATTATAACAAATAATAATATAATACTAATAAAAATTATTCAATAATGTAATCAAATCAAAAACACTGAAATTTGCTCAGTTGCAGAATTGTCACTTTCGTTACTTTTAGTGTTTGGTGACGGATCTCCCCACAAATCACTATCGCTCAATTCTGCGAGTGATTCTAATTTATTATCGCTGTTTTCTAGCTGATCTAAAGCCACTTTTGATGTAAAGAGACAGTTTTGGTTGCTATGGACAATCTCCAGTTTTCCAGGCAGAAAGAACAGTTTTTATAATATAAAACTGCATGCAGGACACTGGACAGACCACTAGGGACAAAGGGGATGTGACATTATTTGATACAGTACTGTAATCTGTAAGATTACAGTATACTGTATCTATACTGTGTGTTTCACTTTTTGAATTTGCCGCCGAACTCCGTCCCCGTGCGTCGCAACGCTCGCAGGGAACGGAGCTCGGCACTTTGAATCGAGCGAGACACAGCGGCTCGCCGATCACAGCGGGGAGACATCGCAGGATCCAGGGGACAAGGTAAGTAAACTCTTCCTGGATCCTGCGATGCGATCCCGAGTCTGGCTCGGGGATACCGCTTTTGGTATGAAAAATCCACCCCGAGCCAGACTCGGGAATACCGCCAGGGGGGTTAATGACATTGTATGTTTGGGATTGTATGTTTGGGATTGTTGTCCTGCTGTAGAATATATTTGGAGCCAATCACATGCCTCCATGTTGGTATGGTATGGCATGATGGAAAAGTATCTGCCTGTATTTCTCAGCATTGATCCTGACCAAATCTCCAACTCCATTTGCAGAATAGCAGCCCTAAACTTGCAAGGAACCTCCACCATGCTTTACTGTCGCCTGCAAACACTGCAGAGAAGCAAAGAAGCAAACTGACCACTTTCATACCAAGCGTGGTCACTTTGAAATAAGAAAGCATGGGGACTGGCAGAATTATCAGGTATTTTTACACAAAGGAAGCAATGCAAAGGGAGCAGGGTATGTTTTCGTACAACACACGGAGGTATGGACACATATCAGAAATATGACATTTGGGCTAACATATACTTCAAGTGTTTCAGTTAGGGGTGTCATTAGAATTGATGTTAGGATTCCGATCTTTCTCAATATCTAATATTATGTTACCAGGTAACGAGATGTTATTTTGTGCCGCTAGAACAGGTCCAGAATAGTTTAAAGTGGCTTCTGTGTTCCCAGCCATTTAATGCCCACTGCACCCTTATACTCCACCTAAACAATTTAATTTATGTTTCTTATTGACTCCAGTGCATTTTACTGAAATTAGCAGGTCAATTCACTCTTATCAAGCAGCTGACATCATTGACGGGATAGCATGTTCATGTTTTCAGAAATATAATGAATCTGGAACTGTCAGGTTACCAAACATTTTCTCCTCTTTCCTTTGGATATGTTCCTCTGAGTATATATTTACCCTTCATTGATGTCTCCACTAAACCTTAATCATGCGGTTTCTGCTGTATTCAAATGCAATAATGGTTTTGGTTTTATCTAAATCTAGTTATATTTCACGAGGAAGAGAATACATCTGAAAACATCAATGTTTGTGATGCAATAGTAACTTAGTGTAACTAAAGGTATGATGGGAAAGAGAAAAACATTAAAGCAGTTGTGGTTGACAGCAGCAGCGGGGGTGTTTGTGGCAAAGGTGGCAATTTTAGGAATAGTGATATCGAGGCAGGGCAAAGAAGACTTTAAAGTTTAAGTACAGACAGTGATGCAGTACACAGATATTAGGTCTCGAGACGATCACTGAATCATATATCTATAAGTGTGTGTAAAATACTGTAAGTAAATTAAGGCTAACCCATAAGCATTTAGGCACACTTTTGTGAACCTTTCTTGCATTCAACATATGAGATGCCCCATCACTCTCCTTTTAAAGATGCACAGAGACAGATAACAGAAAGCCCATTCTCTTTCTCTCAGCCTGGTTTTCAAGCACCAGTTCAAGATATGTTTGCAGGCAAAAGTTATGTAAGTACAGCAATGACGAAGATGAAAGAAAGGAAGGCAATATCTTTCCCCAGCAGAAGCATCTGTAATAGCATCTGTTGCTTGTGTCTGTCATAATGTAAAAAAGGCTGCATGCTATATTGCACTTCTTGAGCCCGGGGCACAGATGCAACTAAGTGGGTGAGTTGCTGATATACAGTACTTCAGCAAAAGCTCTCTGGTTTTCTTCACAATTCTCTAAAAACATGGTATTTGGGAAAATTAACACACACTCTCGTTTTGGATTGTTTTTTTAAACAAGATATTAAAAACATTTCTAATAAACTATTCAAGTTCAGAGGCATATTGGGGTTTTCCAAGGAGTGTCTAAGTTCATTTTAGCAGATCCCAATCCACTAAAAGTTCTCTCCAGCCTGTTTCTTCCAAAAGCCTGTCTGTACCATTCCTTCAGTGTAATTCCCCTTGCAGATGCTCTATTGCCATTACGAAAAAAATAAAGTGGTGAGGTAAAGCACTACAGCAGGGGCAACAGAGATGCACGTCTTTTCTTTGAAATGCCATATTGGTCCATAAGGAGTCGTTACAATAATGTTATCATTTCGTTTATCTTTAAATTAGGTAATAGAAAGTGCTGCTGAATTCTAGCTCAAAGAGTCAAGTAAAAAGACTGAAGCCGACCATACAGGGATTGAAATTTGTCTGGTTCAGCACAGGCTTCTTCTTCTATACAACTGCCCTGTCAGATTTCTGCTGCTCGATCTGCGTTGCCGGCTATTAAGCTTTAAGCACTTGCAGACAGCCCACCGTACATATACTGTGGCAGGGCGGCCATTCTACACCAGATAATGTACCTAGTACGTGAAATGACACCTCTGGGTCCTTGGACGGGCATGCGTGTCACCGCCGACCTGCTCCATCTGTGATTATACACAGTGGGAGCCGATCTGCAGGTACTGTGGACTCGATGTCTGCCAGAACCCACCAATCATTAGGCAGAGAGCCAGAACAGCGATCTGCCTATATAAACAAGGCAGATCTCCGTTATGTGAATAGGGAAGGCATTGATCCTGTGTTCCTGCAAAGCAGTGTAGCAAGGTCCCAGGCCTCTTTCAGTCTAATGAGAACCTCCAAAGCCAGAGATAGCTGACATCCTCCTGTGTATAGTGGGTTGTGAGGCATGGTGGGTGCAAGGTGATTAAAGTCATTGGGTGCCAGACACTTCTTGAATGCACAAGAGAGTTTATTTCTCTTGACAAACTTTGGGGAAAGAGGGTTAGGGCCAGGACACCCTTAGGTAGTTGCAATTTCAATTGGCAGACTCTGAGACTTCAATAGGAGGACAGCCATGCAGAGAAAGGCATCCAGCAAGATGCCACATCTGCAGGTGCAAGAATGCTGTCTCCTATGGCAACAGTCTTTAACAGTTCCTAACACAAACCTAACAGTTCCTTTCTCTTTCACTACAGTCACTCTACAGTAGTTCTTCAGCCCACTGAGCTTCCGGTCTTTCACTAGACCCACTGATTCACTGCCACTGAATCCCTTGAGCTCCTCCAATCTTCACAGTGATATCTTCTTCAAGCGTCACCCCCGCTTCTCTGCTGGGTCCCTAGCTTGGCACTCAAGATAGCTATCAAGCGTCACCCTGCTAGACTGCTCAGTCCCTGGCTTGACACACAAGGCAGCACTGCAAGTGTCACCTCCGCTGGCTGGGTCCCTGGCTTGACACCCACTGAAGTTTCCCGATTCTTCGTCGTCCCCGGTTGGTAAGAATACTGCTCCGGTATTTGCTTCAGTTACTCACTGTGGTCCCTGGTAATTAGGTGGTTCAGCCCTTAGTGGCGACAGCTTCCCTTCTACCTCCGACCATGACAGGTTCTCCGGCCGGCAGAACCATCACTTTTGGTTGGACTGTAAGCCGCAGTCCCAACCCTATTCTGCTCTCCTGCTTCTGGATAGGCCTTCAAACAGCCTTGCAGCAAGATGTGCCCAGGATAAGCTCAATCTCTGGCCTAGCAGCCCAGGCAGAACAACACATGTCCATGTGGCACAGAACATAGATCACCTGACTCCACCTTAATATATAGGCTCCCACAGCAGGCCATTCAAGAAAACCCCTGCCCATTGTCTGAGATACCTTATATACCCATAACTTGACCTTGCGTTGCCCTTCTCGTATCTAGTACCACCAAGTACCCGGCCACCTAGTGGTAGATCAAAGTGCAACAAGGCCAAACTTAGGGAGAAATCAATAGATCTCTCACAATCAATCAGGATCATTATTCCTGGCAAGTAAATTTGTGAGGAGCGCACTGGTTTTTCTTTTACTTAAAAGGCAATTATTTTAGAACCTCTTGTCTTCCATTAATATTGTTTGTTCTATGTGGGAATTACTTGACTTAAACTCTTTACTTGTTTGCAATTCACAACCTGAATGGTTTACTTTTGAAAGTAGTTTCATTTTTTTCCTTTGCATCAGAATTTCATACTGCTAAATGCTGATTTATTTTACATGTATTTTTACGATAAACTGTTAGGCATTGTCAGTCTTCTTAATGAAGTACAAAACCCTTTTATGTCTGCTAAGACTGACAATAAAATTGAAAAAAAAAAAACTAAACATCCGCAATAAAAGTAGTACTCTATATATCATTTGTCAAATACAGCATTGCAAATTGCTTGTTTCATCACCTAAGCTCTAAAAAGACATGTTTCATTCATGTGTTTTATTGATCACAAATTGATTTTTCTCTACTTAATGAAAACAATCAACAAAATAAAAAGCTACTTAAACAACTTTGATGTAAGCCTATAGAGAACTATAGGAGAACTATAGGAGGCATGAAATTCTTTTATAGACCCATAAAAGGTAAAAGGATTTTAACACTGTCAGCATCCCTGTTTAGCAGATTAGTGCCGCGTACACACGGTCGGACTTTTCGTCTACAAAAGTCCGACGGACGCCGACGGACAAAATACGGCTGACAATCCGATCGTGTGTGGGCTTCCCCGGACTTTCAGCGGACTTTTCCAGCCGCAAATCTGACGGACTTTAGATTTGAAACATGCTTCAAATCTTTACGTCGTAACTACGCCGGACCCAGAAATCTGCTCGTCTGTGTGCTAGTCCGACGGACAAAAACCCACGCTAGGGCAGCTATTGGCTACTGGCTATCAACTTCCTTATTTTAGTCCGGTGTGTACGAATCCGTCAGACTTTTGTGTGATCGTATGTAGGCAAGTCCGTTTGTTAGAAAGTCTGCCGCAAGTCCGCCAAAAGTCCACCAAAAGTCCGTTGAAAGTCTGTCGGACAGGCTGTCGGACTTTTGTAGCCGAAAAGTCCGACCGTGTGTACGCGGCATTAGACTCACTATGGGAGTTATTTACTAAAAGCAAATCCACTTTGCACTACAAGTGCACTTGGAAGTGCAGTTGCCGTAGATCCGAAAGGACATGCAAGGAAAATAAACAGCATTTTAGCTTGCACATGATTGGATGATAAAATCAGCAGAGCTTCCCCTCATTTCAGATATTCCCCTCAGATTTACAGCGACTGCACTTCCAAGTGCACTTGTAGTGCAAAGTAGATTTGTCTTTCGTAAATAACCCCCTATGTGTCCTGTTGACTGCTGTCTCTGATCCCATCTGTCATCTTTTTTTTTTTTTTTTAAACAAGGATGCTTATTCAATTTAACGGTAGGATTTCCCCTATGTTTGGTGAGATTTTTGCTCACTTCCTGTCCTGTATTTGGGATAGGATATGGTAATGGGGGACACAGCAGTAAGAACCTGCCAGAGGTTGCAACCTTTGTACAGGTTATCCATAATAGAAAAAATAAAAATAAAAATGTTTTGGCTGGAGGTACACTTTAACAGTGTCGAAAAACACCCGGAGCCTTGAGTTTAGCTGAAACAATTATAACATTGTAGAAAAATATGTGTTTTCTAAAACATAGTAATACCTAGATTCAGTGTTGTGAAAAAGTTTAAGGGATATTTTTAGTTTTATCAATGTATTTTCAGATATGTAAAAAAGATCAGCTTGATGCAAATAATTTTCATAATTCATGGCTGGGGTGCCAACTCATCCCATTAAATACTGACATATATGAATAACACAAGTTCTGTGATTGATTAAATGCAAATAAGCCAATGAATGTGTTTAATTAAAACCCTGTATATCTATATAATTTAGATGTGTCAGTAATTACAGTTGCCAAGTTGAAAAGTTCACTTCAACAAAGAGGGGAGGGTTGAGGAGCAGGAAATAGCACTGAAAAAGTTGCTAATGACCCATGATAAGCAGAGCAATCATATAATTTTTCTAACCTGCCCAATATCTTATACTACCTCACCTGTCCTGGTGACAGCCAAAAAAGTTTGGATTTCCCCTTACTTTCTGTGGCAATGACAATGGTCACCTGGACAAATAAAGAGGGCAAATTTTGCCTTTCCTTTATTTTTGATAGCATTCCTGTTGCTAGGCTACAGTAGAGCATGAATGAAGTACATACAGTATGTGCATTAAGTCCCACCGAACAATATATTTGTCCATTCCATTATGTTCCTATAGATATGTTACAGTATACAGTAAGCGATGGGTGGATACTCGTTGTCTAAGTTGCTCAATCTCTACTGTAGCTTAGTAAAAGCTGAGCTGGGCAAGGTTGGTCCAGAGCAACCTGTAGACTAGGTTGTATCTAAAGGCAGCTATACATGAAACTAATTTCAGCCAGTTCAGAAGGGACAGGCCAAATTTAGATCCATGTATGAGCAGGGCGGTGGTACAGATGTTGATCAAAATATCTAGCCAGCAGCACTTATCAGCGTATTCTGACAGCAAGAAAGTCTTCCCACTGTTAGAATACAATATCATCAAGTGTGTGGATGGGGGATTAGGGTCGTTTTTGTTTTTAGTTTAACCCGCTGGTTGAACAAAAAAAAAAAAATTATGTATGTTCTGCCTAGGAATTTTACATTGAATAATTATTCTATAAAACATAGAACTATTTGTAATTGATATAATTTATTTATAATTTATGAATAAGCTCTAACTTTATCCCTGAATTTTTGAATTTCTCATTTTAGCAGAAGCATTTTGCAAATCCTTAATGTGAAGTCGTTTATTTTCACAATACACCCTGGTATTTTGCCATAGTATTATTTTATGATAATTGGAATCGATACTAACATTTTCCCTATTTGCCAAGCAGCTTTTTCAATTATCTACAAGCATGTGCCCATCCTGACAGATGCTGCAGCTTGAAGAGAGCAGTTGTACCAACTTAAATTAGTCATAGTGCAATGAAAACAAATCAGGCTGAGGCAACATTTAATGCATAATACATTTTGTGGCTGTGGTTTTATATGTGGAAACAAACATCAGAAATTACCGTAACCTTAAACCTTGCATATGCTTTCTGTATTGACCGTTTCCATCTCACAATGCTGTTGTTCGAATGAATAGAATTGTTGGGAAAGGTGAAGGCAAGAAAATATTGCTGGAGCAAATGCTTTCACACATCATGAAAACTGACTAAAGCAGCTTCAAGACAATAGAAGACAGATGATGTGATGTGTGTGTGTGTGTGTGTGTGTGTGTGTGTGTGTGTGTGTGTGTGTGTGTAATCTGTACATCTACGTGTTTCCTGACTTAGCTTTAGCTATAGACATTTGGATTGCTTGGATAATAATCTAATATACAAAAAAATAATATTTCAAAGGGTTTTAGACTGATTTTGCATAATTATGTAGCAAAGGGGACATTTGCTCGCCAGGCTCAGATACAGGTACAGAGCTCTGACACTGCTTTTTCCATAACTCCTTGGGTTCCTGGACACACCCAAAGAAAGATAGGTTATTTGCTTCCTTCCCTCGGGTGCCTTGAAAGACCACAACTGATGAGGCACAAGTAGCTGGGCACATGATCTGCAGCCAGTCGAAAAGCCCTCCACTATCAGAACTAGCGTGTGGACATCCAGACAGGAGCCAAATAACATGCATCTTCTCCAGAAGACCCAGCAACAGATCCCAATGATTCTTCAACTGGAACAAATAAGCTAGCCATGCCGTTACAATCTGATCATACAATCTTATTTAGATCCCACAATAACTATAAATACAAGGGTTTTTCCAACTAAATGCAAATTGAATGGATTGTTTTTGAAACTGAAATTTTGGTCACAAACATCAAAAGCTAAATGTCTATTCTCTATACCTTCTCTTTTATATACATAAATAAACAGTGCTGCGCTACTAAAAATACAATGTGCATAAACAATACAATGAAGACACAGGGGCGGATCAAGAGTCTAGTCTCGGGAGGGGCACTGCCAGAAAATATTTTTTTTTGCGGGCAATTTATCGGGGCAATGGCTGGTGTTAGTGCTTTCATCATCACTGCACCATAGTTGTTATGGTGTCAGGATGACTAAAACCCATTATTTCTATTATTACATTGTAATATAAAATCAAATGGTTCAACTCACCATAATGCAAAATCAGTGGGAGCCCAGAGTGTGTCACATTCCATGTCGACCTGTTTTCGGATGCGGATTGTAACTTGCCACATCCCTGCCACAAGTTGCGGATTGTCACTTGCCTGCCACTAGATGCAGATTGTCACTTGCCACGTCACCTGCCACTAGATGCGGATTGTCACCTGCCACACGTTGCTGATTGTCACTTGCCACATCACCTGAAACACGTTGCGGATTGTCACTTGCCACCTCACCTGCCACACGTTGCTGATTGTCACTTGCCATGATACCTGCCACTCATTGCTGATTGTCACTGGCCTGCTAAGGTGCACATTGTCACTTGTCAGAGTGACAGCAGGATGATGTAATCCCTCTGCTGCCCATGGCTGCACAGCGAGAGCAGAACTTTAGTGATGCAGGGCGGGCGGTGAGAGATTAAACATCTCTCTGCTCCCATTCCGCCGGCTCGCTGACTGGCCAGCACCTCCGCTCACCTGCTGCACAATTACCTGCCGACCCCCACCTTACTCCCCCTCCGATCTCCGCTGACTGGCCTGCCCGCTCACTCAACCACTGACTGGCCTGCCCGCTCACCCGCTGGCCCAAAACAAATTCCTCGGGGGGGGGGGGGAGGGGGGCAATTGCCCCGTTGCCCCCCCTCCTGGATCCGACCCTATGAAGACATGAACTAAATATTCCAGTCCATGGAAAAGGATGAGTAAAACAGGTGACAGAAAACAATCCACCATTCGTCTAAGATAATCCAAATAAACTGTGCTCTTGCTCTCCTCCACCTGTTTATTAGGCTGCTCATCTCACAATTTGACCCCTGTTTCATCAGCCCTCAAGTCCTCAATTCCATACACTTCCTCTAAGTGGATGACAAGCTCTCCAAGTGTGCGACAATCAGCATATGTATAAAAACAGAATGGTGAGATCTAGTGCTCTCTGTTTAAAACTAATTTATTCCCATAAAAAATAAGTCAAACGTACTCACAAGTAAGGCACTATAAGCCATGCTAGCTATACAAGCATAGATACAGATCCAACTCGATAGCTGCGGTGTGACGTCAGCATGTGGGCTCCATCCTCTATACGCGTATCGCCAAGGCGCAAGCGTAGACTTCTTCAGTAGGGGTGAAGCTAGAGACGTCACTCCGCTGTTAAAATAGAGTCTAAAGCTGATATAACAAAGCCAATAATCAACCCTCCCACTGCTTCCCACTGCTGAGATCCCATGCTTGTACAGCTAGCATGGCTTATAGTGCCTTACTTGTGAGTATGTTTGACTAATCTTTTATGGGAATATATTGGTTTTAAACGAAGAGCACTAGATCTCGCCATTCTGTTTTTATACATATGCTGATCCTTGCACCCTTGAAGAGCTTTTCAACCACTTAGAGGAAGTGTATGGAATTGAGGACTTCCGGAGTCAGCTGTATGCCAGTCCCTTGTGATATTCCCAGAGGGGAACTGCTTTATTTGACCCACTGGTGAAACAGTGGTCATATTGTGAGGTGAGCAGCCTAATATACACGTGGAGGAGAACACGAGTACAGTTTATTTGAATTATCTTACACGAAAGGTGGATTGTTTTCTGCCACCTGTTTTACTCATGCTTTTTCATGGACTGGAATATTTAGTTCATTTCTTCATTGTAAAAAGCGGAAGTTCCATTTTTGGGTGGAACTCCGCTTTAAGCATGTATAGAGAGTAATCGCAAAATCCTTTTAAAAGTAATTAGAGCCACATGACCCATGCTTGAAATTTCACTCCAATGTTTCCAAGGAGATCAATAAAGTGTGACTGCAAACTAGGATTAGTGGAAACATACCTTGTATATGGCTAAACTGGCAATATATGTGTTGAAGGTATTTGTCTGGTTATGTCAGATAAGCTTCATAGACTGAAGCACATGTGCAAAGTGATATTGGTGTTTACTTCTGCATCATAAAATTTCCTATGACAGAATGGTACAGTTATTACAAATATCCCATGTAATAAATGTATAGCAATACCAGTGTCATGCCTTCGGCCTATAAGGAAAAAATATCTTATGGACTTGCAATACCAATATTGTCCACTATATGCCACTCTACTGATGGGCAGTGTTCTATGGCTTTTACATATTTCCTGTTATATCACTGGGAACTAGCTCCACATCCTACTACAAGTTTCTTTCACCTTCTCCATTGGGACAGACCGCATGCCAGCTAAACCTGCACCATGTGTTTCCGAGGAAAATCCTGGTCCTTCTAAGGCAGCATCGCTGGTATGCTAAAAGATTGTTTAACTGTATACCCAGTGGACATTTGTTTATGTTCATGTAATTATTATATGTTTATTTTATCTGTTTATTTCTAGTTTCACCGCGTGTGCATCCTATTTATACACGGCCACCACCTGTTCATTGTAATAAAGCTCCAAAGTTACAGACAGTCTGGTTATTTTAGGATTCAAGGTTTAAGCTGTATGTTGAGCTACATAAATGCCAGGGGCAAACGTGTAGTGAGAACAGAACAACCAGCGAACATACAGGAATTGTTTGAAGTGATGTAAATCAGAGAAAATGTCCTTTGTAGCAAAACAGAGGAGAGTAATGCAAATTGTCACCAAAACTAATATATCGAAAACACACCAACACAGTTTTTACAAAGCTCACAAACTTCTACATTTTTTAAAACTTTTTTTTCTTCTATACATTTCCAACACACAAGTAAGGAACACAGAAACACCCCCCAAATGTCTTACACAAATACACCTTCTACACACAACTCAAACATAGATCTTTTTTTATTCAAAACTATTTAGGAAGGACTGTGGAGAAAGTGACTTCTCTTCAGAAAATAAAAACAAAAGAGAAATCAAAAATGATATAAATAATAATTAATGGACCAAACTAAGTATAACTAAATACCAGTGTTTAAAAATATTAATGGAGCTTTCAGAAGTAGGAAATACAGAGGATATAGATATAAACTATACAAACATAGAAAAAAGATTTGATATACAGTATTTTCTTTTTTTTTTCTTTTATTCTTTTGTGAACAATAAAACATTCAAAGACCGCTCACCACAATATGATGGGCCATCCCAAAAAACAAACAGGATTCCTCAGGATTCTAACGCATCCATGGAGCTGGAGTACATCATCCCTCCTACTCAAGCTCTGGCTCTACTACCCTTCAAGATTCTGGTATCCCTCTGGGTCAAACCTTCATACCCTCGAGCATATGTTCCAAGCTACTACATTGGGCCCACCACTGTATGTTTTCCTGAAACCTTGTGGTCAACACAGAACCTTTATATTTGTCAGTACTGGTGGCCAGGCATCCACATGGATGTGGAAGAGTATATGAAAGCATGTTCAATCTGTGCTCAGACTAAATCTTCCACATAACCTTCTGCTTCCACTCCCTGTACCAGAGGTGCCATATTGCCATGGACTTTATTACTGATTTTCCTCCCTCTGAAAGCAATACCATGGACTGGCTAGTCAAAAAATGGTTTTCCAAAATGGCATATTTTGTATGATTTCGGTCACTGCCTTCAACAGCATCCTTGATGCTGATCCTTTTTCAGGATATTTTTAGACTCTGTGGTGTGCCCAGCTCCATCGTGTCTAATCATTGGGTCACTTCACCTCACAATTCTAGAGGGCCCTCTGCAAGCCCATGGATGTTTAATTAGAGTTTTCTTCAGCCTACCACCCACAGTTCAACAGGCAAATAGAAAGGATTAATCAGTCTCGTGAACAGTTTTTCTGAGCCTTTGCTCACAAGGACATCTTGCTCGCTCTTCTGCCATGGAAAGAGTTTGCCCATAATACAAATTTTAAAGTCAACACCGAGCAGTAATCTTTTTCTTTGCATATGGCAAACACCCATGCATTCCTTTGCCAATGCCTTCTACCCTGGAGATTCCTTCCCTGATGCCTTACAAAAGAGACATGAACCAGATCTGGTCCCAAGTATAAATCAAAATTCAGCAATTTACTCGCTAGACACAAGAGGTTCACTTTAGGATCCCATACATCTCGGATATATAGTCCTTCTTGTCCAAAACGACAATACCACCCCCCTTATCCGCCGGACGGATGACAAGGTCTTTCTGTAAACACAGGGATTTGAAACCCTGATTTGAAAAGGGGTGATGATGTGTACGTTTATCAGGAAGTTCAGCCAAATCTTTGAGGACCAGGTCCCTGAATATAGTAATGGCTGGCGCCATGGGAACCGGTGGGGTAAATAATGAGGGATTGGACAGACCAGAGTGGACTGTCCCAGAAGTGGCGCTAATCTCATTTCTAATGGGGTTGGAAATAAGATAACGCTGGATATGTAATTTGCGTGTATACTTGTGGATGTCCATAAACGTGCCAAACCGATCAAGCTTCTTAGGGGGATGTATAGGATCCTAAACGAACCCAATACGTACAAAACATTGCCCAACAATCCTACGTCATCCTTCAAGAGAGAACTCTCTACTATCATTAGGAAGGGTTATGATCTAGGTATTTTGAATAGAAAGGAGAGAGACTTTTTAGTACCCTTAGCCCCCAGGGTTCCAACAATTTATTATTTACCCAAGGTGCACAAGAACCCAGTACAACCTCCTGGTCGGCCTATCTTGAGTGGGATAGACTCGGTCACCTCACGTATAGGCCGTTATATTGACTTTTATCTGCAACCCCTCGTAAGGCGTATGCCTTCTTACTTGAAGGACACAGGGGCTACTATACGCCTGCTAGAGAGCCTGAATTTGCAGGGTGAACACATCATTGCCACTGCTGATGTGGCCTCCCTGTACACCTGTATACCCCAGGACAAGGGATTGGAGGCGGTTCGATATTTTCTGGAAAAGGAACCTACCATCGCTCTTTTTCAGTGTGCCTTTATTATTGAACTACTTGAATTTGCCACCAAACGCAGTTATTTCTGGTTCAACCAGCAGTACTACCTCCAGCTACGTGGCGTGGCTATGGGCGCCAAATTTGCCCCTAGCCTCGCCATTTTATTTATGGCCAAGTGGGAGGAGGATGTCGTCTATACCAATAGGGATCCATCCCTTATTGTGTGGGCGCGGTATATTGACGACATCCTCCTCCTATGGAAGGGAAGCGCTGAGTCACTTGACTCATTTTTTAAACACTTGAACAGCAATGACCATGGCATTTCCCTGTCTCATACAGCCAGTAACCATAAAATCAATTTTTTGGATCTGGAGATAGAGATATGCGATGGTGGTTTTCAATTCCAGACACATTTCAAAGCCACAGACCGGAATAGCTTCATACCACCTGATAGCTTCCATCACCGGTCTTGGCTTGACTCAGTACCACGTAGCCAATTCCTTAGACTGCGAAGGAATTGTTCAAACGTGGATTCTTTCAAAGCACAATCGGCGCTTCTGAAGGCCAAGTTCATTGATAAGGATTATGATCCCTGTCTGGTGGACCGTGAATATCAACATGCTCTTGAAATCAATAGGGAATCCCTGTTGGAGGATAGGCCCAGGAGAGAATCAGATGATTCTTTTAAGTGGTCTTTATTGACCTCTTTTTCCAATCAACATAGGCACATCAAAGCCATTCTCTCAAAACACTGGGACATCCTCATGAATGACCGCATTTTAGGTAACGTACTGCCTGATAAGGCCAGAGTCATCTTTAAGGGTGCCCCAACCTTACAGAGCAGGATTGCTCCAAACATCATTGATCCTCCTATACGCCAACCCCTCTTTTATGAGATGGAGGGATTCTATTCTTGCAGAAGACGTAGTGTATGCCAACACAACTCTGGCATAGGGAGAAAAACTGTATCGTTCACGTCATCAGTTACCCACAAAACATATCCCATCAAACAATTCTGTACTTGTACCACCAGCCATATTGTGTACTTGATTACATGTCATTGTGGGAAACAATACGTGGGCCGCACCATCCGTTCCTTTGCCATAAGAGTGGCGGAACATATCACACTTATTAAGGGTGGGGACACTAAACACACTGTCCCCCGCCACTATAAGTTACATCACAACCGCGTCATTGATGGGACGCAGTTTGTGGTTATAGACAGATATGTCCCTCCTTGGAGGGGTGGTGCCAGGATTAGGGGTGTATCTCGCTTAGAGACCTACTGGATCCATGAGCTCCGCACACTCTTCACATTAGGTATGAATGTTGAAATTGACGTCAACGCTTTCATCAACAAAGCCTGATTCTGTTGTCCCAATTTTTACCCCCCGTTTCTTTGAGGTGATTTTCTCTCCTTTCTGTCCAAAAAATTAATTATTATTTATTCCTCCTATTTTATTTTATACATTTTTCTTATATATATCCACATTTATTTTATCCATATTTATGTGTATTTTATCCCTTTCATTCTATTTATCTGATTTGGGCCATAAGTGTATGGACATTCATTCAATTTAGTCATATGTGTATGGATGCCTGCCCGATTCAGTTTGTAGTAATGCAACTCACGTCTTTGATTGTGTTATATATACTGTCATTAGACATCTACTGTATTTGTATTTGTCATTACTATATTTTATCACATTGTGGAAACCAGCTCCATGTTTCTGTATAACCACAGACATTCCTTTCACGGTTTAATACCCTCTGTCCCTGTCTTTTTTATTTTTTATTTTTTTGCTCACATAATTGTGGATATTTTGTATGATATTTGTCCTCAAAAATTTATGGTAATATCACTGGGGCACCCAGTCGATATATGTTTGTTTACACCGGCATTTATTTGCCCCGTTAGCTTCCTTATCGTCTTCCCATATGGAGATCACGACGCTGTTGTAGCTTGTTACCATAGCTACCAAGGCATTTACTTCTGCCCGCCTTTCTGGGAGGCTCTCACTATGCATGTATTTGATACGTAGCCTGGCACGGCTTGTATTGCCGTTGTCCCGCCCCTTCACTGCCCTATTATACACGGCAATTGCACATGCGCATTGTATGTTTTTCATTTTGATGCGCGCGCACACCGTTGCTTTCGACACACAGCCCGGCTAGTTTTCCACTGCCGTCGTCCCGCCCCTTCACTTCCCCATCACATACGCTCCCTGCACATGCGCAGTATATGTCTTTTGACATCGATGCGCGTGCATACAGCCGCGCTGCTCACATCTCATATGCCACTTCACTTATCCACCCACTCACCTCCTTTTACACAATTATTTACCATTTGACAGGGCCCATTTGTACATGAATTCTTGAACGAATTCTTTACTCCATTTATTTCCACTTCCGGTGCCAATGTGAGGCGTGAAACGCACGCATGTTATCTTGGAACGCACGCCGTTCGGCCATTTTCCCTCAATACCGGAAGTGACACTCTAATAACCGTGGAGCTGTTTTTCATTGATTTTGATGCTTTCTTTATATATACTCTGGTGGCTACAGTGGGGGGAACCCCCCAGACGACGTCTATGCAGACAAAACGTGTCGGGTAGGACCCCACTGTCGCCACTTCTTTACAGCGCTGTTTTTAGATACCCTTTTATGTGAGTGTATACTTTTTTATTATATTTTCCATTAAAACGGATTTACACTATTTGGCCATTCCTTTTCTTCATTTGGTTGCTGATATTGCTGGTTCCAACGTGGATCTGAGGGATACGATTTATGGGTGCCGGATTTCACATCTTTTGACCCGATCACGCTTGAAGAACACAGCCATGTGGTAGCCATTCCACCAACTTTGCCCGTCCGGGCCTACTTTAACCCAGCACCACCTAAGCCTGATTGACTCCACCTGGCGTATGCCTTGTTCGGTCCACCGAGTCCGGTAAGCCTTTTCACTTCTATTGGTGGTGTTGTGGGCTCCTGTTAAGGATGATTCATTCGCTTGTGGAGATTTATTCCAGAGGACTTTTGTATTTCCCTCCAGTGATGGTCTCTCATAACTTATGATCTTTGAATTGTTAATCCATAGACTTCTTTTTGGGACCTTCTCTAGCGCTACACTTATCTTGTTTTTTGACAAGACTGCAACTGTGGGACCAGGAACATCCGGGTTCGAAGGCAGCCAGGTACATGACAACATATCTGTCTCACAGTAACATCAAGAAGTTTGGACCCTGATTTTTCTAATCATATGTCATCACTGCTAGGGATGAGCTTCGTGTTCGAGTCGAACCCATGTTCGACTCGAACATCGGCTGTTCGGTCGTTCGCCGAATTGCGAACGATATGGGCCGTTCGCGCCAAATTCGTGTGGCGCGTCACGGCCCATAATTCGCTGCGGCATCGCAGTGCATTGCTGGCTGATTATTGGCCAAGCATGCACTATGACCCGCATGCTTGGCCAATCACAGCGCCGTCAGTAGAGAGAGCTGTAATTGGCCAAAGCCAGGGTGGCTTTGGCCAATTATGGCTCAGGGGATTTAGTACACACCCCACACTATATAAGGCCGCCTGCACGGCGGCCCTGTGTAGTGTGTGTTCCGGTGTGCTGAGAGATAGAGAGAGAGAGAGACAGTGTCATTTGATTTGAGTTAGATAGATTAGGCAGAACAGTCAGTCAGTTAGCTGCACTTACAGTGTATTGTGTATATATATGCATCCCAGGTGTTGCATATATATATATACACTGTATTCAGTTTAGCTAGATCCGTTCCTGTTATCTTCTATCTAGACTATTTACATTTAATGCAGTGCGTCCTGCTCACAGTGTTCAGCTAGATCCGTTCCTGCTATTTACATTTAGTGCAGTGCGTCCTGCTCACAGTGTTCAGCTAGATCCGTTCCTGCTATTTACATTTAGTGCAGTGCGTCCTGCTCACAGTGTTCAGCTAGATCCGTTCCTGCTATTTACATTCAGTGCAGTGCGTCCTGCTCACAGTGTTCAGCTAGATCCGTTCCTGGTATTTACATTTAGTGCAGTGCGTCCTGCTCACAGTGTTCAGCTAGATCCGTTCCTGCTATTTACATTCAGTGCAGTGCGTCCTGCTCACAGTGTTCAGCTAGATCCGTTCCTGGTATTTACATTTAGTGCAGTGCGTCCTGCTCACAGTGTTCAGCTAGATCCGTTCCTGCTATTTACATTCAGTGCAGTGCGTCCTGCTCACAGTGTTCAGCTAGATCCGTTCCTGCTATTTACATTCAGTGCAGTGCGTCCTGCTCACAGTGTTCAGCTAGATCCGTTCCTGCTATATACATTTAGTGCAGTACGTCCTGCTCACAGTGTTCAGCTAGATCCGTTCCTGTTATCTTCCTACTGACAGGCAGGCTTGTCTGGTTACAGTATATAAAGCTACCTTAAGAAAATTACAGGTGTTCTTTTTGATCCTATTAGTACCACGGTCAGGCAGCTAGACTATTTACATTCCTGCTCACAGTGTTCAGCTAGATCCGTTCCTGCTATTTACATTCAGTGCAGTGCGTCCTGCTCACAGTGTTCAGCTAGATCCGTTCCTGGTATTTACATTTAGTGCAGTGCGTCCTGCTCACAGTGTTCAGCTAGATCCGTTCCTGCTATTTACATTCAGTGCAGTGCGTCCTGCTCACAGTGTTCAGCTAGATCCGTTCCTGCTATATACATTTAGTGCAGTACGTCCTGCTCACAGTGTTCAGCTAGATCCGTTCCTGTTATCTTCCTACTGACAGGCAGGCTTGTCTGGTTACAGTATATAAAGCTACCTGAAGAAAATTACAGGTGTTCTATTTGATCCTATTAGTACCACGGTCAGGCAGCTAGACTATTTACATTTAGTGCAGTGTGTCCTGCTCACAGTGTTCAGCTAGATCCGTTCCTGTTATCTTCCTACTGACAGGCAGGCTTGTCTGGTTACAGTATATATAGCTACCTTAAGAAAATTACAGGTGTTCTATTTGATCCTATTAGTACCACGGTCAGGCAGCTAGACTATTTACATTTAGTGCAGTGCGTCCTGCTCACAGTGTTCAGCTAGATCCGTTCCTGTTATCTTCCTACTGACAGGCAGGCTTGTCTGGTTACAGTATATAAAGCTACCTGAAGAAAATTACAGGTGTTCTATTTGATCCTATTAGTACCACGGTCAGGCAGCTAGACTATTTACATTTAGTACAGTGTGTCCTGCTCACAGTGTTCAGCTAGATCCGTTCCTGTTATCTTCCTACTGACAGGCAGGCTTGTCTGGTTACAGTATATAAAGCTACCTGAAGAAAATTACAGGTGTTCTATTTGATCCTATTAGTACCACGGTCAGGCAGCTAGACTATTTACATTTAGTACAGTGTGTCCTGCTCACAGTGTTCAGCTAGATCCGTTCCTGTTATCTTCCTACTGACAGGCAGGCTTGTCTGGTTACAGTATATATAGCTACCTTAAGAAAATTACAGGTGTTCTTTTTGATCCTATTAGTACCACGGTCAGGCAGCTAGACTATTTACATTTAGTACAGTGTGTCCTGCTCACAGTGTTCAGCTAGATCCGTTCCTGTTATCTTCCTACTGACAGGCAGGCTTGTCTGGTTACAGTATATAAAGCTACCTTAAGAAAATTACAGGTGTTCTTTTTGATCTTATTAGTACCACGGTCAGGCAGCTAGACTATTTACATTTAGTACAGTGTGTCCTGCTCACAGTGTTCAGCTAGATCCGTTCCTGTTATCTTCCTACTGACAGGCAGGCTTGTCTGGTTACAGTATATAAAGCTACCTTAAGAAAATTACAGGTGTTCTATTTGATCCTATTAGTACCACGGTCAGGCAGCTAGACTATTTACATTTAGTACAGTGTGTCCTGCTCACAGTGTTCAGCTAGATCCGTTCCTGTTATCTTCCTACTGACAGGCAGGCTTGTCTGGTTACAGTATATAAAGCTACCTGAAGAAAATTACAGGTGTTCTATCCCAGCTTAGTGCAGCTACAGGCCATTAGTATGTCTGGAAGGCCAAGAAGGAGAGGCAGACAGTCACAAGCCAATAAGAGAGGGCAAGCAGGCTCTGTGTCTAGTGCTGGTCGTGGAGACGGTGCATCCTCATCAGCACGTGGCCATGGGACACGCTTGGCCTTTTTTTCGGCAGCTGGCCGTGTTGAGCCGCAACATGCGGAAGACTTGGTCGAGTGGATGACCAAGCCGTCCTCATCCTCCTCATCCTCTCTCACCCATGCCCAGGGTGCTTTGTCTGGCAAAGCAGCGGCCTCTTCCCTCAGCTCAATGTCATCAGTGACTCCTTCCCTAGCTCCACCATGTCCTCATGAGGATTCCCTCGAACTGTTTGACCACAGTGTTGGGTACATGCTCCAGGAGGATGCCCAGCGTTTGGAAGGCTCTGATGATGATACTGAGCTCGATGAAGGCAGTAACATGAGCACGGACAGAGGGGGTGCCCAAGAAGGACAGCAATCTGGCAGTCATGCTCCCCCTGCTGCAGCATACTGCCAGGTTTGCTCCAGTGATGAGGAGGGAGGGGATGATGAGGTCACTGACTCAACGTGGGTGCCTGATAGGAGAGAGGAGGAGGAGGAGGAGGAGGAGGAGGTGACACATCACCAACTAGGCAGGATGCCCTCCAGGGGCCAGCCTAAGGGCAGCACATTGACTGCATCACACCCCAAAGCTCCACATGTGCAGGGCGCTGCAGTCTCTGCGCGTTATTCAAAAAGTTCTTTGGTGTGGGCCTTTTTTGAGACGAGTGCATCAGATCGCACCGCTGCTATTTGCAACATATGTCTCAAGCGTATCTCGCGTGGCCAAAACATCTCCCGCTTGGGTACCACATGCTTGACCAGACATATGTTGACCTGCCATGCAGTTCGTTGGCAAGCGTATCTAAAAGACCCACACCAAAGAACAAAGAGGATCTCTCCTTGCTCCTCATCAGCTGAGATTTCCAACCCCACTAGACCTTCAGTCCTCTCTGAGACCTGCAGTGAGAGGAATGAAGGTGTAGAATTAGGTGTGTCACAGCCAAGTACTTGTGGGCAATCTGCTTTTGGTACACCGACGTCAGATTGTACCAGGCAAATTTCCCTGCCCCAGCTGCTGCACCGCCGAAAGAAGTTTGCTCCCAGCCATCCACATGCCCAGCGGTTGAATGCTAGCTTGGCAAAATTGCTAGCACTTCAACTGCTGCCTTTTCAGTTGGTAGACTCTGCCCCCTTCCGTGAGTTTGTGGAATGTGCGGTTCCTCAGTGGCAGGTACCCAAACGCCACTTTTTCTCACGGAAGGCGATTCCGGCTCTCTACCGGCATGTGGAAGGCAATGTCCATGCCTCGCTGGACAGGGCGGTCAGCGGTAAGGTGCATATTACCGCTGACTCATGGTCCAGCAGGCATGGACAGGGACGTTACTTAAGTTTCACGGCGCATTGGGTGACTCTGCTGGCAGCTGGGAAGGATGCAGGACAAGGTGCAGTAGTGTTGGAGGTTGTTCCGCCACCACGCCTCCAAAATGCTGATTGTGACACACCTCTCTCCTCCACCCCCTCCTCTTCTTCTTCCTCCATGGCCTCTTCCTCGGAACCAGCGGTGCTCCGTAGGCGTTCAAGGGGCTACGCAAGTACGCAGGCCAAAAGATGCCATGCGGTGCTTGAGCTGGTGTGCTTGGGGGACAGGAGCCACACTGGGGCAGAGGTTCTGTCAGCTCTGCAGGGGCAGGTTCAGAGGTGGTTGACGCCACGCCAACTTAAGGCAGGAATGGTGGTTTGCGACAATGGCACCAACCTCCTCTCTGCCCTCCGACAGGGACAACTGACCCATGTGCCCTGTTTGGCTCACGTCCTTAACTTGGTGGTGCAGCGGTTCTTGGGCAGGTACCCGGGCTTACAGGATGTCCTGAGGCAGGCCAGGAAAGTCTCTGTGCATTTCCGCCGATCATATAATGCCAGTGCTCGGCTGACGGACCTCCAAAAGGAGTTTAACCTGCCCAAGAACCGCCTAATCTGTGACATGCCCACCAGGTGGAACTCGACGTTGGCCATGCTGCAGCGGCTGCACACGCAGCAGAGGGCCATCAATGAGTACCTGTGCGACTATGGCACCAGGACAGGGTCAGGGGACCTTGGTTTTTTTTCCCCACGCCAGTGGGCCATGATCAGGGATGCATGCACTGTCCTGTCACCATTCGAGGAGGCCACGAGGATGGTGAGCACTGACAGTGCATGCATCAGTGACACTGTCCCCCTTGTCCACCTGTTGGAGCACACGCTGCGTGGAATAATGGACAGGGCACTTGAGGCAGAACAGAGGCAGGAAGAGGAGGACTTCCTTAGCTCTCAAGGCCCCCTTTATCCAGACAGTGTTCCTGCGTGCCCGCCGATCACACAGGAAGAGGACGAGGAGGAGGAGGAGGAGGAGGAGGAAGATTGTGTCAGTATGGAGGTGGAGCCTGGCACTCAGCATCAGCAGTCTTTAAGGGATCAGTCCCAAGGAACACATGGACTTGTACGTGGCTGGGAGGAGGTGGCTGCGGACGTTGTTGTCCTTAGTGACCCAGAGGACTCCGGACCGAATGCCTCAGCAAACCTACGCTGCATGGCCTCCCTGATCCTGCAAAGCCTGCGTAAGGATCCTCGTATTCGTGGTATCAAGGAGAAGGACCAATACTGGCTGGCAACCCTCCTTGATCCACGTTACAAGGGTAAGGTTGCGGACCTTATCTTGCCATCGCAGAGGGAGCAGAGGATGAAACATCTTCGGGAGGCCTTGCAGAAAGGTCTGTGCAACGCGTTCCCAGAGACTGGGAGGTTACAAACTCCTGTTTCTGGACAACGTGTTGCTGAGGCTTCGGTCAGTCAAAGAAGGAGCGGTGGAGAAGGTGGCCGTCTGACCGATGCGTTCAGACAATTTTTTGGTCCGCAGCCCCAAGGTATGATCGGTTCCAGCAACCATCGCCAGCGTCTGTTTTACATGGTGCAGGAATACCTAGGGGCAAGATCAGACTTGGACACCTTTCCCACCGAAAATCCTCTGGGTTACTGGGTCTTGAGGATGGATCACTGGCCAGAGCTTGCACAGTATGCAATTGAGCTACTGGCCTGTCCTGCATCCAGCGTTCTTTCGGAACGCACATTCAGTGCTGCTGGAGGCGTGGTAACCGATCACAGGGTGCGTCTGTCCACCGACTCGGTCGATCGGCTGACCTTCATAAAAATGAATCAGTCTTGGATCACCACCAGCTACCAAGCACCTGATGCAGATGTAACCGAATAATTTTTTTTGAAATCTCAGATCCCTTCAAAGACTGCCTATGCTGATGCTGAGTGACTATCCCTGAGTAATTATCCTCTTCCTCCTCAATCATCACGCTGATAGCTTGTAAGAACATTTTTGGTTCTGGGCGCCACCACCAGTGCCTAAGGCACAATTTTTCAGCCCCTGTTTAACAGGGGCGTGTAATTACAATTTTTGATGTAATACTTTGCAGCAGGGCTCGTTCCTGCATTCCAACTAGAGTGTCTGTGAGGGGTTGCAGTGTTGTGGCACCAGCACCAGTGCCTAAGGCCCAATTTTTCTGCCCCTGTCTAACAGGGGCGTGTAATTACAATTTTTGATGCAATACTTTGCAGCAGGGCTCGTTCCTGCGTTCCAACTAGAGTGTCTGTGAGGGGTTGCAGTGTTGTGGCACCAGCACCAGTGCCTAAGGCCTAATTTTTCAGCTCCTGTTCAACAGGGGCATGTAATTACAATTCTTGATCTAATATTTCACAGCAGGGCCCTGTGAGGGCTTACAGTGTTGTGGCCACAGCAACACCTAAGGCCCAAATTTCTGCTGAGTATATAGGGCAGGACCCTACTTTCAAACATCTAACTTACAAACGACTCCTACTTGCAAACGGAAGGAGACAACAGGAAGTGAGATGAAATCTACCCCTAGGAAGGGAAATTCTCTCCTGTAAGAGTTAATATGGGAGAACAATTTCTCCTTTCCACTGATGCTTTCCAATCCTTGTTCCACAAAAAAACCCAAATTTTCAAAAAACATTTTTCATTGGGACAAAAAAGTGAGGTGAAATCTTCTGAAGAGGAGGAAAGACGCAAAACAAATGTCACAGGGGTGATAACCCTTCCCTATGTTTTCCAAAAAGCTTAGAAAAGATTTTTTGGCTGGAGCTAAACAAGTTAAAAATGTTCAAAATTACAAACAGATTCTACTTAACAACAAACCTACAGTCCCTGTCTTGTTTGCACTGCCTGTATACTGCTGTTCAGAGTATATAGGGACCTTTCCTTATTTTAATTTGGGTGCGGGGTTCCCCTTAATATCCATACAAGACCCAAAGGGCCTGGTAATGGCAACCCTTCTTGATCCACCGTTTGTCTCACTGATTTTCATCCATATTGCCATGACCCGACATGACATTAAACCCGCAAGCAGTTTTAAATGAGATTTTTTCCTTTAAAAATGACATTTGGTGCAGGGACTGTTCTAAACATGGGAAACACGCGTCACTTTACAGGCATACTATAGACACCCCCCAGGTACGATATTTAAAGGAATATTTCACTTTTTTTTTTTTACTTTAAGCATCATTAAAATCACTGCTCCCGAAAAAACGGCCGTTTTTAAAAGTTTTTTTTGCATTGATACATGTCCCCTGGGGTAGGACCCGGGTCCCCAAACCCTTTTTAGGACAATACCATGCAAATTAGCCTTTAAAATGAACACTTTTGATTTCGAACGTTCGAGTCCCATAGACGTCAATGGGGTTCTAACGTTCGTGCGAACTTGCGGTCCGTTCGCGGGTTCTGGTGCGAACCGAACCGGGGGGTGTTCGGCTCATCCCTAATCACTGCTATATATTTGTATATTTGCCATCTCAGTTGAAGATTCCTAGCTCATTCTGTGTGTCTTTACTTAAGCTGTTGGTTTTGCATATATTTTCTTGCACCTCATTCTTTGCCTTCTGCCAACCTGTTTCAAGAATATGAGGTCAAATATATTCTGGATTCCAAGTTCTCCTGTAGGAAACTTCATTATCTAATAGATTGGACGAGCTTCAGTCCTTAAGAAAGGCTGTGGGTCTCAGTTACTGCTGCCTTGGCTCCCTGCTTGGTAAAGAGATTTCTTCACCATTCCCCTTTGAAACTCGGACCTCATCAAATGGGGGGCCCTGTAAAAGGGGTTGGGGGTAATTTCACACTTACCTGTTTCTTGTTCCAGCTCCAGGTCTTCCTATTTGTGTGAAACTGTTGGCTTCCTGCTTCTGCTGGCATTGCAGCCAATCATGGAGGGGAAACATCTTAAAGGGCTAGTGTGCATCTTGCTCAGTGTTCAAGCAACACATCCACATGCTAGCACATGCTATGTTCCAAGTGCATCCTAGCCTATATCTAGCCATGTGAAATTCAGTCTGTTCCTTGTGTCTGTAACCCTGAGCCTGCTCCTGTGATCTTCATGTTCCCCTACCTACACTATATTACCAAAAGTATTGGGACGCCTGCCTTTACACGCACATGAACATGAACTTTAATGGCATCCCAGTCTTAGTCTGTAGGGTTCAGTTTTGAGCTGGCCCACCCTTTGCAGCTATAACAACTTCAACTCTTCTGGGAAGGTTGTTTGACCATTCTTCCAGAAGTGCATTTGTAAGGTCGGGCACTGTTGTGGATGAGAAGACCTGTCTCGCAGTCTGCGCTCTAATTCATTCCAAAGGTGTTCTATTGGGTTAAGGTCCAGTTACATTTAGGTCCATAAATATTGGGAGATCAACACAATTCTAATCTTTTTGTCTCTATACACCACCACAATGGATTTGAAATGAAATGAACAAGAGGTGCTTTAACTGCAGACTTTCAGCTTTAATTTGAGGGTATTTACATCCAAATCAGGTGAACGGTGTAGGAATTACAACATTTTGTATATGTGCCTCCCTCTTTTTAAGGGACCAAAAGTAATGGGACAGATTAACAATCATCCATCGAACTTACACTTTTTAATACTTGGTTGCAAATCCTTTGCAGTCAATTACAGCCTGAAGTCTGGAATGCACAGACATCACCAGATGCTGGGTTTCATCCCTGGTGATGCTCTGCCAGGCCTCTACTGCAACTGTCTTCAATTCCTGCTTGTTCTTGGGGCATTTTCCCTTCAGTTTTGTCTTCAGCAAGTGAAATGCATGCTCAGGTCAGGTGATTGACTTGGCCATTGCATAACATTCCACTTCTTTCCCTTAAAAAACTCTTTGGATGCTTTCGCAGTATGCTTCGGGTCATTGTCCATCTGCACTGTGAAGCGCCGTCCAATGAGTTCTGAAGCATTTTGCGGAATATGAGCAGATATATTGCCCAAAACACTTCAGAATTCATCCTGCTGCTTTTGTCAGCAGTCACATCATCAATAAATACAAGAGAACCAGTTCCATTGGCAGCCATACATGCCCACGCCAGGACACCTCCACCACCATGCTTCACTGATGAGGTGGTATGCTGTGGATCATGAGCAGTTCCTTTCCTTCATCATACTCTTCTCTTCCCATCACTCTGGTACAAGTTGATCTTGGTATCATCTGTCCATAGGATGTTGTTCCAGAACTGTGAAGTCTTTTTTAGATGTTGTTTGGCAAACTCTACTCTGGCCTTCCTGTTTTTAAGGCTCACCAATGATTTACATCTTGTGGTGAAACTTATGTATTCACTCTGGTGAAGTATTCTCTTAATTGTTGACTTTGACACACATACACCTACCTCCTGGAGAGTGTTCTTGATCTGGCCAACTGTTGTGAAGGGTGTTTTCTTCACCAGGGAAAGCATTCTTCGGTCATCCATCACAGTTATTTTCCGTGGTCTTCCAGGTCTTTTGGTGTTGCTGAGCTCACCGGTGCGTTCTTTCTTTTTAAGGATGTTCCAAACAGTTGATTTGGCCACACCTAATGTTTTTGCTATCTCTCTGATGGGTTAGTTTTGTTTTTTAAGCTTAATGATGGCTTGCTTCACTGATAGTGACAGCTCTTTGGATCTCATATTGAGAGTAGACATGTGCATTCGTTTTCGTCCGAATGCATTTTCGTCCGAATTTCAGGTATTTTCGTTATCGTTTTAACAAACGATAACGAAAGTGCAGAATACGAAAACCGAAAGATCCAACATAAACAAATGCTTTATTTTTGTTTTTGTTGCGACAACAGTTCGATATACATAGGAGATTCAACATGACGCTGACAATAACAATCTGTGTCCATCGAACCTGTGGTCGAATGTGCCTAACCTTAACTCTATTAGTCCAAGATTATTCGACATAGAGAGAAAAGATTTGACATAGAGAGAAAAGATTCGACATAGAGAGAAAAGATCGCTGCTTTAATTGGGTGGGGGAAGTAAAATAAAAATAATGACGATGATGAATGTTATTGGCCGATTGTAACCAAAGAGGAGGGGCAGTAAAATAGCAAGAACTAAGTACACACGTACAGCCAACTTACTTTCACTTACGATTTGCTAGCAGAGAGAGACACACACACTGAATCATTTCAGAAGACAGTCAATCTTAGCTAGTCCGTTTGTCAGAGAACCTGAATTTTTTAGCAATTAAGCATAAGCACAGCAGCAGAACAATAGTGAAGCAAGCTACTGTTCAACTTAACTTTTTCATAATAATCTGCTGCTATTGTGTTAGTGTTGTGAACTTGATAGTTATACTAGTGTTACTAGTGTTGTGATAGCCTCAGAGGCTGCCCGTGTTGTGGGGGGGATTTATTATTATAGATTCTATATTATAATGCCATATCAATATCTGACACAACGCCGGATGCCGCGCCCTCCATTGCACTTGGAGATTGAGAAACAAATGTGAAAGTTGGCTGACTGTTGGGGTAGAGTAGACCATTCAACATGAACGACAAAGATTCGACAAAGCAACGAAAAACATACAAACGTCGAATCTTTGGCTTATGGTGTCTGTCGAAAGTTCTAAGAAGATTCGACGGAGCAGCTAAACTGTACGGCGCTGCAATCGTATATTTCCAGTCAAATGCATCCGCCCATAGGCTATAGAAAAATTCTAATGTTGGTTGACTAGTAAAATAATTAATAAATATAATTATTACTAGTCATACAACATTAGAATCCTACTACAGCTAGCTTGTAGGCGGAAAATTCGACTGGAAATGTACACGTACAGTTTAGCTGCTCCGTCGAATCTTCTTTGAACATTCGACAGACACCATAAGCCTTCAATGACAGATTTGACCTTAATGAATTTGGATTTTCGGACGAATGCAATTTTTAACGAAAAACAAAATAAATAAAAACTAATTTTGGGAGTAACTAAATAAATTTATTTTTCGGTCGAAAACAAAATTCCGAAACGAAATATTTCAGTGTGCACATGTCTAATTGAGAGTTGACAGCAACAGATTGCAAATGCAAATAGCACACTTGAAATGAACGCTGGACCTTTTATCTGCTCCTTGTAAATGAGATAATGAGGGAATAACACATACCTGGCCATGAAACAGCTAAGCAGCCAATTGTCCCATTACTTTTGGTCCCTTAAAAAGTGGGAGGCACATATACAAACTGTTGTAATTCCTACACCGTTCACATGATTTGGATGTAAATACACTCAAATTAAAGCTGAAAGCCTGCAGTTAAAGCACATCTTGTTTGTTTTATTTCAAATCCATTGTGGTGGTTAGGGATGAGCTTCGAGTTCGAGTCGAACTCATGTTTGACTCGAACATTGGCTGTTCGCAAGTTCGCCGAACAGCGAACAATTTGGGGTGTTCGCGGCAAATTCGAATGCCGCAAAACACCCTTTAAAAGTCTATGGGAGAAATCAAAAGTGCTAATTTTAAAGGCTTATATGCAAGTTATTGTCATAAAAAGTGTTTGGGGACCCGGGTCCTGCCCCAGGGGACATGGATCAATGCAAAAAAAGTTTTAAAAAAGGCCGTTTTTTCAGGAGCAGTGATTTTAATAATGCTTAAAGTCAAACAATAAAAGTGTAATATCCCTTTAAATTTCGTAGCTGGGGGTGTCTATAGTATGCCTGTAAAGGGGCGCATGTTTCCCGTGTTTAGAACAGTCTGACAGCAAAATGACATTTCAAAGGAAAAATTACATTTAAAACTACCCGCGGCTATTGCATTGCTGACAATACACATAGAAGTTCATTGATAAAAACGGCATGGGAATTCAACACAGGGAAACCCCGAACCAAAATTTAAAAAAAAAATGACGTGGGAGTCCCCCTAAATTCCATACCGGCCAAAATGTAAAAAAAAAATGACGTGGGGTTCCCCCTATATTCCATACCAGACCCTTCAGGTCTGGTATGGATTTTAAGGGGAACCCCGCGCCAAAAAAAAACCCGGCGTGGGGTCCCCCCAAAAATCCATACCAGACCCTTATCCGAGCACGCAACCTGGCAGGCCGCAGGAAAAGAGGGGGGACGAGAGAGTGCCCCCCCTCCTGAACCGTACCAGACCACATGCCCTCAACATTGGGAGGGTGCTTTGGGGTAGCCCCCCAAAACACCTTGTCCCCATGTTGATGAGGACAAGGGCCTCATCCCCACAACCCTGGCTGGTGGTTGTGGGGGTCTGCGGGCGGGGGGCTTATCGGAATCTGGAAGCCCCCTTTAACAAGGGAACCCCCATATCCCGCCCCCCCCTGTGTGAAATGGTAAGGGGGTACTTACCCCTACCATTTCACTAAAAAACTGTCAAAAATGTTAAAAATGACAAGAGACAGTTTTTGACAATTCCTTTATTTAAATGCTTCTTCTTTCTTCTATCTTCCTTCATCTTCTTCTGGTTCTTCTGGCTCTTCTGGTTCTTCCTCCGGCGTTCTCGTCCAGCATCTCCTCCACGGCGTCTTCTATCTTCTTCTCCTCGGGCCGCTCCGCACCCATGGCATGGGGGGTGGCTCCCGCTCTTCTCTTCATCTTCTTCTTCATCCTCTTCTCTTCTTCCTTCTTCTCTTCTTCATTTTCTTCTCCGGGCCGCTCCGCATCCATGCTGGCATGGAGGGAGGCTCCCGCTGTGTGACGGCGTCTCCTCGTCTGACGGTTCTTAAATAACGGGGGGCGGGGCCACCTGGTGACCCCGCCCCCTCTGACGCATGGGACATGACGGGACTTCCCTGTGGCATTCCCCGTGACGTCACAGGGAAGTCCCGTCAAGTCACCGTGCATCAGAGGGGGTTGGGGTCACTGGGCGGCCCCGCCCCCCGGTTTTTAAGAACCGTCAGACGAGGAGATTCCGTCACACAGCGGGAGCCTCCCTCCATGCCAACATGGGTGCAGAGCGGCCCGAAGAAGAAAATGAAGAAGAGAAGAAGAGAAGAAGGAAGAAGAGAAGAAGATGAAGAAGATGAAGAAGATGAAGAAGATGAAGAGAAGAGCGGGAGCCTCCCCCCATGCCATGGATGCGGAGCGGCCCAAGGAGAAGAAGATAGAAGACGCCGCGGAGGAGATGCTGGACGAGAACGCCGGAGGAAGAACCAGAAGAGCCAGAAGAACCAGAAGAAGATGAAGGAAGAAAGAAGAAGCATTTAAATAAAGGAATTGTCAAAAACTGTATCACGGGTACTCACCGAGGCCGAGATGCTGGGAGTGGCTTCCCTTGCGGCTAAGCGCACTATACCCCTGGTAGTGGTACAGAGGGTATAGGGCACAGAGAGGCACGGGTCGCCTGCAGGCAGGAAGCTCTTGAGAGGAGGACTTCTGTCACGTAGAGATGAGAGTAACGGTGGCTCTGCCCCTGGAACTGGAGAAGAAGACCCGGCTGGGGTTCTAACCCGCAAACACAACGGGAGCTGGGAGAAGTGCAGGAGATCAGGCACGGAGAACCCAGTAGTGGAGAGTCTATGGTGCAGACCGATAACAAATACTGGAGACTGGTAGATGAGGAAGTCCTTGAAACAGGCCGAGGGTCAAACACAGCAGATGGTAAGTAGAGAAATCCTGAAGGCAAGGCAGAGGTAGAGGATTTGGAGATGTCAGCAGAGGAGTCCGTTTAAACAAGCCGGGGTCATACACGAGAAGGCAGGAGAATCCGGAGACAGGCAGAGGGTCAAACACTGGAAGCAGATGGTGGGGAAGTCCTTTAAACAAGCCGAGGTCAAAACGCTGGAGAGAGACAAGGTAGGTCAGGCAAATCCGGGTCAAACAGGTAAACACAAGAAGCAGGAATCAGGAACGGAACACTGGAAGCTGAAAGACAAACCAGCAATTAAACAGAGCACAAGTCAGTCCTTATATAGGCCAGAAAGGGGGTGTAACGCTGATGAACGAACGTTCGTACGCCATTACGCCGTTACGCCATGTAGTGAACCCGTGTGTGCCGCTACTTTGCTAACGCGCATGCGCCGAAGCGCGGCTCCGCCGCGCAAATGCACAGGAACCTTCCGATGTTGACAGGCTCTTCTCTGACAGTGCCCCCCCCAAAGGGCAACCTCCGGATGCCCAATCTGGCCAGTACTCCCGGATATTTCTTGTGGAATGTTTGTATTAACCGTGGAGCGTGTATATTGGAGGAGGGTTCCCAAGAATTATCTTCTGGGGGGTACCCTTTCCACTTGACCAGATACTGGATATGACCCCCCCTCCTTCTACAGTCCATTATAGCCTCAACCTCAAATTCATCTTCGCCTTCAATATTAATTGGAGGAGGTGGCAACTCCTCCCTTCCTGGGAAAGAACTGGGAGTTACTGGTTTCAAAAGGGAAGTATGAAAGACAGGATGAATTCTGTAAGAGCTGGGTAAAGAGAGTTCAAAGGCCACGGGGTTCACTACTCTCTTTATCTTGAAGGGACCAATACATTTTGGACCTAATTTGCGTGAGGGACAAGAAAGTTTGAGGTTTGTTGCAGATAGCCAGACTTCATCCCCAATCTTAAAAATTGGGTTGCTCCTCCTCCCCCTGTCATAGTATTTCTTGTAGCTGTCCTGAGCCTTTTTCATAGCTTCCTGAATTATTTGAAAATTGGCTTGAATGGAATTTATTCGGTCTTGCACCGCAGGAACTGATACTTCTGAAAAAGAGTTAGGCAAAAAAGAGGGGTGAAATCCATAATTAGCCCAGAAAGGAGTTTGATTGGTTGCTGTGTGTATGGAATTATTGTAGGCAAATTCTGCACAGGGGAGGAGTGAAACCCAGTTGTCTTGAGAGCATGAGCAGAAACAGCGCAGATATTGTTCCAGCGTTTGGTTCGTCCTCTCTGTTTGGCCATTACTTTGAGGATGATATGCTGAGGACAGGCATACCTTGATTTCTAGGGATTTGCAAAGGTCTCTCCAAAATTTTGAGGTGAACTGGACTCCTCTGTCAGACACAATGCTAACGGGTACTCCATGTAGCCTAACCACTTCCTTGATGAATATATCCGCGGTATCTGAGGCAGAGGGTGTGCCCTTCATGGGTAAGAAGTGGGCCATTTTTGAAAGGCGGTCGACTACTACCAGAATGGTGGAGAACCCCTCAGCAGGTGGTAGGTCAACGATAAAGTCCATAGCCACTTCCTTCCAGGGTTGCTCTGGAATGGGTAATGGTCTTAACAGACCCCAGGCTTTCGCATTGGATCCCTTGCTGCGTTGGCAAATAATACAAGAGTTTACGTAGTTCTTACAGTCCTGACTCCACCCTGGCCACCAGAAGGAACGATGTATTAGTTCCGAGGTCTTTTGTACCCCGAAATGTCCTGCAAATTTGTTATCATGAAATGTTCTTAGTACCAAGGGTCTTACTTGCGCTGGAACAAATATTCTGTTTTGGGCCCATAGTAAACCATCCTGTTTCCTCAGTGTGGGTACTTCAGGGTTTAAGCATTGGCTGGAGGCCTGTTCAATGGCAGTTTTTAGATCTGGCTGGATTGAACAAAGAAAATTCTGTGAGGACAGAATAGTACCAGGTTCTGCTGTTTGAGAGGTTTCTGGGAACATCCGAGATAGGGCGTCCGCTTTCCCATTCTTGGAACCAGGCCGATAGGAAATGTGAAATTTGAACCTGGAGAAAAACAGGGCCCAGCGGGCTTGCCGAGGTCTGAGGCGTTTTGCTGTTCTAAGGTACTCCAGGTTCTTGTGATCTGTGAAGATCATAATGGGGTGAGAAGCACCCTCCAACAGATATCTCCACTCCTCAAGAGCAAATTTGATGGCCAGTAGTTCACGCTCCCCCACGTCATAGTTCCTTTCTGGCGGGGACAGTTTCCGGGAGGCAAATGCCACAGGATGAAGAAGGGCCTTCTGGCCTCGTCTTTGGGATAGAATTGCTCCTAAAGCGGACTCTGAGGCGTCTACTTCCAATACATAAGGAAAAGCGGGGTCTGGATGCAGTAGTACCGGGGCAGAAGTAAATAGATCCTTAAGTCTATCAAATGCTTCCTGAGTTTCTGAAGACCACTGGAATCGGCTTTGCTGGCGAGTCAATTGGGTTATGGGAGAAATGATCGATGAGAATCCTTTTATGAACCTGCGATAAAAGTTGGCAAAGCCCACAAATCGTTGGACCCCCTTTTTATCTGTAGGGGCTGGCCATTCTTGGATAGACTTCACTTTCTGAGGATCCATTGAGACCCCTTCAGTGGAGATAATGAACCCTAGGGATTGGACTACTGTTTTTTCAAATTCGCATTTCTCTCCCTTTAGGTAAAGTCCGTGCTTCCTGAGGATCGTGAGTACCTTCTTCACATGGACTTGATGCTGCTCAATGGTTGTAGAGAAAATCAGAATATCGTCAAGGTAAACAATCACAAAGTCGTCTAAGTATTCACGAAAAATATCATTTACTAGGTGTTGGAATGTAGCTGGGGCATTGCACAGACCGAATGGCATCACTAGATATTCAAAATGTCCGAACCTAGACCTAAAAGCCGTTTTCCACTCATCCCCTGGGCGTATCCGAACCAAGTTGTAGGCGCCCCTTAGGTCAAGTTTAGAGAAAACTTGTGCGGTTCGAAACCGTTGGAACAGTTCTGGGATGAGGGGAAGCGGATAACGGTTCTTGATGGTGATCTTGTTGATTTCCCTGTAGTCCACACAAGGCCTTAAAGTACCATCTTTTTTTCAACGAAGAAAATCCCTGCTCCAGCCGGAGAAGAGGAAGGACGAATGAATCCCTTTTCAAGGTTTTCGTTGATGTAGGACCGAAGAGCCTCCAACTCCTTTTCTGATAGAGGGAATATACGACCAAAAGGGATCTCGGAGCCAGGTAAGAGATCATTGGGACAGTCGTATGGTCAGTGAGGAGGCAAACTGTCAGCTCTCTTTTTGTCAAAAATGTCCATGAATTCACGGTAGGCTGCAGGGACGTGCTGAAGATGATCAGGAACTGGCTGGACAGTTAGACAGGAAGCTGTGCAGACGGGACCAGAGGTGAAGCAGTGCTGGGAGCAGTAAGCCGAAGAGAAGGAGATCTTCTTCTCACTCCAATTGATATGGGGGTCGTGAGCTTGCAGCCATGGAAGTCCCAGGATGATAGGGAACATGGGGGAGCAGATGATGTCAAACCACAGAAATTCTTGATGTCCTGAATCTATGATGGTGAGAATGGGTTTAGTTTCTTGAGTAACAGGCCCGGAACAGGGGGATGATCCATCGGCCAGGTGGATTTGGAGACTTTGTCTTTTATTTTGCAGAGGGATGCGTAAGCTTCGGGCTAGGGATGTATCCAGGAAGCAGCTGCAGGTGCCAGAATCAATAATGGCTGGTAGCCGGATCTCCTCGCCTGCCACCTGTAGGGAGACAGGAAGGACAAGATGAGTTGAACTTGAACCATTGACTTGAAAGTTCATAGCTGTTTGTAATTGGGACTTACTGGGTCTTATAGGACAGTTGCGCAAAAAGTGGCCTGACCCTCCACAGTATAGGCAGAGATTGGCTTCCCGCCGGCGTTGTTTCTCATCAGGTGTAAGTGGAGCCCGGATCAGTCCCAGTTGCATTGGCTCACTCTCCAAGGTAGAGGAGGAAGGGACTGCAGGAAGAGGATGACCTGTGGGGACCCTGGGTAGCATCCATGTAGGCCGGGGAGATTGAAAACGTTCAGAACGTCGTTCCCGTAGACGTCTGTCTAGTTTTATGGCTAGCTGGATCAACTCCTCCAGGGTGGAAGGAGAATCAGCATCTTTGAGAGTCTCTGAGAGTCCCTGGCGGTACTGGTATTTGAGGGCCGCCTCATTCCATCCAGTGTCCCCAGATCATTTTCGAAATTCGACCGTATAGTCCTCCACCGGTCTTTTTCCCTGGACTAAGGTATGTAAGATGGACTCGGCCGTGGCTGTGCGTTGGGGATCATCATATAATCTTCCCATGGATTCAAAGAAGGTTTCCACAGAGTTTAGTAAAGGACTTTTCTGCTCCAGGAGGTTGTGAGCCAAGGCTTGGGGTTCTTCGGACAACAAGGAAATAATGAACCCTACTTTTACTGTCTCAGAACTGAAAGTCTTAGGTTAGAGAGCCAGGTATAACAAGCAGGCGTTTTTAAATGCTCTAAACCTCTTCCGATTCCCGGAAAATCGTTCGGGGTTGTGGGCACCCTAGGTTCTGGGAGAGTCATAACAACTGCAGGAGCTGTGCTGGAGTGATCTTGCGAAGAGCTGGCCCCACTGGGGGATGTGGAGGTTGCATCCCCGGGAGATAAGATTAGGTGCTGGAGACGACCTTCTAGTTGGAAATAGCCATCTTGCAGCCTCTGGACTGCTTGCGTAAGGGTCCTTACCTGCTGGCATAGAGCTTCGAGAGGGAAACCCACTCTGTCAGCCTCAGACATCTGGCTGGTTTGTACTATCACGGGTACTCACCGAGGCCGAGATGCTGGGAGTGGCTTCCCTTCCGGCTAAGCGCACTATACCCCTGGTAGTGGTACAGAGGGTATAGGGCACAGAGAGGCACGGGTCGCCTGCAGGCAGGAAGCTCTTGAGAGGAGGACTTCTGTCACGTAGAGATGAGAGTAACGGTGGCTCTGCCCCTGGAACTGGAGAAGAAGACCCGGCTGGGGTTCTAACCCGCAAACACAACGGGAGCTGGGAGAAGTGCAGGAGATCAGGCACGGAGAACCCAGTAGTGGAGAGTCTATGGTGCAGACCGATAACAAATACTGGAGACTGGTAGATGAGGAAGTCCTTGAAACAGGCCGAGGGTCAAACACAGCAGATGGTAAGTAGAGAAATCCTGAAGGCAAGCCAGAGGTAGAGGATTTGGAGATGTCAGCAGAGGAGTCCGTTTAAACAAGCCAGGGTCATACACGAGAAGGCAGGAGAATCCGGAGACAGGCAGAGGGTCAAACACTGGAAGCAGATGGTGGGGAAGTCCTTTAAACAAGCCGAGGTCAAAACGCTGGAGAGAGACAAGGTAGGTCAGGCAAATCCGGGTCAAACAGGTAAACACAAGAATAAATAAAAAGACAGCGCTTGCAAGTGGATATATACTAAACTAATTAATATGTTGCAGCTGCTAGGTAAAAAGTGCTAGTACTTTTAGTAATATTATAAAGGAAAGAAGACCTGCGCTAACAACTCACCAAGTGGATACTAATAAAAAAATATAATTTTTCTATAAAATCACATATCGTGAATGATTATTGCACAAAAAAACACATTGAGTGAATATTAGATAAAAATATGTACAAAACTGTGCTCAGGCGCACTACCTCCACTAGGTCACTAGAGGTGAATACAGAAACGTGAATGAGAAATGGTCTAGATCAATCACAAAAAATCCAGATCAATTTATCCTGAGACTGTGATTTCTATAAAATCACATATCATGAATGATTAATGCACAAAACCACATTGAGTGAATATTGGATGAAAATAAGTGCAAAACTGTGCCCAGACACACTGCCACCACTAGGTCACTAGAGGTGAATACAGAAACATGAATGAGAAATGGTCTGGATCAGTCACAAAAAATCCAGATCAATTTATCCTGAGACTGAAAGATACCATAAGTTCGTGAATCATAAAGTAAATCTATATAAAAAAATTAGACAAAAGCAGAAACAACAACATAGGATCTATTAAATCACACAGTTCCTTCACATGAGAACAATCTGCAGACTTCAAGCTTATTTGTTCATATGGTGAACTTGAATGGCAAATAGGCTGATGCCGGTGATGTTTTGAGAGGAGGTCTTTGGAATCACACACCTCGCATTCCACCAAAGGGAGAAAAGAAAACACGTAGCATAAAACCTATGGCACCGTGAGATCACCTGCGCATAAAAGCGCTACTCACGGAATCCATGTGCAGAGCAGGCATTCAGAAAATAGGCCGGTGTTCGCTGCCGGACGGCGTGCGTTCCACCAACACCAGGAAGTGATGTCACTGGTTCTCGAGTAAGCGAGCGTGGGCCGGATGTTGCGTCGACGCGTTTCGCCCCTCCCCCAGGGCGTTATCAAAGTGTAGACCAACAGGAAAATTTTTTTCCTGTTCGCATGTTCTGGTGCAAACCGAACAGGGGGTGTTCGGCTCATCCCTAGTGGTGGTGTATAGAGCCAAAAAGATTAGAATTGTGTCGATGTCGCAATATTTATGGACCTGACTGTAAGTTCTACCACCCCAAACTCGCTTATCCATGTCTTTATGGACCTTGTTTATGCACTGGTGTGCAGTCATGTTGGAACAGGAAGGGGCCTTCCGCAAACTGTTCCCACAGAGTTGGGAGCATGAAATTGTCCAAAATGTCTTGATATGCTGATGCCTTAAGAGTTCGCTTCACTGGAACTCAGGGGCCAAGCCCAACCCCTGAAAAACAACCCCACACCATAATCCCCCCTCTACCAAATGATTTGGACCAGTGCACAAAGCAAGGTCCAGAAATACCATGGATGAGTGAATTTGGGAAGCAGAAACTTGACTGGCTTGCACAGAGTCTTGACCTGATAGAACAGGTTAAACAGGATAAATTAGAGTGGAGACTGTGAGCCAGGCGTTCTTGTCCAACATCAGTGCCTAACCTCACAAATGTGCTTCTGGAACAATATATATATATATATATATATATATATATATATATATATATATATATATATATATATATATATATATATATATATATATATAATATATATATATATATTTTTTTTTATTGGGATTTTATGTTATGTTATGTAACGGCCTTTTTTATTCGGGAGCAGTGATTTTAATAATGCTTAAAGTGAAAAAGTGAAACAATGACAATGAAAGTGAACTCTTCCTTTAAATTTCTTACCTGGGGGGTGTCTATAGTATGCCTGTAAAGTGGCGCATGTTTCCCGTGTTTACAACAGTCCGAGAGCAAAATTACATTTCTAAAGGAAAAAAAAGTAATTTAAAAGTACTAGCGGTAGCGCCGGCTGCTATAATGAATTGTCGGGTCTCTGCAATACTCATTAAAAGTCACTGAAAAAAATGGCCTGGGATTCCCCCACAGTGCATTACCAGGCCCTTTGGGTCTAGTATGAATATTAAGGGGAACCCTGAACCAAAATTTAAAAAAAAATGCGCGGGGGTCCCCCCAAATTCCATACCAGGCCCTGCCTGGTATGGATATTAAGGGGGACCCCACGCCAAAATTAAAAAAAAATGGCTTGAAGGTCCCCCACAAAATCCATACCAGACCTGAAGGGTTTGGTATGCATTTTAAGGGGAACCCCGCGCCAAAATTTAAAAAAATTGGCGTGGGGGTCCCCCTAAAAATTCATACCAGACCCTTATACGAGCATGCAACCTGGCAGGCTGCAGGAAAAGAGGGGGGATGAGAGAGCACCCCCTCTTCTGAACCGTACCAGGCCACTTGCCCTCAACATGGTGAGGATGTCCCCATGTTGATGGGGACAAGGTCCTCATCCCCACAACCCTTGCCCAGTGGTTGTGGGGGTCTGCGGGTGGGGGGCTTATCAGAAGTCTGGAAGCCCCTTTAACAAGGGGACCCCCAGATCCTGCCCCCCCCCTGTGTGAAATGGTAATGGGGTACAAATGTACCCCCACTATTTCACAAAAAAAGTTCAAAAATGTTAAAAAAGACAAGAGATGGTTTTTGACAATTCCTTTATTAATGTCTTCTTCTTTCCCTGCTTCTTCTTCCATCTTCTTCTGGTATTCATTCGGTTTTCTTCCTCCAACTTGTTCTTCCCCCGCTTCTTCCTCTGCTTCTTCCTCTTCTTCCTCCAATCCTCTGCTTCTTCCTTCGGTCTTCTCGTCCACATTTTCCTCCGGCTTCTTCTTGCCCGCTTCGTTCTCCAGACGATCCGCATCCATGGGAGGTTCCCGCAGTGTGACGCTTCTGTTCTTCTGACAGTTCTTACATAACTGAGGGTGGGGCCACCCGTGACCCCGCCCCCTCTGACACATGGGAACTTCATGGGGACTTCCCTATGTCAGAGGGTGGCAGGGTCACCCCGTTATGTAACGGGAGACCCTAAAGGGTCTGGTATGGATATTGAGGGGGACCCCCACGCCATTTTTTAAAAAAAAAATGGCGCGGGGTTCCCCTTAATATCCATACCAGACCTGAAGGGCCTGGTATGGAATTTGGGGGGACCCCACGCATTTAAAAAAAAAATTTGGTTTGGGGTTCCCCTTAAAATTCATACCAGACCCAAAGGGCCTGGTAATGCACAGTGGGGGAATCCCAGGCCGTTTTTTTCAATGACTTTTATGAGTATTGCGGAGACCCGACAATTCATTATAGCAGCCGACGCTACCGCTAGTACTTTTCAATGACTTTTTTTCCCTTTAGAAATGTCATTTTGCTTTCAGACATGTATGAAATTTAAAGGAATATTTCACTTTTATTGTTTCACTTTAAGCATTAATAAAATCACTGCTCCCGAAAAAACGGCCATTTTTAAAACTTTTTTTTGCATTGATACATGTCCCCTGGGGCAGGACCCGGGTCCCCAAACACTTTTTATGACAATAGCTTGCATAATAACCTTTAAAATTAGCACTTTTGATCTCTCCCATAGACTTTTAAAGGGTGTTCCGCGGCTTTCGAATTTGCCGCGAACATCCAAAATTGTTCGCTATTCGGGCGAACAGCCAATGTTCGAGTCGAACTCATGCTCAACCCAAACAGACAGCACATTCCTAGTCTGGACTTTGACTGGGCCATTCTAGCACATGAATATGCTTTGATCTAAACCATTCCATTGTAGCTCTGGCTGTATGTTTAGGGTTGTTGTCCTGCTGGAAGGTGAACCTCCGCTGCAGCCTCAAGTCTTTTGCAGACTTTAACAGGTTTTCTTCTAAGATTGCCCTGTATTTGGCTTCATCTATATTCCCATCATTTCTGACCAGCTTTTCTGTCCCTGCTGAAGAAAAGCGTCCCCACAACATGATGCTGCCACCACCATGTTTCACGGTGCGGATGATGTATTAAGGGTGATTGTGCAGTGTTAGTTTTCCGTCACACACAGCGTTTTGCTTTTAGGCCAAAAAGTTAAATTTTGGTCTCACCTGACCAGAGCACCTTCTTCCACATGTTTGCTGTGTCCCCCACAAGGCTTCTCGCTAACTGCAAACAGGACTTCTTATTGGTTTTTTTTTCAACTATAGCTTTCTTCTTGCCACTCTTCCATAAAGGCCAGATTTGTGGAGTGCACGACTAATAGTTGTCCTGTGGACAGATTCTCCCACCTGAGCTGTTGATTTCCTCAGCTCCTCTAGAGTTACCATGAGCCTATTGGCTGCTTCTCAGATTAATGCTCTCCTTGCCCGGCCTGTCATTTTAGGTGGACGGCCATGTCTTGGTAGGTTTGCAGTTTTGCCACACTCTTTCCATTTTCGGATGATGGATTGAACAGTGCTCCATGAGATGTTCAAAGCTTGGGATATTTTTTTATAACCTAACCCTGCTTTAAACTTCTCCATAACTTTATCCCTGACCTGTCTGGTATGTTCCTTGGCCTTCATGATGCTGTTTGTTCACTAAGGTTCTCTAACAAACCTCTGATGGCTTCACAGAGCAGCTGTATTTATACTGAGATTAAATTACACACAGGTGGACTCTATTTACTAGTTAGGTGAGTTCTGAAGGCAATTGGTTCCACTAGATCTTAGTTAGGGGTATCAGAGTAAAGGGGGCTGAATACAAATGCATGTCACACTTTTAAGATATTTGTTTGTAAAAAAATTTGAAAAACATTTTTGTTTGTAACATGACAAAATGTTGAACATTTCAAGGGGTATGAATACTTTTTCAAGGCACTGTATACATACTGTATATATATCTAGTTATGTGTGTGTGTATGTGTCACTTACTAGCGACCCCTCATCTACTACTATCAACCTCTGCATCACCTACTCCCAACCTCTGAACTCTGCGTCACTTACACCTGACCCCTGAACTTTGCATCACTTATTCCTGAACCTTTGTGTCACTTACTAATGAACACCTGCACTCTTTGTCCCTTTAAGTCACAGCCAGTATTCAGCACAATGAAAATCACACCCAACTTTTGCTGTGACGCTCCGTTTACTTTTTCTTACCTGTGGGGGCCCAACTTATGATCTTGCACACAGGCCCACTGATTTCAGAAAATACCCCTGACCTGAGCTCATCATTGCGCATCCATTCCAGATGCTTGTATGTGACATCACATAGAGGTGAATCAGCAGGAAAGAGTGTGCCAGGACAGATGTGTCCCATCTCTGCTTCCTTGCACCACTCTGCATATCGCGCATAGCATAGATGAGAAAAGGGTACAGCGGTAGAGTAGATGAGCAGGAGGGTGCATCAGTGGGGCAGATGAGCAGGGAGGGTTCAGCAGTGGCACAGAAGAGCAGGAGGGTACAGCAGTGGTGGGTGTGTTGCGTTTGATATAAAATATATGATTTTTCTATAAGTGTGATAAAAACTAGTCTGATTACTATTCTAACAGAGATCAGGTTTGTTTGAGGATGTTTCTCAAACAAATGCCTTGGGAACATTGGGAACTGTTGACAGTTGGAAGTTTGGTTGTTTTATAACCATTGTCAACAAACTGGTAAACAAAAGCCCAAATAGAAGGAACAGTAGAGACTGATAGTGCAGACCACTCAACATGGATTAACACCGAAGGACACTCAAATCTATAATCAGTGAACAAGAAGGTGCCTGTTCTCCAGGAGCAACGGAGATCATGAACACAGTAACTGGAGCTAAGTAACATTTAAGTGTATTTCTACTGTTACAGACCATAGGCTGTTTATTGTGCCACATTCCATACCATCCACAGGCAGCTGGTTTGATTGAAAGATACAACGGGCTATTGAAGGACCAGATACGCAAACTTACACCCACACATACACTAAGGGGGTGGGATTAGGACCTCACACAGGCAGTCATGTTAAATTCTAGGCCAATAGCCAAAAGCACACCATATGAGAGGATAGTAGGGGCTATGGCACAGATTCCACAGCTGGAGTGCAGATTTCAGCATTATGTAGGGTTCCTGAAAGAACAGGGCTTAACAGATACCTTGTTACTGCTTCCCATGACATAGAAACCAAGAGTGACATATCTGAAGCTGAAGCCTATCTAGGAATGAGAGGGAATCTGGCAGGAAGGTTTGAAGTTATATTTGCATTTGGCAGATGAGCTTCAAGACAGTGGCTGGGACTCTGACTGGTTAGTGGATACTTCTCAGCAAGAGTGGAAAGTGAGGCTACATAACATCAAACCTTAAAAAATATACAGCAGTGATCTGGGAAATATCAGTATATTTCCTCTCTTCCTTATTGATGTTCTTTGGGAGGGTCAGAAGTGGTTACAGGCAGGTGGCAAAGTGTTGGTCAGAGATCCAGACAAGAAGCTAGTTAGAGGAGATAATGTAGCTGAAGGACTGGGGTCTACTGTTTATGTTTTATTAGAAGGAACAGATAATCCGCTTTGTTTTCCACTCCACCGGTTGTCTCCGATTTGATCCATAGGAAGACCAGAGAAAAGTGGTTACATGATGGACAGAATGATGGAAGACGCAAGAGCTGTGGAGAGCAAGGCCTTTGATGTATTACAAGCCTGGACTTGTTTCTAAAGAACTTTAGAATGGACTTTCTAATGAACTTTTAGCCAAAGACTGAAACACCTTCTCAGTGACATAAATATGAGAGGGGGTTGCATTCTAGGAAATAAATGTGTAGAATGAGTTGTTAGTAATGAATGGGGCAGACGATAAAGGGGGTACAGTGATGGGGCAGATGAGCAGGGGGTTACAGTGGTGGGACAGATAAACAGGGGGTTACAGTGGTAGGACAGATGTGCAGGGGGTTACAGTGGCGGGGCAAAGGAGAAAGGAGGTATATGGGTGGGACAGCTGAGCAGGGGGTTACAGTGGTGGGGCAGAAGGGGGGTACAGAGGTGGGGCAGATGTGCAGGGGGTACAGTGGCGGGACAGATGTGCAGGAGGTACAGTGGTGGGGCAGATGAGAAAGGGGGTTACAGTGGTGAGGCAGATGAGCAGATGGATTCAGTGTTAGGACAAGTGAGAAGCTGGTCCAGCGGTCAGATAGAAGGGCATAGGGATGTGCAGGAAGGTACAGTGGTGGGGCAGATGAGAAAGGGGGTTACAGTGGTGAGGAAGATGGGTTCAGCGTTAGGACAGATGAGAAGGTGGTTCAGCAGTGAGATAGAAGAGCATGGGGGTACAGCAGAGGTGCAGATGTGCAGGGAGGTACAGTTGTGGGGCAGATGAGAAAGGGGGTACATTGGTGGGGCAAATGAGCAGGGGGGTTGTAGTGGTTGGACAGAAGAGCAGGGGGTACAGTGGTGGGGCCGATGTGCAGGGTGGTACAGTGGTGAGGCAGGTGTACAGGAGGTTACAGTGGTGGGACAGATGAGCAGGGGAGTACAGAGAGATGGGGCAGATGTGCAGGGTAGTACATCAATGGGGCAGATGTACAGGGGGTTACAGTGGTGGGACAGATGAGCAGGGGGAACAGAGGTGGGGCAGATGTGCAGGGTAGTACAGTGGTGGGGCAAATGTGCAGGGGGTTACAGTGGTGGGGCAGATGTGCAGGCGGTACAGTGGTGGGACATATAAGCAGGGGGATACAGTGGTGGAACAGATTTGCAGGGGAGTACAGTGATCTGAGGTGTGAAGGTGCAGCAGTTGGGGCTGATCTGAGGACTGGAGTTGCAGGAATTGGGGCTGATCTGAGGTGTGAGAGTACTGGATCTTAATTTGTCACTATTACTCAAGTAGTTTACAGTATTTACTTTATAAAAAAATCATTTTTGTGATTGAGAGTGTGAAGTTGATTTTTTTTTTATAAAATTGTCACGCTCAATTTCCTCGAAAACATTTTTCGGCACATTGTGCTCAAAAGGTTGTCTACCCCTGGCTTAGACTATGTTACCCACTGACCAGTTAGTCCTGCAGCCCAGCCCTCTTACGGACTCTTTCCAGTCTGCCCCTAGTGGAAGCAGATTCCCTAATCCATGGCACCAAGGCTGATACCTATGTGTGGGATTGTTTTGTTCTATAAAGACAAACATCTATGCAAAGCATTTAAGAAAACCTGGAGTCACATAATAATTTGGGAAAATCTATAAAAAAAGAAAGAGAAATCCAGCACTATAAAATGAATTACTAAATTTTCTTAAAAGTATAGTAATTTCCAGGAAATCCATTAAAGTGCCATTAAACCCAAAATCAAGAATGTAATATATTGTAGCTGACCAATCCTTACCAATCCTTCTGCGGTGGTAGCGTAGGTAAAATTTTCCGACAACAAAATCCGATCGATCGTTTAAATTCCAATCGTGTGTACACAAATCCGAAGCACAAAGTGCCACGCATGCTCAGAATAAATTAACAAAAAGCTATTGGCTACTGCCCCGTTTATAGTCCCGACGTACGTGTTTTACGTGTTTTACGTCACTGCATTCAGAACGATCAGATTTACCGACAACTTTGTGCGGCCGTGTGTATGCAAGACAAGTTTTGCCCAAAATCCGTCAGAAAAAATCAGATGGATTTTGTTGTCGGAATGTCCGATCAATGTCCGATCGTGTGTACAGGGCATTACAGCAACCATTTTTTTTCTTTTGAGGTAAAAGTTTTACATGACTAGATATAAGCTGATCATTGTAAGTATCCATGTCAGTGTTAAATGGTTTGTCTCAAACCTCTAACTGCTACAATTGCAGAAGAGCTTGTTCTTTTTAAAAACATCAGACTTATTGGCAGGATCACCAGGTGAAAATAAAGGAAAGATAGACTTCAAAAGAAAACTAATGAAACAATTACACCTAAGAATTGGTAAGCTGCATATATAATAAATGCTTTCTTTTGGGTAAAAAATTGGCCTGAACACCAGAACTCACGAACATAGCAAAAGTTCGGACCCGAACTCTGAACCCCATTGAAGTTTATGAGACCCAAACTGGAAAAATCAAAAGTTCTCATTCTAAAGGGTTATATGCAAGTTATTGGAATAAAAAAGGTATGAGGGCCCAGCTACTGCCCTGGGGAACATGTACCAATGCAAAAATAACTTTTTAAAAAAGATATGAGAAAAAAGATATGAGAAAAGGAAAAAAGCAAGCTAACTAATTGGGACTTTGTATGAGGGCATTGAAATATACCTCCATCCCTGATATGTAGATATAAAAAGAAAGGGGCATGAGGCATGCAGCCAGGAGGGCAGCACAACATAATACTAATAGTGATGTCTGGTGAATTCACCATATCTGTGACCACATATCTTGCATCCTATCAAAGTACGTACAATATGATGTAGTAAGACAGGGAAACTTTTAATTTCATAATATAATACATAGTAGTATAATAACATAGTGGCATAGCAGTATAATATAGTCATAATGATAACATAATAAAAACACCAGGCTATTTGTTGCATGTCTCCGCAACATAATACTAATGATGTCTGGTGAATAAACCATATTTATGACCATATAGCCTGCATAATACCAGAATGCATACAGTATGCTGTAATAAGGCAGGGAAACATGAATTAATATTCCCTCCATTAAAGTATTTGTTATTATGGTATATATACACACTCATGGTTTATTACATTCTACACAAAATTATATATATTTTTTATAGATGTACTTTTTATATGTGGCTCACACTACCCTTCACTATCCATGGGGGATTTGCTTCCGGGAACTACCTCCCCTGCTGATGTTTCCATCTGTGTCATGGGGGTCACCGCCTCAGCTCCCGGGCTGATGATTCGCCTGGCCAGCCCTTGTCTCGTCTGCCTGTGCCCAGACTCATGTTTGGTCTGTAAGTATGAGCAGGGGATTAGTTTTTGTACTATTCTATATAATACTCAAATCTAATATTTACCTCAATATCTTTTTAGACATCTACATTGCATCTGCTCCTGAAGAGTGGCAACGTAGCCACGAAACACGTCAAGCTATTAGATGCCTTTCATACTAAAAAACCTTTTTTATACATTAATTAAAATATGCCTTTTTGGACCCCACCAAATCTTATCATGTTGTTACTGTGAAGACACGCAGCAATGAGTCTGGGTTGTTTTTTTTTTACTAATTTACCACTGTGACTATACTATGCTGCTACGTTACTATGTTACTTTGCTACTGTGTACTATGTTATGGAATTCATGTTTCCCTGCCTTATTACATCATACTGTATGCATTCTGGTATTACGCAGGCTATATGGTCATAAATATGGTTTATTCACCAAACATCATTAGTATTATGTTGCGGAGACATGCAATGCAACAAATAGCCTGGTGTTTTTTATTATGTTACCATTATGACTATATTATACTGCTATGCCACTATGTTATTTTACTACTATGTATTATATTATGGAATTAAAAGTCTCCCTGTCTTACTACATCATACTGTACGTACTTTGATACTATGCAAGATATGTGGTCACAGATATGGTGCATTCACCGGACGTCATTATTAGTATTATGTTGTGCTGCCCTCCTGGCTGCATGCCTCATATAAAGTCCCAAACCCTTTTTTTCTTTTTACATCTTTTTAAAAAAGCAGTGATTTTAATGATGTTTAAAGTGAAACTTTAAAAATGAAAAAGGCGTTTTAAATATATTGCCTGGGGGGGGGGGGTCCCCTTAGTCTGCCTGTAGAGTGGCACATCTGTACCATGTATAGAACCTGCTGCAACAAAACTGACATTTCAAAAGAAAAAAAATACATTTAAATTTCCGGCAATATTATACCATTGCCAGCAATAGAACAATTTTAAAAAAGTCATGCCCCCCACCCCCCAATCCATACCAGGCCCTCCGGGTCTTGTATGGATTTTAAGGGGAACCCCATGTCAAACAAAAAAAAAAGGTGTGGGCTATATCCCAAAATCCATACCAGACCCTTATGCGAGCATGCAGCCCTGCAGGTAAGTAAAGGAGGGGGCGAGCGAGCACCACCCTCTTGAACCATACCAGGCCACACTCCCTCAAAGCACCTTGTCCCCATGTTGATAGGGACAAGGGCCTTTTCCCGACAACCCTGTGGTTGTGGGGGTCTGTGGGCAGGGGGATTATTGGAAGCTGCAAGCCCCCTTTAACAAGGGGGCCCCCAGATCCCGCCCCCCCATGTGAATGAGTATGGGGTACATTGTACCCCTACTCATTCACTAAAAAAGTGTTGTTTTTGACAATTCATTTATTAAAAATAAAAAAAACAATGTCCCCCAATGTAGATCCATCGTCAATCATGGCGTCCCCGTCACTGGACCCGAACAAAGAAAAAAAATACACTCCACAATGAAGGCTAACCGCTGTGTGCCTGCCCCGCCATCTGACAGTTAAATAGGTAAGGGGCAGAGCCACCTGGCAACATCACCTGGTTGCACCGCCCCCATGTGACATCACCAATTGGTGCATGGTGGCATGCAGGCAGATGGAAATTAGCCTTCGTCGCAGGCAGAGCGTTTTTTTCCGGGTTAGGCGGTGGCGGCAGTGTCGTGATTGAAGATGGATCTACATCGGGGGACATTGTTTTTTTTAATTTTAATAAATGAATTGTCAAAAACTGTGTGTGTGTTTCTATTTCTTTTTGACACTTTTTAGATGAATGGGTAGGGGTACTATGTACCCCATGTTTGTTCACATAAGGGAGGGGGTGGGATCTGGATGCTCACTTGTTAAAGGGGGCTTCCAGATTCTGATAAGCCTCCTGCCCGCAGACCTCCACAACTACAGCCCAGGTTTTTTTAATTTTGGCATGGGGTTCGCCTTAAAATCCATACTAGACCAAAAGGTCCTGGTATGAATTGGGGGGGACCCCTACGCCATTTTTTCAAATTTTCTGTTGCCAGCAATGATTTATTTTCATTAAGCTGTCAGCAGGGAAGCCCATTGACAGCTGATGACTCATCTGTTGTTAAGGATGCAGTGGCCGGCTTCCTTAACAACCAGCTATTCACTATGCTCTGATGCATCTTCAAAATTTGGATTTCTAAAAAAAATTTAAAATTTGAGAAAATCAGAAAAATAAAAACAAACTTGAATAATTTTGTGGTGTTTTAGATTCTGCCTAAAATATCAATGAGGTTTTTGAGTCTTTTTTTCACATCATTGATGTTTTCCTTGATCTTCTATAAATCACGATTGCACACCATTATCTCCCCGATGAGGATCTGTGCACTTGAACTTGTGAAATGAGATTCTTCTTCCACAACATCCACATCACCTAAAAAAAAACACACCATGTATTATAAATATGCAGGCATCCATCTATTATCTGAAGCTGTGGTCGCAGACACACCTGTTGTGGTGACAATTTCGCCAATTTCAACAACGTCTTCCTCCTCCTCTGGTTGAATTTGGGGGATTTCCCCTTCTTCCTGAGGTGGGGAGTCCCTGGTCTCCTCTGATGAGTGGTGTCCTCCGAGTCTTTTCTCCCCTTTGTGAAAAAAATAGGTATACTTAGCACAAAGATATTTGAGGGCAGAAATAGGAATATGAAACATTGCTTGGTAGTGTTGTATAATTGTCTGTTTTGGCAGAGTTCCAAGCTGAAGAATTTATATTTTTACCTTTGTAAAGCTGGAATACTTACCTGTTTTGTGCAAGCTTCACAGATGGAGACACCCTTAAAGTATTCACTGGATAACCTGTGTGGGACACCCTAATAAAAAGTTTGTTCTTGTGCCCCACACTAGTGCTTCTGCGTCCAGATGTGTAAACAGCTGCTGAGTGTCCTCTCCTTACACAGAATCTAGTTTGCATTTCATTCTAGTTACAAACCCATCTAGACAACAAACTTTTTTTAATAGAAGTAGGCCAGAAAAAATGTATTGAACTGCATCTGGCCAAAACATCGTATTTTAGTGGGTGAGCGAACAAGGTTTCCTACGAACGATTATGCCCTGTACACAGGGTCAGGCATTGATTGGACATTACGACAACAAAATCCTAGGATTTTTTCCGGCGGATGTTGGCTCAAACTTGTCTTGCATACACATGGTCACACAAAGTTGTCGGAAAATCCGATCATTCTGAACATGGTGACGTAAAACACGTACGTCGGGACTATAAACAGGGCAGTAGCCAATAGCTTTCATCTCTTTATTTATTCTGAGCATGCGTGGCACTTTGTGCGTCGGATTTGTGTACACACGATCGGAAATTCCGACAACGGATTTTGTTGTCGGAAAATTTTATAGCCTGCTCTCAAACTTTGTGTGTCGGAAAATCCGATGGAAAATGTGTGATGGAGCCTACACACGGTCGGAATTTCCGACAACAAGGTCCTATCACACATTTTCCGTCGGAAAATCCGACCGTGTGTACGGGGCATTATTGTGCCCATGAACATGAAAGTTGCCATTTTAAACTGTACAACAGTAAAGAAAAGCACATGGAGCAGCATGGACATAATAAAAAGAAATAATAGGAACACAGGACAACTACTTACTTTTTTGCAGCACTCTCCTGATCCTTCTATACTGATCGTACTCCCTTAATTTGAGGTCCGACCACCGTTTCCTCAGTTGATCCTTGGATCACCGTACCCCAAAATTCCGGCGCAGACTCTTCACAACTTTAGCCATGATCTAGGCCTTTCTGACATTTGGGTTGGGGTACGGTCCATACTTCCCATCATAGTCGGCCCTTTTCAAGATGTCCACCATTTCCACCATCTCTACAAAGGCCATATTTGAGGCCTTAAATCGCCTGCGGGATCGTGACATTTCTGGCTCCGGGCTTTCCTCCTCCTCGTTGCTGGAATTATCACGCACCTGCTGTGTCTCCGCCATGCCCGAAAGAGAAGAGGTGGGGAATAGACTAGAAAGAACGTCAGGGGCGGGCGGAGTTTCACGCATGCGCAGTGTATATAAAGCGTAACACGCGTGTGTCGTACGTACGATCTGTGAGTGGAGGAAGGAGTATCGGAAGCGCCGATAATGATAACGAAAGGTACAATTTTAACTTGGGCCTATACTGCTTATAGATTGTGGCCTATATTGGGACAAGATTAGGAGAGTTTAGCCAAACATTAGGGTTTGTCTTGTGTTGTGTCTTGCAGAGAAAATGGATCTAGTCAATGATCATGACTTTATGCCAATATTCACTGATATGTTCAGGGAGCTGTCCTGTCTGTGGCAGGTAAACCACCCTGATTATAAGAATAAAACAAAGAGGAAGGCAGCGCTGGATCAATTGGTGCAATTTGTGAAGCCAGTGATCCCCACGGCAGACATCCCCTATTTGAAGGCCCTAATTGGTGGCATGAGGAGTACATGTTAAATATATGTTAGTTTTGATAACTAATTTCTGATTTCACAAAGTGTTTTACATATCAATAGACAGTAATGGCCACAAATGATTGTGACAAGAATGAAAAATGCTGGGGTCAGAATGATAGTCTTTTCTATTTATTATATAAAAACATAAAACCAAAAAAAATTCGGTAGATCTGACGAATACAAATATTATATTCATGAAATCACGAGAAATAATAAAGAAAGAAGTTTGTGAGAAGTCTGTGTGAATATGAGCAGCAAAACAACTTCATTCTTCTAGCATTATAAAGAAGAAGAGAGTGCGTTGCATTAAACAATTTAAAACATTGCAGCGTGATGAAAGTGCTATATCCATTACGAACGCTAATTTTACCAGACCGAGCAGTTCCGTCTCGGAATTTATTCTGAGCATGCGTGGCACTTTGTGCATCGGAATTGTCTACACACGGTCGGAATTTACGCAAACGGATTTTGTTGCCAGCTCTCAAACTTTGTGTCTCGAAAATTCCGATGGAAAAAGTCAGATGGAGTCTACACACGGTCGGAATTTCCGACAACAAGCTCCGATCGCACATTTTCCGTTGGAAAGTCCGACTGTGTGTACAGGGCATTATGTAGCACAGTTCCTGTCTACACCACAGCCACTAGAACGCCATTGCACTCATCAGCTTCTGCAAGTACAGGTTAGTCTCCACATATTAAAACAGGGAGTCCAGACCTACATGAGGGGGTTCCTAGCAGTCTATTGCAAGCCATACATGGCTTACGTTTCATCCAGTACCTGCTGAATCAGCAGGCTAAATTAGGAGTCAGCCCATAGGCCACCTGCAGTCACAGGGCTCTTGTAATCTTGTGGGATGTGCCCTTATGAGCAGAAAAATACATATGCTACCCCTCAGATCCATCTCCCTGACAGCCACTGCTGATTGTTTTTCTTCTTTTTTTTTGTGAACTCTAATGATGGATTATTCCACGTAGATGGCAAGTGTAGAAAAATCCCCAGAGCTTTTTAAGTAATGTATATTTGTGTTGCCCAGAGACCTTAATTTTGATTTTTTAGGTACTTCACATTACTAGCAAACTTTTAACAAGACATAGGTAGACATCGTAAATAAAGGAGTGTTCTGAAGGGTAAATAAGGCATAGTTAACCCACAATGTGTAAATAGGAGAAGTATAAAATGTCGGCTTAGCTCTTAGTACTTGCAGCCATCTTGTAAGCTATCATCTAATTAATAACTAAAAGACAATAGTGTATAAAATACTTATGGATATATTGTAATTGTTAATGAAAATATGACTGAGAATTACAAATGTAATTTGACTGATTACAACCACGAAAATCCCTCTTAACATTGCTAATGGCATGTAATGGCCATCATTTCTACAGACAGGCATGCTGCTGCCGATTAATGGCACTCATACACATTGTACTCTGCACTGCTGTTAATAATGGACATGATAATGGTCATAACTGTTACTGGTAGGTATTAGTACATTAATATTGCAGACATCTTACTGGATATTTTCAAATCATTAAATGTTAATGGAAAATGTCAGTAAAAGTTTTACCTAATTTTTCCAGCATTATTATGATTAAAAGTGAGTTATTGGGGGTTAAGTGGAGCAGGGGGTAATTCTCGGGGCTATATATATCCAGAGCAGTCTTCTCTATAATCAGATTTGACAAGCAGATCTCAGTATATCTCCATTAAATTGCAGACTACATCTTGCTTCAGTAGGAAGATGTTTCTTGGAATGTAGCAAACTGTAAATGGGTCCTTTGGGCTGGTCTGTAAATGAGAGGAATACAATGGGGATTCTGCTTTTATTGATCACAATGAGGATGATTAGAGAAAATATTCCCCATGCCCTGTAATATTATTGAAATACTATCCTTCATCTATGATCATAAAAGGGGTGCACAACCAAATGATGACCTAGTGCAGTGAGTAGCAATGTGTAATAGTATTATTCAAGGCAGCCTGTCACAACTTTACAACAAAATTGCAGTTGAAGGCACAGAAAAAATAAAGTTTCATTAAACTCAGAATAATATTGTCATTACATGCTATATAACAGCGTGTTCATACTCATAAAGCCACTAAAGCATTTGCTTTGTGTAGAGTGAAATATACCTGATTGATCCTGCCTTCAGCTGTCCCTCCCATCTTCTTGGTGTCCCCACTGCAGGCTGGGATTGTGTAGACCAGCTGGTGCCCCCCACTGTGCATGCTCATATTTCAGTTCTTTTCTAAGCTCTTCATTTCCTCCCTTATCTGTGCAGCCGACATGACTATAGAGTCACATATTTGGGCATATATACAGTGGTAAATGACACTCCCCTCCCTCCTCCTCATGGCCTCCTATTGCTAAATACTATAGGGGCAGAATACAGTATGCCGATTGATTGCATTGACTAAGAAACTCACAAAAAAGCTTAGTTTTAGGGATGAGCCGAACACCCTCCTGTTCGGTTTGCAGCGGAACATACGGACAGGCAAAAAATTTGGCAGAACACATGAACACCCCTAAAGTCTATGGGACACGAACATGAATAATCAAAAGTGCTAATTTTAAAGGCTTATATGCAAGTTATTGTCATAAAAAGTGTTTGGGGACCCGGGTCCTGCCCTAGGGGACATGTATCAATGCAAACCTTTTTTTAAAAATTGATGTTTTTTGGGAGCAGTGATTTTTTTAATGTTTAACGTGAAACAATAGAAATTAAATACTCCTTTAAATATTGGGGATGTCTATAGTATGCCTGTAAAGTGGAGCATTTTTTCCCATGTTTAGAACAGTACCACAGCAAAATGACATTTCTAAAGAAAAAATTGTCACTTAAAACTGATCGTGGCTGTAATGAATTGTTGGGTCTCGGCAATATAGATACAGATATTTGAAAAAAGAGCATGGGATCCCCCCTCTCCATTACCAGGCCCTTTGGGTCTGGTATGGATATTAAGGGGAACCCCGCATCAAAATTAAAAAAAAAAATTGTGTGGGGGTCCCCCTAAAATCCATACCAGGCCATTCGGGTCTGATATGGAAATTAAGGGGAACCCTGTGCCAAATTTAATAAAACAGTGGCATAGGGGTCCCCCCAAAACCCATACCAGACTGAAGGGTCTGGTATGGATTTTAAGGGTAACCCTGCACCAAAATTTTTTAAAAAAATGGCGTAGGGGTTCCCCAAAATCCATACCAGACCCTTATCCGAGCACGCAACCTGGCAGTCTGCAGGAAAAGAGGGGGGGAGAGAGCACCCCCCCGAACCGTACCAGGCCACATGCCCTCAACATAGGGAGGGTGCTTTGGGGTAGCACCCCAAAGCACCTTGTCCCCATGTTGATGGGAACAAGGGCCTCATCCCCACAACCCTTGCCCAGTGGGGGGGCTTATTGGAATTTGGAAGCCCCCTTTAACAAGGGGACCCCCAGAACCCGGCCACCCCCCTGTGTGAATTGGTAACGGGGTACAAATGTACCCCTACCATTTCACAAAAAAAGTGTCAGAATGGTAAAAAAGACACAGCTTGGGACAAGTCCTTTATTAAAAAATAAAAAAATAAAATGTCCCATGAAGTAAGTTCACGCCGACAGACCGAAAAAGAAAAAAAAAAGCCGTGACCGACCCGCCTCCATGGGAGTTTCCCGCCATCTGACGCATCTTTGCTTTGACAGCTCTTATATAACTGAGGGCGGGGCCACCCGGTGATGTAACCGGGTGACCCTGCCCCCTCTGACGCCACAGGGACTTCCCCATGGCTTCCCCGTGTCGTCAGAGGGGGGCGGGGTAACCCGTTTATGTAACTGGGTGGCCCCGCCCCCTCTGACGGCACGGGGAAGCCATGGAGTCAGTTACATAAGAGCTGTCAAAGCGAAGATGCGTCAGACAATGGGAGGCTCCCATGGAGGCGGGTCGGTCGCGGCTTTTTTTTTCAGATAAGGGTCTGGTATGAATTTTGGGGGCCCTACGCCATTTTTCTTAAAATTTGGTGCAGGGTTCCCCTTAATTTCGATATCAGACCCGAAGAGCCTGGTATGGATTTTAGGGGGACCCCTGAGCAATTTTATTTTTTCATTTTGATTCGGGGTTCCCCTTAATATTCATACCAGACCCAAAGGGCCTGGTAATGGAAGGGGGGATCCCATGCTCTTTTTTTCAATTATCTGTATCTATATTGCCGAGACCCGACAATTCATTACAGCCGCGATCAGTTTTAAATGACAATTTTTCCTTCAGAAATTTTGCTGTGGTACTGTTCTAAACGCGGGAAAAAAATGCAACTTTACAAACATACTATAGACACCCCTCAAGCACGATATTTAAAGGAATATTTCATCTTTATTGTTTCACGTTAAACATTAAAAAAATCACTTCTCCCGAAAAAACGTCAGTTTTTAAAAAATATTTTTGCATTGATACATGTCCCCTGGGGCAGGACCCAGGTCCCCAAACACTCTTTATGACAATAACTTGCATATAAGTCTTTAAAATTAGCACTTTTAATTTTTCATGTTATTGTCCCATAGACTTTAACGGTGTTCCGGCAGCTTTCAAATTTGCTGCGAACACCGCATATTGTTTGCTGTCCGGCGAACAGGCGAACACCCGTTCGAGTCGAACTTCGAACATCGGCTCATCCCTACTTAGCTTTATATAAATCAGTATTAAATATATCTAATGTAATTGCCAATACCTGTAAAGTAAATAAAAAAGAGCCTTGTATGCAGATGCCATCTGAACAAAATTAAAGCTAGCATCAATCATCTTTGCCTTCCCCTACATCATATTAATGCACATCTGGTGTTCAATAAAGATATGTATATATAGGGAGCTGTAAAACAGTTTTTTGATATTTATAATTTATTTGAATTGATCTTTTGAAACTGTTCCCAATCACGGCTGGCCAGGCACAAACTCATACTGTAGACAGCATATATCATCAGAGTAGACAAAGCCCTGCAGATGCCAAAGAACAGGGAAATATCACGTGACCACACAACAGAACTGCAGGAATAAGGAGCTTAGAGAATTTAAAAAAAAAAGCAAAAAACAAAATACAGTGACATGATATATCTGATTTATGTAAATTAATTATGACAATTAACAGTTGTCTGTTTAGTATCACTTTAAGAATGCTGCATGCTTACTTGCACTGCTTTTTCCAAAAATAATTGTTTGTTCACTCACAATGTGCCTTTGAACTAGAAAATTTGACAAGCCATTTCACTAGCACAGTCTCCTTCCTCCTTGTATGTCACAGCCCTCCACTTCTTATTCCGCGTACACATGGTCGGATTTTCTGACGAGAAATGTTCGATGTGAGCTTGTTGTCAGGAAGTCCGACCGTGTGTATGCTCCATCGAACATTTGCTGTCGGAATTTCCGCCAACAAATGTTTGATAGCAGGTTCTTAAATTTTCTGCCAACAAAACTTGTCGGAAAGTTCGATCGTGTGTACACATGTCCGTCGCACAAAAGTTCACGCATGCTCTGAATCAAGCAGAAGGAGCCGCACTGGCTATTGAACTTCCTTTTTCTCGGCTTGTCGTATGGGTTGCATGTCACAGCGTTCTCACGTTCGAAATTTTGGGCCAACATTTGTGTGACCGTGTGTATGCAAGACAAATTTGAGCCAACATTCTTCGAACGAAAATCCACGGTTTTGTTGTCCAATCGTGTGTACACGGCATTAGAGTGTCTACTTTTTGTGCTGGCCAAGCTCCTCCACCCCTTCCTTTACTTCTCTACATAACCTAACATGTAACTGCCAGGTGAGGAGCAAAGGGGAATACTATAGATTATAACTTGAGAGCCAGCTCCGAGTCTCCTGGGGATGTCAACATCACATCCAAGATGGCGGCGCCCAGCAGCAGTTTTAGGAGATTTTGAATGTCCTCTGTACAGAACGGAGGCTTTTACAGGTAAAAAAAACTATGTAACAAATATGTTAAATGTACATATAATCTTAAAGGAAGAGTTTTTAATGCATGCTTGAGAAAGTAGTTGCCACCTATTGTAGTGATCGAGTATATAATTAATATATATTTAGGTATTATTATAATGATGATGATGTAAGTACTCTTCCGCAGCAACCCAATTCTTCCAGAGAGATGCACTTTATTGACTTCCAACACAGAACAAAGTCCAAAGTCCACAGATGACAAAGAAATCCGACAGAGGAAATATAATTCAGAGACCCATATTATTCAGTCTTCCCATATAATTCAGTCTTCCCAGCCATGCACAGACAAGCCTCCCTCATACACAGACAAGCCTCACCTAAACTAAATGCCAGCTTGAATGTCCTCTATGAAATACTAGTCCACTAAGAGGGAGTTTCTGCTAGGTCAACCCATAATACTCTTTGATCTTATTGTTACCCCCTCAAGTCTAATTACCATCAATAAATACTTCTTCTATGGTCCTTTAAACAATGTACCCTTTGAAATGTTCAATTAGGTTAACAGCCCATACCTCACACCCCTAGGTAGACTTGCATGAGACTTGCACATCAAAGGGTCTTCAGCTGTTCCCTTGCTATGTTAAAATTCAGTTGGACAATGCAACTGAATTTCTGGTCAGCATGGCACTCCAATACAATATTATACATAAATTGGCCAACATATTACAACATATACCCCCACTTGGGTCGGTTCTAACTACTAGAACTGACCCATAAATCAAACAACAAAAAATATCATTATGATTTAAGGTACTGGATGCTTTACAATGGCTCATATAAAATATGAAGTTGAAACTGGTTACATCTCTCTTCACCAGGCTCTAAAATATCCCCATGAAACAGTTATTAAATAATATAACTTTTAGACCATGACTAGAAAAGGATTTGGTAAACATCAGTGGCCCATATAGCTGTTAGGCCTTATTATATCACATCAAGATCTTGAATATTGCGCAAAGACGAGCTGATGTCACAGTCCATTCTTCGGTCTGTCTTCATCACATCTCTCACCATCTCACTGAAAGTAAACTTGGTATGCTCTGGGAACTCCAATCCACAAGTCCAGGATTCTCTCATCTCCAGGCTCAAGCTTTTCATTTTTAAAGATGCTTTTACGCAAACACTCTACTTTCATCTTTATAGTAAGAAGAACCATCAATGTACCAGCACTCACTTTCAAGGTCAAAAAGGTTTGGATATGGCAGTAAAACTATTTCCTTGCACTTGACATTCATGAGTCCATCTTTGTTGATTGCCAGTCAAAATTTGCTTTTGTAATTTGCTGTAGGCCGACCCCTCATTGCCTTCAATAGAGCAGTTACTTGGATCATTCAGTCCACAATTACACTTGAATGGTATACCAACATATACATATACATATACCCCCACACGATGGTTCAGATAGAATCAGCTTGACATCAGTGTTTATCAGATCTTCTATGCAGACAAAGCGGCAGTGGAAATTCTTGCCAGTATCTTCACCATGAAAGGTAGAAAGGTCTTTTCCATCCATATGTGTCATAGCCTTTAGCATATTATAAACAACTGAATCAACAAAGTTTCAAATCATGACTAGAGTGATGAATTTCACTCACCCCTCTTATAAATTTAGGAAAACCACCCAACATAGTATAATTTAAGCTATGCCAAGCCATTGTGCAGCATCTCACCTTAGATGTCAAATATATTGATCAATATGCATTATGTAATATGTACTGATGTTACGAAAATTATTTTAGGTTAAAATGCTTCTCTTTGGTTTTAAGATAAAGTTCAAGAAATAAAACATAAAGAAAAAATAAAAAAATGAAAAGCAAAATATATCAGGAAAAGGGAGAAAAATTAAAAATTAGGGCGTTGAAGAAAAAAGAAAAAAAGGTCCATTGCTTGATGAATTTCGAGAGAGTCCATGAATACTTTATAATTCCATGTAGTCTATTCAGCATTTCTTCCACAATTCTCCCACACTAGCCAGCAATTTCAGACTGTGCTTCTGCTATTCACCGTCATTTAAATGTCAATATCTGAAAGACAAAAAACTCTCCAACAAAACGAATTAGCAAGGTCCTTAAACGTAGTTTGAAGTTAAAACAAAACACTATTTACACTTATACAGTTTGGAGCTAATTCACCCCCACTGCTAGAGAAGTGTCATTTGCATTCAAAAACAGATCTGGAGAATGTACATCTTCTGCATTTATGACACCCTGTACCCCCTTCAACTGCTGTAATAATTTATCACGTTCCCCTCTCATCTTGTCATACTCAATTTTCAGGAGGTCATATTTCTGTTTTAACTGAGAAAACGGTATCCAAGTCTTGGACCTTTTCTTATTATTATTTTGGTCAGCTCTGTTTTTCATATTAATATCACCTATGTTTGACCCGGTTTGTCCTCTCTGGGTGTTATCATAGGATATTATCTTCTGATCTTCATGTTCAGTATTTGTCCTAAACAATGTGGCTAAATCAATTTTGACAACCTGCTCATTTGACTTTCTCCATAAATGGTCTGCTCTCAACAATATGTCTTTTAAATCATGAGGATTTGGGGTAACTAATAAGATATTTTGTTTGATATCTTCATGCAAAGCATCTAGAAACATACTCATGTGTATCAAGCCCCCACGCTCAAATGCAAGATTATTACCGACCAATAATTCCATAACAGTTGCTATCCTGTGTGACAATTCATAGGGAGATTCATTTTGCATTTGTTGGATCCTCCCATGAATAGTAACATCAGAACGTACTCCATACAAAACACATAATAATTCCAGTAATATGTCCCTTGTCCTCAGAGGCTGAATACAGATTTGTTTAATTCTCATCCAAAGACCACTTCCTACAGAATGTTGCAAAACTCTTTCTAAGTCAGATGGGTTGAGATTGTACATATCTCTGACTTGCTGCACGTCACAAAACCATTTTAAAAATCTGTTTAAATCATGGTATGGAACCATTCCTATTTCTTTAAGAATTGCGTCTAATAATTTTGGTTTCAATGGCTTCATTACAAGCTGAACTTCACCTGTATTATTATTATTGTTATAAACTGTGGTGGTCACAGTGGGGGCAGCTGGTAATGAATTATCAGATTTAATATGAGGTTCTGTTTGCTGCAGATTGCTGAATCCAAGATTTGATGCATATCTGCATTCCTGAGATCTCTTCTCTAATTCCATAATTCTTAATTTTAATCTCTCATTTTCCTCTGATAATTCATCACAACGTTTAGATTTCTCAAGTAAAGCTTCTCCAATGGTAACCGCATGCAATTTTAAATTTACTGTCTCAGTGTCTGATTGGTTTTGTAACCTCTCACAAACATTGTTGCTATTATCAACTGCCTTCTGTAACTGGGTAATTTCCTCAACCTTATAATTCAAAGAACTTTCCATTGTTAGACAGCAAGATAACAAGCCCTGTATAATACAACCTTTTCTTTTACTTTCTGAAATTTTGCTATCAAAAACATTTTTCTCTAAAAATTCCTTCATCATCGTCCATGTCTGCTTACATTTTTCTGGAATTTCATAAGGACCGCCATGGCGCTTAATACATTTTAATACCCATCTGTTAACTTTATCAGAACTGACACTAGCTCCACACTGAGTAAGCATTTTGACTATATTACTAATAATTAACAAAAAAAGTAAATATTTTACTCACCGCATTAGTTACTCTTTATCTTCCACTTCAGGTCTTCTGGTACACGACACAGTCCTTTTTTTGTTGTTTCCAGTCTCCAGAGGATAATTCTGGGGTTCCCAACTTGTTAAATTTTGTATATCAGACTCTCTTATGTCACAACCAGACATTAGAGTCACAGCACAGCTCTTGGTTCTTCATCAGACTTCTGTCCACCTCACAGGATTGTTGTCACCACCGACTTCTATTCCTAAGTCCGACAATGCTCTTCTGGTCGCTTGAACGGCACCAGTGTAGTGATCGAGTATATAATTAATATATATTTAGGTATTATTATAATGATGATGATGTAAGTACTCTTCCGCAGCAACCCAATTCTTCCAGAGAGATGCACTTTATTGACTTCCAACACAGAACAAAGTCCAAAGTCCACAGATGACAAAGAAATCCGACAGAGGAAATATAATTCAGAGACCCATATTATTCAGTCTTCCCATATAATTCAGTCTTCCCAGCCATGCACAGACAAGCCTCCCTCATACACAGACAAGCCTCACCTAAACTAAATGCCAGCTTGAATGTCCTCTATGAAATACTAGTCCACTAAGAGGGAGTTTCTGCTAGGTCAACCCATAATACTCTTTGATCTTATTGTTACCCCCTCAAGTCTAATTACCATCAATAAATACTTCTTCTATGGTCCTTTAAACAATGTACCCTTTGAAATGTTCAATTAGGTTAACAGCCCATACCTCACACCCCTAGGTAGACTTGCATGAGACTTGCACATCAAAGGGTCTTCAGCTGTTCCCTTGCTATGTTAAAATTCAGTTGGACAATGCAACTGAATTTCTGGTCAGCATGGCACTCCAATACAATATTATACATAAATTGGCCAACATATTACAACACCTATCTTCAGGACCATCTCAAATATAATAACCTCTATGAAAAATTCCAGTCAGGTTTCTGCTTTGCTCACAGCACAGAGACTGCTCTTGTCAGAGTTACGAACGACCTCCTCATATCATCCGATGCTGGCTCTCCCTTCCTTCTCATCCTCCTGGATCATTCGGCTGCATTTGACACTGTTGACCATGGCATCCTTTTAAATCGGCTCCACTTCACTACTGGACTCAATGACACAGCATTTAGTTGGTTCAAATCATACCTCACAAACCGGACAGAATACATCTCCCTGGGCCATTTCAAATCAAATCCACATACAGTTACTTGCGGTGTTCCCCAGGGATCAGTCCTTGGCCCCCCCGTCCTATTCTTTCCCTCTCAGATGCCGAAAAGCTGGTTCATGCTTTTGTCTCCTCCAGACTGGACTACTGTAATGCACTCCTTATTGGGATTCCTAGAAAGAGTATACAGAGGCTTCAGTACATCCAAAACTCTGCAGCGAGGATCCTGATGAGAGTGCGGAAACATGAGCATATTACCCCTATTCTCCACTCACTCCACTGGCTTCCAGTCTCCGCCAGGATTGAATATAAGGTTTCCCTCCTCACACACCAATGTATCCATGGACATGCCCCTCCCTACTTTAAAGAACTTCTAAAGCCACAAAACCCAACACGTTCCCTGCGTTCCATTAATTCCAAATTTCTTCATATACCCAGAACTAGACTCAGAACAATTAGGAGACAGGGCCTTTTCTGCAGCTGCTCTGCGCCTGATGAATGCCCTACCTGACACCTTGAGGGCTCCTCAATCCACTGACTGTTTTAAAAAAGGTCTTAAGATATTTCTTTTTAGTAAAGCCATTTGTCATTTTTAGATATTTTGTTTAATTGTATAAACTGCTCATTTTTTCTGTTTCTTTTAACTTGTAGCACTTTGAGATCTTTATGATGAAAAGGGCACTATAAATAAAATGTATTATTATTATTATGATCTTGCAACACGGTTTTTTCAGCTCTGTTTTGTATGTTATAGTTTTATTTTAATATAGACATTTATTATAGCAAGTGTAACACATGTGCATTGTAACTCTATGGCTTAGAATACTTTCCAATATTACTTAACCACTTGCCAACCGCCTAACGCAGATATACTGCGGCAGAATGGCACGGGCAGGCAGAATCACGTACCCATACGTGATCTGCCTCCCGCGGGCGGGGGGGTCCGATCGGACCCCCCCGGTGCCAGCGGTGGTCGGCATTTGACTGTGAGCGTTGGGAGGCGAGGGGGAGACCATCCGATCGTGGCCCCCCCCTCGCGATCGCTCCCAGCCAATGGGAATCCTCCCCTGCCTGTGTGTAGTTTCACACAGGCAGAGGATGTGATGTCATCTCTCCTCGGCTTGGCAGTTTCCGTTCCAGCGCCGAGGAGAGAAGACATGTGAGTGCACAACACACACACATACACAGTAGAACATGCCAGGCACATAAAACACCCCGATCCCCCCCGATCGCCCCCCAGATCCCCCCCAATCACCCCCCCCCCGTCACAAACTGACACCAAGCAGTATTTTTTTTTTTTTTTCTGATTACTGATTGGTGTCAGTTTGTGACAGTTACAGTGTTAGGGCAGTGAGTGGTAGCCCCCTGTAGGTCTAGGGTACCCCCCTAACCCCCCCTAATAAAGTTTTAACCCCTTGATCACCCCCTGTCACCAGTGTAACTAAGCGATCATTTTTCTGATCGCTGTATTAGTGTCGCTGGTGACGCTAGTTAGGGAGGTAAATATTTAGGTTCGCCGTCAGAGTTTTATAGCGTCAGGGACCCCCATATACTACCTAATAAATGTTTTAACCCCTTGATTGCCCCCTAGTTAACCCTTTCACCACTGATCACCGTATAACCGTTACGGGTGACGCTGGTTAGTTCGTTTATTTTTTATAGTGTCAGGGCACCCGCCGTTTATTACCGAATAAAGGTTTAGCCCCCTGATCGCCCGGCAGTGATATGTGTCGCCCCAGGCAGCGTCAGATTAGTGCCAGTACCGCTAACACCCACGCACGCAGCATACGCCTCCCTTAGTGGTATAGTATCTGTACGGATCAATATCTGATCCGATCAGATCTATACTAGCGTCCCCAGCAGTTTAGGGTTCCCAAAAACGCAGTGTTAGCGGGATCAGCCCAGATACCCGCTAGCACCTGCGTTTTGCCCCTCCGCCCGGCCCAGCCCACCCAAGTGCAGTATCGATCGATCACTGTCACTTACAAAACACTAAACGCATAACTGCAGCGTTCGCAGAGTCAGGCCTGATCCCTGCGATCACTAACAGTTTTTTTGGTAGCGTTTTGGTGAACTGGCAAGCACCAGCCTCAGGCAGCGTCAGGTTAGCGCCAGTACCGCTAACACCCACGCACGTACCGTACACCTCCCTTAGTGGTATAGTATCTGATCGGATCAATATCTGATCTGATCAGATCTATACTAGCGTCCCCAGCAGTTTAGGGTTCCCACAAACGCAGTGTTAGCGGGATCAGCCCAGATACCTGCTAGCACCTGCGTTTTGCCCCTCCGCCCGGCCCAGCCCAGCCCACCCAAGTGCAGTATCGATCGATCACTGACACTTACAAAACACTACACGCATAACTGCAGCATTCGCAGAGTCAGGCCTGATCCCTGCAATCGCTAACAGTTTTTTTTGTAGCGTTTTGGTGAACTGGCAAGCACCAGCGGCCTAGTACACCCCGGTCGTAGTCAAACCAGCACTGCAGTAACACTTGGTGACGTGGCGAGTCCCATAAGTGCAGTTCAAGCTGGTGAGGTGGCAAGCTCAAGTAGTGTCCCGCTGCCACCAAAAAGACAAACACAGGCCCGTCGTGCCCATAGTGCCCTTCCTGCTGCATTCGCCAATCCTAATTGGGAACCCACCGCTTCTGCAGCACCCGTACTTCCCCCATTCACATCCCCAACCAAATGCAGTCGGCTGCATGAGAGGCATTTTCTTTATGTCCTCCCGAGTACCCCTACCCAGCGAACCCCCCCAAAAAAGATGTTGTGTCTGCAGCAAGCGCGGATATAGGCGTGACACCCGCTATTATTGTCCCTCCTGTCCTGACAATCCTGGTCTTTGCATTGGTGAATGTTTTGAACGCTACCATTCACTAGATGAGTATTAGGGTAGGGTACAGCATTGCACAGACTAGGCACACTTTCACAGGGTCTCCCAAGATGCCATCACATTTTGAGAGACCCAAACCTGGAACCGGTTAAAGTTATAAAAGTTAGTTACAAAAAAAAGTGTAAAAAAAAAAAAAACACATACAAAAATATAAAATAAAAAAAAATAGTTGTCGTTTTATTGTTCTCTCTCTCTCTATTCTCTCTATTGTTCTGCTCTTTTTTACTGTATTCTATTCTGAAATGTTTTATTTTTATTATGTTTTATCATGTTTGCTTTTCAGGTATGCAATTTTTTATACTTTACCGTTTACTGTGCTTTATTGTTAACCATTTTTTTGTCTATAGGTACGCCATTCACAACTTTGAGTGGTTATACCAGAATGATGCCTGCAGGTTTAGGTATCATCTTGGTATCATTCTTTTCAGCCAGCGGTCGGCTTTCATGTAAAAGCAATCCTAGCGGCTAATTAGCCTCTAGACTGCTTTTACAAGCAGTGGGAGGGAATGCCCCCCCCCCAACGTCTTCCGTGTTTTTCTCTGGCTCTCCTGTCTCAACAGGGAACCTGAAAATGCAGCCGGTGATTCAGCCAGCTGACCATAGAGCTGATCAGAGACCAGAGTGGCTCCAAGCATCTCTATGGCCTAAGAAACCGGAAGCTACGAGCATTTTATGACTTAGATTTCGCCGGATGTAAATAGCACCATTGGGAAATTGGGAAAGCATTTTATCACACCGATCTTGGTGTGGTCAGATGCTTTGAGGGCAGAGGAGAAATCTAGGGTCTAATAGACCCCAATTTTTTCAAAAAAGAGTACCTGTCACTACCTATTACTATGATAGGGGATATTTACATTCCCTGAGATAACAATAAAAATGATAAAAAAAAAAAAAATGAAAGGAACAGTTTAAAAATAAGATAAAAAAAAATAATAATAATAAAGAAAAAAAAAAATAAAAAAAATAAAAAAAGCACCCCTGTCCCCCCTGCTCTCGCGCTAAGGCGAACGCAAGCGTCGGTCTAGCGTCAAATGTAAACAGCAATTGCACCATGCATGTGAGGTATCACCGCGAACGTCAGATCGAGGGCAGTAATTTTAGCAGTAGACCTCCTCTGTAAATCTAAAGTGGTAACCTGTAAAGGCTTTTAAAGGCTTTTAAAAATGTATTTAGTTTGTCGCCACTGCACGTTTGTGCGCAATTTTAAAGCATGTCATGTTTGGTATCCATGTACTCGGCCTAAGATCATCTTTTTTATTTGATCAAACATTTGGGCAATATAGTGTGTTTTAGTGCATTAAAATTTAAAAAAGTGTGTTTTTTTCCCACAAAAATGCGTTTGAAAAATCGCTGCGCAAATACTGTGTGAAAAAAAAAAATGAAACACCCACCATTTTAATCTGTAGGGCATTTGCTTTAAAAAAATATATAATGTTTGGGGGTTTAAAGTAATTTTCTTGCAAAAAAAAAATATTTTTTTATGTAATCAAAAAGTGTCAGAAAGGGCTTTGTCTTCAAGTGGTTAGAAGAGTGGGTGATGTGTGACATAAGCTTCTAAATGTTGTGCATAAAATGCCAGGACAGTTCAAACCCCCCCCCAAATGACCCCATTTTGGAAAGTAGACACCCCAAGCTATTTGCTGAGAGGCATGTCGAGTCCATGGAATATTTTATATTGCGACACAAGTTGCGGGAGCGAGACAATTTTTTATTTTTTTTATTTTTTTTTGCGCAAAGTTGTCACTAAATGATATATTGCTCAAACATGCCATGGGAATATGTGAAATTACACCCCAAAATACATTCTGCTGCTTCTCCTGAGTACGGGGATACTACATGTGTGAGACTTTTTGGGAGCCTAGCCGCGTACGGGACCCTGAAAACCAAGCACCGCCTTCAGGCTTTCTAAGGCCGTAAATTTTTGATTTCACTCTTCACTGCCTATCACAGTTTCGGAGGCCATGGAATGCCCAGGTGGCAAACCCCCCCCCCCCCAAATGACCCCATTTTGGAAAGTAGACACCCCAAGCTATTTGATGAGAGGTATAGTGAGTATTTTGCAGACCTCACTTTTTGTCACAAAGTTTTGAAAATTGAAAAAAGAAAAAAAAAATTTTTTTCTCGTCTTTCTTTATTTTCAAAAACAAATGAGAGCTGCAAAATACTCACCATGCCTCTCAGCAAATAGCTTGGGGTGTCTACCTTCCAAAATGGGGTCATTTGGGGGGGTTTGTGCCACCTGGGCATTCCATGGCCTCCGAAACTGTGATAGGCAGTGAAGAGTGAAATCAAAAATTTACGGACTTAGAAAGCCTGAAGGCGGTGCTTGGTTTTCAGGGTCCCGTACGCGGCTAGGCTCCCAAAAAGTCCCACACATGTGGTATCCCCGTACTCAGGAGAAGTAGCTAAATGTATTTTGGGGTGCAATTCCACATATGCCCATGGCCTGTGTAAGCAATATATCATTTAGTGACAACTTTGTGCAAAAAAAAAATAAAATAAAAATTTGGCACTTTCCCGCAACTTGTGTCAAAATATAAAACATTCCATGGACTCAACATGCCTCAAAGCAAATAGCTTGGGGTGTCTACTTTCCAAAATGGGGTCATTTGGGGGGGTTTATGCCATCTGGGCATTTTATGGCCTTCAAAACTGTGATAGGTAGTGAGGAGTAAAATCAAAAATGTACGCCCTTAGAAATCCTGAAGGCAGTGATTGGTTTTCGGGGCCCCGTACGCGGCTAGGCTCCCAAAAAGTCCCACACATGTGGTATCCCCATACTCAGGAGAAGCAGCTAAATGTATTTTGGGGTGCAATTCCACATATGCCCATGGCCTGTGTGAGCAATATATCATTTAGTGACAACTTTTTGTAATTTTTTTTTTTTTTTGTCATTATTCAATCACTTGGGACAAAAAAATGAATATTCAATGGGCTCAACATGCCTCTCAGCAATTTCCTTGGGGTGTCTACTTTCCAAAATGGGGTCATTTGTGGGGGTTTTGTACTGCCCTGCCATTTTAGCACCTCAAGAAACGACATAGGCAGTCATAAATTAAAGGCTGTGTAAATTCCAGAAAATGTACCCTAGTTTGTAGGCGCTATAACTTTTGTGCAAACCAATAAATATACACTTATTGACATTTTTTTTACCAAAGACATGTGGCCGAATACATTTTGGCCTAAATGTATGACTAAAATTGAGTTTATTGGATTCTTTTTAGAACAAAAAGTAGAAAATATCATTTTTTTTCAAAATTTTCGGTCTTTTTCCGTGTATAGCGCAAAAAATAAAAACGGCAGAGGTGATCAAATACCATCAAAAGAAAGCTCTATTTCGTTTGGGTACAGCATTGCATGACCGCGCAATTAGCAGTTAAAGCGACGCAGTGCCGAATTGTAAAAAGTGCTCTGGTCAGGAAGGGGGTAAAACCTTCCAGGGCTGAAGTGGTTAAAGGTAACAGAAGGAAAGTATATTTTTAAAACCAACATTATCTTATCATTGACCTCTTACTAAAAACAGATTCCTCCCAGGGGACAATTTATGATCATCTACTTAACCTAAGACTTTGTAATAATCACAAAAAATGTCATGCTTTAAACGGTCATAAATGTATTTTTGCTAAATAACGGAAAATGTTGCTGATTTTCTATGCAGGTTTGCATAATCTGTTATATTATCATTTTCATATCTCCTTGGTTACCTTTTGCATACAGTAAATTTTAATTGTACTTAAATGTGAAAGACTGCTTCAGAGGACCTGCACTTTCTTTCACACAAATTATAATGGAACTCATTTTTCATTAGACTGTGTATTAATGTGACATTTCATTTACATGAGCTTCAAACAATTCACAGCCTCACAATGAATTAGTTGTCTTGGTAGCTTACGTGTGCAATTTATTGCAACTGAATGGATCATGCAGAGTATGAATCTATCTTCCTATGGTAGGTAATAGGACTTACTACATGTGTACTGTATGATTAGTAAAGAACTTTTGTTTAGCATTTTAATGAACACTGGTCATGTTGGATGTGAAAGCAAAGAGTTGACACCTTAAAAAGTGGCCTGCTTTACTGAACCTTGATATATTTTGGACCAACAGTTTACTTTATGTATATGGCAAGTAAATTGTTTGTTGTGTTTGACTGAATGCTTTGCTTTCTAAATGTTCAATTAGTGTTCTAAGGCGTTAGATGTATACTGTATACCCCCAAGGATGATTATGTATAACCTCATCCTGATCAGTTTTCCATAGCTCCCAACTGCTCCTGATTTTGAGGGACTGTCCTTAATTTGGAACAAAGTCTCTGTCCCTCCTTTGTCCCTCATTTGGTCTGAACTATATACAGTAGTATATAAAAAGCACTATTTATCCTTGAAAACGTGTTTCCCAGTGTTAAACCTTTCATCTAATTTCTACATTGCTGCATTTGTAAATTTCAAAAGCCAGTATAAAGAAATAGTAGTGGTAAAAAAGTACTGTGGGTATAACTAATCTTTTTTTTGTACAATTCTCCTTTAACCTCCCTGGCGGTAATCCCAAATGTGGCTCGAGGTGAACCTTCACTACCAAAACCGGTAACCCCGAGCCACACTCGAGATTGCATATCAGGATCCAGGCAAAGTTACTTATCTTGACCCTAGGATCCTACAATGTCCTCTTACTGTTTCTGCGGGCTGTGTCCCCTGCTCAAAGCACTGTGTGTCGGGCTCTGTTCCCTGCCAGAGTTGCGATGCATGGGGGCGGAACCTGACGGAAAATTCAAAAAGTGAAAAAACACATAAAGTACACTGTAATCTGTAAGATTAAATTACTGTATCAAATAATTTCACATCCTTTTTGTCCCTAGTGCTTTGTCCAGTGTCCTGCATGCACTTTTATATTATATATGCCATTCTTTCTGCCTGGAAACTTGAGAACGTCCATGGCATCCAAAAAGTGTCCCTTTACATCAAAAGCGGTTTTTGACCAGCTAGAAAACAATGATAGTAAATAAGAATAATATGCATGAATTCAGCAATACTGATTCGTGGGGAAATTTGTCATCAGACACTGAAAGTGACGACAGCGACAATTCTGCAACTGAGCAAATTTCAGTGTTTTTGATTTGATTACATTATTGAATATATTTTATTATTATTATTATATTATTATTTTTGATAATTTTTTATAGTTATTTATTATATTATAACTTATGATTTCGTGTTTCAAACTTTATCATACCTGGGATGTCTACTAGATTCTTGTTTGGACAAAAGTGTGTTATTACTAAGAATTACAGGCCTACAATATAAAACGCCAAATTTCAATGAGAAACAATGTACCTCTTTGAGACGCAAAAATCTGACATAATCATACCACCAGGGAGGTTAAGGGGGCGTAGCAGGTGGTGTGTCCTTTGCTCTCATATCAAAAAGTTTGGAGTTATGTGTAATGGTCATATGGGGCAAATGAAAAGCTGTGTGTGGCAGCCATTTTGTCAGGTCTCAAATCACCCATGTCATTTTGTCATAAGAGATATAGCTGCAGTGACCCTCCCCGTCCCCCCTCCTTTCAGTTTACACAATCCACAACCTCTTAGTTGCACGCCAGACACCTCTTATCAGTCTGTTGATAGGACTAGTAAAATCGAAACCCCCAATACACATGGCAGTGCCCATAAAGCTGTCCCTCCTATTGTAAATACCGTAGCAATCCACATTCGTAATAGACTGGTTAGCAGCCAAGACTCTAAAACTTCAATATAATTCATAACTATTGAAATATTAACAGCACAGCCAGAACAAGGGTATATTTACCTCCCTCGGTTAATTTGTATTTTAAGTCCTAACACCCCTATATTAGAAGATATGTGGAACCACTGGAACACCTTATCCCTCCTGGGTAAAGTAGACATCCAAAACATGCCATATTTACATCCATTTCAAAGCTAATTTCATGCTGGCCATAATATGCAAATTGGGGGTGTGGCTTACGCGTGGGCAGCATGTTGACACATTGAGGGAGCTCCGGAGAGTCGACTGCTATTCGGCCACACACTGAGCCCACAGTGGGTCAGATCATGGGCAAACCGACAACATCCACACTGCACAAGCGATCACACTGCCCAGCTTCCTCCTCCTCCTCGCAGTATATATTCGATATCTTCAGAACAAGATCTGCCCAGAGAAGTGACACCTTAGCGGGCAAGATGCCGACTTCTCAACTCAAGGAAGAATTCAGTGAGGAGTCCCTGCCAGCCTCTGAGAACATGGTAAGAGAGACAACACATGCTTATCAGCTGCTCACATATTCTGAGATGACACACATCGCTGCAGATCTTAAAGATCCTTTACAGTGGCCATCACACACCTCAAGGCAGATCTTCTTGCCCTGTCTGAGCAAATGATGACTCAAAAGAAGGCTGGCATACAGAGGGATAGAGCTATCTCCAGGCTGGGGAGGGTTGCTGAAACACATTCTGCTTATCTGATTGTTATAAACAGACACTTGGAAGATCTGGATAACGGGAAGAAGAAACAATATAAGAGTGAGAGGTATCCCTGAAACTATCTCTGCAGAGCAAATCAAGCCAGCATTACAGTCCATCTTCAATCATCTTCTAGAGAGCCCTACCGACACCGTCATTGAATTAGACCGAGCACACAGAGCTCTCTAACCCAGGAGAGCTGAAAATGCACCTCCAAGAGATGTCATCTACTGTGTTACAAATTTTTCACTAAAAGAGGACATTTTTGAAAGGCTAGACAAAACAAGCTTATTACTTTCAATTGTGAAAACATATCCCTGTTCCAAGACCTATCACTCATAACTCGATAATGCGATGCTCCCCCCTGCTGGCAGCCTTAAAAGAAAAAGGAATCACTTATTGATAGTGTTTCCCTTTTGCTCTGCAGGCCACTTTCAATGGCAACGAGATCACCTTAAAGATGCCCAACAAAATAAAAGGCTTCTGTCACAGTTTGCAACTACCTTATATAGATCTACCGGAGTGGTATAAAGAATTCAAACTTCCACCTCCAACACCTTCAACTCCATCCACAACCTTCACCATTCAAAGCGATGCAAAAAAAGGGCAGACACTACAATGAGGTTCTAACTTCTCCTCCCCAAAATCCAAACATCCCAGGGTCAGAGAAGATCTAGATGACACTTGACTCTCCTGCACCAGTGCTCTTTTTTTTTCTGGGCCACAACTCATTTACATCCTATTAGGAGACTTGCATCCTTCCAAACCTATAAGACATTTGGTAACAATTGAACGAGACTTGCCAAAATTCTTTAAATTGACTAGCAACTTCAGATTACTTTTACTCATCATACCGCAATATCTACTTACCCTTCCAAACCTTTGACTTATTAATGCCTGGGACATGGTTATATTGTTTGCTCTAACACAAATGATGAGATGACAAATAATACATGTTCCATCCGACAAGGAGTCAATATCAACACTTTTTTCTATAATTTAGACTCCCAGATTAGGTAGGAATGCAAACACCCTTGTGACCCTATCTTGCTCCAAGTGCTGAGCTAAGTCATGGCTGTAAAGGACTATTTAGAGAGCAATACAATATGCAGGTTAGCAGACTGTAACCTGTAGGTATTCAGAGATATTATTACTTATAGAAAACTGTACCTGAGATACAGTCATAAACACAGTGACATCCCAGGGCCACTCATCAGCCGCCTAATTGGTTAGATGGTCTATAACAACACCCCCTTGATACCAAAGAAAAGTGGACTGCAAACACATTGTTTGAGCTCTTATGTATCATCAAACCAAGGAACATCTGTCAAGTCGTATGAGAGCCAATGTACCATCTTGCTCATTGAATGGAATAGCAAGTATTTTCATTTTCAAATTCTTTTTACTTCTCTGTTGCATTATTGTCTCTTTGTTTCTTTGTTACATGCTTTTTCTGTAAATATTTTATTTTGCACCAATTTTTACCTTTTCATTATTAAACCATATTTTGAAAAGTGTTACAACTGTCTCTTTTGCTCTAACACAATCTTAAAGAGATCTTAATCTTCTGAATATACCTGTCTGTGGTGATAGTCTGTGTAACAGATGTTTATGTTAAAATCATAATTGTCATTGCTGATATTGTGAAAGTTTGATAGGCCCAAATCTACAGTATTTGGTGGCAGTTTGGGGTGTAAAGGGTTAATTGCTGAGGTAACGACACCCAGTGACAATCACTCTCAGTCTGTTGGCACTTAGACTGTAGACCCGCAAGCTGGAAAATCGTTGTGCAGGGTGAGGCTGAGAGTGTCATTGTTGCATATCAGTGACAGAGTGGTTTGAGGTTGACTAGTCATTCACAAGTTTGTGGAAGGGGCGGTGGTCTGACACATTAGTACAGATTAGCACATACCTACCTACCTGCATTGTGGGTGCACAGGCGCCACCCCCCAACACCTCCGCCACCCTCCCTATCCATGTGTCCGGCCCCTTTCATGACGCCGGACACATGAATTACTATGGTGGGGATAGGCGGGGGGTGTGTATTTTGAAGCACGTGATTAAAGGCAGGGGCTCTAATATGCTTTAAAATAGGGTGTGCTCGGGGCCCAGAGCACTGTATGCTGATCTCACCCTGTTGTGTGATGATAGCGAATTAATTTTCACTATGGTCACACTACAGTTCCTCCCCGCCAATCAGGAGGCAGGTGTATGAGACATGTTTCCCGATTGGCCAAAGCGTCAGGCGATCCTATTGGATGCCTATTGCTTTAGCGAAAGAGGAGACACACAGGGAAGGAAACCTGAGGAGCAGACACCGGAGCCGCCACTGCCTACACTGGAGAAGAGGAGCAGGACAGCCCAGCCACTGCAGGAGAGGAGGACAGCCCCGCCACTGCAGGAGAGGAGGAGAGCCCCACCACACAGCGTGTAAGTGCCGCAGGTGGTCCAGCGGGTGCTGCTGTGGTCAGTGCCACGGATGGTTTGGCGAGTGCCACTGTGGTCAGTGCCACTGGTGGTTCGGTGGGTGCCGCTAGTGGTCAGTGCCGCGCCGTGCGGTGGGGGGATTGGTGCATGTTTGCCCCCCCACAAAGGAGAACCCACCAGCCGCCACTGGTACATACACATGCCTGCTTGCTTGAAATGTTTGTGTTGAATAGGGAGAGTGATATTAGAATTAGAATATGCTGGGGGCACATGCGCGGCGCGATGCGGGACAGACGTGTCTGCTGAGAGCTCCGTCTGACCTGGATCGCCAGGCCTAATTCCCAGGGCTATTTTACTCCAGGGGCTCCGGACACTCTTTAACCAACTATCTCCTCGGCCTGGAACAACAGCAGGGGAAGATGTCCCAAAATGGCGCCGGCTCACAGGTTGCATCTAACAGCGCCACACCGTCACATCTGTGGCCTAACAAGGAATGTGAGTACAACATGCCCCTGACTAAAGCTGACCTTGATGCCAGTCTCTCAGCCATCTATGAGAAGTTAGCTGACAAAATACAGCTTGAACTCCACAAATCAACCAATGCCCTGACACAGGAGATTGCTAGCATAGGAAGCAGGACAGATGTGCTGGAAACAAAACATGACGAACTCTCCCTTGCACACAGTGACCTCAGGAGGGACTATGAGACACTTGCAGACAGCTTTTCCTTTATGCAGGCACACGTGGAGGATTTGGACAATCGCAATCGCAGAAGCAATATTAGAGTGTGTGGGATCCCTGAATCCACCACAGATCTATTCCCTGCGGTGTCCAGAGTTTTCCACATGCTTTTGCCAGACAAGCCCATGTCGGCTTTCACCTGCGACAGGATTCACAGAGCACTTTGCCCCAAACCGCCCCCTGACAAGCCCCCACGCGATATAATATTATGCATGAAAGATTTTCTCACTAAAGAGGACATCATGAGGGCATCCAGAAATACACCAAATATTGAGCTAGATGGTGTCAGATTGCAAATCTATCCTGATATCTCCCCAGCTACCCTTGATCGCAAACGCAGGATGAAGGAAGTCACTACAATCCTTCAGACAAACAGGATCAAATATCGCTGGGGTTTCCCATTCAAACTGTCAGTGATGCACAATGGTACCACGCACACAGTATATAACATCATTGAAGGAAAAGATCTTCTTATCAAATTGGGCCTGTTACAACCAGAACCCCCGAATCGCCTCCCTGCAACACCCCGCTCTTCCCCCATATGGTCTACTCCCTCTTCCCGCCGCAATCAAAGAGAACAGAGAAGATGGCGCCTCATTCTGGTGTATAAATGTGTGTGAGATCTCAAATAAAAGTTAGTTCTGATGTACTCCAAGACTGGTGTTGTCTAGTTCTTGGGGTTCCTATAGCCAGATCCATTGGACTCGTGTTCCAGAACTTAGGAAGCGGTATATGACGGAAGCACTCAAGCGGAGTGTGGGACGTTCCGTGACAGCGCCAATCTTCCCAAGACCAAGCCTGAGAATTTTGTATATTCCTCTTGCCACATGTTCTACGAACTTCTAAAAACAAAGCAACAAAATCCGTCAAGAAAAGTTCCTGTTTTTCTGCATTATTCCACTTAAGTTGACTGCTGTTACACATCTTTCACCTTAGTAAACCTCTTACAGCAGCCATACGGACCTGGATTGCGAGAGACTTCTATCCCCCTTTCTCCTTTTTTTTTTTTCTCTCAAGAAGATGAAGAAGATGAAGAGGGTCGGACTCAGCCATTTTCAAAATACACTATCAAGCTGATCTTGACTTTCTTCCCAGATGATTCCCCTATAATCACCTAATCAACCCAGTACCTCCTGCCCCCCCCCTGTTTTTATTTTTTTATGTGTTTTATTTTATTTTGTTCCCCCCCCTTCCACTCCATCTCTCTCAAATGATTATTATGGAGGTAGAGGTTATCATAACTTTAAACCCACCTGTTTACAACCCATGTTGCAATTTACCTGTTGGGTTACTCTTGAGGTTTTGTTCAGAAGGTTATACTAATTTTGCACCTTAAAGTTTGATATATAATTTTTACCTGGCTCATCCGCCGTCGCTGGTTTGCCCCCATGCTCCCATCCACAGCCTGGTGCGGCTCCTCCATTGTTCTGGATGCCGCGACAGGCTTGGTATGTGAGTCTGGGACATTTTTTTGTCCACCTTTAAAATTTGTAAGGTCAGACGACACTCAGTCCTCTGACCCCCTTATGGTTTATTACAAATTACAATTTTTCTTTGCCCTGTTGGCATTGTTTCTAAATGTAATAATCTCTGGAAGATTCTACCTTTATCCTTCTACAGGTTCACTCAAGAAGAAATTCAAACCTTTACTATACAGTTGTTTCACTAATCTATATTGTAGCTTTATATTATATTGCATATCTATAACCTATGTTGGTTGTGTTGGCACGGGTAATAACTGGATACTCCATAATATATATCAGGTCTTAGCTTACTTCCCAAATAGATTTTTTTCTAGCCCAACCAAAATAATTTGCGTGTTTACCTCTATTAAAAATGGGTCTTAAGATATTTTCACACAATATACAAGGATTTAACTCCCCACATAAGCGTAAAAAGGCCTTCAGACATTATAAAAGACTGGGTGCAGACATTATCCTCCTTCAAGAAACCCATTTTTCCACTGATAACCACCCGTGCTACTTTGACAAAACATATAACCAAATGTATTTCACTACATTCTCCAACAAATCTAGGGGGGTAGCGATTTTTATCCGTAACTCTATAGTATTTGAGATACAACACATTTACAAGGACATAGATAGCAGATACATTATACTGAAAGGCACATTGAACAAACGCTCGCTTACAATCGCCTCTATATACGCCCCCAACGAGGCTCAAACATCATTTTTTAATAAATTTTTTGAAACTCTAGACCGTCTTAGCTCCCCCCATATAGTGCTAGGAGGGGACTTTAACCTGGCCACCCATCCTTCCTTAGATAGAAGCAAAGTTGCCCCCACGACAAAAGCATTTTCTAAATCAATGAATCGCTCACTTAGTAAATTCCAACTAATCGACTCCTGGAGAGCTCACAATATTGGGGTTAGGGCTTTCACCCACTACTCCCACCCACATGACTGTTATGCTAGGCTCGATTACATCTTCACCACCCCTATCATATTGGCAAACTCATCAAGAGCCCGAATCCACCCCTGTCCATGGTCTGACCACGACATGGTTGAATTTGAAACCTCTCATATTGGTCTTGCCCCTACCCCATTTAATTGGCGTCTGAACGATTCGATCTTATCAGACCCATCCACTATTCAGAATATAACCACACACATTGAAGACTACTTTAAAAATAACTCAACTAGTGACATCTCCCCCACCTCACTCTGGTTTGCACATAAAGCAGTCATCAGGGGACATCTGATTAGTATAACCACAGCCAAAAATAAAGCTAAACTCATAGACATCAAAAGCCTCACCAAAGACCTAGACCTTCTATATATCAAACTGAACCAATCCCCGTCCCCTGAAACTACAAAATTAATTCAATCCAAACGTCAGGCCCTAGATACGATTCTTTCAGCAGATACCGAAAAATCCTTCAGATTGTCTAGGGCCAAATTTTTATTACATGGTAACTCTACCTCTACCATGTTCGCAAAAAAACTCAGCCAAGAACATAAACCTCCTCATATATACAAACTACGCAACCAATCAGGTAACTTGGTCACACACCCCAAAGAGGTACTAGACATATTCTCCTCTTTCTATAAAGATCTTCTCTCAGGACTCCAAACCCAACCTCATCACACTTCAATTAAGTGGCTTGAGAAATTACATCTCCCCACCCTCAACGATCAACAAGCCTCCTCCCTCAATGATCCATGCACAGACGCCGAGATCATCAATATAATTAAATCCCTGAAAACCTCAACAGCACCCGGCCCAGATGGTTTCTCCTCAATATATTATAAGAAATTTGCTCCCCTCTTAGCTCCTAGATTAACCAAATTATTTAACCATATTCTGATGGGTGTCCAGTTTCCAGAGGATATGCTTTTAGCAAATTTATCCCTTATCCCTAAACCTCTTAAGGATCACACCCTTCCTCAAAATTTTCGCCCCATCTCAGTTCTCAATAATGATTTAAAAATTTTCGGCAGACTCCTGGCTGACAGATTGGCCAAAGTCATTACTTCTCTTATACACATTGACCAAACGGGTTTTATTCCCGGTAGACAGATTACAGATAACATCAGACTTGTCACTAACATAGTGCAGGACGCCAATCTCTCTTCCCGCCCGGTCTGCCTTCTCAGCCTTGATATACACAAGGCTTTTGACAGTGTAAGCTGGTCATACCTTAATCACCTACTCCCTAAATTCAGCATCACAGATAAATTTATCCATGGATTTAATGCTCTTTACCACCTTCCTCAAACCAGAATTAAAATCCCAGGCCATAACTCAGACTTTTTTTCTCTAAGTAGAGGTACCAGACAGGGCTGCCCCCTTTCCCCACTACTATTTGCATTAGCAATAGAACCCCTAGCCCAAGCTATAAGAAATAACCCAGACATCAAAGGATATAGTAAAGGCCCAAATGAATTCAAACTGAGTCTCTATGCAGATGACGCTCTACTATTCCTTACAAACCCTCTCATATCTATACCCAACCTTATATCTGAGCTTAACTCCTTTCATACTCTATCAGGCTTGGGCATCAACATCAACAAATGCTCAGCCCTGCCCCTCAATCTGTCCCCTAACTTGATCACAAACCTACAGCAAAATTTCAACTTCATATGGTGCTCCAAATCATTCAGATACCTTGGTATCCAAATCACATCTCATCACAAACTTCTATATAAAACTAACTACACACCTCTCTTCTTACACATTAGCTCTCTTCTTAAAATTTGGTCCTCTTATCGCATCTCCCTTCTTGGTAGAATATGTGCTTTTAAGATGACGATTCTCCCCAAACTTTTATACTATTTCCGTTCTTTACCTATCAATGTCCCCAAATCCAGAATAGAAGCTCTACAAAGAGAAATTAATAAATTCATCTGGTCTAATAAGAAACCCAGATGCAGCTACTCTCTCATGTTCAGACCCCAAAATAAGGGTGGGCTTGGCCTCCCAAATATTTGGCAATACTTCATAGCAACCAAACTCACACAAATAGCCCAATGGTTTGCCCCTAACTCAAACATCCCATGGCTAAACTTCGAATCAAATTCAATCTCTCCATACTTCATACAGGGTTTATTATGGTCCAATCTAAACTCCCACCACAAAATCCTCAAACTAAACAATATTGTGGCCCACCATCTCCAATTTTGGCTTAAAATCAATAAAACCCTCAAACTATCATCAGACACTCCCCCTCTAGCATCCTTTTTAGGAGACTCCAGACTTATACAAAACCATAATAATAATAATTCATTCCCTCACTGGCGTAACAATGGTCTGACTACCTTAAGATCATTACTCCCATTCAAGACGTTCATCTCCTTCCATACCCTACAATCTAAATACAACCTTCCTTCATCCGAACTCACAAATTATCTCCAGATTAGAAATTTTTATACAGAACACTACTCATTAAACATCCAATCTCAAACGACCTTATTTGAGCACATCTGTCTAAACTCCCCAAGGGACAAAGGCTTGATTTCTATAATTTATAGATATCTTAATGGGATATAACGATACCTGAAAAGTCTGGCCCAATGTTACAATGGGAAGCTGATTTAGACAATCCTATCTCCTTAGAAACATGGAATACCATGACAGATAACCTTCGAAAATGTACTATCGCAGCTTCATTTTGAGAATCGCCAATGAAATTATTCTCTAGATTATACCTGACACCCTCGAAAATTCACTCCTTCTATCCAACCGCCTCTCCTAACTGTTTCAGAGGCTGTAATGTACCTGGCACATTTCTTCACATATTTTCTAGCTGTGTATATCTAGAGCCTATATGGAAAGCTGCTGCGAGTAAAATGGAATCTATAGCAAAGAAAAAAATCAACCTCTCCCCACAATTATGCATACTGTATGCAATAATCCCTGACATACCAACTTCATGTGTTAGACTGATCCATTCCCTACTTAGTTCTATCCAATGGATGATAGCCCTAAACTGGAAATCCCAAAACCTACCTTGGCCTCAGGTCCTGTCTAGGATGGATACGCTTAAACTTTCAGAGAGAATCCATCATACCCTACATGACAGTATGCATACCTTTAATAAAAAATGGACTCTATGGACTCATGATTAAGTCCTACTATACTATATTTTGCTTATTGCATACACTCCCTCAGATATTATAATATCTTTACTCGCTTTACACTTGTGTATTACTCAAATTATACTGCATATTGTCCCTTATGTACATCATTATGTATTCAACTGTTATAATCGTCATAACTCTGTAACTCTTTTTTACTGAATCTTCCAAATAAAACTTTTGTAAACAAAAAGAATTAGAATATGCTTTTTACTAAAACATAGAGGCACAGAGATAATGTAGTGCTTAGCTGGGGTTAGGGAAAGAGATTTATGCTGAGATAAAATACAAAAGGAAAAGACACAAAATAAAAACAGTATAGCTGGTAAGTTAAAGTGGTGGGCCAGCTGAAAAAAAAAACATTTTTTAAAAGTCAGCAGCTACAAACACTGCAGCTGCTGACTTTTAATAAGCACACTTACCTGTCCAGGGCGCCCGCGATGTCGGCTGCCCGAGGCCGACCCGTCCCTCGGCTCTCGGGTTCCGGCGCCGCCATTCGAACTAAGGGAAACAGGCAGTTGAGCCTTGCGGCTTCACTGCCCGTTTCCTATTGCGCATGCGCGAGTCGCGCATCTCTTTTTTGAATAGCCGGCTGTGTTCTGGGACACACACAGTTCCCAGAACACAGCGTGCCCCATTCCCCAGAAGATAACGTGAGGAGGAGAAGACTGAAGATCACCGTGGTGTAGGAAGTGGCAGATTAGGACGATCTGCCTAGCAACAGCCATTTCTGGTAAGTTAAAAAAAAAAATTTTTCATTTTTCTTTTCCAGATTTTTAGGAACAATTTTATGTAATTTTTTTTTTAGGGTGACCCTCGGCTTTAATTGGATCCTTTCTAAATTGGCCCTAGTATGTGTATGTATGAATGTGAGTTAGGGACCTTAGATTGCAAGCTCCTTGAGACTGATCTCCTTGGAGTGATGTGAATGTACAAAATATATCTGTAAAACGCTGCATAAACTGACAGGGCTATATAAGTACCAATAACAATAATAATAATAATAATAATAATAATTGAATCAAAAAAGGAACTTTTGTTTCTTTTGAACTTCATTACAATTTAAAATAAATACCAGTTGCAAAACCTACTTAGTTTTTAGCCCCGTTAGACAGCAAAAGAATCCAAATTTAAACCTACTTCTAATATTTTAACAAAAGCAGAGGACTCCATTTGCAAACATTATCAACACACAGGAGTACTCACATTGGAGAAATACAGTATTTTCCAATCCATAAAGTGATGCAAACCAGTCAGACAAGACTAGACTTAGGCCTCATACACACGTTTCGATTGTTGTACGACCGAGAGTCTGATTTTTGTCAAAAGTGTGTGTGCAGGATTTTGTCTAGCATACTAACTATCCGCAAATTGTCATTTGACAAACATGAACATAGTGACGTACTATGAGAGTATAAAGAGGAAGTTAATTTCTCAAGCGCCACCCTTTGGGCCCCTTCTGCTAATTTTGTTAGTATAAGCTTGGTGAGCGTTGATTTGCGATTTTCAGATTGTACAAAACAAATGCCTTTAAAATACTTTTGGTATAACTACAGTACATCAGTATCACCAGTAAAGCAGCTTCATTATTATCCCATTAAAAAGGTGAGAATGTGCTCTAAATTTAGACATTTTATCAATTGTCGCGTCACAAATGTTAATTCTAGGTTACGAACAGTAGTTTACAAGACCGAACTCCTCCCAGTCATTCCTTGATTCCGATCATGCATCTTTGTACTTTCGACTTTTGTGTGACGATTTCTGCACTGACCATCGTTGAGTTCACATCCGACAAAAATTCTATAGCCTGCACATCCAGCTTTTGTCTAACGAAAAAGTCGAAAGCACCGTACTAACGATCCAAAAATCCACAGGCAGCTGGTCTTAAGAATTTTCCCTTCTGATTTTCGTATCATGTGTATGAGGCCTTACTCAAGGCAGATGCAGACCTTACATATGTACGGCATATTCCCAATACAACAGAGGGTCTACGTCAGTTAAAAAATATCCATATCCAGAAAAAAAAAACACAATTCATACCTGCTTTTTATATTTTTACATTACAGTAGGTCTCAGTTTGATTATATATATATATATATATATATATATATATATACACAGCAAGGTCCTGGACCTCTAGAGGCCTAATGGTGACCTCCAGGGTCAGGGAGAGATGACATCCTTCTGAGTGGAGTGGGTTACAAGGCATGGTGGGTGTAATGCAAGTTGAAGTGATGGGCGCCAGACACTTTTTGAATGCAAAGAAATTTATTGTCTCTTGAACAAGAACCGTGGGAGAGAGGGTTAGGGCCAGGACAGCCTTAAGTAGATACAATGATAATTGGCAGACTCCGAGGCTTCTATGGGTAGACAGCTATACAGTGGAAGGCCTCCAGCCGGACACCACTTCTGTATAGTTAGGACTGCTGTTCCTATGGCAACAAATCTTGTAACAGTCACTAACGGTAATGGTACTTAACTCGCTCACTGTAGGTCTTCACTCATTAAGCTCTCAGTCTCTCATTAGACTCTCAGACCCAATCGCCACTGGATCCCTTGAGCTCTTCCACTTCCATTACTCAGAATCTTCCTCAAGCGTCACCCCCCCGCTTCCCTGCTGGGTCCCTAGCTTGGCACTCACAAATACTCTTTAAGCGTCACCCCTGCTGACCCGCTAGGTCCCTGGCTTGGCACTCACTGATGCTCCTCAAGCATCACCTCTGTTGTCCCGCTGGGTCCCTGGCTTGGCACGTGCTGAAGTTTTCCCACTTCTTCACCGTCCCCGGTTGGTGAGAAGACTGCTCTGGTACTGGCTCCAGCTTACTCACAGTGGTCTCCGGTAACAAGGTGGATGGCCCCTTAGTGGCGATATATAAATACGTGGCGCTACCTCATCAAAGCTAAAATAGCAAATATAAAACAATATATAATAAGAAAATGATCCTTCCAAATAGCTAATAGAAAACAGCAATCAGCAATGACATAAATCCATGTGCGAATCAAAAATGATGATAAATAACGTGGGTACAAGTAATTTAACTTATTAAATGGTGACAAAGATCAATCCAAATGACTAAGAACAATAATCCTTTTTCTGACGTGTAATAATCAAGTGAATGGCAATAAATCACTCAAAAAAGTGCAAGGTGCATGAAAACAAAAATTCAGAGGACTCTTGATGTGACAGTTAATGATGTAAAAATGGCTAAACCCAATAAGACTAATAAGAATAAGTCAAAATCACAATAGTGTGCATCAAATCAATCCAAGTGACTAAGAACAATAATCCTTTTTCTGACGTGTAATAATCAAGAGAATGGCAATAAATTACTCAAAAAAGTGCAACGTGCATGAAAACAAAAATTCAGAGGACTCTTAATGTGACAGTAAATGATGTAAAAAAGGCTAAATCCAATAAGACTAATATGACTAGGTCAAAATCACAATACTGTGCATAAAAGTGCAATGTGCGTGTACAGCAATAGTAAAATAAGTGGATATCTAATCCCATACACAAGACATCCAAAATAATGTATAAGGCAATGACGTTTACAGCCCAAAAGTGCTCGTGCAGTAATAACAATAAATGTGCAGATAGTATAAGCAAACTAAATAAAATGTCCAAGTGATCACAAAAAAATTAAAAAAGGAGGATGCATTGCGACTTCAGATTCAGCACGGAATACGTTTTCTGGAAAAAGATGAGGAAGTGCGAGTGCAGCAGACCACGCTCGGTGATAGCCAGTGATGAATGGTCAATAAAAATGTCCGAGCAGCTACCACTAGATGGTGCCTGTGAATATTTGTATTTATTGAGATGACCTTCTCCTTAGCTACCACTAGATGGCGTCCGTGAATACTATATATTTTTAGATTGTGTTTTTATTTATTCACCACTAGATGGAGTAATTTATACTTTATTATTTTGTATATATTTTTATATATATTTTATACATATTGCTTTAAGATGGATTCACATTTAAATTGACACTGTAATACTTTGAATGTTTATATGCTATTCCTGTGTTCATTTTGAAGATGTTTCAGATTGTCTGTAAACCTTTGTTTATTCTAATGATCTGCCGCTGTGTTAGTAGCGCTTGTCACTAAATGTACTGGCTATTCGACACCTGACTCCTTTACCCTTTGATAAAGTCATGTGTGGTGTGACGCAACGCGTCAGGGAGGAGCCAAGTGCCGCTGCTTCCGGGTACGGCCGAACCCGGAAGCTCTAGTTTTCATTGTGGAACGCACAATTTTTATATGTAAGTTGCTATTTTGTTTTCATTAAAAAAAATTTATACATACTTCACCATGGAGCCATCCTTTTGCTTTTAATCACTTATTTGAGGAGATTTGCTGAGTGTGGGAGAGAGGTGCACTGTGGCCAGCTATCTGGATATCCGAAGGCTGTGACAACCCGGCTTTTAGTTCTACCACCTGGGAGTGGTAACGCGCTCGATTCGGCCCATTGGGGGCCGCAACTTCAGGTGAGAGGCTGGGGGAAATGTTTTATGGATTCCGGAACTTGCTCGGACATTTTTATTGACCATTCATCACTGGCTATCACCGAGCGTGGTCTGCTGCACTCGCACTTCCTCATCTTTTTCCAGAAAACGTATTCCGTGCTGAATCTGAAGTCGCATGCATCCTCCTTTTTTAATTTTTTGTGATCACTTGGACATTTTATTTAGTTTGCTTATACTATCTGCACATTTATTGTTATTACTGCACGAGCACTTTTGGGCTGTAAACGTCATTGCCTTATATATTATTTTGGATGTCTTGTGTATGGGATTAGATATCCACTTATTTTACTATTGCTGTACACGCACATTGCACTTTTATGTACAGTATTGTGATTTTGACCTAGTCATATTAGTCTTATTGGATTTAGCAGTTTTTACATCATTTACTGCCACATTAAGAGTCCTCTGAATTTTTTTTTTTCATGCACGTTGCACTTTTTTGAGCAATTTATTGCCATTCACTTGATTATTACACGTCAGAAAAAGGATTATTGTTCTTAGTCACTTGGATTGATTTGATGCACACTATTGTGATTTTGACTTATTCTTATTAGTCTTATTGGGTTTAGCCATTTTTACATCATTTACTGTTACATCAAGAGTCCTCTGAACTTTTGTTTTCATGCACGTTGCACTTTTATGAGTGATTTATAGCTATTCACTTGATTATTACACGTCAGAAAAAGGATTATTGTTCTTAGTCATTTGGATTGATCTTTGTCACCATTTAATAAGTTAAATTACTTGTACCCACGTTATTTATCATCATTTTTGATTCGCACATGGATTTATGTCATTGCTGATACTGTTTTCTATTAGCTATTTGGAAGTATCATTTTCTTATTATATATTGTTTTATATTTGCTATTTTAGCTTTGATGAGGTAGCGCCACATATTTATATATCGCCACTAAGGGGCCATCCACCTTGTTACCGGAGACCACTGTGAGTAAGCTGGAGCCAGTACCAGAGCAGTCTTCTCACCAACCGGGGACGGTGAAGAAGTGGGAAAACTTCAGCACGTGCCAAGCCAGGGACCCAGCGGGACTCAGTTTGATTTTGAGCTTCGTGAGTACACTCTTTTATGTTGGCAGCTTCCCGTGTCTGTTAGAGGGTTAGGTTTTGCGCACTAGATTCTCTGTCTGTTCCCTTAGTGGTGACAGCTACCCCTCTACCTCCGACCACAACTGGTTCCCCATCCGGCAGGACCGTTACTTTCGGTTGGACTCCAATCCTGCAGTCCCAACCCTGCACTGCTACTCCTGCTTCTGGATAGGCCTCAGACAGCCTAGCAGCCAGATGTCCCCAGGATAGGCCTCAGGCTTCTGGTCTAGCAACCCGGGGCAGCATAACACATGTCCACCCAGACAGCCATCCATGTGGCACAGAACCCTGATCACTTAATCACTCCACCCAAATAAATAGGCTCTCCAAGCAGGCCAAGGGACTAAAGAAGCCCCCGCCAATTGGCTGAGACACGCCATCCATTTATAACCTGACCTTGCTAAGCCCTTGTCCATCTAATGTTACCAGCATAACGCCACCTAGCGACAGAAGAGAGAAGGTGCAGCAAGTCCAGAACTAGGGAGATAGATAGATAGATAGATAGATAGATAGATAGATAGATAGATAGATAGATAGATAGATAGATAGATAGATAAATAGATAGATAGATAGATAGATAGATAGATAGATAGATAGATAGATAGATAGATAGATAGATAGATAGATAGATAGATAGATAGATAGATAGATAGATAGATAGATAGATAGATAGATAGATAGATTAAATACAACGGTATGTTCTACACAGCATGTGGGATTTCCAGGAAAATAAATACATTTTTTTTTAAGAAACCACTAAAAGCATCAAAAGGCTGCTGAAACCATGTTTGAGATAAATATGTAGGTGTATGTCTGGATCAGATATTATAGCTAATGTACTGTTTATTGAAGCCAATGTTCCCCCTGTCTATATGTGTTTGTAATGTACTTTTCACATTTGTGAAAAGTCATTATGTGTTAGCCTTTAAAATCAAATATAAAGGCTCCAGTGAGAAGCCTAAAATAAGTTCTCTGTGCTGTGTCTTCCTTTTTTCCATTTAAAAAGTTTATGCGTAGCGATTGCCCATTAGGCCAGAAGATTGCTGCTAACAAACTGTTAGGCTGAAAATAGAGATTGCGGGGAGTGCTAGCAAGAGCTTTTCTTGTACATATGCACTACATCTTCAATTCAGAAACAGGTCCACCATATCTATAGAATTAAAAGGTCAATTTCCCTGGGCCCACCAATGTACTGCAGATCGAATTTGTGAATTTTTGAGGCATGTCTAAGATTTTCACCAAGAAAAAAGAAAAAATGTTATGTATACTATACAGAGGCGGCTCTCTAATTAGGCGAAATAGGCGGTGGCCTCAGGCCTCACAGTCATAGGGGCCTCGCACAGCTGGCTAGTTTACCTAATTAGAGAGCCGCCCCTTCCAGCAGCAGAGATCTCCGTCATCACACAGTCCTGTATCCCCTCACTTTGCTACAGGGAGAGATACAGGCTGCGAGTGAGACATGTGATCGGAGCTCCGGATCACAGACAGGGAGAGCCGCTCAATAGAGCTCTGACAGATCTCCCCCCTCCCCCTGCTGCCCGCACAGCCAGACAGAAGAGGAGAGAAAGCTTCTGCTCCTCCTCCTCCCGCACTCTCCTCCTGTGTCTGCCCCGCCCACTCTCCTCGGCAGTGTTCTCTGTTCTGACTCAGAGAAGGGGATGTGTGGGCAGGAAGATTCAAGCTGAAGACCAGCAAACAGAAAAGGACAAGGGGAGTCTGATCCATCCATCCATTTATTCCCTCCTGCCTCCCAGTGAGTACACTGATGTAGGGGATGCTCTTCCTTCCCTTCCGTCTCCACCCCCTTCTCTTTCTTTCTTTCCTTCTATCTATCTATCTATCTATCTATCTATCTATCTATCTATCTATCTATCTATCTATCTATCTATCTATCTATCTATCTATCTATCTATCTTTCCTTCTATCTATCTATCTTTCTTTCCTTCTATCTATCTATCTATCTATCTATCTTTCCATCCATCCATCCATCCATCCATCCATCTATCTATCTATCTATCTATCTATCTATCTATCTATCTATCTATCTATCTATCTATCTATCTATCTATCTATCTATCTATCTATCTATCTATCTATCTATCTATCTTTCCATCTATCTATCTTTCTTTCCATCTATCTATCTTTCTTTCCATCTATCTATCTATCTTTCTTTCTTTCTATCTTTCCATCTTTCTTTCCTTCCATCTTTCTTTCCTTCCATCTTTCTTTCCTTCCTTCCATCTTTCTTTCCTTCCTTCCATCTTTCTTTCCTTCCTTCCATCTTTCTTTCCTTCCATCTTTCTTTCTTTCCTTCCATCTTTCTTTCTTTCTTTCTTTCCTTCCATCTTTCTTTCTTTCTTTCCTTCCATCTTTCTTTCTTTCTTTCTTTCCTTCCATCTTTCTTTCTTTCCTTCCATCTTTCTTTCTTTCCTTCCATCTTTCTTTCTTTCCTTCCATCTATCTTTCTTTCCTTCCATCTTTCTTTCTTTCCTTCCATCTTTCTTTCTTTCCTTCCATCTATCTTTCTTTCCTTCCATCTATCTTTCTTTCCTTCCATCTTTCTTTATTTTGTTCCTTTCATCTTTTTTTTTCTCTTTCCTTCCTTCCTTCCTTCCTTCCTTCCTTCCTTCCTTCCTTCCTTCCTTCCTTCCTTCCTTCCTTCCTTCCTTCCTTCCTTCCTTCTCCACCCATCCCCCTTTTATTTCTCTCTTTGTGACAGCCTACCAGAATAGGTAGGATCTGTGAGAGCAGCTTCCCTGTGCAGCTCTGCTTGAGGAAAATATGCCCACTTCCCTAGCCCCTGTACTGTCAACTCCCCTATACTGTACCCTCCTAATACAGTTCATTTTCATCCCTTGAATTTTTTTTCCCATTATGGGAGTGAGTGGGGCCTCATGACTAAGTTTTGCCTAAGGCCTCACAAAGTCTAGAGCCGCCTCTGATACTATATTATTAAAGTGATACGATCAAAGGGCTAACTTAAAATATTAAACCCATTATGAATACCTACTAGGAATTCCCCTTAAAGCGGAGTTCCACACAAAAATGGAACTTCCGCTTTTCGGAACCCTCCCCCCCTCCGGTGTCACATTTGGCACCTTTCAGGGGGGAGGGGGGTGCAGATACCTGTCAAAGACAGGTATTTGCACCCACTTCCGGCATAGACTCCCATGGGAGTCTATGCCTCTTCCCGTCCCGACCGCGCTGTCTGCTGGGAACACACAGCTCCCAGCAGAGAGCTGGGACCACTAGGGACGCGCAGCGCGACTCGCGCATGCGCAGTAGGGAACCGGGAAGTGAAGCCGCAACGCTTCACTTCCTGATTCCCTCACCTAGGATGGCGGCGGTAGCTGCCGAGAACCGAGCGGGTTCTCGGCGTCCCCTGCCGACATCGCTGGACCCCGGGACAGGTAAGTGGCAATGTATTAAAAGTCAGCAGCTGCAGTATTTGTAGCTGCTGGCTTTTAATATTTTTTTTTTTTGCGGTGAGGGTGAACCCCCGCTTTAAATCACTAAACCAGACATGGACTGTTTATTTCACAAAGTGAATGCTAGCGGTATTCTCATACAAAGTGACACTTATAAATGAAGCCGCTTGCCTGTAATTTTCTCCTGACAGAGTTATTTTAGGGGTTGAAAGGGCTAGATTGGCTCATGAGGATTACACAGTGCCTTTAAATTATCCTGGATCTGTGCTTGTGGAAAAATGTCTCCTCATTAGCCTTTTTTTTCACAGAAATGTAAAAACAGGCAGTGAAAAATTATAATATAAACACCTTAAGTACATAAATAACAAATAAATGCACAAACAAATAACACAAAATCAATAATACAAAAAAAATCTAAATCATATAAAATAAGCTACCCTAAATACACCCTCTAAAAAACAAAGTAGATTTTAAGCTAATTTCACCTAAGCAGCTCAATGAGCCAAACTGAAACTTTTAAAATGTCACTCAACTCCTCTCTACTAGACATTTATAGCTAAATCCAGCAAACTATAGAAGGAAGTGTTTGCCAGGGTTGAAGAGAATAGTCATGAAACTCACAACAATTCAAGAAACATGAGACTCTCCTTTGTCTTTTTTCATCCTATCCCCTTTCCCTTTTCTGTTAAATGCCAGATTATATCGGAATTCATATATTTCATTGCAGATACAAACGGTGCGCCTGCTCTCGAAGATGTGGATTTATTCCACGAAACGCGTCAAGCTATTTGGACGCCGTTTTGAAATATATCATGTGTATATAAGATTCCTCATATACATTTTTTGGCAATTTTTATTTAAATTATTACAGATGTGGATTAGAGAGCCTATAGGTTACAGATCTACATTATCATTTACAACTGTACTGTGCTATGTTATAATATGTGTGTGCATTGTGGCATTGGGGATTGTTCAGCTCAGTGATAGATGCGTTTTTCTGTAGTGAGTCCACCTCAGACAGGCATTTATAGTTAAGGGCCTGGTAGCCCATGTTTATTAAATTAACAAAAAAACAAAACAGTCCATAAATCCACTAAGGAATCCCACACAGGGGTTTACACATCATTCAAACAAAACTGAAAATGCAAGCCTACCTGGCTACTCTTTAACAGCACTGCTGTTATAGGTACTGATAACTCAAACCACCACATCTTCCAGGCCCACGGTCATGGGTGCACACAACTTTGGGCTTCTTAAAGCATCAAGCCCCTCAGAGCACACAGCTTCTGGCTCCTTGGACGCACACAGCTTTGAAGCCCTTCAACACACACAGCTTCTGGCTCCTTGGATGCACACAGCTTTGAAGCCCTTCAACACACACAGCTTCTGGCTCCTTGGATGCACACAGCTTTGAAGCCCTTCAACACACACAGCTTCTGGCTCCTTGGATGCACACAGCTTTGAAGCCCTTCAACGCACACAGCTTCTGGCTCCTTGGACGCACACAGCTTTGAAGCCCTTTAACGCACACAGCTTCTGGCTCCTTGGACGCACACAGCTTTGAAGCCCTTCAACACACACAGCTTTGAGCTTCTTAATGCACACAGCATCTATCCTCACACAGAGACACTCACTAGCAGCCACTGCTCCACCTTCCTTCTCCTTCTGCTCTCACCAGCCCTTCGTTATATGGGCTGTGTGCACCTGGGCACTCACCCTGCTGGCTGTCCACAAGACCCAGACACAGGGTTGGAGATCCTGTCCTACCCAAGACTCTGAAGGATTTCCAAACTACAGAGCCCCTTCCAGAAATAGCAAGATCCAGAGAAAACTGCCAGAGCTGTTTCCTCTGTTTCAAATCTACGCTCTGTAGCTCTGCAATGCGCCGATATGCAGACTCTGTGTCCACTTTAACCCCATTTTCATAGGTACAGAGCCTCGCTCTGCCACAGTATATATATATGAATTTTCATTGGTACACCAACCATTTTTATGTATTACTGTATTTTACCTTGACACATGTAGACATATGTATCAATAAATACGTCAACATATCGACCATTTTACCTAGTCGCAGCCGTGTATTTCATTTAAAGTCCCATCTTTTCCTTTTCTCCTCCTATCTCTTTTCTATTGGTCTGTTTTTTGCTAACTGTGTGTCACTGGGGAAATTTTACTTCCTGTCCCAGAGACACAACAGAAAGTTAGAGGAAATCTCCCAAAGCAAGGGGGATTTTTTGCTTAGACAGCTGTCCCCAAAATAGGAGTTCCTGTTGGAGGATTTCCCCCTAGTGATTGCTCTAAGGACAGCTATAAAATTTTCGTTTGACGATGACAATGTTCAACAGTATAAATATCAATCTCCTGAGCATGGACACAGTAATTAAAACTTGATAGAGCTACACTTTAAAATCTGAATACAACCCTTCAATACCTTGAAATATGTTGTCACTGAGGAAACCAAATTGCAAAATTCACAAAGGAGGTAGCAGGTTTAGTTAAAAATGTCAGATTTGAAAAAAAAAATTGGTATGAATTCCCCTCTGAGTCTCGCAGTCTAATTATATGCTGTTTACATTTTAGTCGCCCCAAATCCTCAACCTGGAGCCCTGTCGGTCTCATTTCTTTGTTGAAATAAACAAGACTTTACAGTCTATATATAAAACACAGACAAAAAAACTAGCTAAAGAAAGGGCTTTAAAAGGTACCACATATTTATGTAAAGGGTCAATGTTTTATTCTAGAAAAAACATATATGACATTTAAAAAGAAAACAATATTGCATGTAAGCATTACAAGTACATGGGATTATATTATATATCATCACTCATCATCCCCATCAAACTTGGGCAATGGAATGTTTGTTGTGACTTCGACATATTTTACGGGTCCATGCCTGCTTCATCAGGAAGATAACTAGAGTCGAGCTCTGTAATTTATATGTTAAACATTCATAAAATGATAAAAACAAACACCAATTGCAAACTTTCTGGAAAAGATAGGTCAGCTCCTCTAGAGTTATGACCCGTATACATGGTCCGAAAATCAGACGAAAAATACCACTTTTGATGCGATCGTACGATAATCGGATCGTTAGAATACAGCTTTTGAAGTCGATCACTACAGTTCATCCGATATTATCCGATTGGACAAACACGAACATTTTTCTCGTATGATACCAGATCATACGATTTTCGTTTAATCAGTACAGTTGTCATCTGAAAATACAATAGAAATACACTATAAATACATGACATGATTTTTTATTCTGTCGTATGAGAATTTTCGTAACTTTAGTAACCTCTCCACTTTCGATATGCGACTAGCATACAAAAAAAAACAAAAAAACAGACGATCTGTTGTCCGATTTTCGGATTGTGTGTACGGGCCATTGGTCCACTACGAGTCCACAAAAAAAGGTAGGGGAAGAAGGAGAGCCAAGCTCTGTCAGGACTAATATTGTGTTATATTTAGGAATGCTTTGTTGCCGTCCTGCTACTTTCAAAGTCCCTCTAGGTATCCCAGTTTGGAGGTAGTAAGGGGGAAGCCAAGTCTCCTCCACGGTGGCTGTGGTTTGCCTAGAGCTACACTTTAAAATCTAAATACAACCCTTCAATACCTAGAAATATGTTGCCACTGAGGAAACCAGATTGCAAAATTCACAAAGGAGGTAGCAGGTTTAGATAAAAATGTCAGATTTGAAGGGAACATTGTTATGAATTCCCCTCTGAGTCTAGCAGTCTAATTATATACTGTTCACATTTTAGTCCCCCCAAATCCTCTACCTGGACCACTGTCGGTCTCATTTCTTTTTTGAAATAAACAAGACTTTTTATTCTTTACAGTCTATATATAAGACACATCTTACATAACCTAGGTAATGCCTTTCCGATATGATGCCAGAATTCTTCTGTGAAAATTGTGATTGCTTTGTCACTTGTCACAGTAGGATAAAATCCTGTATGGTATCTTTCTACCTGGTTTCAGGAATGTTTTATATAATTAGTTACTGCTTCCTAAATATTAACACATGACCGAATGGAATATATTGTATGGGATATATTGTGTACAATTCATCAACAACTAATGACAACTGATTACATTTAGTAGAGGGGCATAATCATTTGTTTCCTGTCAATTTTCTCCTTCTTTGACAATTGTTTTCAAATAAATGTCACAATAATGGGATTCAAATGAAAGCTACACTGGCACAGAACCTGTCAAGTGCCATCAACTTTAAAGAAATGTATTTTTAGCTAACAAGCTATTGACCTTTTTAACCTGCATGAATGTCAAGTTTTCCACTCAAGTAACTAATCTAACTGTGGTTAGCAAGTGTTTCAAGACATTCTCTGAAATAAATCACTCATCCTACAAAGTTATGCTACACACCGCAATATCAGATGTTTCCCTAAGTGATAAAAATGAAGTCTATAAAATTCAGAATTGAAAGAGATGACCTATGGATGGCACATGCACAACAGCTTGATGCATCCACACTGGATAGAATATATATTTCTTTCATTTTCTATTCATGTGGCACAAACATAGTACACGTTACTTCACACTTTAAAGAGTAACTCCAATTTTGTTAACAAAAAAACATTCTCTCTCTGGGTGATCTATGTACTGTACATTACAAGGATTTTAACAAACTTTGTTGCTGATTCCTACCTTTTGTTATTCTGATAAAATCCCTATGTGTTTGTCTGTGCCCATGTGCTGGGGACGTTCTTCCAGGTGGCCATATTGCATTTCATTTTACAGAAAATTAGAGAGCTGCAGATTGAAAAGGAAAAGTCATTTGTAATAGCATTCAATTGCAATATGACTTGTGTCGCAATTGTATACGCTATATTATTTTTTTTTATTTGCTATTTTTTTTACCCTTTAACCACTTCCGGACCACCCATCGCACATATACTGTGGCAGGGCGGCCCGGCTGTGTGAACCAACGTACCTGTACGTATGAGATACAGCGGGCGCTGTGATAGTCACCCGCAGGACTCAATGTCCGCCGGCCACCCGCGATCACGGTAAAGAGAGGCAGAACGAGGATCTGCCTATGTAAACAAGGTGGATCCTCGTTCTGACAGGGGACAACATTGAGATCTGAGCAACAGTGATCTCTGTGTTGTCCCAGTAAACCCATCCCCCACACAGTTTGAACACACCCAGGGAACACATTTAACCCCTTGATTGTCCCCTAGTGTTAACCCCTTTCTTGCCAGTGTCATTTATACATTGATCAGTGCATTTTTCTAGCACTCATCACTGTAATAATGTCACTGGTCCCCAAAAAGTATCACTTGGGGTCAGATTTTTCCACCACAATCTCGCAGTCTTGCAAAAAATTGCAGATCGCCGCCATTACCAGTAAAAACAATAAAAAATAAATCAAAGTCCATAAATCTATCCCATAGTTTGTAGACGCTATAACTTTTGCGCAAACCAATCAAAATACGCTTATTGTGAAATATGTAGAAGAATACACATTGGCCTCAACTGATGAATAAATTCATTTTTTTAATATGTTTTTGGGATATGTATTATAGCAGAAAGTAAAAAATATATATGTTTTTTTTAATCAAAATTGTCAGTGTTTTTTTATTTATAGCGCAAAAAATGAAAACTGCACAGGTGATCAAATATCACCAAAAGAAAGCTTTATTTGTAGGAAAAAAGGACAACAATTTTGTTTGGGTACAACGTTGCATGGCCGTGCAATTGTCAGTTAAAGTGATGCAGTGCCGTATCGTAAAAAATGGTCTGGTCATTAAGGGGGTAAATCCTACCAGGGCTGAAGTGGTTAACAATGCACAGGAGATCCTGCTGCCAGAGTTTACAGAATGCAGATAAAGATAAGACAGGGTGCCACAGAGGGTGATGTAGTGCTTTCTTATTTTTTTTTTTTTTTTGAGGCAGGACGAGTAATTGTATAATGTTAGGGCCACAAAAGAAAAAACTAAAACAGTGGCCCTGTGGTATCGCCACCCCTATTACCCATTTGTTTTTAAGTTCTTTCTCTTCTTAATAGAAGGCTGTTGATGCTGTTGTATGATGACTGTTAAGCCTCTCTGGGGCTACTTTGCTGGTCCTTTCTGTTTTTAGGATACAAGCTGCCTGCTGTTGCTAGGATGATTTACCTTGGTTGCTGGGCAGATCTTCAGGCAGATGAGCACTTTCTGTTTTTAGGATACAAGCTGCCTGCTGTTGCTAGGATGATTTACCTTGGTTGCTGGGCAGGTCTTCAGGCAGATGAGCACTAGATTGGTGACATATCTTTGGTGTGAAATCAGTTGGCCAGTGTAACCCTTCATTAAAATATCCTCCCCTGTCACTGGGCATTGTTAACCGTTACCATAGGACCTTCATCTGAACTCCCCTCTGGATTATCTTCAGCCTTTCTTTCATATATTTCATCTGCTTGCCCCGCCCACCTCCATTCTGCTCCATTTTTCCTTGTCATGGCCAATTTTTATAGAGTAATCTTGTTACCCCATAATGTCGTTGGTAAGCTGGTTGGTGTAAGATATTGCTGCTTGAGTCTTGGTGACTTGGAATGTTGGTCAACTACTGGTTAATAGTGGTTTTGTTTGGTAATAAAGGTTAAAGTTTATGTCATAATTAAAATGTGTTTAAACCTAATACAGGGGAAATGGCCTAAAGTTTTCCCACAGTAAAAAGTATATACTTAAAGTATATGTGAACCCCCACTTTGTAAAACAACCCATTCAGTCTAAAATAGAAATTCATGGTAAAACACACACATATATATATATATATATATATACTATTTTACCAAAAGTATTGGGACACCTGCCTTTACACGCACATGAACTATAATGGCATTACAGTCTTAGTCCATAGGGCTCAATATTGAGTTGGCCCACCTTTTGCAGCTATAACAGCGTCAACTCTTCTGGGAAGGCTGCCTACAAGGCTTAGGAGTGTGTCTATCTGAGTTTTTGACCATTCTTCCAGAAGCGCATTTGTGAGGTCAGGCACTGATGTTGTTGATGAGAAGGATTGTCTCCCAGTCTCTGCTCTAATTCATGCTAAAGGTGTTCTGTCGGGTTGAGGTCAGGACTCTGTGCAGGCCAGTCAAGTTCCTCCACCCCAACTCGCTCATCCATGTCTTTATGGACCTTGCTATGTGCACTGGTCCAAATCATTTGATGGAGGGGGGATTATGGTGCATGGTTGCTTTTCAGGGGTTGGGCTTGGACCCTTAGTTACTGTGAAGGGAACTCTTAAGGCATCAGCATACCAAGACATCTTGGACAAGTTCATGCTTCCAACTTTGTGGGAACATTTTGGGGCTGGCCCCTTCCTGTTCCGGTTGGACAAGCGAGTTTGGGGTGAAGGAACTTGGCTGGCCTGCACAGAGACTTGACTTCAACCAGAACACTTTTGCCATGAATTAGAGCAGAGACTGCGAGTCAGGCCTTCTCGTCCACATCAGTGTCCGACTTTCAAATGCACTTCTGGAAGGATGGTCAAACATTCCCATAGACACACTCCTAAACCTTGTGGACAGCCTTCCTAAAAGAGTTAAAGCTGTTAAAGCTGCAAAGGGTGGGCTAACTCAATATTGAACCTTACGGACTAAGAATGGGTTGCCATTAAAGTTCATGTGTGTGTAAAGGCAGGCATCCCAATACTCTTGGTAATATAGTATATGAATAGCTGCATATATACTCTGTAGAAAAATTGGGCCTTAGGTGTTGGTGGTGCCAGAACACTGTAACCCCTCACAGTTACTCTTGTTGGGCGCAGGAACGGGCCCTGCTATTAAATATTATTTCAAAAATTGTAATTACATGCCCCTGTTAAACAGGGGCAGAAAAATTTGAGATTGGGTGATGGTGGTGGTGCCACAACACTGTAACCCCACACAGTTACTCTTGTTGGGCGCCGGAATGGGCCCTGTTGTTAAATATCATATCAAAAATTGTAATTACATGCCCATGTTTAACAGGGGCAGAAATATTGGGCCTTGGGTGGTGGTGGTGTTGCCACAACACTGTAACCCCTCAGAGTTACTCTTGTTGGGCGCAGGAGTGGGCCCTGCTGTTAAATATTATTTTAAAAATTGTAATTGTTAAAAAAATTTAAAAAATTTGGCCTTGGGTGGTGGTGCCACAACACTGTAACCTGTCACAGTTACTCTTGTTGGGCGCAGAAACATGCCCTGCTGTTAAATATTATATCAAATTACATGCCCCTGGTAAACAGGGGCAGAAGAATTGGGCCTTGGGTGGTGGTGGTGCCCTAAACCAAAAATATTGTAGGATCATCAAGATTCAGGAGGAATAAGATAGGCAACATAGGCAGTCTTCAAGGGATCCCACATCCATAGCAAATTCAATCAGTTACATCAGCATTAGGTGCTTAAAAGCTTCTGATTCAAGACTAATTCATTTTTATAAATTTGAGCCTATCAACTGAGTCTGTGGACAGGTGCACTCTTTGATCCATTACAAACCCTCCAGCAGCACTGAATGTGCGTTCAGGAAGCATGCTGGATGCAGGACAGGCCAGTAGCTTGATTGCATATTGAGCAAGTTCTAGCCAGTGGTCCATCCTCAAGACCCAGTAATCCAGTGGATGCACTGTTGGAAAGGTCTCCAAGTCTGCTCTTGCCCCTAGATATTCCTGCACAATATAATGTAGATGCTGGCGATGGTTGCTTGAACCTATCAGATCTTGGAGCTGAGGACTGAAAAATTGTTTAAAGGCATTGGTCAGTCGACCACCTTCTCCACCGCTCTTCCTCTGACCGAACAAAGCCTCAGAAACTGTACACATTGTATTATATACTGTGTACACTGCCTGCACTGTACAACAGCTGCACTGTATTATATACTGTGTACACCACCAGAAGTGTATTAGAAACTGTACACCCAGTATTATATACTGTGTACACCGCCTGAAGTGTATTATAAACTATACACCACCGAAAACACTGTGTATATATATATATATATATATATATATATATATACTACACAGAATGCAAAGTGTATATATATATATATATACTAGACTGACTATATATATATCAAATACACTCCACTAACTAAATAACCTGCCTGCTTAATCTAACTCACGCTATCTCTCTGTCCACGCCACCAACAGTACACACGGCCGCTGTAAGCAGCCTTATATAGATTTGGGGCGTGGACTTAGTCCCCCTGAGCCATGATTGGCCAAAGGCACCCTGTCTTTGGCCAATTATGTGTCTCTCAGCAGAGCGCGCTGTGATTGGCCAAAGCATGCAGGTCAGGTGCGCGCTGTGATTGACCAAAGCATGCAGGTCAGGTGCATGCTTTGGCCAATCATCTCACAGCAATCTCGCAGTGCATTATGGGGCATTCCGCGGTGCTCAAATTTCCCACGAACACCCCATAATGTGCGAACACCTGAAGTTCGAGTCCAACTTACATTCGAGTCGAACATCAAGCTCACCCCTAGCTAGCACTCCCAGCAGTGTACTACAGGAGAAGGCCCGGCTGGAGCTTTGAGTTACACCCCCTATTTGTTGTCTGGTCACATTGTATTCCTATATCCTGCTGCTTTTTTCAATATCAGAATGCACTTTTTGCATCTGGCATATATGTATACATTTACACTCAACACACATGTAAAACGCATGTCCTCAGATGAAGATTTTTTATTTTGGGTTAGAGGATAGATTAGAGGAACTGAATGTATTCTCTCTTGAGAAGAGGAGATTAAAGGGGGATATGATCAACATGTATAAATACATAAGTGGTTTATATTATTTACTTTAAGGTCATCACAGAGGACAAGGGGGCACTCTTTATATCTGGAGGAAAAGAGATTTCATCTCCAAATACGGAAGGGTTTCTTCACAGTAAGAGCTGTGAAAATGTAGAATAGACTCCCTCAAGAGCTGGTTCTGGCCAGCTCAGTAGATTGCTTTAAAAAAGGTCTGGATTCTTTCATAAATGTACATAATATAAGTGGATACGAACATTTATAAAGTTGTATAGTTGCATTTATAAATTTGTAAAGTTGATCCAAGGAATATCTGATTGCCTCTTGGGGGATCAAGAAAGAATTTTTTCCTCTGCTGGAAAAAATTAGATCATGCATTGCTTGTGTTTTATGCCTTCCTCTGGATCAACTGTGGGTATAGGATAGTGTATATATAAGATTGTATGATTCTTTTTTTTCCCTTTTATTGGTTGAACTAACTATGTAACTAGGTAGGATAGTAGCGATAACTGGTAAAACCTCTTGACAAATTGGTGATCCCACCACCTCTACAGGCTGCTGGGGTCCAAGGGCTGGACAACAAGTACCATAAGGCTGTACATGGCCTTTTTACCTTTGGGCATGAGGGATATAGGCACTGACCATATTTTTATTTGGATCTGCACTGGGTGTGGTGTCATTGAGGGACAGTCCACTTCCAGAGCACGGGGGAGCACCACTTGCTGGGGAAGTGGAGAATCTGTTAAGTAAAAGTATATTTACTCTCCCCTAGACTAAACAAACAGTTAATTCTTGCAGATTCAAGTTTCCCAGTGTTGGACCTTAAAGAGAAAACATTTAACCTACCTGATGTTTTAAGGAATTTGGGAGTAAACACAGTCATCAGAGCAAACCCTCACAAACATTGGGGGATGATATGTATTCTAGGCAGATAGAATTCTTGTAGAATTTGAAACCAGGATTGCAGTACTGTAGAATCAGAATCCTAACCACTAAGCCTAGGGTTGCCCACATGAGTTTTAGCTCCCTAATCATACAACTAAAATCTCCTGAAATAAAATTTTGATGCATCAATTGTATTTTTACATGCATGGTAGGTTAATTGGCTTCCGTCCAAATTTGTCCAAAGACATGCTGGTAGGTTAATTTGCTTCTGTCCAAAATTGGCCCTAGTATATGAATGTGAGTTGGGAACCTTGGATTGTGGGCTCCTTGAGGGTAGGGACCGATGTGAGTGTGCGATATATGTGTGTATCGCTGCATAAATTGACGGCGCTATATGGGTACCTTAAATAAATAATAATATAATAGATGAGCATCTTAATGAGACACAATGTACAGGGAGAAGGACAATTGTAGACACGCACCCACACTCACTCAGGTTGAACTGGATGGACTGGTGTCTTTATTCAACCTTACTAACTTTGTAACTATGTTTCCTGATGTTTTTAGGATTGCATGGTATACACATCTTTGCAAATGTTTCTTTCAGTGGCCATCTGTGTATTGGGTAATTTATTCCCCTGCTGAGGGATTGCCTTTAGATAAGAACAATTTGTTTAAAGATTGCTGATTCACCTGAAATGCCTATTGCTTGAACTGACTGGATTTAGGTCTTCATGCAGTACAACCCCATAATCTAGGAAGAGAAATCAATCTAATAGAATCAAGCAGGTTGGGAAACCTGTGTGAATTGATAATATTCTTCTGTCCTTCCTCCACCTGCCCGGCCCTCTCCATAGCAACTACTTAAAATCTCAGCCAAGTCAAGCATTAAAGGTTTATGGAGCGCTCTGATGTGGGCTTAGCCTGAGAGAAAGCAGGTTGCATGATCAACTGTTTCCTAAGGTCTGTTGATGTCCTTTTGTTTATTCTAAGGAATCAGATTGCATATTGAGCATATATGGCTGCTGGTGTGTACTGCCCTATTGACAAGGATTGAACATTTTCAGCATCTTTTAACCATCAAAGAAAAAGCAATCAAAAGCAACTGAAAAGTAATCACACATATGTATTTTTTTAAAATTAATAAATGAAGTAACTATTCTAATTAACAGACTCGTTTTGTGCCCACTCAATTACTGCTTCCTAGATTGAAGATTGAAATGACCAAGACCTTAAAGACCTTGAGACCTTGAGACCTTGAGCCCGGGTTCACACCTATGTGAATTAGATGTGCGTTTCCCCGCATCTAATTCGCATAGTAGGAGAATGTGACTGGCTCCCTATGGAGCCGGTTCACATATCTCCAGGGCGGCTGCGGAGCGCACTGCACAGAAACGCTGTGCGTCTTTGGCTCCGTTTCAGGGCCGAATTCAGGCATAGAATCCGTTTCAGGGACGCACAGTGCTCCTGTGCGATCCGCAGCCCGGTATAGTGTGAACCCGGGCTAAAGGTTTGTTCTTTTCTTTTTTTTTTGTTTTTTTAAATAAAAAACATTTCATACTTACCTCCTCTGTGCGAGAGTTTGGCACAGAGTGGCCCTGATCCTCCTCTTCTGGGGTCCTTCAGTGGCGCTCCTGGCTCCTCCTCTTTGGGGAGTGCCCCCACGGAGAGTCGCTTTCCATGGGGGCACTCGTGCGAGTGCGCTCCCGTGTCCTGCTGCTGCATCCATTGACACAGACAGCAGGACTCTGCCCCTCCCCCCAGCTCCTTTGTCACTGGATTTGATTGACAGCAGCAATGTATCCAATGAGGACCTGAGACATTGGCTGGAGCTGCTGTGTTCATCCCCGTCGCTGGAACGATCGGGTTCAGGTAAGTAAAAAGGGGGGTCTGGGGGGGTGCTGCACTACAGAAGGTTTTTCACCTTAATGCATAGAATGCATTAAGGTAAAAAATCTTGAGGGTTTACAAACCCTTTAAGGGAAATTTTCAGTTTATACCATGTCATTTCAAGCAATATAAGTGCCACAACTACTATTTTGTAAGTTTTATGTTGCTATGGTTTACAATGGAGCTTTACCCAGAACAACTTGGTAAAAAATGTTCTTTAGCAAGGAACATACATTCAATATTAGTAATAATTATGCTACCAAAAATAGTGTGTGCTGTAAATTGTCTCCAGCATTGTTACTCTTTGTGCTTGCTGAAGGCTGCCATTTTGCTGAAGCTTAAAGCCCCTAAACATTAGTAAATATTTAGGCTCTTAGCAAATCAGTTTCTACATTTATGGCACAGTGCTAAAACTGAGAGCAATTGAGCATGTGCAGAGCAGGAGGAGACAGTGTATTACTGGATTTTAAACAGTATAGGCCCTTATTTTCAAAGGAGTTGTGAAGGCAGAAGGTTTTTTATCTTAATGCACTCTATGCACTAAGATAAAAAGCCTTCTGTGTGTTGCATCCTCCCCAGAACCCCTAATACTTACCTGAGCCCTATCTCTGTCCAGCGATGTCCACGAGTCCCTCGGCCATCCAGTTCTATTTAGCTGAGACACAATTGGCTCCAGTGGCTGTCAATCATAGTCAGTTAGCTGAACGGCAGCTCCATATCTGCAAGCTGCTTGCTGTGGGGGCACTCGACAGGAGGGATGGGTCAGGAGCAGCGAAGAGGGACCCGGGAATAGGAGGATCCAGGCTGCCCTGTGCAAAACCACTGCATATAGGAGGTAAGTATTACATGTTTGTTATTTAAAAAAAACTAATTAAAAAAACAAAACGAGACTTTACAATCACTTTAATGTTTTGCTTAACTATACCTGCAAAAGGGGCCAGGCTGAACTGATCTAGCAGGACTTCATTTTATGACTAAAGTTCCACTGTATGTGTATGTATATGGGCAAAAAGAAAAAAAATATATATCCATTGCATAAATATTTCCCTCATGTTATGTTTCTTTAAAAACACTGCAGGTACAGAAAATAGCTGTTGGTCCAGTCAGAAATATGGTGTGCTTCTAACATCTAGGCTGACAACACAGTGTCTCTGCTGCACTGAAATCCCAAGCAGCGTTGTCAGTGCTGTCTGAGTTCTAATTTTCTGAACTACAGAACTCCAACTTTACATTGATTGAATGCTTCTGTCTTGATTTCCATGAAGCTTTCCAATCACAGTGTGTAGGTAAATATACTGCTAGGGGACTTGCCAAAGTCCATAGAAAATGATGTAGGGCACTGTGCTAATACCACCTCTAATCAGTTGCCCTACAAATACATTACAAGCCTGTTGATGAAATTCCAATAGGTAATGCAATCTGTTTCTCAGTACAGGTAAAATAAAAAAATATTCTGCCACCAACTTCTGCCACCCTTCAGTGCTTCTCCCGGGTCGCCTGTACGATCGGCTACCCGGACAAAGAATCTGCCACCGGTGGAAGTTAGCCATAGAGATTTCTGAGAGACAGATGGTCCCCGGCAATCTCTGTGACTCTCGGAGGCCCAGGCGCGATGTTATGCTGTCACATCCGGGCCAGCGCAAGTAAACACTCCTGGGGACATGGCAGGAAAGCATCAGATCATAATTTTTTTTTTGATCTGATCCTTTCCAGCCTGGAGGAGAGATGTGGGGTCCTATAGACCCCACGTCTCTCCAGAAAGAGGACAAATCTTGCACCATTCCTATTACAAGGGATGTTTGCATTCCTTGTAATAGGAATAAAAGTGATCAAAAAATATTTTTTTAAAGGGAAAGTGTAAAAAATAAATAAATAAAATAAAATAAACAAAAAAAGTTAAATCTAAGTGCCCTGTCCCTGCGAGCTTGCATGCAGAAGCGAATACAAACGTAGGTCGCGCCCGCATATGTAAACAACATTCAAACCACACATGTGAGGTATCGCCACAAATGTAATGCCCCGTACACACGGTCGGATTTTCCGACGGAAAATGTGTGATAGGACCTTGTTGTCGGAAATTCCGACCGTGTGTAGGCTCCATCACACATTTTCCATCGGATTTTCCAACACACAAAGTTTGAGAGCAGGCTATAAATTTTTCCGACAACAAAATCCATTGTCGGAAATTCCGATCGTGTTTACACAAATCCGACGGACAAAGTGCCACGCATGCTCAGAATAAATAAAGAGATGAAAGCTATTGGCCACTGCCCCGTTTATAGTCCCGACATACGTGTTTTACGTCACCGCATTTAGAAAGATCGGATTTTCTGAAAACTTTGTGTGACCGTGTGTATGCAAGACAAGTTTGAGCCAACATCCGTTGGAAAAAATCCTAGGATTTTGTTGTCGGAATGTCCGAACAAAGTCCGACCATGTGTACGGGGCATTAGAGTGAGAGCAACAATTCTAGCACTAGACCTCTTCTGTAATTCTAAAAATGTAACCTGTAAAAAATGTTAAAGCGTTGCCTATGGAGATTTTTAAGTACTGAAGTTTGGCGCCATACCATAGGTGGGCACAATTTTAAAGCGTGACACGTGAGGTATCTATTTACTCGGCATAACATATTTTTCACATTATACAAAAAAATTGGTCTAACTTTTCTGTTTTGTTCTTTTTTTATTCATGAAACTGTTTTTCTTTCCAAAAAAATCACGTTTTCAAATACCGTGTGACAAAAAGTTGCAAATGACTGCCATTTTATTCCCTAAAGTCTCTGCTAATATATATATATATATATATATATATATATATATATATATATATATATATATATATATATATATATATATTGTTCGGGGGCTCTGAGTAATTTTCTAGCAAAAAATTATGATTTTTACATGTAGGAGAGGAGTGCTGGAATTCGCCCGGTGGGTAAGTGCTTAAACAAAAGAATTCAGAATTCAGTAAAAAGGTATAAAAATTGATTATTTATATTTGTAGCAGCCTCTTACCCATTAAAAGCAGTTAGGGATCCGGATGACTTGGTAGGATAGCATTTCACGACAGGGCAGAATCCTTGACTCATTGTGTGGTGGATGAAAATTGTTGCCAGTCACTTTAAAGCTTAACAGAGTTTATTATAGGTCAAATAAACTCTAGGAGGGGATTAGGGCACAGGATAACCTAAAAATACCAAAATGCTGACTCTGTATCACCAAACATAGTAAATACAGACAAAACACATTTATGCCAGAAGGACATCCTTCAGATTTATTATTCATACTGTAGAGCAGATTCTATTTAGGACACTTAAGTTGGCCATAGGTGGATCAAAATGCATCCAGTTTCGCAAGGACTATCCAATATTCAATCCATGTGTAGCCATCCCTGTTCAACAGAAGTCGATCATTAGATTAACCTCTGTCGAACGGACAAGCTGTAAAACTTTTATCGATCAGCATGTATGCAGGTGCAGTTAGCCTTCCTGCCCGTAAGTGGCTCTATGTCATTATTACTGTATATAGGAAGGGGAGCCTTATAAGGTAATTGAACCCTTATGCCGCATACAGACGATCGGAATTTCCGACAACCAAAGTTGCGAGGAAGGGGTTGCACCCACAAAACGCGTACCTTGATATCCCGTGATGGCAGATAGAACATGTTGACACACTGTGTGCATACTCAAAATTTGACTTGCTAAAATTTTTTTAAAATTTGAGAAAATCAGAAAAATAAAAACATACTTGAATAATGTTGTGGTGTTTTAGATCCTGCCTAAAATATCAATGATGTTTTTGAGTCTTTTTTCCACATCATTGATGTCTTCCTTGATCTTCTGTAAATCATGATTGCACACCATTATCTCCCCGATGAGGATCTGTGCACTTGAACTTGTGAAATGAGAGTCTTCTTCCACAACATCCACATCACCTAAAATAAAAAAAACACACCATGTATTATAAATATGCAGGCATACATCTAGTACCTGAAGCTGTGGTCTCAGACACTAACCTGTTGTGGTCACTATTTCGCCCACTTCACCTCTCCTTCCTCCACATCCTGAGGTTGTGGTGTTGTGACTTCCCCTTCTTTATGAGGTTGGTGGTCCCTGGTGTCCTCTGATGTCCCGAGTCTTTTTTCCCCTATGTAATTTAAAAAAGGGAATACTTAGCACACAGATATTTGAGGCCAGAATAGGAATATGAAACATTGCTTGGAAGTGACGTACAATTTTCTGTTTTGGCAGAGTTCAAAGCTGAAAACATGATTTTTTTTCCCTTTCTAAAGATGGAATAATTATCTGCTTTGTGCAAGTTTCCCACATGGAGACACCCCTAGTATCCACTGGAGCACCTGTGTGGGACACCCTAAAACATTTGTTCTGGTGCCCCACACTAGTGCTCCTGCGTCCAGATGGGTAAACAGCTGCTGAGTGTCCTCTCCTTACACTGAATCAAGTTTGCATTTCGTTCCAGTTACAAACCCATCTAGACAACAAACTTCTTTTAATACAAATAGGCACGAACAAATGTAGTTAACCTGCATCTGCCAAAAACATTGTATTAGTGAGCGAACAAACGATGTTTACTACGAACGATTACTGTGCCCACGAACCTGAAACTTGCCATTTTAAACTGTACAACAGTAAAGAAAAGCGCATGGAGCAGCACAAACGTAACAATAATAATAATAGGAACACACGACCAAATACTTACTTTTTTGCAGCACTCTCTTGATTCTTCTGATCCTGCTCTCTCAATTTGAGGTCTGACCATCGTTTCCTTAGCGATCCTTGGATTGCCATACCCCAAAATTCTTCTGCAGACTTTTCACAACTTTAGCCATGATCTTGGCCTTTCTCACATTTGGGTTTGGGTAAGGTCCATGCTTCCCATCATAGTCAGCCCTCTTCAAGATGTCCACCATCTCCACCATCTCTACAAAGGACATATTTGAGGCCTTAAATCTCCTGGATCGGGACGTTTGTGGCTCCGGTCCTCCTCGTTGCTGCTCTCCTCTGCATGCACTTGCTCTTTCTTTGCCATGTGCTCTCCAGCTGTGCTGAAAGAGAAGGGGCGGGGAATATACTAGAAAGAAGGTCAGGGGCGGGCGGAGTTTCACGCATGCGCAGTGTATATAAAGCGTAACGCGTCGTACGTACGATCTGTGAGCGGAGGACAGAGTAGCGTAAGCGCCGATCGTGATAACGAAGGTACAGTTTGAACTTGGAGCATCAGTGGTCTATACTGCTTATAGATTGAGGCCTATATTGGGACAAGATTATGAGAGTTTAGCCTGACATTAGGGTTTGTCTTGTGTCGCGTCTTGCAGATAAAATGGATCGATTCAATGATCACAACTTCCTCCCCCAATTCATTGATATGTACAGAGAGCTGCCCTGTTTGTGGCAGGTAAAACACCCCTCTTATACTAATAAAATAAAGAGGCAGGCAGCGCTGGATCAATTGCTGGAATTGGTGAAGCCACAGATCCCCATGGCATTAACATTAACTATTTGAAGGCCAAAAATGGTGGCCTGAAGAGCACATATAATAGGGAACGCAAGAAGGTCCAGGATTCCATGAGATCAGGAGCAGCAGCAGATGACGTTTATGTACCCAGGCTGTGGTACTACGACAGACTGCAACTTCTGTCAGACCAGAGTGAAATCAGGCCATCACTCTCAACCCTTTCTTCCACACTTCCTTCCACACTTCCTTCCACCCCAGCTGAGGCTTCCGAAATCCAACCTGGGCCTTCCACCCAGGAAGAAGATGTGGAGGAGCCCAGCTTGAGTCAGGTATAGCATTGTTTAACATATTTCCCAAAATTGTGTTTGATTGATGAACAATAAACTAAAACTATGTCCCATTTTCATACACAGGAAAGCCTCAGCCAGGAGGAGGCTGTGGAAAGTAGCAGCCAGGAAGTGGCGGGGGAAAGTGGCAGCCAGGAGCCTAGTAGCCTGACCGAATCCCAGGTTCCTCCCCTCCGCCTTCCAACAAAAAGTACCAGGAAAGGGAGGAGCGTGCAGGAGTCAGCGCTTTCTTTGATTCGGGAGGCTACTGCGGCCCTCAGAACCACCCCCAATATTCAAGAGGCCTATGCCTGCATTGTAGCCAGCAAAATGCAGGAAATGGAGGTGGCCAATGCCTCTTTTGTGAGGAATTGATCTATCTGGCCCTAAATGAGGGGTTGAGGGGCAAACTCATAAGCAAAACCCAGCTGTGTTAGTTGGACCATCCTCCTCCTCCACCACCTCCTGCCACAACTCCAACACCAGAGCCATAGACTGGAAGCAAGCCTGGAAGCAAGAGTGGAAGGAAGACATGAGTGTGATGGCCTGGGTTCAGTCTGGTCTGACAAAAGACACAGGCTGTTGTAAGAGCACAGCCTGGGGACATATATGTCATCTACTGCTGCTCCCGATCTCTCGGAGTCCTGGACCGGATTGTGCTCCCTATACAATGGACTACTCAGGCTACCAATTTTGCCTGTCAATTTCACCAGTTTATACAGCGTTGCCTTCCTCTTTATTTTGTTATGACCCCCTCATAAATGTCTATTTTAGTTTCACAAATACTTGGCTTTGTGTTTTAGTTCAAAAAGGACAGTTTGTTTGTGAGTAGGCAGGTACATTTCAAAAAGACAATGTCAAATTAACAAGGGACACCAACACCAATCAATCTCTTTGAGGTTAAAAAATACAAAATAATGATGGTGTTGTGGTAACTTGACACACAAAATGAAAAAAAAAAATATTATGGAGATCACTATGAAAAAAAAAAAATCAGGAGATCTTGATAAAAAAAATACAAACATGTAGATCACTATAAAAAAACATTATTCTGGATATCTGGCAAAAAAAATAATAAAGATTATTCATGAGATCATGAGAAATAATAAAGAAATCAGTTTGTCAGAACTCTGTGTGAATAATAGCAGCAAAACAACTTCATTATTCTAGCATTATAAAGAAGAAGAGAATACGCTGCATTAAAAGATTAAAAACTTTGCAGCATGACGAATGTGCTATCTCCATTACGAAGATATCTCCATTTACCAGACTGAGCGCTTCAGTCTCGTACTTGATTCAGAGTATGCGTGGAATTTTGTGTGTCGGAATTGTCTACACACGCTCGGAATTTTACGACAACAGACTATGTTGTCGGAAAATTTGAGAACCAGCTCTCAAATTTTGTTTGTCGGAAATTCGGACAACAAATGTCCGATGGAGCCTACACACCGTCGGAATTTCCGACAACAAGCCCACATCGAACATTTGTTGTCGGAAATTCAGATCGTCTGTACGCGGCATTAGAGATTCCACACAATGCCTCGAGAGGAGAAGTGGTCTGATTGGACACTGAAACTCTCATCAGATTTCAGTGGCCATTTTGGGGACCTTTTAAATAAGGGAACCCATGTCACTTTGGTGTGCTTCTTGTAAGTGAATGGTCGAGGACAGGAATCCGCTTGTGAAGGAGCGTGCAAAGCATAGGGAAAGGTTCCTGTGGAGGAGTGACAGCTTAAGCCAGGTTACTTGGTCATTTGTTGGAAGGAGGACACAGAGCCGGTACAGGCTACTTGGTCCTAAATACATCTTTTTAAGGAACAAGTCAAAGTCATTCTTTGATAACGCGATTGATGATGAATACAGTACATTTCTGCACTGCTGTGTATATACTGAATATATCAGGATATCTGTGCCAAAGTCTGTTTGCTTGATTGTGCTTAACTACTGTATACCGAGGACTCATTTAAAAGGATACTGTGCATTACATGAGGTATGTGGCTGATTACTTCCAACTTAAAGTACCTAACTTCAGCCAATAAATTGCAGGCGCTGATCAGTGTATCCTGACTATTGTATACACAATATCAGAATACAATGTCCCAGCAGAGGAGGGGATGCCTCAATCCAGCTTGTTTGTGTGGATGGAGGAACCTATTTGTTTCGCTGAATGAAAAAAAAATCATCTCTGGCCAGACTTATGCTGGCCATACACTATACAGAAAATCGGCCGAACCCATTTTCGAAAAAAGAACATTCGGTAATGACCGCAAACGATCACGCCATCAGGTAAGTAAAGATTTTCGATCGTTAAATCGTTTATGAACAGCAATGTATCGTTTTTTCGTTCGTTTTTTTCATTTATAAAAGGAAGTGTCAAAATGTGTTTGACCTCTGCACTGTGGCTTCCTGTGTTTGACGAGGAGCAACATACGTTCGTGCGTACGTCGGAACGAACCCTCTACCTACAATATGGATGTGGATGAAAGGACCATTGGCATAGTCATGCTTGGAGTGATGGCTATCCAACAAGCAGAGGAACCCATAATCAAAAGGCGAAGGTTATGGAGTAAAGAGTGGCTCAAGAACCGGGATGACTTCTCTCATATGAGATTGGTTCGAGAGCTCAAGGAAAACAATCCCGATGACTATCGGAACTATCTGAGGATGCCTGATGAGTCCTTTCAGCTCTTATTGAGTAAGGTGTCACCCCTTATTACCAAAAAAGACACCGTTTTAAGACCAAGCATCCCAGCAGAGAAGAGACTGGTAGCAACACTTCGGTTTCTGGCAACTGGCCGAAGTTATGAAGATTTAAAGTTCACTACCGGAATCTCTGCCCAGTCACTTGGCCGCATCATACCAGAGACCTGCCAAGCCATTATAAAGATCATGCAAGAGGAATACCTAAAAGGTAATGACACACTGCTTTTATTTTTAACTCTCAAACACTGTACAGCTTGCTTTGTTTAACTTTGATTTTAGAAGCTCTAAACATATCAGTACACTCAAACTAGTTCATAACATGTCAAACTGACAAACATAACATATTTAAACTCAAATGTATGTTATTCACAAAGATGTGTACTGATAATCATGTCCCCAGTTGCTTTGTTGACGATCCTGCTGTGGGAATGGTACGTTCCACTGATGCATTTGTTGAGGTACTTGCAATGATTGTGGGTGTGTGGTTTGCAATGATTGTGGGTGTGTGGTTTGCAATGATTGTGGGTGTGTGGTTTGCAATGATTGTGGGTGTGTGGTTTTGTGCTCAGCTAAGTGTGTATTTGTGGTCAGCTCCCCCCTTAACCCTTTATTAAGAAGTTGAATGAGTAATGGTTCCAGTAATTGTTTTTGGTCTTCTGACATCCTGCGCATTTTCTTTGCTGCAAATGCACCCAGGTCATCACATTCATCCTTCTTCTGATTTAACGCTGCAGATGCTTGTAGTAGAAAGTTGCCTGTTGCATCTTGCTTTGTCTTTCTCTTTTTGGTAATGCTTACTGGTGGTGATGTGACAGTTTGTGTTTCACTGCCAAATAGATCCTGTATAATAAAGCCAATTGTTATAATTTTTGGACAATTAAGCCTTAGATTTTTTTGTAACATATATTTTTATCTTTGCACAGCTGTCATCATCTGTGGAGGAATGGAAAGCAACTGCCAAACAATTTGAAGACTATTGGAATTTTCCAAACTGTGGTGGTGCCATAGACGGCAAACATGTTCGGATAATACCCCCAGCAAACTCAGGCTCATTCTTCTTCAATTATAAAGGCTACTTTAGTATTGTCCTAATGGCAATTGTCAATGCCAAATATGAATTTATTTTTGTTGACATAGGGAAAAATGGCAGAAATTCGGATGGGGGGATACTAGAGAAGACCTCTTTTTTCCATCACTTAAAAAATGGACTTCTACATCTCCCATCCCAAGAGGATACAGTTGAAGGTCTCAACTTCTCATTTGTTGCGGATGACGCGTTTGCGTTATCAGAGCATATTTTAAAACCTTTTGCCCTCAAAAACCTGACCCCTGATCAAAAAATTTTTAATTATCGGTTATCTCGGGCTAGACGAGTGGTTGAAAACGCGTTTGGCATTATGGCCAACCGTTTTAGAATATTTCACACTGCAATAAATGTAGCCCCCTCAAGAATTGACACAATAGTACATAGTTGCTGTGTGTTACACAACTTCGTACGGCGTACTAGCTCCACCTACATGACCCAATCCCAGTTGGACCGGGAAGATATTTTGTCTGGGGATGTCACGCCTGGTGAGTGGCGTAATGACACCGAAGGCTTATGCCGCGTACACACGGTCGGACTTTCCGGCATACTTGGTCCGGCGGACCAGAGTGTGCCGGACAATCCGCCCGTGTGTAGGCGGCGACGGACTTTTCCGGCGGACTTTTTCCCAAAAGCCCGCCGGACCTAGATTTGAAACAAGCTTTAAATCTTTCCGTCGGACTCAGTTTCGGGTGGAAAGTCCGCTCGTGTGTGTGCTGGTCCGACGGAAAGCCCGCTCGTGTGTATGCTGGTCCGACGGACCAGATACGACACGAGGGCAGGGTATTGCATCTCGCGCTTGCTGCAATAGGAAAAACTAATTTTCCTATTGCAGCGAGCGCGGAGCATACCAGGCCCTTAGGTCTGGTATGGATTATAAAGGGAACCCCGCTACGCCGAAAAAACGGCGTGGGGTCCCCCCTAAAATCCATACCAGACCCCGATCCGAGCACGCAGCCTGGCCGGTCAGGAAAGGGGGTGGGGACGAGCGAGCGCCCCCCCCCCCTCCTGAACCGTACCAGGCCGCATGCCCTCAACATGGGGGGGTGGGTGCTTTGGGGGAGGGGGGCGCCCTGCGGGCCCCCCCCACCTCAAAGCACCTTGTCCCCATGTTGATGAGGACAAGGGCCTCTTCCCGATAACCCTGGCCGTTGGTTGTCGGGGTCTGCGGGCGGGGGCTTATCGGAATCTGGGAGCCCCCTTTAATAAGGGGGCCCCCAGATCCCGGCCCCCCACCCTATGTAAATGAGTATGGGGTACATGGTACCCCTACCCATTTACCTAGGAAAAAAGTGTAAGTAATAAAACACACTACACAGGTTTTTAAAATATTTTATTAAACAGCTCCGGGGGGGGGAATCTTCCTCCGGCTTCGGGGGTCTTCTTCCGGCTTCGGGGGTCCCTCCGCTTCATCTTCTCCCGGCGTCCGGTTGGTTCTTCTCCGCTCTCTTCTCCCGGTGTTCCAGTTCTTCGGCCGGCTCCTCTGCTGTGTTCAGGTAGCTCTCTTGCCAGCAGAGGTCCGGACTTCTGAGCTGCTGGGCTTCTTCTCTTCTCTTCTCTTCTCTTCTCTTCTCTTCCCCCAGATGTTGACACGACGCTCTCTCCGGCTGGACTGGTCTCCGAGGACTGCGTTGTGACTTATATAGGCGGAGACCCCGCCCCCATATGATGTCACAGTCCCTGGGCATGCTGGGACTGTGACGTTTTAGGGGGCGTGGTCGACCACGCCCCCTAAAACGTCACAGTCCCAGCATGCCCAGGGACTGTGACATCATATGGGGGCGGGGTCTCCGCCTATATAAGTCACAACGCAGTCCTCGGAGACCAGTCCAGCCGGAGAGAGCGTCGTGTCAACATCTGGGGGAAGAGAAGAGAAGAGAAGAGAAGAGAAGAGAAGAGAAGAGAAGAGAAGTGAAGAAGCCCAGCAGCTCAGAAGTCCGGACCTCTGCTGGCAAGAGAGCTACCTGAACACAGCAGAGGAGCCGGCCGAAGAACTGGAACACCGGGAGAAGAGAGCGGAGAAGAACCAACCGGACGCCGGGAGAAGATGAAGCGGAGGGACCCCCGAAGCCGGAAGAAGACCCCCGAAGCCGGAGGAAGATTCCCCCCCCCCCGGAGCTGTTTAATAAAATATTTTAAAAACCTGTGTAGTGTGTTTTATTACTTACACTTTTTTCCTAGGTAAATGGGTAGGGGTACCATGTACCCCATACTCATTTACATAGGGTGGGGGGCCGGGATCTGGGGGCCCCCTTATTAAAGGGGGCTCCCAGATTCCGATAAGCCCCCGCCCGCAGACCCCGACAACCAACGGCCAGGGTTGTCGGGAAGAGGCCCTTGTCCTCATCAACATGGGGACAAGGTGCTTTGAGGTGGGGGGGGCCCGCAGGGCGCCCCCCTCCCCCAAAGCACCCACCCCCCCATGTTGAGGGCATGCGGCTTGGTACGGTTCAGGAGGGGGGGGGGGGCGCTCGCTCGTCCCCACCCCCTTTCCTGACCGGCCAGGCTGCATGCTCGGATCGGGGTCTGATATGGATTTTAGGGGGGACCCCACGCCGTTTTTTCGGCGTAGCGGGGTTCCCTTTATAATCCATACCAGACCTAAGGGCCTGGTATGCCCCGCGACGGGGCTCGCAAGGTGTCAATCTCGCCGATAAAAGCGGCAAGATTGACATCCTTTTCTGGTCCCGTCGCACCTGAGTCACGTTCAAAATGAACGGACTTGGCCGTGTGTGGGCAAGTCCGTTCATTCTGAAAGTCCGCCGGAACTCCGGCGAAAGTCCGTCGGAAAGACGGGCGGACTTAGCCCGCCGGAAAGTCCCGGCGTGTGTGGGCAAGTCCGTCCGTTTTAAAGTCCGGTGCACCTGGCGGACAAAGTCCGTCGGAAAGTGTGCCGGACCAAGTAGGATAGAAAGTCCGACCGTGTGTACGCGGCATTATTAAACCTAGGCCGTGCCCCACCACGTCTCTCCAGTCAAGTCGCTCGCCAGAGTCGCATTGATTATATGCAGTATTTTCTGGGTCCTGGAGCAGTCGATTGGCAAAACAATGTCTAAATGATATGTACATTTGAGTGGCTGCATTTATATATTATTTCATTTCTTAATACAGATGTTATGTAAGATTTTTCTTTAAATAAAAAAAATTACCAAGTTACATGTGCTTTGATTTTTGGCTGTATTCTCTTAAATGTTTAGTTTCAGATGTGTACATATAAAGGTGTATATTAAAACATAATATTATGACTTTACCTGACTGTCTGCCATTTCGTCAAATGTTCCATCTTCTTCATCTCCTGAAATATTCTCACTGATACTGTCTAAACTTGACACAGAGGGTCGTGCTTCCTCCTGGTCAGTCAGAAAACGTAGACTCTCAAAATACCACAGGCGTGGCACATATACTTCATCTGCACCTGCACCAGATCTTTTGGATTCATTAATTTTATTTAATTCTTTTTTGAAGATCGTACGCAGATTGGCTATTTTTTTGGTCACATAGGATATATCTGCTTTTGCATACACAACAGTGCATAGTTCCACTAATTTAGTATACGCTTCTTTACGTTTTTGACGATCTGAGTAGTCTTTGGAGCGCACTTTCCATAGACATGTAAGGTCTCGGTACATTTCAATGAATTGTGGCAGGAAATGTGGTGATGTAAATTTGTCCACCATTGCTCCTGTAATAATCAAAAATGCAGCATTGTTCAGTTGCCAAACTACACCTAAGAATTAATACCCTAGAACTATTGTACTGGTCTGCTTACCTTCACTTCTTCAAAATCTTCTGTGTATTGGGCAGTGTAATCCTTTTGTCTGGTTAGTGGCAAGACAACGTTCTGTTCAGTGTGTGTTAAGCACCATACACACGATCGGACCTTGTACAAACTTTCCCGTTGTTTTTTTTGGAAAAAGGGCCTTGTCTCTCTGAACTTGGATTGCATGCAGACGGTCTGACGTTTAGGCAACAACCACGAACGTAGTGACGTTACAACGTACGCATGACACTTCCAAAGAAGACGTTAAATTCTTCTGCGTCACGCTTCGGGCTCCCTCTGCTAGTTTCTAATTATTATACGTTTGGTCAGTGCAGATTCGTGCGTTATCTTTACGACCGTTTGTAAAATTGTATGACAACCAGCCATGTTACACAATCCTAGGAGAGAGTGTGTTGTTTATGGGCTTGCAGTTCTTGCTGTGACTCTAGCCCAGTCCAGGAATAGTCAGAGTAGTAGGATGAGGATTATTTGGGCCAAAACTTGGCTACTTAAGCGTGACCAATTTAGCCATATGCCCTTGCTGCGTGAGCTGCAGGAGAATAATCCAAATGATTCTCTGACTTATCTCCGGATGACGGACTCCTGCTTTCAGCAACTATTGTCCTTGCTGTCCCCCTATATCATGAAGCAGGACACCTGCATGAGGGCTGCTATTCCAGCAGAGCAAAAGCTCATAGCTACCTTACGTTATTTGGCGACAGGGAGGGGTCCCCAGGATATCAAGTTTACCACTTGGATCTCTCACAAGGCTCTGGGAGAGATTATTCGTGAGACATGTAGTGCTATTATCCAAGTCCTGCAGAAGGACTATATTCATGTAATTTTTAGGATTTAATATCACCTTCGTGTTTTTCTAAATTATTTTCTAAATTTATTATTCCATCCTTCCCATTTTTGTAATATGCTGTGAATGAATGCCCTCTTTGTCCTCATGCATGCTGTAACTTTTTGGTGGCCTACATGCATATTTTCCTTCACTAACCTCACCAGCATGCTACCCTTGGCCCACACACACCTAGCCTAGTAACTTTAAACTGTATTTTTTTAGGCTTCATTTTTATGTTTACCACAAACACCCTCTAAAATGTGTCACAATATTATTCCTGTCCTTTAAATTCATGCAGAGTGCAAGATTCCCTTTTTGGTTGTGCAAATACTTATCCCCCCCCCTAAAAAAACACCCAAAAAACAGTCAACCAATATAACTACTCTATCTGTTGATTTTGCAAAACACATACATAGTATACCTTATTTTTTTAGGTAAGATTGCTGACTAAATTCTCCAAAGCATGTAGTGCAAGGGCCTGCAAGATTACCTACAAAAGGTCAAAATGATACGTTCGTTATGATGAATTTAGCATTATGAGGGGCTCACACCATCCCTGTGCTGTGCTGACTTCCTGTGTTTATAACTTGATCATAACAAATAATCCTAATTAACGAACATTGTTATTATTTTGACCGATGTATGTCCAAATGTGTATAGATTTGAACAATGTGCCTTCTGATTTACGGATTTGCCCACTTCTTACCTGGCCACTGGCCTGACAATGTTCTAAAGATGGATGGTCAGGCAAAATAATAAATAATTTTTCATGCATTTAGCTCTCATGGAAGTGTAGAGGTTTACTTGTCAAAACCAGCTACCAATTCAACTCCCCCCCCCCTTAAAGTTTAGGAATGTGCCACCAGAGGGGGTGAGGGAGCATATAATTAGAATTTAGCCTTTTTTGGATGTTGGGATGAATGGACGCCACTCTGACGGAGATGTGATGATACGTACTGAATTTTAGGATCGTATACAAAAAGGGACCTTAATTTTTTAAAATGCTCTTGACAATATTGAGGTACTAAATTTTGGCTTTGGGGCAGATGAGGCTACATTGCCTCAGAGAAAAGTGATGAGCCTTTTTCCCCACCAGCTCAATAGGCTGTGATGCCAGCTATGGCAAGTGCATGTGCTGGTTTGGGCTCCCAGAATGCCCGTCTTGTCATTGAACAATATATGGACTACTTTTTTACTTGCTGATTAATTAGTTTACTTCTTAATAAAATGAGATTTCCAAGGAAATACTGTTGTCTGTTTACTAGCTTTGCAAATAGCCTTGATCTTTTTCTTTTTTGCCACTAGTGCAAACCAACCTGATGTGCAACATGAGGTGACAATCTCACTTTGAGCCAACTATTATATTGTGCTGTGTCTCAGCTACACACATTTTAGAGTACACTGTCAATGTAACCACAGCAACTTAACAAATATACTGGTATTGAGCATTGAAATAAAAAAACACACATTGTTTTTTTTCAAAAATGTTTTTATATGTGCACATTCCTGTGCGTTTTTTTCTTTGCACAAACAGGCATATTCTAAAAGTGAACTTTTATGACAACCTCGAACTTACAAAGTTCAACATTAACAAAATATGTTAAATTTTTATTTTCTTGATTTATTATAAACAATTATTTACACAAATTTTTGCAAAAAAAATCTTTAGGTAAAATTTTTGAGTATTTTTTTATTTTATTTTTTTGATATTTTGTGTGTAATTATTTTTTCATAATATATTTTTTTTTAATTGTTTTTAAATTTTTATATCATTTTTTAATAGAAAATTTTTGATAAATATTTAGATCAAATTTAGTTTTTTTTTTTGTTTTTATATCATTTTTTTGGATAAAATTTGTATAAAATATTTAGATAAAATTTAGGTTTTATTTTATATATATTTTTTTTTTTAACATTATTTTTTTATCATTTTTTTGGTCATTCTTTTTTTGGTAAAATTTTCTTCATTATTTTCTTAATTTTTTTTTTTGTTTTTTGTTTTTTTTGCAATTAACAAACATAAACAATAATTTGAACATTATCATGCAGCAGGAAATGAAGAACATGATAGATGTTTATGGACGTCAAAAGTGTTTAGATTCTACCCAAAACATCTATCATGTCCTTCATTTCCTGCTGCATTGTGTTGAGACGAGCTCTCATGGCATCTATTTCGCCATTCCAGAGCATTATCTGAGCTATGAGCCTTTGGGCGCTGTCTGTTGTAAAGTGGTCAGGTGGCTCTTCCACAACCAGAACATCACCTAAAAAAGTGAGAAAAAAACATGTATTTAGAAATATGCAGGCATACATAGATTACCTGAAGCTGGGGTGTCAGACACTCACCTGGTGAGGTACAGGCTCCCACTTCCCCCACCTCTCTTTCATCATGTGTGATGCTGGTGCTGGGTTCAGGTTGGGTGTCCCGGCGATGTTGTGGCTCCCGGCGAGGTTGTGGGTCCCGGGGATGTTGGTTGTCCCGACGAGGTTGGGGGTCCTGTTGACCCTGTTGTCTGCGTCTTTGATTCCCTATGAACAATTAAAAAAAGGTATACTTAGCACACAGATATTTATGGCCCGAAATAGGAATATGAAACATTGCTTTCAAGTGGTGTACAATTGTCTGTTTAGGAAGAGAACCAAGTTGAAGACATGAAACCGAGCCCTTTCTTTGATGGCCGTCTCCATCCAGCCTACCCTACCGCATTTGGGTCGCACGCAATATCTATGCTTGTTTGTTGTTAACCATTTTATTGCTCTCTCTATGTATTTAATATTGTTAAATAAAAAGTTTATTATTTTACATTCTTTTCTCTTATTCACCTGGAATACTTTAGCACCGCTATAATCCCCTGTCCCTTTACTCATTGGTTATGATTAAAAAGACCTTTGACCCCAAATTCAATACTTACCTTTTTGTGTGAAGTTTTTATGGTGTCCCACACTAGTGCTCCTGAGTCCAGATGTGTAAACAGCTGCTGTGTCCTCTCCTTACATTCCACTGAATATATTTATCAATTAATTAACATTTCAAAGACATCTAGACAACAATGTCTTTTAAATTCGTTCAATCACATAAATGATCATGACCAAAACAGTCATAAGCCTATATCAGTTTCAAAAAGTCGTATTCATTGGCAAACGATCACTGTTGGTCCTTACGAACGTTATTTCATACCCGCGAACGTTATTTAACCACCTACGAACATTCAGTATAACAGTCAAGAAAAGCACATGGAGAAGCAGGCAAGTGAAGAATCATAAATGGGACACACAAGTACTTACTTTTTCGAAGTTCCTTCCTTATTTTGAGGTACTGATCTGGCTCCCTGTTTTTCAGGTCAGACCAGCGCTTCCTCAGTTGGTCCTTTTTTCTATGGACCCCAAACTTCCGCTCCAAGGCCTTCACCACATCAGTGAGGATTTTGTCCTTGACCAAATTGGGATGTGCATATGGGCCATGTTTCCCATCATAATCTTGTTTTTTCAAGATTCCAACCATCTCCACCATCTCCTCAAATGTCATGTTGGTGGCCTTCCTGGATCTGCATTCTGACACATGTGTCTCCGCCATTGTTGCTCCTCACTACGCACCGAACAGAAAAGGGGCGGGCAATATTCAAGAAAAAGAACGTCAGGGGCGGAGTTTCAGGCATGCGCCGTCTATGTCAAGTTAACACGCGGTACGAACGAATGCGTGATGCCGTTCGGGTAGCGGAGTTTTCACGCATAGTGTATATCAATCGAACGAGCGTGTGATGTAAGATTACGTTCTGTTTGTGTGCGAGACAAAGGCAATCCGAGAGTCCCCGCGAAAAGAAGCTGGTTCTAAATTCTGTCGCTCCCGTTCGTAATTTATAATGACATTTTTTTAAGTAGAAATGTCATTTTGCTCTCTAACTGTTTTAAACAGGGGAAACATGCGCCCCTTTACAGGCATACTATAGACACCCCCCCCCCTAGGTAATACATTTAAAGGAATATTACACTTTTATTGTTTGACTTTATTCATTAGTAAAATCACTGTTCATGAAAAAATGTGTTTTTGGTAAACTTTTCTGTCCATTCATACATGTCTCCTGGGGCAGGACCCAGGTCACCAAACACTTTTTATGGCAATACCATGAATATAAGCCTTTAAAATTACCACTTATAATTATTCATGTTCAACTCCCTTAGACTTTAACGGTGTTCACGTGTTAAAATCAATTTTTGGCCTGTTCAAATGTTCTGGTGCAAAACTAACAGGGGGCTGTTGGTCTCATCCCTAATGGCAATTAGCTTGCATATTATGTCTTAAAATTATCACTTTGGAATTCTACCATAGACTTTTATAGGTTGGCAAATGAGAAAATGTTGTATGGGGCACACTGCAAACAGCCCCCCCCCCCCACAGCTGCCCTACTGTCAATGCAGCGTGACCTGTGACCAATACAGCGTGACCTGTGCCACATACAGCATGACCTGTGCCCAATACAGCCTGGTCTGCCTGTGCACCATACAGCCCCACATATGCTGAGGAAGAGGCAAGCTACTAGGATCAGCAGAGAGCGGGATTGGCCACTGTACTAGCTTTCATTTGAATTATCCCGTCTTCCCGGGGCTCATCACATAGCCCCACCTCTTGGCCCGACGCCTTTGATGACGTCACATGTCCCGCATTGGATCGGCGTTCTATGAAATGCACTGGCCCAAAAGGTGGAGCTATGTGACGTGAGCCCCGGGAACATTGGAAGTCCTAATGAAAGCTCTTACATCGGGCAATTCAGCTCTGCTGATACGGACAGCTCGCCTCTTCCTCTCCTCTCTCTTCCCCTGGCTGGGAGACTGTGCCGGCGGGGCTCTTATCCTCACTGGGCCCCGCTCGGCTGCGGGCCCCGTAGCGCCCGCATGGGTCAATATGGTGGTAGTTACGACCCTGAATGCATAGTACTTTTTTGGGGTACAAAAAGTGAGTCCCATATCAATAGACAGCAGTGGCCAAAAAGGATTAGGACAAGAATGAGAAATGCTGGAGTCAGAATGATCTTCTTTCCTATTTGGACACATTACAAATTAAAAAGTCATGACATGAAAATTGTTGATGAATGATGTCCAAAAATTAAAATGATGTTGGTTTTACACACACAAGAACTTTAGAGCCAAGAAGAGTCTGGGCCCAGCAGCCAGACAACAACTGAGTGCAGGATCCCTCCCCTGCGTCCTCCCAAAAAAAGGGCCAGGAAGAGCCAACATCTGGATGAGGCCACAGCTGAGTTCTTAACTAGGGCTACTTCTCTGATAAACACAGCACCCGATAGTGCTGAAGGGTTTGGCAGTTTTAATGCTAGTAAGCTCCGTGAGCTTGACGCAGATCAAAGGGAGCTATGTGAGGCTCTAATCATCCAGCTCTTCAGCAAGGCCAGGAAACAAGAGCTAACCACTAAATCTCATGTGTGTCATTTGAACAACACTCCTCCACAACAAACCTACCCACCACAGCAAGCCCACCCACCTGAGCAGCATGGTGGTCAGTGGCAAAATCAGCCCCAAGGATCCACAACAAGGCCACTGGTGTGGGGAGTTTAGGGGCTAAGAATTTAGCAGGTTGAATTTTTGGATTTCAGTATGATTTAATAAGCTATATTTTTTCGTTTGATGTGTATCGTTTGCTCTTTTTCTTTTTAAATTATATTTTTAAATTGTGAGGACAGAGAACATGTCTAATAATTTTGTAAGTTTATTTATGTTGTGAATGCACAATAAGCAAAATGGCCTTAAAAAACAAACAAAAAGGATTGATATCACTAGAACACAAATCATAACTAAAATATGTTTGTCTGTACTCTGTCAGTATAACCAGCAAAGCAGATTTATTCTTAAGCCATTAAAAATTCGTGATGGTCCTTGCTTCCGACCATGCATCCGTGTTTGTACTTTGGACTAAAGTCCGATGGTATTTTGGGCACACACGATCGGAGTTTTGTTGACAGAAAGTTTGTCCGTTCGTAGCCAACAAAAGTCCGAATTAAAAAAAATTTGTCCGATGGAGCGTACACACGGTCAGATGTTGCTCCAGAACTGCTAATTTACATGTTTGTTGTCAAAAAGTCCGAGCGTGTGTACGGGCCTTTATATAGTTGGTGTTGACGATTGGTCATGAGGTTTGGACGCGAACGTATTTGACACGAATATTTCCCTTCCGGGTTAAATTATTTTCAACCATGCGCAGTAGCAACCATTCGTTTTTTCACGGACGAATAACGCATTAAACTTGCAATTTATCGTACGTTCGGCATAAAATTTCCAAACTTGCCGTTCGTTTTTTTTCCACAAAAACGTCACAAAAGATTATCGATTTGTGCCCATTAACTTGCCGAAAAACGAACGAAGTGTCTATATGAACGATTTTTCGGCCGATTTTCTGTATAGTGTATGGCCAGCATTACTCTTTGAATGAGCCACCAGAACTCCTTGCAATGTCCACCAGTATCTCTGCAGTACACTGCTCTCCAGGGCACCCTTCAACAGGCAACATTTTACCACTGGTGCTCTAATCCAAGTAATCCCCATTTCCTGGCCCACCTCATGTCAGCACATAACAGGTTAACACCTCCTTTGGAGCCCCACATGTTCCAAGCTGAATAAAAGACAGCCCCTCTCCCAACTAATATGTTCTTTTTTGATCAAGCTCCAGGCCACATGTTGATTGCAGTTGGTAAGTAATTTGTTTGCTGCACCCACCCTGTGGAACCTACCCGTCCATGTTCAGCCTCTCATGGAGTTGGAAGACCCTGAATGCTGAAGGTAAATCCTTCTAAGAACTGGGTGCCTTTTTGTGTCAAGGCCGCGGGCAAAATGATGCTTAAACAGCATCGACTTTGTACAGGTGTGGTATTATAAGAGCTCTGCAATGTCATCATTGTCTCTCCCTTTTTTTTTCCTGTTTTTTTATTTGCAGCACACCGCACTGTTCTCCTGGCTTTATTGTCAGACTGAGAGCGGCTGTGAATGGCGTCACAGGGTGCAGGGAGATGGGCAGTACAGGATGGGAACCGCCAGATGCCATGCAATGGTGTAAATAATCTTGGAGGTCTGCAGAGGATAGCACTTCTCTCCCTCTCTTTCTGCAGTCATACCAGGTAAAGGGTCTCCTGTCTGCCTCTGGATGGGTTGTCCTGGCTGGCTCCCCTGCTATGCTGTGTACTTCTGTGGGTTTGACAGTCTGACTGGTTTTTGTCTCAGACTCTGAATGTGTCTGCTGTCTGCCTTTGGAAATGCTTTCTGAGCTCATCTGCAGATACTTCTGAAGTGAGTGGAGGAAGGCATGGGTCTTAAAGAGACAGGGTACCATGTTTTTTGGTGAGAGGTAATATGCTTTTCTCCATATATTTTGTGCAAATATGAGCTTACCACACCTGTGAGTGGCACAGAAGATTAGCAAAGGTAGGAGTGGGCAACGTGGGACATGGTTTTTAAAAGAGTACTCAAGGAAATTATGCAAATTAAGGTGTTTTGCATTATTTCAGGAGCAGAAACCCTGAACACAAACGCTCCAAAAAACATAAGACCCGCCAACGATCATTTTATCCTGACCAGGGCGACGACACCTAACAGGTTGTCACATTCATTAAGCATGTGGTCAATACACTCTAAAGGCGTTGTTTCCACTTACCCTGTTAAAGGACAGGATCCAAGAAATTGTCACATGCATTCATGCCAGCATGATAGGAAATGCCTCGCCATGCTCAGGGTGCATTTTGGGCCTGCATGCAGTCTGCAGTGGCAGAAAAATGAAATTGCACAGGTTGTCTCACAAGGATGTGGTTGTGCAAAATTCTAAGCCCTATTAATGTGGCTATAGCAGAAGTATGCTGCAAATATTCACGCCACAGGCAGCACCCATAATGATAGAGCGTAAATCGCTCTTGATGGAGGATGGTATTTTCCCACAATGATAGAGCATTAATTGCTCGTTGATGGAGGATGGTCTCTTCCCATAATGATAGAGCATAAATCGCTCGTTGATAGAGGATGGTCTTTCCCCATAATGATAGAGCGTAAATCGCTCGTTGATGGAGGATGGTCTTTTCCCATAATGATACAGCGTAAATCGCTCGTTGATGGAGGATGGTCTTTGCCCATAAGTATAGAGCATAAATCGCTCCTTGATGAAGGACAGAGACCTCGCCAGAAGACCAATTTACAGTAACAGGTTCTCTAAGCTTTATCCGTATAAGATGGTTGATGTATGTTTATGCACTGCACTTCAAGTGTCTTTGCCTCTTTATAACTCGGTTGATTTCAGAGATCCTATGGACGAGAAAGTGGACTTGTTCACGCCAGATGCAGTCCAGTGCTTTTTTATTTTGCATCAAGAACGCATGCACAGTGTTTAACTTTGATTCCAATTACCTAGTTCACACCAGTACAGCGCATTCTAGTGCAGTCAACAAAAGTAGAATGTTGCATTGTTTCTGTATGGAACACATCTGGAAAGTGGCAAAACGTAGTGAGAATGCATCAAAAACACTCATGCAGAAACACATCTGGAACACAGAAATTGTGGTGATCTGGCCCTCAGAATCTATACAGAGACAGATTTTGCTGCCAACCAGCAATAGAGTTAACTTTGGTATATAAACTTTAGAAATGGCATTACATTCAACACTGGAAACTGCAAGAATTGGCACAGTTTTTGGAAAGAGTGGAACCTGGCAACTGACTTTTGGCTGATGCTTTTGATAGACCTAGTACAAGCGCTGGCACACTCAGTCACTGCTATGAGAACATTGTCGTTATGCCACTGGAGGGCAGGCAGAACTTTTACACAAGCTTTTGACATTTCCTATAATGGGAGGTTATTGTTTGACCAACCACTGAACAACACAATTAAGCGAATGACAGGAGGAAAAGTTTGGACTGTGGCCACAGACTAGTAAGAGGAAGCCGCCATCCTTCACTAAAGCCCACTGAACTTCAGAGGGTGCAGGAGGCCAAATCTCATAGGACAGGCTGCAGATTAAATAGATCACAGTGGAGGTGTCTCAAAGTTCCTTTTGACATGAAATCAAGTCCAGAGCAAGCTGCTAAAATGGCTGGAAAGTCTTTTTTGTAGGTGCGTCCAACCAGTCTCTTCCAGTCTCTTCCAGTTGGGGCCAGGGGGCCTGAGTGAGGTTGATGATTGTAGCCTCCTTCTGGAGGGTTTGCATGACGATCATCAAAGACCAGTGGGTCCAGAAGACAGGTGGGAGTACAATGGGGAATTCCAAAGCTGACCACTAAATCCATTTAATATATGTCCAACAGATCTCAGAAGAGAAAATATTTGCAAAATTTGTATACTGCTACAAGGCCATCATGCCAGTGATGCCGAAAACATAGAATCATCTGGGGGCCTTTTTTCTCAGTTTTTCTAGTACCTAAGGCAGGAGCCTTCTGGCCTGTTTCAGTTTGAAGGAATCAAATGTGTTCATATACACCAAGAGGTTCAAGATGGAGTCAATGCAGACAGTCACAGAGACAGTTCAGCAGGTGGACAAGTTGGTATCAATCGACCGGCTGATTCATACTTCCATGTACTGATCAATGCCGAGCACCAGAGGCGTGTGAGATTTGTGGAGCCCAGATGTCATGTCACTTCCAGTTCAGGTATCTGCCTTTTACAGAATTGGCACAGTCCAGGAATCTTTTTGAAGAATTTGTTGGCAGTGGTGGCACATGAGGGCATTTCAATTTGCCTTCTTTAGCCTATGAGCTGGGCCGTCTATGAATCAGAAAATCTTTGTGCCTATACAAATTCAACAAGAACTAGAATTTTGGACATAGCCACTGTGCTTCTTTTGGCCCAGGAGATTGGCATTTGGCTTCAGAATCATCCTGTCTCTGGGGCTGCGGAGTCCACAATCTGCAGAAACAAGAGGAAGGCAAATGGAGCGTGGTGAAGTGCAGACTCCCCAAGTATCTTGAATGGAAGGAAGCCTTTATTCTAGCTCTGCAAGCCTTTCAGGATCTTCAAGGGGGCCTGAGTAAAATTGACAACAAGACAGTAGTAGCCTACATTGCCTGACAAGGGGACACCAAAAGTGCAAAGAAACTTTTTGTGGGGCAGGGAACCACTTAAAGTCTATTAAGGTTGGTCTTCTTGCCAGGGGCGTTCCAGGAGTACTTCTTAGGGAGACTTCACTGAACATGCAGCTTCTGAAATTTGCAACAGGATACCAATGCAAAGACTCCATCATACAAGGTGCACAGTGCCATGGAATTTTCTGTTTGATCTTTGTCTCTGTTTGAATGAAATCTTTTATTGCAAGGTCAGTAACAGCACCCCAATCCAATGAGACTACTTTTAATAGCCTGGCTATGGAATAGGTTACACTAGAGGTGCAGGGATTCTCATCGGAGGTTGTTCAGACCTTGTTGACCAGAAGATCATCCATGAACAATACATAGGAGAGGATATGAAAGAAGTCTGTTTTGTCTGCACAGCAAAAGCTTTCTCTCCTGTGCTCCCTGCTCTAGCCAATATCCTTGACATTTTATAGTCAGTGCTAGAGGTTGGTCTGGCATACAACTCCATTTAAGGTACAGATCTCTACTTTTCACAGCCAGCAGATGGGTGCAAAAGCCAGTGACCAGACGCTTCTTCCAGATGACAATCCATATGACCTTGAGGGAAATCCTTGTTCCCTCTGTGGGACTTAGGCTTGGATCTGAGAGCACCCTTTGCTCCAATAGGTTTCATTTCCTTTGAAGTACCCCACAGTAAAACTAGTTCTCCTGACAGCAACTACTTCAGACAGAAGGATGTTGAAGATTGCAACACTTTCCTGCAAGGGCCCTTTGGTGTCTTTTTATTTCTTTTCCTTTTTACCAGAGATAGGGATACAACATCTATCTCCTAAGTTCAATTTTAAAGTGGTATCCAGTTTCCAGAAAAACTGGGAAGTAGTCCCTCTGAGTTTTCACACTGAGTGCACAACAGGAAGACTTCAGTTTTCTTACACATGGTCAAGTTACTAACAGTGTACTTGGTCAAAGGAGGAAAGTGTACAATTTTTTTCATTTAGCCATTGGACCCTCAAGAGTCATCCAATCTTGGTTACCAGGATGATTAGATTGGCATGCAGTTATGCCAGGATTGCTTGGAATATATAGGTAAGGACTAGCTTGAAGGTCTGGTGCGGCCTTCATTCAACCTTACAAACTAAATATGCAACCAGAAAGTTTGGGATATGAGAGATCAATTCTTTCTGGCTTTAGTAGCTTTTCTTTCATTGTCAGTGTCTCTTTTCATTTGTTATCTCCCGACCTATATTGACTTTGGTATATCCCGTTGTGTGCTGACGTGAGGTGGACCAGGAAAACGTCAGCACAGGACTTGCTCTCTAGTGGCCTGTCGCAGGCTAGGTTATCGAACATCTTACTTGGGGGAGGGGCTGTCTTTTATTCAGCTTGGAACATGTGGTCATGTGGGGCTCCAAAGGAGGTGTTAACCCTTTATGTGCTGACGTGAGGATGGACCAGGAAAGGAAAATTACAGAAAGTGATAATTTTCCGTTTTTGTTCCACTTTACCTGGATGTGCCTTCAAGGAGGAGAGCATGAAGTTTCTGGTCCCAAGCTTGGGCCTCTTTGTAGTAGAGCATACCATAAAACTGCAAACAAGACATTTTAAATCTCATTGGGCTCAACAGAATACATTTTGTTTTAAGAATAAGGATTCCTAATCTGGTGTGTTCAGGTTGTGAATTAAGCCTGTAGCAAATCAAAAACACCACATACAAATTCATCTTAAAATAGTATATTGGGAAACAGTAGACCAATTGCCAGCCTATAACTTCTCTAAAAATGTTACAAAGTCCTATTAAGTAGCAAGTATAACTTTACACCTAAGTACCTTCATCTATTTTATGTAAATGTGATTATTTTATTTTTAATTATTTATTTATTTATTTTATGTCATCTGACTAATTTATATTGACATCAGGATTACTGTTACTATGGCAACTAGTATTGTCCAGTAACCTTTCAGTTAATTACATGGCTTAGCCATAATATTGGACAATGCTGAAATATTTACTTTACACAGCTGAACAACCAAATTACGGAAACAGACCTAAAATTAATAATTAAAAAATCTGGCAAGAAGATTGCCAGGTTTTCCTCTAGACACAGGATGATGATGGAAATTCTCAGCCAGAAGTCTGACAAAGCTAAAATGAAAGATGTTGACCGTTCTGCTGCCATCTGCTGAATTTTTTTTATAACTGCTTTTCAGATTTTCACAAACTCCACTTACAGGTGCAAAAAGCATTCTTTTAGAATATTCTTTTTGCTGAGGCCTACTTTAAAGGGAGTGAAAACTCATAACAGTAAAAATGCTATATATGTAGTAAGCAGACAAACAATTTTATTTGTGTTATTCTGACTACATATACAGCACACCTCCAACCACTCAACACCAAGTCTGTTATAACATTATTAATCACTAATCATGTCTATCAGAATGTTTTTTTGACTAAATAGACAGCTTACCAATGTTGGTGCATTAAGGTGGTGTGTTATGTTCCAATAGGCAACTTTTGCAATACGTTAATGGCGAATGTTTTTGCATTGTTAAACTTTTTTTATAATATGTAATAAAGATATTTGAATTTTATAAACATTTGGTATTGTGGTGCCTACAAAGTCCATCATCAATTTGTCCACTTAGTTTTCACATCCTATTGGGACGTGGCACTTTTGTATGGTTTTTGTATCCACAGTACCACTGTGTGATGATACAATCAAACTTTTTCTATATGTGAATCTATTCACAATGTAATGTATTTTACACATATATGTGAACCTATAACATTCAATACTATTTATACACCTATTATAGTGTTTTATATACACAAAACGAATTTTATTAACCTAACTTTTCCCTTATTTACCAGCCTCAGATTAGTAAAAGTATGATTGTGTGTCACAGTTTCTTATCATTTGGTATTTTGCACATCTTAAAGTTTTGAGGACATGCTTTTTACTATAGTATTTGCTGATAGACCCGACAAATATCAGTGACAGTTGCCAAACAAATCTGTGAATTTTAATTAAAGCACAAACCCGGGTTATTTATCTGTGGGGCCTTAAAGTGTTTAATTTTGCAGCTTGAGCTGTTTTTTTTTTTTTTTAAATCTTCAGTCTGGAGCTGCCCATTGCAACATCATAAGATGTGTTCAATCCTCTAAATTCAATGATGCTCAGGGTCAATCAACCCAGAAAAATTAGGACCTGTTGTCCAATGCAAGGCGTCATGGGCCTACCTCCTGAGGGGTTTCACTATGGAGCCCTGTATTCCCTGTGTAAGGGTGTAGGCAGGGGCGCTGACATCATTACATCAGCACTGCTCTCTGTATCAAGAACCACCTAGCCCTGAAAAGAGGCACAGATGAAGAGGAGCCTGCAACATCACCCGACCAGCCTGGAGACTTTGTCAAGGGTAAGTACAAAATAAGTGAAAGCATAGACTACACACTGAGGGCCATTAGGGGAGGAGGGCAACTGGTGGAATAATGTAGAGCCTGGAGTTATACTTTAAATGAAAAAAACTGCAAAAACATTGCATTATGATAACTAAATGGGGTTAATATAATTAATGATAGTATTTTATATAGAAAATCCTGTTTTAATTCACATTACTTTATAGTTTTTCTTATATTTATATGCAGAGCAAGCTGCTCAGAGAAAAATCAGTTGGGACATGAAGGTTACTGAGAAGTTGCAACAATTATTTTTTTAAGAAAATCTGGAGGAAACATGATGATGACAACTACCAACAGGCTGCAGAGAGTCCCCGCTCAGGGTCTGCCCTTTGGTGCGTTTCACTCTGATGGGATTAATGGTAGAGTTAATTTACCATTACCAAGAAGATTTAAATCCTGCAAGAGTAACTTACAACTGTCATTCTCACAGTTTAAATCATCTTTAAATAAAACCCCTTGGGGTAACTAATTGAAACAGAACTTCACTCCTGCTCTGTACTTGCTCTGCCCCTCTTTGGTGCCACCATTATATCGTATGCGCAGACGTGCCGAAGTGCTTTTCTTGGCCTATGGGTCCTGGTCCTGGAAGAGACCTTCAGCACATCTATGTACACACAGATGATATCTTGTGCATGCACAAAGATGGTGAAGTCTCCTTACCTCCCCTGATTGGCTTCTGCACATGCACGTAAAACACAGCGCAGATGGTTGAGAAAACCAGTGCATGCAAAGATTTGCTGCAGGGCTTGCTTGGGACCCAAAGACCTGCAGCACACCTGTGCACGTGCGCGCATGGGGGGGGGGGGGGGGCAATGGAATGAAATTAAGAAGTGCTGCTTTGATGCACAATTAAATGTCACCAGTACAGATGAAGAGAGGAGAAGGCATGGCAGTATGACCTCACACTTTAGGGTGAAGGGCCACTTTAGGCACCTCAGGCAGTATTATAGTTTGATCCAATCCTTGTCACTTTTGCTGGAAAACCTGGTTTGCATGCAAATATAGCGAAAAATATAAATAAAGGTTTGTGAATTTAAAAAAAAGTAGAAAAGTGAATACTATCATTAGCTGTATTAAAGTGCCATTAAAGCAAAACATTTTCCATGTGTATTCTTCTTTAAAAGTCTATTCTGTACCTTGTTGCGGAAGCTTTCTGTCATCCATGTAGTTCAGATTCATAAATACCTGGTTAACCCTGCCACTGCCATGGGCTTACCTCTTGCCTGTGGCAACACTATCACAATAGATCCTCCAGCTATCATGTTGCTACACTCTGTGCACATGCTCCGCATATTGCTTTAGTCTGAAAGCTGCTCCACATGACTCCTTTTGTCAGCTTGACGGGCGACCCCAGCATGTTGAATGTATCCCTCTTCTCCCCTCCTCTCTGCCCCAGTTACATAGTTACATAGTAGGTGAGGTTGAAAAAAGACACAAGTCCATCAAGTCCAACCTATGTATGTGATTTTATGTCAGTATTACATTGTATATCCCTGTATGTTGTAGTCGTTCAGGTGTTTATCTAATAGTTTTTTGAAACTATCGATGCTCCCCGCTGAGTCCACTACCTGTGGAAGGAAATTCCACATCCTTGCCGCTACGTAGTTTAAGGTTAAACCTCTTTTCTTCTAATTTTAATGAGTGGCCACTAGTCTTGTTAAACTCGCATCCGCAAAAAAGTTTTATCTCTATTGTGGGGTCATCAGTATGGTATTTGTAAATTTTTAAATCATATCCCCTCTCAAGCATCTCTTCTCCAGAGAGAATAAGTTCAGTGCTCGCAAACTTTTCTCATTAATAATATCCTCCAGACCCTTTATTAGCTTTGTTGCCCTTCTTTGTACTCGCTCCATTTCCAATACATTCTTCCTGAAGACTGGTGCCTGGAACTGGACAGCATACTCCAGGTGCAGCCGGACCAGAGTTTTGTAGAGCGTGAGAATTATCATTCTATCTCTGGAGTTGAACCCCCTTTTAATGCATGCCAATATTCTGTTTGCTTTGTTAGCAGGAGCTTGACATTGCATGCCATTGCTGAGCCTATCATCTACTAGAACCCCCAGGTCCTTTTCCATCCTATATTTCTCCAGAGGTCCCCCCCCCCCCAAGTGTACAGATTGCATTCATATTTTTGCCACCCAAATGCATTTTTTTACATTCTTCTACATTAAACCTCATTTGCCATGTAGTTGCCCACCCCATTAATTTGTTCAGATCAGATCAGTTATCACAGTCTGCTTGCAGGTCTGCTCTAGAAGGATTGATTGATGGGGCTTCTTCTCCCTGCTAGCTGATCGGCTCTGCAGTCCCAGAAGTGATGTATGCAGGCTTCAGCAGAGGATTTCTGCTTGCTCTTCCTCCAGATTGTACAGTGCAATAGGAAGCAAGTAACAGATGTCACATGACCACAGTATGTAGAAGAGACTTATTTTCATGTTTGATGTATAGACTGTTGTATATAATGGTGGTCCATGTGTAGTTCCTAATGTGGGTTTAATGACACTTTAACACAAAATACAATCACAATAATGGTTGCTATCTTTTTTTTTTACTTTCTTTTTTTAGAAAGTATTAAGCAATGTCTAAACATTGGAACTGGTTTTCTGAAATTTAAAATGACCCTTTTTTTTTACATTGCACCAATCAAAAAAAAAGAGAGGCACCCTGTAAACAAAAAAAGAGATTTCATACTTATCATTCTAGCAGACAGTGAGTCAAATCTTCACACTCTTAAAAAGCTATGGGCACAATCAGTATTCAAAAGAGTTATAGAATCTTACTTTACTATGTCCTGTAGTGAAGTAGCAACCAATGGTAAGAACCATAGCACTCAGCGGAAAAACAGGTATCCCACACACCCAAAAGTGTCAGATTTAAGTTCTTCAAGAGGGCAAAGATTTGAGGACATTTATGCCATATGACATATTCTATATATCATTTTTACCATATGGCAGGGGTCTCCAAACTTTCTAAACAAAGGGCCAGTTTACTGTCCTTTAGGCTTTAGGGGCAGATTATGACCAGTGGGAGTAGAACATGTCCTGGCATCCAGTGGAAGTAAAAAATACCCTATCTTTGGTGACGATGGGAGGAATAGTGCCCCATTGATGATGTCAGTGGGAGGAATAGTTCCCCATTGTTGGAATCAATTGGAGGAAAAGTGCCACATTGTTGGTGTCAATGAAAGGAATGATGCCCCACCAATGGTGTCAATGGAAAGAATTGTGGCCATCATTGGTGTCAATGGAAGGAATCGTGCCCCATTGTTGGTGTCATTGGATGGAATATTGCCCCAAGGGAAAGCAAAGGGCGGCAGTTTAGAGACTTAGGAAACTGAAATTTGATTGATATGAGTTACTTTACTTTGTACTTCTATTATGCTTTTTATGCACCCTTGTTATATTTCAGAGGTTTAGGCCTGAGAGTGTATCTGTGCTTAATGCCGTAGCTTGAAATAAAAATGATCTTTCCAACATGTAGCTTTTCAGAAAAAAAAGCACACAGAAAGAGGAATATGGTGAAGATCCTTAACAAACTGAAAAATAGGAAACTGCAGAAGTTTTGAAATGGTCAACTTGTAGGCTTTTAAGGCTTAGATAGGCACAGTGCAGTCTCGCTGTGAGTTAAACCGCACAAGGTAACAGATAATTATTTTAGTATATACTGTAAGGCTTCTATTAGGAGGAACAGAGCAATGTGCACATTTTTCTAACCCAGAACAGTCATTAACAATCTCCATTCCTCAATTCTTAATTAACGGAAGGCGAAATAGAATTTACTGCACTTTGCATAGCATTTTTGCTCTTTGCAATGTGTTATGAAATAGACCTGAATGTTCTACTTAAAGAGATATTAAGATGAAAAAAGATAAACATTCAAGAATATGCATGTGTGTATGTATATCTGGGTGCATTATGATATCATACTTCTAATCTCACTTACATAATTAGTATAAACCTACATGTAATCACAAGCACTAAAATTTCACATAGACCTTAACATGTAACATCAAGGATCGCTTTATTATTTCTAAATCCGCAGTTTTCATTATAATACAGAGAAATGAAAGTCCTTGTTCAGGCACTTCCTATTAGAGGGTGGCGATGTTCTGTCCCTGTCTACCAGGTTAGGCTCCTGCAATGTAACTCTGACATAAGGGATTTCGATGAAGACTACATGTAGATGTTTTTGTGCATGCATATGCAGAGGAAGGGGATGCAATGAGGCTGCAAGTGATAACTTGTACTGAGATGCATTGGAGGAAATGAATCTATTTTACTACAGTATTTCATGTAAAAAATGGCAACTAGTTATAATAATCAGTGTTTTAGAAAGCTATTTGTCATTTAGTTAAATCATAAGATCACCTTTTAACAAAAAATAATAAATGCACATTTTGTTGCAGGTAAAAAAAAGTGCATTTATTTTTTGTTTCTGGAGCCTCTAAAGCATTGCACCAGTGATCAGCAGACCTGCAGACCTGTTCATGTATCTGTGTGCTCATATAATCTGCAAGGAAGCATGACTTGTAGTTTTCCACTCACAAAGGACTGTGAATGAGCGACGCAGCCGAGTGGGCGGAGATCCCTGCCAGCTGTCAGAGCGGGGGATTGGGGGAACGGGGGGCCTGAATATGGGGGTAACATGTAACATGTTATGAAAGGTAACCTTATTTCTTAAGGTTTACATATACTTTAACTCTCTATAGTAACTTCATATGCATGTATGCTGACAATACTTTCCTTTGCCCGCTTTATTTTAAAGTGGTTGAAAAGGCAGAAGGTTTTCCTCCTTAACCACTTGACGACCGCCTCACGCCGATGTACGTCGGCAAAGTGGCACGGACAGGCAAAATCACGTACAGTGTACGTGATTTGCCTTCCGCGGGTGGGGGGTCCGATCGGACCCCCCCCCGGTGCCCGAGGCGGTCGTCGTTTGTCCAGCGGCGATCGGTGATGAGGGGGAGACCATCCGTTCGTGGCCCCCCCCTCGCGATCGCCGCCGGCCAATGAGAATCTTCCTTTGCTGCTGTATGCTAAACAGCAGCAAAGGAAGTGATGTCATCTCCCCTCGGGTCGGTATTTTCCGTTCCGGCCCGAGGAGAGACGACAAGTATGTGAGTGCACAAACACACACACACACAGTAGAACATGCCAGGCACACAAATCACCCCGATCCCCCCCCCGATCGCCCCCCGATCCCCCCCCAATCACCCCCCCCCCCCTGTCACAAACTGACACCAGCAGTTTTTTTTTTTTTTTTTTTTTTTTTTTTTTCTGATTACTGCTAGTTGTCAGTTTGTGACAGTAAATGTGTTAGGGCAGTTAGTATTACCCCCCTTTAGGTCTAGGGTACCCCCCTAACCCCCCCTAATAAAGTTTTAACCCCTTGATCACCCCCTGTCACCAGTGTCACTAAGCGATCATTTTTCTGATCGCTGTATTAGTGTCACTGGTGACGCTAGTTAGTGAGGTAAATATTTAGGTTCGCCGTCAGCGTTTTATATTGTCAGGGACCCCCATATACTACCGAATAAATGTTTTAACCCCTTGATTGCCCCCTAGTTAACCCTTTCACCACTGATCACCGTATAACCGTTACGGTTGACGCTGGTTAGTTTGTTTATTTTTTTATAGAGTCAGGGCACCCGCCGTTTATTACCGAATAAAGGTTTAGCCCCCCGATCGCCCGGCGGTGATATGCGTCGCCCCAGGCAGCGTCAGATTAGCGCCAGTACCGCGAACACCCACGCACGCAGCATACGCCTCCCTTAGTGGTATAGTATCTGAACGCATCAATATCTGATCCGATCAGATCTATACTAGCGTCCCCAGCAGTTTAGGGTTCCCAAAAACGCAGTGTTAGCGGGATCAGCCCAGATACCCGCTAGCACCTGCGTTTTGCCCCTCCGCCCGGCCCGGCCCAGCCCACCCAAGTGCAGTATCGATCGA